>OX377620.1:30895892-31529552 GCA_947397865.1 Polietes domitor
ATGTAGTTTCTAGCGCTGTAATAGAGCAGAATGGGCCCCTTTTGGGTTATACCAAAGTATGGACATATGGGCATCTACACAACAAGTAAGGAAAGGCTAGAGACGGACGGAGCCACTATATGAAACACCACACTTTCTATCTCATTACAATTCAATTCGGTAAAAAAGTGAAATCGGGAAGGATTTTTGAATCATGTAAATGTATGTGTTTGACAAAAAATGTTAAATCGGAACGGACATTTGTATGGGGGTATATTGATACCTGGAATTATGTGACCCACTTTCACCATGTGTGTTTATATGTGAAGTGTAATATGCAAAGTTCTGCCAAAATCGGTTAAACATTCGGGAGTGACATTTCTATGGGGACTATATCTAAATCTGAACCGATCTTACCCAATTTCGCCATAGGTGCTTCTAGTTCAATTTTAAAATGTTGTGCCAATTTTAGAGAAAATCGGGTGCAATATGTGGATTTTAGAGCGGAAAAAGTCAAATCGGGAGTGACATTTGTATGGGGGCTATATCTAAATGTGAACCGATCTTACCCACTTTCAGCATAGGTGTTTCTAGTTCGATTATAAAATGTTGTGCCAATTTTAAAGGAAAATGGGGTACAATATGTGGATTTTAGAGCGGAATATGGCAAATCGGGAGCGACATATCTATGGGGGCTATATATAAATCTGAACCGATCTTACCCACTTTCGCCATAGGCGTTTCTAGTTCGATTGTGAAATATTGTGCCAATTTTAAAGAAATTCGGGTACAATATGTGGATTTTAGAGCGGAAAAAGTCAAATCGGGAACGACATTTGTATGGGGGCTATATCTAAATCTGAACCGATCTAACCCGCATTCCTCACAAGTGTTTCTAGTTAGATTATAAGGTGTTATGCAAATTTGAAGATAATCGGGTACTATATATGCTTTATAGGGCGGAAAAAGTCAAATCGGTAGCGACAGTTGTATGGGCACTATATCTAAATCTGAACCGATTTCCTCCAAATTTAATACCGATCGTCCTCGGCCAAAAAAAAAGATAAATCGATTCAGCTAAGCCGATCCGTATACTTATAGGTGGGGTAGTTCGATTATTTATTGGTGTTACAAACATTTGGCGGAAAACTAACTTATAATACCCTAGTCCACGAAGTGGTGTAGGGTATAAATATAAAACTTGTAAACAAGTGCAATCAAAAAGTGAAGGTGAGACAGCAATCCTCAAAAATGTACCCTAAATATTATTAGGTAGAAAAAATGTCCCTCAAGTACGATTTGGTTGGTACCATTTTTATCCCACTTTTCCAATTGCGTCCCTTAAAAGTACGCATTTTGAAAAATCCCTCTATTTTAGTCAGATTAATGTATACATTGAATTTCATGATTTCAACTTTAGCGATTTGGTTGGTACCATTTGTATCCCTCTTTTCCAATTGTGCCGCTTAAAAGTACGAATTTTAAAAAAATCCCTTATCTTCACAATTAAGGGTATGTACACTCCAAATTTCATGTTTCTAGCTGTTGTCGTATCATTAGTACCATTAGTATCCATTTTTGTCCCATTTCGCCCGCTAAAGCTTTTATTTACTTTTTTGTGCATTTGCGCTACAAGATTAATGTACGCATTAAATCTCAAGTACATATAAAACAGAAATTTAAAAAATACTTATATAGTGAACAAATTATGGGATAGTTTCAGTCCTTGTTAAGGAAAAATTGTAACCTCTGGGCTGATTTTGCTAACTTTCAATTCCAACCGATAATCTGCAACTATAAGACACATTTAGGGAACACATTTGAACTTCCTAGCTGATTTCGTTCGGCAGCTATCGTATTGTCAACAGACAGACGGCCATGGCTAGCTCGTCTTAGAATTTTACCACGACACAGAATATATATATACTTTATGGAATCTTCGATGAGTATTTCAAGGTGTTACAAACGTAATGAACCAGGACTTTTTGATTATTCGAACAAATATTCGACTAATCGAATAAAATTTAATCTACCACCTACTAACCACCAACTATCAACTTAATTACAATCAGTCTTTCATCTTTAGACTTTTTAAGGATGATGATGATTTCATTATTTGTTCACTTGCTGACACGTGCAGTCTGCCAGAAGCCAAATTTCAACCAGCCTTATTGCAGTGGGATTAAATGTTTGAAATTATCCCTTTGATCAACTTATCCAAACAAACTGCTCTTGTGTCTGGCTTTGTTAAACTGGCCAACCCGAGAAGGGACTATTTGTATAGCTTCAATAAAATTGAAAATGAAAAGAACATCAGTAGGGTTCAGCCAACCTTTTCGGTTGATGTTTTAATTTATTTTGTTCTCTCCGTTTGGTTACTGTATCAAATTATTCTTTTTTTTCACTTTTCAACATTTAATTTGTATCGATTGCAAACATTTACTCTAGTGCTCCTTGCGGGGGTAGAATTTTGTCTATAGCAAACCACAAAAACGACGAAAACGATGAAAAGCAAATAAACATTCAATGGATGAAATTCACGGAGTTAATTTCAATTTTGCTATTGCAAAATTGAATTATGTAGGTGTGTATGTAGGAAAACGTTATGAAAATATTTTAGCACATATTTGTGCAGTGCGAAATATAATTAAACAATTAATCGAAAATAAATGCGCAATGTATTCGCAGCTGGAATGATGCTTTTTTTGTTTTTAGGCCAGCTAAATGAAATAAATATTTAATTAAATAGCTTATGCTTGCAAAACATTTAATATGTATTATTATAATATTTCCACGATAACTGAATAACATATGCGGGCTACGAGAACCTGTGGAAACTACACCTGAGTAATAACTTTCAAGTATGTTTTTAAAGCAGAATGTTACATTTTTAATAAAAACAATTAATAAGAGGATAAAGTTGGTCGTAGCCAATCATATGATATCCTCCACCAATTCGGTAAAAAAAGCGAAATAGGGAAGGATTTTTGTATAGGTTTTAGATTGAATTTGGATCACATTCACCATGTATGTTTCCAGGAAAAATATAACGTGTTCGGCCAAATTGGATCAAAATATGTCAAACTTTGTGTTGTATAGAGGGCAAAAAGGGAAGGCAGTATCAAAACATCCAACGAGGTGACCTATTTTTACAATAGGTGCCACTAGTTGAAATTTAACTCAAAATTTTAAGAAAATCGTACGATTTATCATCCAGAAATATTGCTTTCTGGTATCGTCCTGCCCACACAAACTTCTCCAGTTGATGTAACTTCCACAATACGAATATGCTTGTTGCCGCATTATTATTTTTTAGGTAATACGATTTCGAGTAATAATCACATTACTTTACTGTTGGGATGTACATTTCTGTCACATCTAATTAAATCAGTGGTCACAAGCTGTATGAGCAATATTAATTAACATCTGATAATAATACGCTACATGGTACAGTACAATACAGGTTATGATGGATGGTGTATTCGCTTTGCTGAAAACTAAAAAGTTAAGTAATGAATATTTTGTATATTTTGAAAATTCTTCAATATTAGTAATAAAACGAACTTAGTATAGCAACCACTAAATTTGGTATGAAAACAACAAGGACGATGGGTATTGAATTTGGAGGAAATCGGTTCAGATTTAGATATATCCCCATACAAATGTCGCTCCCGATTTGACTTTTTTCGCTCTAAAGTTCACATATTGTACCCGATTTTCTTTAAATTGGCACAACATTGTATAATCGAACTAGAAACACCTATGCGGAAAGTGGGTAAGATCGGTGCAGATTTAGATATAGCCCACATACAAATGTCGCTCCCGATTTGACTTTTTCCTCTTTAGAAACCACATATTGTACCCGATTTTCTTTAAAATTGTCACAACATTTTATAGTCGAACTAGAAACATCTATGCTGAAAGTGGGTAAGGTCGGTTCAGATTTAGATATAGCCCTCTTACAAATGTCGCTCCCGATTTGACTTTTTCCGCTTTAGAAACCACATATTGTACCCGATTTTCTTTAAAATTGGCACAGCATTTTATAGGCGAACTAGAAACATCTATGATAAAATTGAGTAAGATCGGTTCAGATTTAGATATAGCCCCAATACAAATGTCGCTCCCGAATATTTAACCGATTTTGGGCAAACTTTGCATATTATATTTCACCAATAAACATACATGGTGAAAGCGGGTCACGTCGTTACAGGCATTAATATACCCCCATACAAATGTTCTTTCCGATTTTAAATTTTTTGCCAATCACATAAATTTACATGATTCAAAAATTTTCCCCCATTTCACTTTTTTACCGAATAGTTTTGTATTGATATAGAAAATAGGGTGTATCATATAGTGGATCCGTCCGTCTTTAGCCTTTCCTTACTTTTTTGGGAGATGCCCATATGTCCATACTTTGGTATAACCCAAATGGGGCCCATTCTGCTCTATTACAGCTCTAGAAACTACATCTTACACGGGATCTTCATTAAATTTTGCAGATCATTATAAGTTTCAACTAGGAATACCTACCTTGGATGGGAAATATATAGGCGCATGTTTTGGCACAGGCTCAAGTGTTGTTATAGGCCCCCTTCAAATGTCCGCCCGATTCATCCCATTACCGCTGTATTTATCATTCGATGTTGATAAATTTTTCCAGATCATGTTATATTTACTTTACTCGGAACATCTGCTGGCAAATTGGATACACATAGTCAACATCCCTAGTAAAATATTCGGAACCACGACCTTTGTAGTACCTATCCAATGTAAAATAAAATCTTTTTCATATTGCTTCTATACCGATGCATGAGTTGAATTCTGAAATTATAAATGGAATATTTTTTTATTTCAACGGTGCTACTGACTATAATGTTCCCACAAAACTTCACGAATCTAGTGCAATATTTTGGTAGGAACTATTTTTATCCATTTTGTTTCAAATTTCTAAAAATTCGTTTATGTCAGTAAGTGGCTACCATTTTATCCCTTTTGGTGCCGCCCTTAAACGTACAAAAAATTAATTTATGTTGCGCGTCTACGAATTCGAATTTCTAATCGCCTTTTCACACTCTAGCTGAAAACATTGGTTATCCGAATTGGATCAATTTGGTTTGTACAATTTTTATCACTTTTGGTCTACATCCACCTTTTGATACAATACATTTGTATTGCACGTCAGAGCAATTATGTATATACCTTATTCGATACATTGGTGGGTGCTGCTTTAATCGCTTTTTGTTTCGATCGGCTTAAAAGTATAAATTTTGAAAAATCCTTTAGAGGTCACATGAATATACACACCGAATTTCTAGATTCTAGCTTTAGACGTGTTGTTTGTAACATTTGAATCCATCTTTTCCTCATTATTCCTAAAAAATTCCTTAAAATAGAATTTTATGATTGGTACCATTGTTATCACTCCATTAAAAGTAAAAAATTCACGTTTATCGTTTAAAAGACGACTTTCTTAAAATTACTTCATTTTGTGTTTCTAAGCATTTTGAGGAATGTACACACCGAATTTCATGATTCCAGCTCCGTATTTTTGATTGGTATTATTTTTATCCCTTTTTACCAAATTCAAACCCCAAAAAGTACGACTTTTGCAAAATATTTTCTTGATTGCATTAGTGCTAGAAGAGTAACATGCGTTCCAAATTTCAAGATTCTAGGCCCAGTCGTTTGGTCAGGGCGGTGGTTTCATTCTTAACCCATTTAATCCCTTAAAAGTAAAAATTTCAAAAAGTTCTTGTTATCAGAGATCTGCGCTGTAAAACGAATATACACACCAAATATCATTATTGTAGCGTTATCCGGTACCTTTTTTATTCCATTTTTCGCTCATTTTGCATTCCTAAGCATTTTGAAGAATGTAGACTCCGAATTTTACGATTCCAACTCCATCCGTGTGATTGGTACCATTTATATCTCTTTTGGTCCAATTTCACCCTCATGATTCTAGGCCTAACCGTTTGGTTATTGCGATGGTACCATTTTAATCCCTTTTAATCCCATTTTAACCCTTAAAATTATGCATTACGAAAACATCCGTTCATATCTGATATCTACGCTGTAAGAGAAATGTTCACACCAAATTTGATGATTCTAGCTTCAGTCGTGTTGTTTGTACCATTTTTGTCTCTTTTTGCCCAATTTAACCCCCAAAACTACGAAATTTACATATTCCACTTTTTGGGATGTCTTCCTAATTCAAGAAGAATGGCCGTATCAAATTTCAAGATTCTAGGCCTAACCGTTTGGTCGTTGCGGTGGTACCATTTTTTCCTTTTAACCCCATTTTATCCATTAAAAGTACGAATAACGAATAAAATCCCTTCATATCTGATCTTCACGCTGTAAGAGAAATGTACACACCAAATTTCATGATTCTAGCTTCAGCCGTCTCGTTGGTACTATTTTTGTCCCTTTTTGCCCCATTTTTGGGGGTTAAAATTACGAATTTTTAAAATGCCAAATTTTAAGATTCTAGGCCCAGCCGTTTGGTCATTGCAGTGGCACCATTTTTATCCTTTTTTACCCCATTTTGTCCCTTAAAAGTACGAATTTCGAAAAATCCCGTCTTATCACACCTCTACACTGTAAGAGAAATGTAATGTAATAAAAAAATAAAAAATAAATGTAATGTAATCAAAAAATTCCCGATACACGATTCGAAGCTGGGACCTTTTGGGTGCAAAGCGGTGTCCTTACCTCTGTGACCCCACACTAATTCGTTCCTACTCACTTGTGAAAATAATGTCATTAATTCTTTATTCAATAAAAAACATTTTACATTTTAAGTCATACTAAAATATTGCACAGATTTGGCTCCGCCTTATATCTAAAGTATTTATAATTTTTAATAACGAAATTATGTTTACATGGATTAATGTGAATGACCTGAAGGAAAACTATTAACAAAAACCTTCAATATAAATTCAAGAAAAAGAAACATAATATAACAATGATATAGATGTAATAAATAATACGTAATGATCTTAAGATATCAGAATATTAAATGACAATTAATGATACTTAATATTAAATAACAATTAAAGATAATTTATGTATAGGTTTGAGATCAGTGGGTTGTCAGAAAAAATACAATTTGATCTAAAACCATCTGTAATTTTATTAATACATACTGTGACAGTATTATTGTTACTAACAAGATGAAGTCTGTTAGTTGAATAATGCCAAGGTAATTTTAATGCCATTTTTAATATTTTATTCTGAAAATTTGCAATTCCTTTATGTGGGTTTTTGCGCAATTTCCCCATACGGGACAACCATAAAGAAGAATTACCTGAAAAAGTTCCTTCACAATAAGCAATTTATTAAAGTTGTTAAGAGAAGAGTTCCTATTAATTAAGTGGTATAACTTTTTATACCCTCCACCACTTCGTGGACTAGGGTATTATAAGTTAGTTTTTCGCCAAACGTTTGTAAAACCAAGAAAGAATCGAGCTAGACCCACCTTTAAGTATACGGATCGGCTTAGAATCAACAGCTGAATCGATTTAACGATGTCTGTCTGTCCGTCTGCTGTCCATCTAAGATTGTTCGCACTCTACAGGTCGCAATTGTTGACCGATTATCATGAAATTTGGCAAAAGATAATTTTTTGGGCCAAGGGCGATCGGTATTGAATTTGTAGAAAATCGGTTCAGATTTAGATATAGTCCCCATACAAATGTCGCTCCCGTTTTGACTTTTTGCGCTCTAGAAACGACTTATTGTACGCGATTTTCTTTACAATTTGCATAACAGTTTATAATTGAACTAGAAACACCTATGCTGAAAGTGGGTAAGATCGGTTCAGATTTAGATATAGCCCAGATTTGACTTTTTCGGCTCTAGAAACCACATATTGTACACGATTTTCTTTAAAATTGACACAACATTTTATAATCAAACTAGAAACACCTATGGTGAAAGTGGGTTAGATCGGCTCAGATTTAGATATAGTCCCCATACAAATATCGCTCCCGATTTGACTTTTTACGCTCTAGAAACCACATATGGTACCTGATTTTCTTTAAAATTGGCACAACATTTTATAATTGAACTAGAAACACCTTTGAATTGAATTGTAATGAGATAGAAAATGGGGTGTATCATATAGTGGCTCCGTCCGTCTTTAGCCTTTCCTTACTTGTTTGGGAGATGCCCATATGTCCATACTTTGGTATAACCCACATTCTGCTCTATTATAGCTCTAGAAACTACATCCTACATCGGATCTTCATCAAATTTTGCAGATCATTATATGTTTCAACTAGGAATACCTACCGTGGATGAGAAATATATAGGCGCATGTTTGGGCACAGACCTCAAGTGTTGTTATAGGCCCCCTTCAAATGTCCGTCCGATTCATCCTATTACCGCTGTATAATCGATGTTGATCAATTTTTCCAGATCATGTTATATTTACTTTACTCGGAATATCTGCTGGCAAATTGGACCAATTACTTTATTATTTACCATACTCATTAAATAAATACCTGGGTTTAGTAATCAAAGCGAGATATATACACAGGGAGTGATGTAGGGTTTTATATAGTCGGCCCGCCCGACTTTAGCCTTTCCTTACTTGTTTATATTTATCAATCTTTTGAACTGTTTGTGAAATGTGGGCATTAAAACAAGTTTTTTCTCCAAACAGATTCCAAGGTATTTTACATTTTCCGAACAGTTTATTTTATTACCTGAAAGAGTAAGATTACTGTTTGTTAAGTAACATGTTTTTCTTTTCCTAGTGAATAAAATAGACTGTGTCTTATCCAAATTGAGTTACAATTTCCATTTGAAGTAGAAATCTTCCCATACATCCAGTGAGTATTGAAGTTCAGTCAGAATATTTTGACACTTTTTCCGAATGATTGCATATTTTTGGGAAATGTAATATATGTTCACAGTATTTTGTTGACCCATTGCTTAAAAAATCTCGGAGAGGCAATCCGCCTCCCAAGAAAACCCCCTAAGAAATTCTTCCCCAAAAAAAATCCCCAAGACCAAAAAACCTATATCTATGGGGAAACCCCCTAAACTGGCAACACTGCCTGAATGCCATTTAATTCAATCAGTACCATCTAATTCATCCACTGACCACATGCCGTATGAACAATATTAAGTTAATGAATCATACGCAACATGGTACAGTACCCGAACTTTAGATAGACGAAGAATTCCCTTTGTGAATAAAAATGAATATTTTTGTATAATTTGAGATTTTTCCAATATTAGTTATAAATGTACTTGAGATATCTTATCATAGATAGGTATGAATAATAAAGAAAAATTGTCATAAACCTTACAACAGCAGACCAAATGAAATTCACTCAAATATTCACTATAACTTCCACCAAAGTATAGGTATTAGGAAGCCATTGTTTATTTTATCGATGAAGGTAGAATCATTTTCTGAGACTATTAAGCAATGTCCGTCTGTCAATGTTACAATCTAACAAAATCGGCTTTGATTTCCAGGTGGAATAGGTATTTTTTGGCTGGATCCGTATATTTAGTAGGTGATAGCAGTACATTTTAAACATAGATACTATGTAAATTTTTTACAATTTCGGCGAGCAAATATACAGCGGAAAATAAAATTTCGAATGTGAATGTATTTATTATCATTTTGATTTTGCGCTTTTTCGTGGTTTTGCCTAGAGTTGGTGGTGAAGCGTTAGCTAGATCGCGAGAAAATCAAAAAAACAAAAATGTCACACATGAAAATCATTTAAAATTTTCCATATAATATACAGTTTGCATTTTCTGTTTACAGTGCCCTAACGCAATGTACACTCTTTGTAAAAAAAAATGGAAAAAGGGGAAAAATGATACTAATCTGAGGCATGAAGCTGGAATCGTTAAATTCGCTGTGTACATCACAGAAAATTCGTTTACTATATAACATTGCCGAGATTTCATGAAAAACGTTATAGAGTTTACAATAAATCTTATTTTTATATTTGAGCATTAATGGCTATGTGGTTATTTTAACATTCATAGTGGTCAATTTTAAACATGCAGAAGTGGCATTGAACTATAAAACCGTGACTAATAGGAAATTTCGAAAACTTTTTAAACGTAGTAATTAGTAATCCTCTTTAGATTAAGCTGTAGAATACTGGTTAATAATTACTCGTAAAATTAAGGAGAAAATTTGTTTTTTTTTCCTGAAAAGTTGAGTTTTTGTTCATAGCCACTTTTGAATATAAGCCCTCGATATATAACATTTCCCGATGTATTCTTGTTTTCTAAATACGCAAAGTACATTACAATTTTTTAATGGAGGAATTTGATTTAAAAAATATTTTACTAACATTCCAATTCTCGATTGAATATTAATGGTACATATTTGTAATTTAATTTTTATAGAAAAACTAGCTGAACCCCCGCCCGCTTCGCCAGGCAGAAAAACAGACGGAAATTAAAATCAGGTTTCATATAGTTTTATCTTGTGGTCGGTAATATATGTACCACTTATAATCAAGGTACTTCCCTGAGATACTTAGGAAATGGATATGTTCCATGGAGAATACTGAAGAACATAACTTTAGTTTACGGCGAATAAAGGAACAAATGTCAAAAATCAAATTGATTTTAAGTTCACCTTCTTTCCATTACCAAATCAAAAAACTTTCTACGTGAGAAGAACTTACTTAATCGAATAGGAATTCGAATGCACTACATTCAAAACACATAGAAAGTCAATCAAATTGTTCACTAATCAAACAACACAAACACTAAAAAAATAATATAATTTCCGATTTCTTGACTTAAGTCGGCTTTTCACGAATGAATATTTCTTTTTTTGTAACCTTTCTTTACTATTGTGCTAATAAAATCCAAAGAAAACATAACATCCAAAAGAAATTTTACAAAATTCAAATCAAAGGTTCCCCATCTTTCAAATCACGCCCATTTTGAATATTGTCTATGCAGGTTATAGATAAATTAACTCACACAAACATATAGGAATCTCGGTGTGGAATATACCCTAAAACAGGTTTTAATTTCGTATGGGAAGGGTCACTTCCACTTTCCGTCTATCTTTACCCAACTATTTACACTGGATCGACTAACCCAAATTTTCAGCACTATAGGTGTTGTAGAATTTACAATATTCGATAATAGGTTTTAACTTTGTCTGTGAAGTACCACGCCCACTATCCCAAAACCACCCATTTTTTGCACTACTACGTAGGTTTAAGCTAGATGCACTCACACAAAACTGCAGTATTGTAGCTGTTATAAAACTGGATATATTCAATAATAGGTTTTAACTTTGTACGGGAAGTACCATGCCCACTTTTCCAATACCGCCAATTTTTGGCACAACTACGCATATTGATTCTAGATGCACTCACACAAAATGTCAGTATTGTATCTGTCATACAATGGAATATATTCGAAAATGGGTTATAACTTTGTATGTGAGGTATCACGCCCACTGTTTCAATACCGCCCATTTTTGGCACAACTACCCACATTGATGCTAGATGCACTTACAAAAAATTTCAACACTCTAAGTGCCATAGAACTGACAATATTCAATAATAGGTTTTAACGTCGTATGTGAGGTACCGCGCCCACTTTCTCAATACAGCCCATTTTTGGCACAACTACGCAGATTGATGTTAGATGCACTTGCGCAAAATTTCAACACTCTAGTTGTCACAAAACTGGCAATATTCAATAATAGGTTTTAACGTCGTATGGGAGGTGCCACGCCCACTTTACAATACAGCCCATTTTTGTCAAAACTGTGCAGACTACCAATTAGTGAACATTCACAAAAATTCAAGACTCTAGCTGCAACAGTACTCCGAATATGCTAATTTATAAAAAACGAATAAATCCCCAATTTGTGTGGGAGGTGCCACGCACACTGAAAATATCAAAAATTTATATAGCCTATTTTCACCACCGTTTCAGCATGAACATACTGTGAACATTTCAAGAAGATCGGTCCAGTAGTTTAGGCTGCTATAAAGAACAAACAAACCCACAAACTTACAAACACAGATTCATTTTTATATATAAAGAAGATATCACATCCGCAGCTTAGAAAGAATTTCCAAAGAAGAAAAAAATAGATTTTTTTGAAAAAATCCTTTTTGTGCTGGCTCAAAAAATCCTTAAAAATAGAAAAATTGTTTTATTTATTAACATTCCAACAAAGAACAAAGACATGGCCCCCTCTGTAGACACAAACTATTTTTTTAAACTTCATTGGTATGATAACTACTTAGATAAATAGAAAGGTTGCACCCACGTTCAGGTTAGTTGAGGAAAAATAAAGACAAGTATTCGATTCCGGCAATGCTTTTCATCCAACATTATCTGCATCACCACTAATGTCTTATATTTTCCTTGATATTTTTCAACTCAAGGTTACAGTACAATATTGACAACACATGTTAAAGTCAAGCCAGTATTTTTTGCACCCGATTTAAAACAATGTATTTACATGTTTCAGCTTTTTGCTTGCTTTTCCATTGTGTTTGCACCAGACGTCTAATAATGTTAATTATGTGCGTCATATGTAAACTCATATTTCATCATCATAACAAACACTAACGGAAAGTGAAGTAGCACAACTTTATAATATATCCAAACTATTAAGCCGATAGCCTACGTTGCTAGTGCTTTATGCTTAAGATTTATTGTAATTATAATTATAATTATTATATAATTTCATAATAAATAAATAAATAATCCAAACTAAACATTCAGAAGCTCACAAAAGACAAATATTTAAACTAAAAATTCGCTTTTAATATCACAGTGCAACACGAAAAAATATAACCATATATGGACACCACTACGTGATAAAAGACAAAAAGACCCGTGTCTCCGAGTTTTGCCCAAAGTCAAGCACTTTTTTATGGCCCCCAAAAGATTTGGGTCATCGGTGTCATTTTTGCAAAAAAGTGATCATTTTCTCAGGCTCATATCTTGCAAATCATTTGATTTTTGTTTTACTCTCTGAGGCAAAGTTGTAGCTCATGTCATAAAGAGCAAAAATTGTACCCTGGGATATAAAACATTTGAAATAGAGGAAATGTGTAACGTACCGTTGTGTTGCCATTGTAAGCCTTGCCACTTAGGTCCACATTTTAATATACGTATCATCAAATCGTCCCTTCAAGGTTTGGTATTCAAAACAAACTAATATCGTCGAATATGATGATGCCTATCATATATTCAGCACTGACAGAAATATTCCACTTTGTACTTGTTTTCAATTAACTTAATACATCAGTGTGCTAGTTTATTAGGTTGATATGTATTTCTTTGAAGGTCGCTTCAGCACATATGCTGTCTACTTGTAATTACATTATTAGTTTTGTATAACAAAAGCAGAAATATGCAGCAGATATTAAACATTATGAGAAAGTTGATTGGACATGTGTTACACATTCTTATTACTATCTCTGAAAGAAGATAAATAAGTAATATTTGTTTAATGAAAAGAAATAAGCAAAATTATGCTATTGTTGAAATATGAAATATTTCCAAACAAAAAGATACCTGATGATGGTTAGACGACGCTGCACAGTATATTGTGAGCAGCAAAAACTCCCGAATTGCATGTGTTCAAATCTCGACTTTACTGATTGAATTTTTCAAAGAACAATCCTATTAAACAAAATCTAAGAAATAATGCCAATGTCGTGGCTAAATATATCGTATTAAAATTTCCTTTAGTTCGCCGAAAATAGGAGCCCTTGAGGTGTTCTTTTTTTCTGCAAACTATTTTCGCGACGATGCCTCGGCATTTACAAATATTGTTAAACTATTGTCTTATTTATTCCTTTTAAAAAGAATAATCTGCTTATAGCTGCCAACATCAATTTAATTACTGAAATGGCAAAACCTTCTAGGCCAAAAATGAAGCAATACTTTCTTCGTTGTTCTCTGTTAATGTATTTTCGAAAATTTATTTAAAGCCTACTTTATTGATGTAAGGTTCATGGCATGCGAGCGCATGTAAATATTGGGCCGATATTAATCTTTAGTTATTTAAAAGGTTATAATGGCCGTTTGTCATCGATTAAAAAATAAAAATATCAAAAATTTCGAAAGTCGTAAAACATTAAAATTTATTTATTATTTTTATTTATTTATTTTTTTATTTGGGCGTTAGGCGTGACACTAACAATTTTCATTTAATTGTGGACTCAAATCAAATCACCGGTAATGATTTGTATTAACATATATATTAAAATAAGAAATTTATGACGTTGTTTCATTTCAACTTACATGGGAGGTGGCCGTGGTTGTGGACGGATCTAAACAAAAATTTGTTTTTGATCTAATTTGGCGATATAAGAGATGTGTGCGAAATTTCAAAGTCCTACCTCTATTCATTCTAATTTTTGCCGCAGCTTGTATGAAACTATTCAACTGTGCGACGCACAGTGGTTCAGAATAGGGTTTGGGGTTTCCCGGACTTTTTTCATTTCCCGGGAAAACGGGAATGAAAAGTTTCAGGGAATCCCGGGAATTCCCGGGGAAAAAGTAATTTATTTTAGATATGTCCAATATGGTTTAAAATAACAATATTTAGTAACGGACGTGCTTTTTAAAAATACTGTCATATTACAAATTAAAAGCGAATGTGTCTGTCAAAATATTTTACATTTTACAAATATTTTATTCTAGACTAATTGTCGTCATAAAATTGGACATTTAAATCATAGGCACAAGTGCCTGACAACAATACGCCATACGAGTGGCTGAGAACGTCTTTAATTTAGAAGATTCATTCGTCTAGAGACGAAAATATTTAACAGCAACGGGGGGAAATATTCTGAACTGTAAAAGCAATAAAAACATTATAAAAAATTAATATTAATTAAATAAATTCATAAAAAATTAAAACATTGAAATTGTCCAGTCATTAGTTCTTACAGAAGGTCATTTAAATATACCGTAGGATATACATATTTCTATTCCTATTAGATTCCTCTCGAAAGTTTCAAGGTGAACAATTTTAATGTTTTCCCTATTTTTATACCATTTCTTACTGGCTTCATATGTAAAATAAATTCTTCATTAAAAATATCTTCACCTTTTATCTCGTAGATTCTTCTGGTAAATTGGACTAAGAGGATGGACCATTTGAGGCGCAGTCAAGGTCAACATTTGCATGAAATAATCTTCAAACATTAAATTATATGGACCGTACTATCGATTCAAATAAAGATTTCATGCATTTTTCTGAATTTTATGTGTGTTTTTTTTCTGAAAAACTTTCCCATAGCTTTTAAAATATCACCCTTTTTTAAAAATCCTGCAAATATCCTAATAAAAAGTGTGTATTCCCCTAGCTAGCAAAAAATAGCGACTTAGCGAATTTAAAAAGTTTTTTTTGCAGTAATATGATGTAAAGAAATGTTCATTACTATTGTCAATAATGTAAATATATGAATTTAAAATATAATTAAATATATAAAAAATAATTTCCCAATTGTACAGTAAAACTAAATTAGTGCTCAAAATAATCAATAAAATATTTTTTTAATATTCCCGTATTCCCGGAAAAAACGATTCGGGAATTCCCGGACCCCAAACCCTAGTTCAGAATAAAAAATCCATCGGCCAAAATGCAATAACTTTTGTTCTAAAGGGTGATTTTTTAGCTATTATCTTTTTGGCAACACTGGTTTAAACAGCTGACGCACGTTTCGTGTTTTGTTTCACTGTCAAACATCTTCAGTTTGGTCTACAATTTAACCATTAATCGTCTTACAAACGAACAACGCTTGCAAATTATTGTATTTTATTATCAAAGTGCGTGCTCTGTTAAGAAAGTTCATCGCGCGCTTTTTCCATTTTATGGTCAGTTTAATCGACCCACTGAAGCGGCTATTCGGGCTATTGTGACTAAATTTCGCACCAAATTTACATTGTTGGACATTAAACCACCAACACGCTTACGTAGAGTGCGAAATGGAGAAAATATCGCAGCTGTATCGGCCAGTGTTAATGATGACCATCAATTATCGATTCGTCGCCGTTCGTAGCAATTGGGCCTCTGTTACTCAAAAACGTGGAAATGTCAAAATTGGACTAAGCGAGTGGACCATTTGAGGCGCAGTCAAGGTCAACATTTGCATGAAATAATCTTCAAACATTAAATGATATGGACCGTACTATCGATTCAAATAAAGATTTCATGAATTTTTCTGAATTTTATGTGTTTTTTTTTTTTTGAAAAACTTTCATATAGCTTATAAAAAATCACCCTTTAGTAGACATTTTAGAGTTCTGTAAAAAACTTAAATTAGACAAGGACACAAGGATTATTTTGAGAATTAACACTAAAAGTCGGCAATTCAGATGTATTTTAGAAATCGGTCCAAATTTGACTACTTTTCGTATTTTTCGTTTTTAAAGAAAATTAAAATTTTTATTTTTTTATATTGGTACGTTCATAATGCGAAGAAAACATTTAATTTTTTTGTATTACAGATTCGCATTGGAGCAAGCAAATCGTTTTTTTGCACTATATGTCTGCTAATTTTGATTTTTGGGCATATTTCCGGCAAGTGCACTCCGATTGTTATAAAATTTAGCATATGGATAAAGGAAATTTACTCATCTTTTTATCTACGTACCTACTTTTCAGAAGTTAATGCGACCAAAATGACTAAATTGCGTTTTGGAACTAAAAAAATCTGACTTTTGCTCTAACTGTATCCTATCTTCCAAGCGTGGAATTTCGTGCAGGCAATAGTTACCCTGAAAAAACGGGCAACCCTTCAACCTTTCCAAATGTGTATATATTTCGTTACAGGCTTTTGAAGAAAATAAAATTGTGTTGATCCAAATTCAGACATTTGTTCAAAAAGGAAATTTTTTACAATATTCATTACAACCAAACTATATTTGGCACAAACAATGTTTTGGTGTCACAATTTCTAATAAAAAGATTTGAGTGCAAAGTCTCTTAAAATGTGTGAGAAACAGTACGACAAAGTCACAAAATTAAATTACGTTTTTTCAATTTTCAAAATCTGAAAAACATGAAAATCTGTAGCACAAAAAAAAAAATGTTTTCTTCCCATTATGAACAAATACATAAAAACATGTTAAAAAACATAAAAACAAAAAAATAAAAATTTTAATTTTCATTAAAATCGAAAAATAGTGAACTTTGGACCGATTTCTAAAATATATCCAATTTCCCGTGTTCTTATATTAATATCTCAAAATAATCCTTGGGTTCTTGTCTAATTTTGTTTTTACAGAACTCAAATATATCCACTAGAACAAAAGTTATTGAATTTTGACCGATGGATTTTGATTCTGAACCACTGTGCGCCATACAGTGGTTGGAAATTGATTAAGGAAATAAATTCATAATATACAACATTATATCCTCAAGAAATTTCCTTAGACAACTAGCTTCAGTATGTTTTGAGTTACCGGCCCCGAAGTTGGTCATCTTGGATGTGAAAAATAAATTTATGCTCGCCAAATCAAGAAATTACGTTTCCTGTGGCATCACTCAAATTCAGTCAAATTTTCCATCTACCCACACCCATTTAAATTCAAATAATGTAGAATTATTTGATAGATTATATAGTTCCATATTGGTTAATTGAAATGCTCGAATTCATTTAATTATCAGAAAATGTAATTAATCTCAAAACGTAACAAAAGTGGCATTAACCACAGCTTCTCACCATGACACTATGCGACGATGTTCATCTGAAGGTTACACAAAATTTGGTCAGGATAATTCAATTAACTACTGCCATGCGACTACATACGACTTAAGGTCATTCAAGTGCATTATTATGTTGCAAATTGCTTTGCCACAGTCATGACAATTTAATCATTTTCAAATCAAATGCTCGTATCCAACGACTACGGTATTTTCCGCTGGAAACCATTGAACTTTGATAAAGTGAATTGCGGTGGTAATTCATGGAAAAACGACCACAGTATTGTCAAGGGAAACGGGAACGACAGGACATGGCGAGAGGATGTTGAGTTGTTGGATGTTGAAGTGCCAAAGGGATTTTGCATAATAAATTGCTTTTAATTGTAGCCATCTACGCCCCACCAACGTTAACCTTAAGCCATTAATCGTTTCATTGAACATGTTGACCTGGCCAGCAGCAAGCAAAACTCAGACAAGGATTATGTTGGTGCTTGTGTTGGTCCATTTGTATGCTCCCATTAATGGAAGTGGTCAGAGTTAACTTACGTACAACAAGGCAACACGCTTTCGATTACATTAAAGATAAAACAAAGTGCTAAGAAGAAGATAAAAAACCGGTCAATGCTTTTAATGTTGCCAACAATTAATGGACCATTATCAAGGTCGTGAGGAAGTAGCAGATAGTCTTTTTGCTTGCAATACCTTTTGAGTATTGACAATGAGCGTTCTTATGCACACATATCACTCAGTTCTAATGAGACAGTCATATCTCGAAATTTATGTTTTTTTAGAACAGTGATTTAAGGAGTACTTTCGCGGAAAAGTATTTATTATTTATGATGTAACATAATACAGTGTGTAGCTGTGTTATGGTAGGTACCGTGAGCGTTTGCCTACCAGACAGCCTAAGGTCAACTCCCTGCAAGTTCACATCACTTTAGCAGCGGCTGACATTTATGATGCGGTTTACATTTATGAGAAAAAAGCCTTGTAAAATTTATTCAACAACCATCTGTATACCCTCACCATCATTCTATTTCCAAAATGTTTAATTATTTGGCGAGGAGGTGTCAGAAGAACCATGACAATTACGTAAATACTCGGAAAACCCAAGAGTTATTGTTGAGAAACCTCTCCATCCTCATCGTGTGACTGTTTGTTGCGGTTTATGGTCCGTCGGGGACATTGGACCTTACTTTTTCGAAAATGCAGTTGGATCACCAGTTACGATGAATGGATTGCGCTATCGACAGATGATTACTGATTGTTTATGGTCGGAGTTAGATGGTATTGATCTGGACAACGTTTACTTTCAACAAGACGAAGCTACACACAAGCAACGAAACCATTGCTCCTTTACGGGAAAAGTTTCCGGACCGTGTTATCTCTCGAAGAGGTGATCACAATTGGCCACCGAGATCTTGTGATTTAACACCTTACGACTACTTCATTTGGGGCCACGTTAAAGATAAGGTTTACGCCAACAGCCCAGCGTCGATTCAAGACCTCAAAGATAGAATTCGTGAGGCTATCGTGGACATAGAGCAGTCACTTTGCCATTTGGTTATGGAAGATTTCATGAAAATGATATGGTCCAGTAAGCGTGGTCGTGGTGGCCATTTGGCTGATGTTGTTTTTCATTATTAACGACATACTATCCCCTTTATTATGAATAAACATAAAAAACATTTCCAAAATAACACCTCTTGTTGGAAACCCCTGTAGAAGATATGACATTTTTAACAACATAATTTATAAAAAACTGTGGGAATGTATTCGAAACTTTGAAAAGAAATTAATCTTTATAATTGAATATTTATAATAAGTGGTAATTGCTTTCAAGTGCCTTATTTCTGTTAATTAATTAATTAAAATTTCAAATTTGAACTATCGATTACTTAGACTTTGAATGGTTGAATAACATTCAATTTTACTTAATTTTCAGTTTCCTGTTTATGGACCATTTACGTTCGAACAAAATTGGGAAATATTAAAAATCTATTTCCAAAGTATTGCGTGTTTAACGCTGTAAGAAATTTACGTGGAAAATTTTCGAGAAGAGATCGGCCTTCAGTTCAGTTTGTGCGTCATTTTGTGAAGTGAGTTCATGAAAATGGATCGTTATTGGAGAAACCAACCCGTGTACATTCTCGTCCAGAGTGTTTAATCGAAAACATTGCTGTTGTGGCTGAGAATTTCCAAGAACATCCATAAACATCAACTCGCCATCGTTCTCAGGAAGTGAACATTTCTCGCGCTTCTTTGTGAAGAATTTAGCTTAAAGACGTCTTTATGAAGGCTTACAAAGTTCAATTGGTCCAACAACTGAAGCCACATGACCATCCGATGCGTTTTCGCTCGCCCAATGAACTGAAGATTGTTTGGCAGGAAATGAAGAATTTTACCGAAAAATAGTATTTTCAGATGAAGCTCATTTTCATTTTGGTGGCTATGTCAATAAACAAAATTCGCATATGGTGTTCAGAGAACCCACAGGTGACTATTGAGAAGCTAATGCATTCACAACGAGTCACTGTTTAGTGTGGATTTTGGACTGTACTGAAAAATTGGGTCAATCTTATGAGCACTACCGAGCCAGTCGAGATAGTCATATGAATAATATTGTGTTCAATTATTAAATGACAAAGTTCAACCTTTCCCATAAAACCAGAAATTTGAAAAAATAATCAGTACTTTTTATACACTCCACGAGAGTATTATGTCTTTGTGCATTTGTTTGTAACACCCAAAAGGAAACGAGATAGACCTATTGTTAATTATACCGATAGACTTAGAATCACTTTTTGAGTCGATTTAGCAATGTCCGTCCGTCCATCTATTCTTGTTATCATGATACAGGTCGCAATTGTAGACAGAACCAAATGAAACTTTGCACAACGAAGTTTCTAGGCACAACGCCTAACGCTATTTAATCTGAAGAAAATCGGTTCAGATTTATATATAGCTCCCATACAAATTTCGCTCCCGATTTGACTTTCACTTGATTTGCTTCAAATTACCTTCTATAACCTTATAATTCTACTAGAAACATCTGTGCTGAAAATGGATTAAATCGGTTCAGATTTAGATATAGCCCCCATACAAATTTCGCTCCCGATTTGACTCTTTCCGCTCTAGAAACCAGATTGTCTTCAGATTTGGCAAACCATCTTATATTTCCACTAGAAACAACCATGGTGCAAATAGGTCAGATCGATTCAGATTTATATATAGCTCCCATTAAAATTTCTCTCCCGATTTGATTTTTCTCCTCTAGAAGCCACATATTTTAACAGATCCTCTTCAAATTAGGCGAAATATATTATAATTGTCGTAGAAACACTCATAGTGAAAATGGGCCAGATCGGTTCAGATTTACATATAGCTCCCATACGAATTTCACTCCCGATTTGACTCTTTTCACTCTAGATACCGCATATTACAACAAAATTTCTTCAAAATTGGCAAAACATCTTATATTTCAACTAGAAACACCTGCGGTAAAAATGTGTTAGATCGATTCAGATTTATATATAGCTCCCATACAAATTTCGATTTAACTTTTTCCGCCCCAGAAACCACGAATTTTCACCGAATTTCTTCAAAGTGAACATAACACGTTATATTTGAACTGGAAGAACTTATTGTGAAAGTTTGTAACTTTTTTCTATGTTTGGATATAGCCCCGATACAAATAATCTTATCGATTTGACAAATCGAACCAGGTCATATTAGCCTATGATTAGGAAACATAAAAAAATTCTTCCCGTTTTCACTTTTTTACCGAGTTGAATTGTTTTCGGATAGAAAGTGGTGTGTATCATATAGTCGGCCCCGCCCGACTTTAGCCTTTCCTTACTTGTATATAGCCGTCTTTGTCATTGTGTTTTTTTATTCTCACGTTAAATAAAACACATCTTCGTATAAGTGTGTCGAAACGAAACCTTAAAATATTATATATCAGTGATGAGTTGAAAATTGTTCAAGAATTGCAAAAAGGGACTCTAAAGACTTGTTCGATGTTGTTGTGTACTGTATATTATATACCACCCAAAACCGATGATTTGCAAAATATTTCGGCCATCTGTGTGCTAAACGCTCCTGAAAACACAAAAAAAATCATGCGGTTCCCTTATAATTTTTTATTTTGCACTTTAGTACAATTTTTTCTGAATTTTATGAAAGCATTTTAAGCTTACATTTTAATTCATGTCGTAGTGTAACTTATTGGTAGAATTATTGGACTTTTATAATAATTTGTTTGCTCTTTGAAAGTAACAACTAAAACTAAAATTTATTGGAAAATTTTTGTCAAAAGTGTCTACGCAATTGGAGCGATGTACACACAAAATGTTAATCATTCTATCTGTAGCCGTTTAGCTGTTACCATTGTTATCTTTCTGTTATCATTGTATACCTTTGAAAGAACGAAACTTGGGAAAATCTTTTTATTTTGCTTCTCTATGCAAGCAGAGGAATGTTTACGCCGAATTTAATTATTTTAGCTGTAGCCGCCTAGTTAGTAATATTTATATTTAGATTTATTAATGGGCATATACCATGTTCTTCTCAAAAGAACGAACTTTGAAAAAAAACATCATATTATAAAATCTTATAATCTAACTAGAAAAGGCTATGCTGAAAGTGGGTAATATCGGCTCAGATTTAGACATAGGCCCATACAAATGTCGCTCCCAAATGTTTAACCGATTTTGACCAAACTATACATATTATATTTCACCTACATACATGGTGAAAGCGGGTCACATCGTTCCAGGTTTCAAAAGACCTCCGTACAAATGTCTTTTCCGATTTAAATTTTTTTGTCAAACACATACATTTACAGGATACAAAAATCCTTCCCGTTTTCAATTTTTTGCCACATTGAATTGTATTCGGATAGAAAGTGGAGTGTATCATATAGTCGGCCCGCCCGACTTTAGCCTTTCCTTGCTTGTTTGTGTTTCATTTTTTGTCATTTTTTTAATAATAGACCCTTGAACGCATTTAAATCTAAGTTTTGGTTCTTGTCTTAGAGTAACTTATTGGTCGAATTATTGGAACTTTATAGTATTTTTTGTGCTTTTTTCATAGTTACAACTGAACAATTTTTCGTATTGGTTGTTAGTATTTTATAAAAAATGAATAGCGGCAGTAAATACTTTTCGAATGATGTTTAAATGATGAACATAGGAAGGAAATTGACGCTGCAGCGCTCACCTTTAAAAATCACAGAAAAACGATATAACTGTCCAATAATACGACCACTGACCATTCTGAGAAATGAAAAAAAATATTTAGAGTGTTTCGAAGAGTATATTAATTCAGAAAAAAAGTTGTGGACAAAACTGCAACGTAAAGAAATTACACGAGAATAACATGATTTTTAGAGGAGTTTTCAGGAACTTTTAGCTCAGAGATGGCTTGATCCAGCGAAAAAATATTTTGCAGATCATAATATCAATCATCCATTTCTGGGGGGTGACCGCTGCAATTTATTTTCGTGACCCATCCTAATATACATATGTATGCACGTATATTTATTTATTTAACTGTTGCAGTCAGTAGCCGTAGGAGGTCCATGTGATGTTAAAAAGAAGACAAGGATTGCGTGCTTCATTTGTACTCGCATTACTGGCGTAAACAACAGAAGAAATATAAACACAAATGTTGCGGAAACGGAAATGTTGTTGGGTAAAGTCAGTGAGCTGACTGAGAAGGTAATATATTAGATTATTTATATACAGACTTTTAAACATTAATCTTATTATATACACACTTTATATTAAAAGGATCTCTGAAACATTGAAATAAAGTACACAAACACATGCTACATTTGCTTTATGAATTTATATAAAAATCGTTCATGGATAAGGAATATCTATATGGGGACTGTGGGCTTTATACGTCTTGTAAAATGATCCAAAGTATGGATCAATTTTGAATGTTATAACTAACATCTGAATGTCCGAAACCATAACGGTCTTAACTACCAAGTCCTTACACTGAGTTAAAAGTCCATAAGTTCGAATAATTCCAATTGAACGCATAATTCACGCTGAAACTGACTTTTCTCATTTTTTTTAGGTCATATCCTCCATTGGGAGAGAAGGATGACAGAAGCAGAATTGATTTTTATTTTTACTTTTCGTCATAATGTCCATGTTTCTTCAACTTTTACTGATTCGATTCGAATTGAGTTTCAATTGAATTATATTTTCTACTTTTTTGTTGACAGACTGAGCCAATTTTTATGAACCTCGTTTTTGCCTTTCCACTGTCGGCAGCATACATATAAATTTAATTAGTGTCACATATAATTGAATGTGAAATACACTGTGAAAATGCTCATTTATTGGACGTTTGTCCAGACAACCAGATTACCAAAGGTCAATAGCCTGCATTAAGTCAATGTCATTATGATCGTGGGTGGGCTTAAAACAAATGGGATAAAATACGTTTTTTATAAATCTATAATCTAATTAAATATCGAAATATGTATCGGATTTAAGAATGAAATATATATTGGATAAGTTATGAAGTACTTGTTTTCGTGAACACTAAGATGATTTGCTGATCTGTCAAAATATACATAATTGGAATTTAACGCATCTAAAGGTGATTTGCTATTTAAGTCGTCATATTCTTTCATCTATTTTCCAAAAGTTTTTTTCGCTGTAAAATTCCTTGGAACAACATATTTGTATTCATATTTCATAAATTCCATGAACATATAAGTTTTGGTTCTTCTCTTAGAGTAACTTATTGGTCGAATTATTGGAACTTTATAGTATTTTTTTCATAGTTATTTCACATTCCAGGAACACCTAAATATCATTTAAAATGCCGCTTTTAAGAAAGGCAACAAAAAAACCAATCTAAACAGCAAAAATATGTAGGATGCTTCAGCTAATATACAATAATTGATAAAAATGTATGTTCCAGGAACACCGGTATAGCATCTAAAATACTATTTTTAAGGAAGAATAGGAGTAAAAGTTAAATTATATCAACGACTAAAGACTTCTTCTTCCAAACATAATATAATTACTAAAAAAGTTAAAAATTAACACAAAAAATATAGAATAAACAAGAAAAAACGGAGCCAAGTTCGGCCGGGCTGAACTCTATACATATCCTAAACAATGGATTGCATTCCACAGAGGCTGACGATTTTCGCAGTAGTACATAGCCAAACCAAAGCAAATAAAAATTTTGAAAAAGTATAAAATTACAAAACAAATATCGCTGGCTTAACATGTAAAGGCTCTAAGTCCACTTTTTTAGAAAGTGAGATTTTGATGCAGTTGTGTTCAATAAGTAAAAATACATCGATTTAAAAAATATAAAATAATAAAAATTGACTAAATGTTTTATAATAATTAATGTACGCTATTTTTTAAATATCAAGGTGTCAGTGTAATTTATGGTGCTTAAGGTAACAATATTACAATACATTTAAATTTTTAAAATATATTGTTAAATTACACTGTCCAACAAATTAAGACTTTTTGAATGGAACATAATAGCGACCCTATAATTCTAAAAGGGTATGTTGAGTAGATCATTTTTGTAGAACAAACTTATGGTCCAGCACGTCTGAGTTTTTTTACAGTGGGTCAAAGTTTTCATTTTTTGGTCGAAGGGAGCATTATACTATATGAAAAAAATGTTGTAAGTTAATGTCTGAGAGAATTCTTATGGTCCAAAAATGCTGTTGGACAGTGTTATTATTTTATTAGACGCCTACCATGTCTTTTGCTGGTTTCGACTTTGGAACTCAACCCATTGAAAGTGGTGGCGATTATGGACTTGAGTCAGACGACGGAGTCATAGGTCTGGTTCCATATGGTTTTCATAGTGACTCCGATGATTGATATGAGCAAGGAAAAAACCTGAACCTTATGATGTTACTATTTGGATCATCCATTTTTTAAAATAATTAACAATGTATAATTTTGTAAAAATATTCGCCCTGGCGACTCCAAAGTGACGGACATTCGAGGAATACAATACACACCAAATGGTGAAATTAATTTCAAACTTATGATGAACGGAAAAATCTCCCTCAAAAAATAAATGAAAATGTAGTTGCACTGGAGTGGTCGGATTTACACCAACTTCATCAAGAAAGAAAAAAATAAAGATTAGAATGTTCGAAGACTTACAATATCTAAAATCCACTTTGCCTACAAAACACCATACATTTTATGACGATTTGCCATACGAATAAAAATAGTCGTCGCCGGTTATCTTACTTTTAAATCCATTAAAAATTTAAATTAATATTACTTTTTTATAACAGCAATGAAATAAGACTGAATAATTTTGAATAAATTCTTTCTTTTTTACAATAATCAATAATTTAAATAACAACAATAAAAAAGCAACAAAAGTGCACTTTCATTGTAGTAAGTAAGAAATATAATGAGAGAATGATAATTAAGAAAAAGATCTAAGTCCATGAAAACATACAAACTAAGCAACAGAAAAAGCTCTAAGTCCAAAAAGTTTTTATTTCGGCAAATACTTATTTTGCTTTTACGCAAATAAAAAAAGAAAAATACAAAAACAAATTGCATTTACAGATTTAAAAAATGTTTATTCAAAAAAGTTCGATTGTTTTTTGTCTCTCCTGTAATATTGTAAAATATGGACTTGGAGCCTTTACATGTTAAGCCAGCGATATAAAATTTTTATTTCAAGCGACGCTTATAAAGACAGGCTACCAATACGTTTATACTGTAATTATCGAATTAATACTTCAAGGCAATTCAAAACGTAAATATAAGACAGCAAACTTCAAAAAAGCTTAAATACCATAAATATTGATGCTACAATTGGTTGTATTTTCATCCTATTTTAATTCCAAAAGTACACATTTTGAAAATTAATTATCTCTCACGTACACAGTGCAAGATGATTCAACCAATTTTTGCCGTAATTTTAAAAAGGACGACTTTGGAAACATCATTTCATTTTGCGTGTCTATGCAGTCGGACGAATGTATACCCCAATTTCCATGATTCGAGCTGCTGCCATTTTGTTGCTACCATTTTTATCCCCTTTTTCCCATTTTACCCTCTAAAAGTACGACTTTCTAAAATCTCTTTATTTTACGTGTTTACACAATTAGAGGAATATATGCACGAATTTCATTATTTCAGATGCATTCGTGTAGTTGGTACCATTTTTATCCCTCTGTTCCCATTGTATCCCTTGAAAGTACGAATTGGACTTATATACACTCCACGAGAGCATTATGTCTTTCTACATTTGTTTGTAACACCCAAAAGGAAGGTAGATAGACCCATTGTTAATTATACAATCCGTACAAATCCGTCTGTCTGTCCATCTATTCTTGTAATCACGATACAGGACGCAATTGTACACAGAAACAAATGAAACATTGCACAACGCAGTTTTTCGAGATAAGGACGAACGCTATTTAATTCGAAAAATTTCACTTCCGATATGACTCTTTTCACTTTGGATACCACATATTACAACAGATTTTCTTCAAAATTGGCAAAAGATCTAATATTTCAGCTAGAAACATCTGTGGTAAAAATGTGTTATGGTTCAGATTTATATATAGCCCCCATACAAATTTCGCTGCCGATTTGATTTTTTCCGCTCTAGAAACCACAAATTGTATCAGATTGTCTTCTGATTTGTCAAAACATCTTATGTTTCAACTAGAAACACCTGTGGTAAAAATGTGTTAGATCGGTTCAGATTTATATATAGCTCCCATACAAATTTCACTCCCGAATTGATTTTTTCCGGTCTAGAAACCACATATTTTATTAGAATGTGTTCAAAATTGGCAAAACATTTTATATTTAAACTAGGAACACCCATGGTGAAAATAGGTCAGATCGGTCCAGATTTACATATACACATACAAATTTCGCTCCGGATAGACTTTTTCCGACCCAGAAACTACGAATTTTCACCGAATTTCTTCAAAGTGAGCATAACACGTTATATTTGAACTGGAAGAACTTATTGCATGTTTGGATATAGCCCCAAATAGTTTTATCGATTTGGCAAATCGGACCAGGCATATTAGCCTATGATTAGGAAACATACAAAAATTCTTCCCGTTTTCATTTTTTTACCGAGTTGGATTGTATTCAGATAGAAAGTGGAGTGTATCATATAGTCGGCCCCGACTTTAGTCTTCTCTTACTTGTTTATATTGCGTGTCTATGTAGTCAGAGGAATGTATACACCAAATTCCATGATTCTAGCTGCGGCCATTTGATTGGTACAATTTTTATCCCTTTTTTCATTATACCCCCTAAAAGTGCGAATTTCGAATAATCCCTTTTTTACATATCTACGCAATCAGAAGAAGGTATATACCGAATTTCATTATGTGAGTATGCAGCCGTTTGGTTGGTACCATTTTTATCCCTCTATTCCCATTTTACCCCTTAAAAGTACGAATTACGAATTTTTTATTACGTATCTACTCAATTAGTGGAATGTACACACCGAATTTCGTGTTTCTAGTTGTTGACGTTTGATAGGTACCATTTTTACACCATTTCACCCCCGTACGACTAAGAATCACTTTATGCTGCAAGTCTCTGCCGTAGGGGAATGCGTATACCCAATCTATATATAGGGTCCGCCATCTAACGTTTTTTTTTTCAACTATTCAACCGTTGGACTATTATTTGTGGTGAATGAAATTAGTCGTTTGAATGAAATTATTTTCCATTATTAACCGGAAGGATTGTACTTTCAAATAAAAAAGAAATTTGAGAAAATATTCAGTAGTTTTTTTTATAACATTTTCAAAAAAAGTTATTTGTCGGACCCTATATATAAAAGAGAGTGGCGTTAGTTACTACGCTTATAACAAACAAGAAGAATACCCAAGAAAATCCCCGAAATATCCCCGATTTGTATGGAGTGATTTTACGACGCCATCTTCATGATAGATGACGTTTATAATTGAATTTCACTGGAGAATCGCTTGGATTGTGATGACTCAGTGGCATAGTTAAATTACCACCATTGTCTTTACCACCAAAGCCATTGCATTCTTTGCTTCATGGTGAAAGACCAGAATCACTTCATTTTCTATCGAACAGTCAGAAATATAACGGATTCTTTCAAATGACTTCATTTGGAGCAGATATTAGGGCTGTTTTCCTTTAAGCCGGAATAACAAGCTGCAATAACAAAAACGGTAATAAAAATTTAATTTTTTGCTTAAAGTAAAAAACAAAAATATTTTTTCACATTGTCGCCAACAACAATATAAATATATGTATCACAACAAATTTTCAAAAAAATATTCTGTGTTGACTTCATTGGACATAGCATCGATAACCATCATTTCGACACTTACACAATCAATATGGCAATGAAAAGAGGAATTCCCCCAGATCTGCCGCAGCTACTTCATGAACATTATGCATTGGTTCGGTTATTCAAAACTGCGTTGAATCGCATGCCAAGTGATAACTATAAACTCTTGATCAGAGCAGAGAAACGACCTACTGGAACACACTAACGCCAATTTTACGCACCTACAATAGACAAGGTTGCAGTTGTGGTTGTTGGCGAAAATCGATAATCAGGTAACTCTGGGCAATTGCAACGAAACACATCGTTCATACGATGCACTGCAACAACCTTTGGGAATACGCGATGTTGGACATATTCAATTGAATGGCAAAAAAGAGGCTTGCCTCATGCGCATATTCTCATTTGGTTAGTCGAAAGAATACAACCAGACAAAATTAATGAAATTACAAACATGACTCATGGACCGTGTGGCTCCATCTGCTAATGGCGGGAGAACAATCACACTAATTTGAAGGTGCATTGTAACGTGGAGTATTGCAATTCAGTGAAGTCCATGAAGTACATCTGCAAATATTGGTTGAGTGAAAGAGCAATTTTAGCGACAAAGAACAACGATGTGGATCACTTGGATTGTCTCTACACAATGTAATACCATTGAGGGTTGGCTGGCCCAGTTGTCTTCATGATTGGCATTTTCAATCAATCAAAATTATGCAAGGAACGAGTTTAGCGGTCTCAAACCTCAAGAGCAATGTGATTTACGCAAGAATAATACAAGGAAAGTTTAAAGTTCTCATTTCGAGAATGCATATTCCAGTGTCGGAAACTCATCCGCTTTGAGCACCTGATAACAAAACGAAAAACATTGTTTATCACAGAGTACTTCAATTAGGGGAAGTACAATTCAAAATCAACACGACCGTAACCCGTCCAACAAATATTTCAAAACAAAGAATAAATTTGAATTTTTTGAGTCGATTTAGCGATGTCCGTCCGTCTAACCATCTATTCTTGTAATCAAAGTCCAGGTCGCAATTGTTGCTAGAACTAAATGAAACTTTGCACAACGAAGTTTTATGGGATAAGGACGAACTCTATTTAATTTGAAGCAAATCGGTTCAGATTTAGATATAGCTCCCATACAAATTTTGCTCCCGATTCTACTTTTTCCGCTCTAGAAACCAAATATTTCAACATATTTTCCTTCAATTTGGCATATATATATATATATATATATATAGCTCCATTACAAATTTCGCTACTGAATTGATTATTTCCGCTCTTCAAATAGCATTTTTGAACAGATTTTCTTCTAATTTGGCACATCAGCTAATGTTTCAAATAGAAATTACTACAGCGAAGGTGGGTCACATCGGTTCAGATTATATATAGCTCCTGATTTGATTCTTTCCGCTCTAGAAACCACATATTTAACACTCCATAAAATTTGGGAAAGCGTCTAATATTTCAACTAAAAAACCTTTGCTAAACATGGGTCAGATCGGTTCAGATTTGTATATAGCTCTCAGTTTGTGTTCAAATTTTCTTACAAATCCAGATAGAAGTATGGAATTTTTAGTATATTCTCCTGTTATAGCTGCATCGTATATCTCCCGGTTCACCATAGGGTATAATGACTAAGTGTAGGTTATCATATAGTCGGCCACGCCCGACTTTAACCTTCCTTACTTGTTATTTTTTTTTAAATAAATATGAATTACCGATCTATTTTAAATACTATCATGTACCCGTAACAATAAAACATTAAATGTCTAAATCAATACTTTTCTAGGCAGAGCGAAAATCGCCAAATCAGCTATTTAACTATTAATAAAATTTGAAGGCAAAACAACCGGGCCAGCTAGTATCAAGTAAATATAAGCATACATATTGAAAAAACATGCTAAATACTCTAAATATTAGGGGTATTTTCAGTCCTTGTGTGAGCAAATGTTTTCCCTTTGGACCGATTTCGCCCAGTTGTAATCCCAACACATTTTTGGAAAATTTGGACCTCCTGGCTCCGGACGGACATGGCCAGATCTTTGAATTTTATGACGACTAAGAATATATATACTTTATAGGGTCTCAGGTCGATATTTCAAGGTATTACAAACGGAATGACAAAGTTAGTATACCCACTGTGGTGGAGGGTATAAAAAGTGAATAAAACCTGAATGCAACATTGCAGTCCGTCTGCTCATTATTGTAACTAAGCTAAGCTTTGAACACTTTAATTTAATTATTTTCAAGTCGGAACAATATTTTTGCAACGTTTCATTTTTCCTGCATGCTGGACCATTCTGGAGAAATATCCGTATATTATATATACAGCTTTCTTTTGTTCGGGGACTTATAATGAATTTTTATGTAGATTTCCATTCACACCAACCCTCCCTTAATATTCAGCTTTATGGGACAGTTTAGCATCAATGTTTTGACTTATTGCTGACATTTAGGTTCTGTTTTGATGTATTCAGAGACTTATAGTAGAATTTTATTGCAAATTATTTTGTAGAACATCTTGATTCAGACCCCTGTTTAAATGTGTTTTTTAAACTTTCGATGAGCTACAGGGTTAACATGTGCCACAAAAATGTTCCTCTTTGTTCTACAGCCACAGAGAAATTAATCGCTTAACCTTTATATTTGGCTGTCACGCAACAAATTTCACTACGTCCTAGTGTAGCATATCACAACTTTTAAAGAAACTGTTGAACAGGAATTATTTCGTCATCAACATCAGCGACATCAGAAAAAGTTTTGGCTTTTATTAAATGATAAGCTCTTTCGTATATGAACTAACGCACATTTCTTTTGGGAAGTTTTTTTTTTGAGAAAACTTTATATACTTCCAAAGAAATATGACTATAAATAATAAAGTGAAAAGTTGTCAATACACATCGAACGAGGGTAGTTCAAAAAGTAAGCGATATACGTATTTTTTGTCAAATGTATTATTTTCGAGTACTAGAAAAGGAAAAGGCACACAATTTATAATTGTTTCAAGATAATGGATAAAATTGATTTTCAGTAGTGATAAGATTGTTTGTGCGCAAAAAATCCGAATTAAAACGTAATAATTATTATCGAAAATAATTAATTTTTATAAACTCTGCGACAGATTATTATGTCTTTGGAAAAGGAATCACGTTCTGAAACGATTTTAAATGTCCGACCACCAGTTATAATCGCAGATTGTGGTGCATGGCACGATATATATGGTCCCTCCCGCCACACTTCACTTTTTTATTTTTATTTATTTTCACCTTTATTATTATTTATATTTTTATTATTATTTATTATTATTTCCACAATCACTTTGGAAGCATTAACCCAATCAATTATCCATTACTTAACCAAATACTTAAAATAAATCATACAGCCATTAAAACTGTCTGAAATATAATCGAGTCGCTCGCTTCATACTCATCCGAGCAGAGCAAATAATAAAAACCACTTGTTATATTCCCATTTTTGTTCATCACATGTCATTATCATTATCAAAGCTGTTATTTATCATTGCAGAAACTTTAAATTTCTGTTGAATAAAGATGCATTCAATTCATGGAAGTGGTAATCCACTGCCACTGATTAATGACTGCAGTTTGCTGCGACATCAAGAGTCATTAATTCGCAATTAATGTTGACAACTTGGCCATGTCAGCAAATCCTTTTTAAATGCTTCCAGAGAATGTATGTTTGCGTTTTTGGACGGTTGACAACAATTTGAGTTTTGCGAGATTCGCCTGTTGGTTTGGTTGATTAACTGGTCAGGGTTTGTATTGTATGCGTTGAGCATTAAAGCTTTTCTTCTTATTTATTTTCCTACTTACATGGCAAAGGTGGAGATATTGTTGTTAAATAAATTTCATTGTTGGCAGTACGATCACTTACAAGAACACCCACAGTTTTAAATGCGCAAAAAAACAGAATATCGAATTTGAGGGGAAACATTATAAGTAATGCTTAAAAATCGTTTCCAGTTTCAATCTTTGACAAATTTGATTGTTTGATATGAAAATGTTACTTCGTTTAAAAGCTGTCTTCTAGTCTTAAGAAGTCATGAAAACCTGCATCAATATGTTACACCTTCAACATATACAGCCTGGGTGACAAAATACGCGAGGTATAAGTCGTAAGAATTGTGTCTTTAAGAACTGTTACGAGTAAGATCGATTCAGATTTAGATATAGCCCCCATACAAATATCGCTCCCGATTTGACTTTTTCCGCTCTAGCCACAACATATTGTATCCGAATTTCTTTAAATTTTGCACAACATCTTATAATCTAACTAGAAACACTTGTAATGAATAATACCGGGTACGATCGGTTCAGATTTAGATATAGTCCCCATACGAATTTCTCTCCCGATTTGACTCTTTTCACTCACACATATTTTTTCGCTCACACATATTTTCACATATTTTAACCGATTTTCTTCAAAATTGGCAAAACAGCTTATATTTTAACTAGAGACACCCATGGCGAAAATTGGTCAGATCGTTTCAGATTTATATATATCGCCCATACAAATTTCGCTCTCAATTTGAGTTTTTCCGCTCTAGAAACACCATATTTTATCAGATCGTCTTCAAATTTGGCCAAACATCTTATATTTAAGTATGGTGAAAACAGTTCAGATCGGTTTAGATATATATATAGCTCCCATACAAATTCCACTCCCGATTTGACTCTGGATACCGATTTTCTTAAAAAACGGCAAAACATCTTATACTTCAACTAGAAACACCCATGGTGAAAATTGGTCAGATCGGTTCAGATTTATATATAGCGCCCACACAAATTTCACTTCCGATTTCACGTTTTCCACTCTATAAACCACATATTTTAACAGATCTTCTTAAAATCTTGCAAAATATCTTAGATTTCAACTAGAAACACTCATGGTGAAAATGAGTCAGATCGGTTCAGATTTAGATATAGCCCCCATACGAATTTCTCTCCCGATTTGACTCTTTTCACTCTAGATACCACATATTTTAACAGATTTTCTTCAAATTTGGCGAAATATCTTATTTTTCCACTAGAAATGCCCAGGGTGAAAATGAGTCAGATCGGTTCAGATTTATATATATCTCACATACAAATTTCGTTCCCGGCTTGATTTTTTTCCGCCGCAGAAACCTCGTATTTTTACTTTGAATTGTATTCGGTCAGAAAGTGGAGTATATCATAAAGTCGGACCCGGCCGACTTTAGCCTTTCCTTACTACACCATTCTCTGTGTGTATACTTAACTTTGATTACTAAACCCAGGTGTTTCATGGGAGCAATTTCACATAAATTATACAGTGTACTATAAATTCATCTTTAGTTTTAATTTTACGAATATAATTGATATGAGTGGTAAATATAACATGATCTGGAAAAATCGATCAAGATTCAATGACAAATGTAGATTATACAGCTGTAATATTACGAATCGGACGGGCATTTGAAGGGGTCCTATAAAAACATGTGGGACCTGTACCAAAAATGGGCCTATATATAGGGTTTTTTTATTGGGGTATAGAACTTTAAGTTGGCATCACTTTTTTAACTGGCGGCCATTTTGTCAGCTGTCAAGTGATTAATATTTAGTTTGGTTTGCCATTTCATCATGAACAGGTTGACAAAAGAACAACGCTTGCAAATCGTGCAAATTTATTTCGAAAGTAATGGTTCAGTTCGCGAAGTTCACCGCTCCGTCCATTTTATGGTCGACATAATCGTCCATCAGAGCAATTAATTCGGTTAACCATGGATCGTTTTCGCACTACGTTTACTCTATGTGATAATACGCATCCGCAGAGACGTCGAACAGTGCGCACCGAAGACACAATTGCCGCTGTAGAGCAAAGTGTTGAAGAGGACCCGAATGAATCGATTCGCCACCGTGCACAGCAATTGGAGCTGCACAGCAATTGGAGAAAGTGGTTGAAAATTGGACCTGTAGAATTGGCTATATTCGAGCCAGCCGCGGCGGCTACATGCCCGAAATCATATTTAAACATTAATGGCATAAAATTATCCTTCCAATAAAGCCAAATTGATGGACATTAAAACGATTTTCTTGTGTTTTATTTCAATTCGAAGTTCTATACCTCAATAAAAAACACCCTTTAGTTCTCATTCACGGTTTGTATTCCTAGTTGAAATATATCATGATCTGCAAAATTTGATCATGATCCGAGGTAAGATGTAGGTTCTAGAGCTGTAAATCAGAGGTACATTTGTATGGGGGCCATATCGAAACATCGACCCTTGTGTTCCACTTTTCCGTTAGCTGTTTCTAGTTCAAATATAACACGATTCAGAAAATTTTGTTGTGACCCCACGTAAAATGTGTATTCTAGAGCAGTAATAGTGTAAATTATAGGAATATTTGTATTGAGACATCCATATCTAAGTCTGAACCGATTTCCTCCAAATTCAATACCGATCGTCTTTGGCCAAAACAATAATAATTATGCCAAATTTCATGACAATCGGATAACAATTGCGACCTGTAGAGTTCGAACAAGCTCAGATGAACGGCAGACGGACGGACTGACTGACAGACATCGTTAAATCGATTCAGCTGGTGATTCTAAGCCGATCCGTATACTTAAAGGTGGGCCAAGCTCGATTATTTCTTGGTGTTACAAAAATTTGGCGGAAAACTAACTTATAATACCCTAGTTCAGTGGTGCAGAGTATAACAAGTAAAAATGGCGTTAAGTTCGGCCGGTGCTAAGGAGTAACAGAGGCCCAATTGCTGCGAACGGCGACGAATCGATAACACTAGTCAACAGTCAAAATGTACTCGGGATGCGATAATTTTTTCTGTGTAGATAACCTTGACATGAGCTAGAAAAACGCAATAAAAAATTTTTTTTTTCGTTTGGTTCTTTTTATTATTTTTTTTTTTAAATTTTAAAATTTTTTTTTTGGTTAATTTGTTTCGTCCGGCATAACTCGGGAACCACTAGCCCGATTTAATTGAATTAAATTTTAATTTAATTTAATTTTAATCTGTTCATATATTGTTTTCCTATACAAGCAACAGTTTCCAAGTTAAAAATGAATATATAAAGGAAAAAACTTATTTTTTGCCTAAAGATTTATTTTTTTTTTTAAAATCCATAAAAAATCCAAAATGAAAAAAATGTCAAATCTTATTACTTTTACGTAAAGTCACATAACCTATGAGCAAAATGAGACAAAGATCATGAAAATCGATGCACGCGTTTCGCTTTTATTCGCAATTGAGTAAAGGTATGAATTTCAAAAATTTAAAAATTTTTTTTTGGTTAATTTGTTTCGTCCGGCATAACTCGGGAACCACTAGCCCGATTTAATTGAATTAAATTTTAAAAAATTTAAAATTACAATTCCCTTAATCTGTTCATATATTGTTTTCCTATACAAGCAACAGTTTCCAAGTTAAAAATGAATATATAAAGGAAAAAACTTATTTTTTGCCTAAAGATTTAATTTTTTTTTTTTAATCCATAAAAAATCCAAAATGAAAAAAATGTCAAATCTTATTACTTTTACGTAAAGTCACATAACCTATGAGCAAAATGAGACAAAGATCATGAAAATCGATGCACGCGTTTCGCTTTTATTCGCAATTGAGTAAAGGTATGAATTTCAAAAATTTGCTCGACATATGCACAACTTTGTCTATGGTAAGGTTTTTTCTTTTGATTCTCAGAATTAACAAAACGGAATAAACAAAGGGTTATTTAATTTTTATGATTGCGTAAGCAAAGTAATAAACGCTAATAAATGTGCGTGAACAATTAAAAGGAAAAAAGGAAAGGGGACTTTTTTAATTATTTGGGTTTTCCGTTGGCTACCTGTATGATTTTTTTACAGAAATGCAACCCACATTTAAGGGTGGTCATTATTCGGAAAATTTAAGACTCACACATGGTGAAACAGGTATGTAGCCACCGTAAAAAAATATACACCCATTTATAAGTACCTGTCAGTAAAATACTAAACAATACACAGTATAAATAGGTCTTCATTGATCGATTTTACTCATTCAACAAGTGTCGACGAACGCGATAGTTAAAATGAGCAAACGTTCGCGAGGATTTGAATGCAATACCAATCCAAGTAATTTTTGTTACATGTGCGCCATGCTCGTCACTCACATCGCCCAGGTTGTCCGGAAAGAAGTCCAAGTGCGAGTGTAGAAAATGTATCTTAAGCGACATATTTGCTCTAATTTTTTTATAATTTAGGAGTAGTTGTTCGACGATCTCTCTGTAATTTGAGCTTTTGTTGTTTCCAAGAAATCCGGAAACAATTTGCCGAAATGAGTTCCAAGCTGCAGCTTCATTTGGTGATAAAATGTGCTCAAACTGTTGGTCTTGCAACAACTTTTTAATTTGCGGACCGTCGAAAACGCCTTCCTTAATCTTTGCCGATGAAAGCTGAGGAAAAATGGTTTTTAAATAGGCGAACGCTTCGCCATCTTTGTTGATAGCTTTCACGAAGTTTTTTATGAGTCCGAGCTTTATGTGAAGAGGTGGGAGTAAAACATTTTCCTTTTTTATGAGTGGTGTATATTTCACGTTGTCGCTGCCGGGGATGAAGTTAACTCTTTCTGTCCAACTCCTCCTGGTGTAATGATGTTGACGATCGCGGCTGTCCCAAAGGCAGAGAAAACAACAGTACTTTGTGAATCCACCTTGTAATCCACAAAGGATACCGATAACCTTAAGGTCGGCACAAACTTTCCAATCGTGCCTCTCATAGTTAAGGCACTTTAGTAGATTGTCCATGACTTCGTATGTTTCCTTGGTGTCAACGGCATGAGCAATTGGAATCGAAGGTTTCTCGTTGCCGTTGTGCAGTAAAATTGCTTTAAGGCTCTGCTTGTTGCTGTCGATGAAAAGACGCCACTCTCCTGGATCGTAAGAGTACCCGAGTTCACCAAATAATCCGGGAATGTCCTTACAAAAACAGATGTTGTCTTTTTTTGTGTAGTACCTTGCGTATGGTTCATGACGCTTCCTGTAGATTGTTGTCACCACACCAGGAGCCAAGAAACCGAACTGTTGCATGCGCGATGCATGCAACTCTGCATCTTCCTTGGAGAGTTTCAATTCTCTAACCCAATCGTTCAGTTCTGCTTGGGAACATAAGCGTTGACCTCCATGCAATGTATATGTTGACTCGCATTCTGATGTGGTTTCTACTGTCTCCGGATCTGATGTTGGATGTATTGCCTCATTATTAGATGCCCATCTTGAAACGGACGGTTGCGGGTCCACTGGTTCTTCGGAAAATGGCACTGGAAAATTCACTGTTGAAACAGCAGCGTAAGTCCATCGTATATTTTTTCCCACGCCTGTTTTTTTGCTAAGACAGAAGTAGCAATCTGTTACATGGCAAAGCGGAGCTCTCCAAAGCATTGGCATGATGATTCTCGGCTGTCGTCTGAAAGAATTTCAATAATAAGTTATATATGTTCTTGAATTTCGTAATCTACACTTACCTTGAGTCAGCTAGCTGTACGTAGCACCTTGGACATAGAGCACTTGGTGTCCACCGCTCATCTATGTTTGAGACCTTTAAATTGAAGCTCTCTTCAAATGAATCTCTCAATTTAGGTGAAAAACAACGCTTGTTTTTTTCAGAAACGTATTCTCCGCACATGTAACAAAAATTACTTGGATTGGTATTGCATTCAAATCCTCGCGAACGTTTGCTCATTTTAACTATCGCGTTCGTCGACACTTGTTGAGTGAGTAAAATCGATCAATGAAGACCTATTTATACTGTGTATTGTTTAGTATTTTACTGACAGGTACTTATAAATGGGTGTATATTTTTTTACGGTGGCTACATACCTGTTTCACCATGTGTGAGTCTTAAATTTTCCGAATAATGACCACCCTTAAATGTGGGTTGCATTTCTGTAAAAAAATCATACAGGTAGCCAACGGAAAACCCAAATAATTAAAAAAGTCCCCTTTCCTTTTTTCCTTTTAATTGTTCACGCACATTTATTAGCGTTTATTACTTTGCTTACGCAATCATAAAAATTAAATAACCCTTTGTTTATTCCGTTTTGTTAATTCTGAGAATCAAAAAAAAAGAAAAAACCTTACCATAGACAAAGTTGTGCATATATCGAGCAAATTTTTGAAATTCATACCTTTACTCAATTGCGAATAAAAGCGAAACGCGTGCATCGATTTTCATGATCTTTGTCTCATTTTGCTCATAGGTTATGTGACTTTACGTAAAAGTAATAAGATTTGACATTTTTTTTCATTTTGGATTTTTTATGGATTAAAAAAAAAAAATTTAAATCTTTAGGCAAAAAATAAGTTTTTTCCTTTATATATTCATTTTTAACTTGGAAACTGTTGCTTGTATAGGAAAACAATATATGAACAGATTAAGGGAATTGTAATTTTAATTTTTTTAAAATTTAATTCAATTAAATCGGGCTAGTGGTTCCCGAGTTATGCCGGACGAAACAAATTAACAAAAAAAAAATTTTTAAAATTTAAAAAAAAAATAAAAAAACCAAACGAAAAAAAAAATTTTATTGCGTTTTTCGAGCTCATGTCAAGGTTATCTACACAGAAAAAATTATCGCATCCGGAGTACATGAAATTTTTTTCATTTTGTTGAGTAGTGCTATCTGCAGTGAGTCAATTTGCTGGAAATATTATAAAAAACAATTATTCGAAATTTTCGTCCTTCATGAAATGTATTCACTGAACGTAAATCATTTCAAATGAATTATTTCAACAGTGTTTTTAAATGTGAAAAATTAAAATTTGATTTCACCAGAAATGTTCTTAAATAACAAGTATTATTTTTATTTTGCAAATCACAAAGCAATCATTTTGTAATTAAAAACAGAATTCCGTTTGGAAATTTTTATTTAAATCCTTTTGGGATTCAGACATACGTATGTTAACTCATATCGTCCGTAATGCTCGTACTTATGACGAAGCCCCTCAAAAAAAAAACCAAAGCACATAACCATCTCGACAAGAGTACTGAGAATTTTTTAATTTTACCTAAATGTGCAAATTGTGGTGAGCAGACAACGTATTGTGGTAAACATTTATGAGCAACGCATTACATGGGAAATTTTACCGAAAACAGAAACCATTTTTACATCACAATCATGGGAGCCTTAAATGTATATGTTTTTGCAAAATAATATACCCACAAACTTAATAAGTTAAGTTCGGCCTTGTCGAACCTTACACAATTGAATTAAATGCATAGTATTTCCTTTATATTAGACGGTGTCGAAATAGCTTGCAAATTCAATATCATATGAGGTCATTTTTCAATGGGTATTGCTAAACTAATGCAGATAGAAGTATACAATTTGGAAAATTTGTAACGGATATTTTTGAGATATACAATGGTTTATGTTTGAGTCAATTAAAAACAAGTAAGGAAAGGCTAAAGACGAACGGAGCCGACTATATGATACACTCCACTTTCTATCCTATTACAATTCAATTCTGTAAAAAAGTGAAATCGGGAAGGATTTTTGTACCCTGTAAATATATGTGTTTGACAAAAAATTTTAAATACTAAAGGACATCTGTACGTATTATGAAACATGGTGAAATATAATAAGTAAAGTGTGGCCAAAATCGGATAAACATTCGGGAGCAACATTTGTATTGGGGCTATATCTAAATCTGAACCGATCTTACGCACTTTCACTATAGGTGTTTTTAATTCGATTACAAGATGTTGTGCTAATTTTAAATAAAATCGGGTAGCGAGAGCGACATTTGGATGAGGCTATATCTAAATCTGAACCCATCCGACCGATTTTCACCATAACTTTTTCCAGTCCAATTATAAGGTTTTAAGCCAAATTTGAAGCAAATCGAGTGAAATATGTGGTTTCTGGAGCAGAAAAAGTCAAAACGGGAGCGACATTTGTATGGGACCAATATATAGATCTGAACCGATCTAACACATTTTTACCACAGGTGTTTTATAAAAAAATCGAAAACGTTGGTACTTTCAGAGAACGCACTGACTAAGTGACCAATTTCAAACCACTTACCAAAGTTGAAAAAAATTAAACAAAAAAAATATTTCAATTCGAATTTTTATTATTATTTCCTAACCAAAAATTAAAGAAAATACGAAATATTATATTTAAAAACAATTAATAAATATTTACGGGCTGTTCGTCTAGAAACTGTATACTGAAATTATTATTTACTTTTCAAATAATTTCATTTTATGCGTTATTCAAATTATATGAATCACTTAAATTGGACTTTATAAATAAAAAATGTTTGTTATTTAAATATTAAAAATTCAAGCTCGAGACCTTGATAATAAGAATATCAAAAATTCACATTTGAATTTAAAAAATGTTTGTTTATATCATCACACATCAATGTCAGTGGATATCGTGTGACTTAGACCACTTTAAAACTAGCACTAAAGACAATTTTGATGTGCAAAAATGAGAAATGTCATTTTGACGGAATATTTTTTATAAATGTAAAAAAGAAAATTTTTTAAATTAGAGATCTGATCAAAGTAAAGATAAAAATTGGCATATTTCAATTTTTTGACAACTATCATACTATCGTTATAAAATTCTACGATGATGTAGCCATTCCCGTCTGTTCGTTAAAAAATTGCATGAATACATCTTATAATTATTGATCGGTTGGGATTGCAAATGGGCGAAATCGGTTCACAAAGAAAATTGTTTCCCTCGCAAGGACTAACCCCTAATAGTTAGAGTATTTCAACATGTTTTTTGTATTTACTTAATATTGGATGTGCGCATTCCCCCTTTAACAAAAAAGTGGTTCTTATTCGTAGGGTTGAAATTGGGTATTCCACGAGAGTATTATGTCTTTGTGCATTTGTTTGTAACATCCAAAAGGAAACGAGATAGACCCATTGTTAATTATACCGATCGACTTAGAATCACTTTTTAAGTCAATTTCTTGTTATCCCGATACATGTCGCAATTGTAGACAGAGCCAAATGAAACTTTGCACAACGAAGCTCCCATACAAATTTCGCTCCCAATTTGACTTTTTCCGCTCTAGAGACCACATATTTCACTTGATTTGCTTCAAATTGCCTTGCATTACCTTATAATTCTACTTGAAACATCTGTGTTGAAAATTGATTAAATCGGATCAGATTTAGATATATCCCCCATACAAATTTCGCTACCGATTTGACTTTTTCCGCTCTAGAAAACACATAATGTATCAGATTGTCTTGAGATTTGGCAAAACATCTTATATTTCCATTAGAAACAACCATGGTGAATAAAGGTCAGATCGCACAAAAAACAAATTTCGCTCCCGATTTGACTTTTTCCGCTCTAGAAGCCACATATTTTAACAGATCCTCATCAGATTAGGCGAAATATCTTATATTTGTTCTATAAACAGCCATGGCTCAAATGGGTCAGATCGGTTCAGATTTATATATAGCTCTCACACAAATTTCATTCGAAATTCGTACTTTTTTGGGGGGTAAAATGGAAAATGGGGATAAATATTGCACCAACCAAATGGCCGCAGCTAGAATTATGAAATTCAGTGTATATAAATAATCCTTCGAATGCGTAGATACGAAAAATAAAATGATTTTTCAATTTTTTTAAGGATACAATGAGATACAGAGGGTTTAAAATGGTACAAACTAAACACCTACAGCTAGAATGACGAAATGTATATATTTATCTTATTGCACAGAAACGAAAAATAAATTGATTTACAAATTCGTACTTTAATTTTTTAGTTTTACTAAAAAAATGGGAAAAGTAAAGGGTGATTTTTTAAAAGCTATAAGAAAGTTTTTCAAAAAAAAAAACACATAAAATTCAGAAAAATGAAATCTTTATTTGAATCGATAGTACGGTCCATATAATTTAATGTTTGAAGATTATTTCATGCAAATGTTGACCTTGACTGCGCCTCAAATGGTCCATCCGATTAGTCCAGTTTTGGCATACTCTTTCCAACATTTCGGCCGGTATCTCACGAATAAATGCTTCAATGTTGTCGTCCAATGCGTCAATTGAAGCGGTCTTGTCTGTATAGACATGAACTTTAACATAGCCCCACAAAAAATAGTCTAAAGGCGTTAAATCGCACCATCTAGACGGTCAATCGACCGGTCCCGAACGTTAAATAAAATGTTCACTGAACTCGCCTCTCAATAAGTCCATTGTTGCGCGTGCTGTGTGGCATGTGGCACCGCATGTCATGCAAGTAAAGCTCTTGCATTTTGGGCAAAAAAAAGTTGGATATCATCTCACGGTAGCGCTCACCATTCACAGTTACGATACGATTCGCATCACCTTTGAAGAAGTACGGCCCAATGATGCGACCATCCCACAAACCGCACCAAACTGTGACTTTTTCTGGATTGGTAGCTCTTGCAATGCTTCTGGCTGATATTCACTCCAAAATCGACAATTCTGCCTATTTACGTATCCATTGAGCCAAAAATGAGCTTTGTCGCTGAACACAATTTTTCGGTCAAAAAGTGGATCTTCGGCCAACTTTCCAAGAGCCCATTCACCAAAAATTATACGTTGCGGTAGGTCGTTCGTCATCAATTCTTGCACCAGCTGTATTTTGAAAGGCATCACACCTAAATCCTTCCCCAACATTTTCCACGTTGTTGAGTAACAGTGGCCCAATTGCTGCGAACGGCGAAGAATCGATAATTGATGGTCATCATTAACACTGGCCGATACAGCTGCGATATTTTCTTGAGTTCGCACAACAATGTAAATTTGGTGGGAAATTTATTCACAATAGCCCGAATAGCCGCTTCAGTGGGTCGATTAAACTGACCATAAAATGGAAGAAGCGCGCGATGAACTTTCTTAACAGAGCACACATTTCGATAATAAAATTCAATAATTTGCAAGCGTTGATACTGGTAGAGAGCGAAGGGCTAGAATAATGAAGTTACGTTATCTTGCACTGTGTATGTGAAAGATAATGGATTTTAAAATTTTGTATTTTTTGAATTAAAACAGAAATACAACCAACCAAACGATTGTAGCTGAAAATGTACCCACTAACTTCCAATATTTCGGGCAATAAGGCTGTTTTGAAGATCGTTGCCTTGTAAGAGTCATTCCATGTCAATCAGTACGATTTTTGGCCTCTATAGCTGCGATTGTTTTGAAAGTTTGTGCATGTAATTCTTCTCATAAATATGTGGCATAAATATTTAAAAAAATAGATTTTTTCACGAGTTATGACCAATTTAACAGTGAAAAATACAAATTTTGTGCTCATTCAATCACCTGTAACTCTTGAAATATTTTACCGAATTTGATGTACTGTAGCTTGTTTTGAAGGCACTTCAACTACTTTAAAAACATGGAAATTATATTTTAGTACTGTTCTAGATGTCCTTTTTAGTCACTGCGTGAGTTTGTCAGTAGTTTATAAACAATGTTTAAAAACAATGAAAAATCCAAGAAAAAGTATGTAATGGAAAAATAAATATTTTTTTATTTTTCTGATGATGCAATCGCACGCTACAAAAAATAAAAAATCATTCAATTCAAAAAATGCAATTCATCAACTATTCTCTCTTAGATTTTGCATTGTTTTTATACCCTTTATTTACAGATTTGGCAGACAAAAAAAGAAAAAACATTGCGCATGCTAATATTTTTCTCAAACTTAGTTAATGTTTGAAATTGACACGCCCCTTCTAGTTCCTCACACACAAATGAGCCATATTCCTACATTAAATTAAATCTAATGTAACTTCTTAACGGATGTTCGTAATCAGCCAGTTATCTGTTATTTGATAAAGTTTTTATGCTCACTTTGAGCGTACAAATTAAGGTGGGTTTTGCCAGAGTACCTCCCACACAAATCACCCATATCAAATCATACGTAACATTAAAGTTGTTATAAATTCCATATGAATGATCTTTATACTTTGAAATTGGCTATTTGCCAATGTTTTTGTAGTCGGTTTACCCATCCAGTATATGGACGATATTGCCACAACACTTCTGGCACCTACCACACAAATTGGCATAAGCTATGGTTAACATAAAACTGGCATATCAATTTGCACACTGCAATTTTATATTTGAAAATGTTTTTATAATCATATTGAACATATAAAATATGTATGCTTTTGCCACGCCCCTTCTGTGTATAATTAATGTATAATGTAAAATTAATTAATAACTATAAAATAACTATGTAAAATTAAATCCTTTATAACTTCTATTCCGGTGTCTATAAACCATTGATGTTCTAAATAGTTCGGCCCTAAGTTCTTAAGAATACCAAACAAATACTTCGTCGGTTTAACCGACTCAAACTTACTAGTTAAACCTTGTGTTAATAAATTACTGAAAAGATCTTCACAGAAATTCTGGATGACATGTAATGATTCATATTCACTTTTTAAACTGAATTGAGGTATTATTTCGACATATAGAATACACATATTGGTAGCCTTACCTTATAAACGTGGTTTAAAATAATTAAACTTTTATATTTATGTATGAATATATTTTTCGATACTTTGTTTGTTTTGGGCTCCTCTGAGGAATGCAATCCATGGTGGAGGGTATATGAGAATCGGTCCGGCCGAACTAAACTCTCTATATGATACACTCCACTTTCTATCTGAAAACAATACAATTCGGTGAGAAAGTGAAAAAGGGAAGGATCTTTGTATGTTTCCTAATCATAGGCCAATATGACCTGACCCAATTTGTTAAATCGAGAAGAATATTTGAATCGGGGCTATATTCAAACATGGAATGAAGTAACCCAAATTCTCAATAGAATCTTCAGTTCTAGTGGATATATAAGATATTTTGACAAATTTGAAGAAGATCTGGCTTCTAGGGCGGAAAAAGTCAAATTGGAAGCGAAATTTGTATGAAAGCTATATATAAATCTGAACCGATCTAACACATTTTCAACACAGGTGATTCTAATTGAAATATAAGATGTTTTGCCAATTTTGAAGAAAATCTGTTAAAATATGTGGTATCTAGAGTGGAAAGAGTCAAATCGGGAGTGAAAAACTTCGTTGTGCAAAGTTTCATTTGGTTCTACCTACAATTGCGACCTGTATAGTGATTACAAGAATAGATGGACAGACGGGTGTTTTGCAATACTCTCGTGGAGTGTATAATGGGAAAATATCGCAATATAAATGGCCGAGTATACAATTTTTCTAAATACGATCTCTAGTTTCAAGTGTATATGGCGTTTTTCAGGTCCAGGAAAATTAATGTAAATTTGTCTTACTTGTATTGTCAAGATATGATTAGAAACACCAGCTAAGTCCATTTAATGATGATTGGTTCTCGATTCAGTCTGCTGCTGGCTATCTAATGATTGAGATCGAAGTACAAATCTAAATTGTTGACGGTCTCTTTAGGATATGAAGAAATTCGGATCAGATTTCTATGTAGCCCCCATACAAATATTTCTCTGATTTACGCTATAGAATTTACATGTTCTAATTGAATAAATATTGAGGCTTCTATTTTATTAAATGAAAAATATTATTACTATTTTTTTAATAACAGATTAGTCTAATAATTTACTAGTCATTTTAACATATATCTGGTGCCACTCTAAGGTACACAACAGGACACAAATAACAAGTTTTACTACAAATCTGTCTGTAACCACATTTATGTGAAAGAACGAAGCATTATATGAAATAGTCATTTAAACCCTTCGGGGCTACAAACTATTTTAAAACTTCGGTAATTCACTAACCAAGAAAAAAACAACCACAGAAGTATTTATATAAAATGTATAGAATACTTGGAAAATTTTAATAATTCTTTAAGAAGAAAACTTTTGTAGAATTGTTTGTGTTCTATTTTGAACAAAACAACTACAAATATTGGCGTTGTGTGTATTTATGAGAGAAACTGTGAGTTTGTTAGCCTAGAGCACAACATGGTTTTCGTGAGGTTTCTAAATTAGTTTGTTGCATTAACTTTATTCAAATACAAAAACTATTTCCAAAATCGGCTTAAGTATTCATTGAACATTTGCTGTACACGTAAAGATTTGCTAACCAAAACTTCTGAATATGGTGTAAAGTTTTGCATCTATATAAATTAGCTTTAAGCTTTAGTACCTTAACCACCTTTAAATGGAATCCACCTTTCAACTGCAAACTTCCACGTGACATTGTTGCCGCACATTATCCACGATACGACATTATCCAAAGAATTCTGTTATGATTTTGAAACTATTACGGAATGATAATTAGGGTTCGACACTCACACCAGAGAAATTCCTAAATTCTGCAAAAATGTTAAATCGTTATAAAAGTATGTGTTCACAACAACATGTGTCGCTAACGTGTAAACATGACAGGGCGACTATAATTTATCCTTTTGCAAACACATACACGTAAGTATTTTGTAACACATACATGAGTACACAATCGACGTGTGTATGTAAAGCAGGAATATTTTAAGGATGTGCTAATGGGAAGGTTGATAACATGGTGTCTAAACTACCGCGATGTGATAGTTGTTTTTGTTGTGTACCACAATTTATGTGATGGTTGTTATTTTTTGTGTGGTCTTATATCAAGATTATTAACAATGTACAGTGATTGGAAAAAAATGTTTCGTTTTGGAAAAAACTTGTTATTAATTTTTAATTGTTACGAAATTAATTAAATTGCATGAATTCATGACATTTAGATTTTTTTAAAGGATATTGGACATAATAAATAAGACAAGTAAAAACAGCGTTAAGTTCAGCCGGGCCGAACTTTATGTACCCTCCAAAATGGTTTGCATTCCACAGAGGCTGTCTCTTTTCGTATAAGTGCAGTAATATTAAAGGAAAATATAATTTTTTTTTAATATAGCCAAACCATAACTAATACAAATATTGAAAAAATAATTTTATAAATAAATATAATATTTTTATTATTTCAACCCACGCTTATAAGGCATGGTTACCAATACGTTTACATATCAAAATAATTCTTCAAGTAAATTCAAAAAATAAATATTCTTATATTTATATTTTCAAAAAAGCGTAATTAACATAAATATTGATATATAGTGGGTGCTAAAGTTGGTTGTAAAGAGTGATTTTTTTGAGGTTAGGATTTTCATGCATTAGTATTTGACAGATCACGTGGGATTTCAGACATGGTGTCAAAGAGAAAGATGCTCAGTATGCTTTGACATTTCATCATGAATCGTCTTACAAACGAACAACGCTTGCAAATTATTGAATTTTATTATCAAAATGCGTGCTCTGTTAAGAAAGTTCATTGCGCGCTTCCATTTTATGGTCAGTTTAATCGACCCACTGAAGCGGCTATTCGGGCTATTGTGACTAAATTTCGCACCAAATTTACATTGTTGGACATTAAACCACCAACACGCTTACGTAGAGTGCGAACTGAAGAAAATATCGCAGCTGTATCGGCCAGTGTTAATGATGACCACCAATTTTCGATTCGTCGCCGTTCGCACCAATTGGGTCTCTGTTACTCAAAAACGTGGAAATGCCAAAATTGGACTAAGCGGATGGACCACCTAAGACGCAGCCGCGGTCAACATTTAAATGAAATTATCTTCAAAAAGTAAATGTCATGGACCAATCTAACGTTTCAAATAAAGAACCGATGAGATTTTGCAAATTTTATGCGTTTTTTTTTTTTAAGTTATCAAGCTCTTAAAAAATCACCCTTTATTTCCATTCTAAAGAGTGATTTTTTAGCTATTATCTTTTTGGCAACACTGGTTTAAACAGCTGACACACGCTTCGTGTTTTGTTTCACTATCAAACATCTTGAATTTGGTCTATAATTTAACCATGAATCGTCTTACAAACGAACAATGCTTGCAAATTATTGAATTTTATTATCAAAATGCGTGCTCTGTTAAGAAAGTTCATCGTTCCATTTCTTCATTTTATTTCAGTTTAATCGACCCACTGAAGCGGCTATTCGGGCTATTGTGACTAAATTTCGCACCAAATTTACATTGTTGGACATTAAACCACCAACACGCTTACGTCGAGTGATTTGACATTTTCCGCTCTAGAAACGACATATTGTACCCGATTTTCTTTAAATTTGACACAACATCTTACAATCCAACTAGAAACACCTATGCAGAAATTGGGTACGGTCGGTTCAAATTTAGATATAGCCCCCATGCAAATGTCGCTCCGATTTGACATTTTCCGCTCTATAAACCCCATATTATACTCGATTTTCTTTAAATTTGTCACAACATCTTATAATCCAACTAGAAACACATATGCTGAAAGTGGGTAGGATCGGTTCAGATTTAGATATAGCCGAAATACAAATGTTGCTCCCAAATGTTTAACCTTTTTTGGCCAAACTTTACATATTATATTTCATCTATTTCGTTCCAGGTTTCAATATAACCCCATACAAATTTCCTTTCCGATTCAACATTTTTTTCAAACACATACATTTACAGGATACAAAAATCCTTCCCGTTTTCACTTTTTCACCGAATTGAATTGTATTCGGATAGAAAGTGGAGTGTATCATAGAGTCGGCCCCGCCCGACTTTAGCCTTTCCCTACTTTTTTTCCTATAAACTTTTATAAAATATAAACTTTCCTATAGCTTTTATAAAATCTCCCTTTATTTAAATACCAAAAGTAACAATTTTGAAAATCCATTATCAGACGAACATAGCCTTACTTCATGATTCAATCAATTTTTGCCGTAAAAGTAAAAAGTACGAACTTGGAAAAATTTTTTTAAGTTGCGTGTCTTTGCAATAAGGGGATTGTATACACCGAATTCCATGAGCTGCGGACATTTGGTTTGTACCATTTTTATCCTTTTTTCCTATGTTACCCCCTTAAGAGTACTACATTCTAAAATCTCTTTCTGTTACGTGTCTACGCAATTAGAGGGATGTATACTCCGAATTTCATGACTCTAGCTGCGGTCCTTTGGTTGGAACTATTTTAATCCCATTTTTAATTTTAACCCCAAAAAGTACGATTTTCGAAAATTGCGTTTATTTTACGTGTCTACGCAATCAGAGGAATGTAAACACCGAATTTCATTATTCTATGTGCAGCCGTTCGTTGGTACCATTTTACCGCTTAAATGTACAAATTTGGAAAAAAATACTTTCATATTAGGTATCTACTCAATTAGAAGAATGTACACACCGAATTTCGTGTTTCTAGCTGTTGTCGTTTAATATGTACCATTTTCATCCCTTGCCCCATTTCACCCCCTACGAATAAAAATAACTTTGTGGTGCACGTTTTTGTTATAGGGGGAATGTGCATACCCCATATCAAGTAAGTATAAGTAAAATACTCTAAAATATTAGGTGTTATTATGGGTATTTTTAGTCATTGTGAAGGAAAATTTCAATCTCAGCCGATCCACCTGCATTCGTTTGGATGCTAGCGTGCTTTCAACAAACCGACTGACGGACGGACATGGCTAGATCGTCTTAGAATTTTATGACGATCAAGAATATATATACTTCACAGGGTCGCAGGTCGATATTTCAAGGTTTTACAAACGGAATGACAAAGTTAGTATACCCCCATCCTGGTGGTGGAGGGTATAAAAATTAATTATTTTATGTATATACTATATACATCAAAATAATACTTCAAGCCAATTCAAAATAAATAAAAAGCAGCAACCTTCAAAAAGGCTTAAAACCCTACATATGGGGGATAGTGGGCTCATTTTCATCTACAGCCGTTTGGTTGGTTGTATTTCCATTCTATTTTAATTCCAAAAGTATAAATTTTCCAAATTCATTATTCTAACGTATACGCGAAACAGCAAAATAAAGTGCGAATTTGGAAAAACCTTTAAATTTTGGAAAGGAATGTATACACCGAATTCCATGATTCTAGCTGCGGTAAATTGGTTGGTACCATTTCTGTCCCCTTTTCGCCTTAAAAGTACGACCTTCGAAAAATTATTTTACGTGTCTAAGCAATTAGAGGATATACACACCGAATTTCATCGTTCTAGCTGAAGCCGTTTATGTGGTACCATTTCCATTCTTCTGTTCCCATTGTATACTTTGGAAGTACGATTTTGGAAAAACCATTTTATCTTTCGTGTCTAAGCAGTCAGAGGAATGTATATATACACCATATTTCAAGATTCTAGCTGAAGTCATTTGAGTGGTACAATTTCTATCCCCTTTTCCCATTCACCCGCTAAAACTACGAATTTCGAAAGATCCTTTTTTATGTGTGGGGTACCTGAATATGGAGGGCATAACAATTACAATCGGTTAAACGAGCTTTATATTAGTCAATCCGATATTAAAAATATGACGTAATGATTGATTTTGCAGATATGGCCCTCTAGGAATTCTAATTCCATTGACCAAAATAACAATAAACATGTTTCAGTTCTGTAAAAAACTGTCAAGGACCCAAGGATTATTTTGAGATATTAATCTGAATAATTTTGTATTTTTCGATTTAAAAGAAAATTAAAATTTTTATTTTCTTGTTTTTTATTTTTTTGGCATAGGTTTACGGTGCGCAGAAAAGTTTTATTTTTTATATTACAGATTTTAATAATTTAAAAAACTCAATTTTTTTCGAATTTTTCGCACTTAAATTTGTTTCACTAGAAATTAATGTTTCTTAGCTTTACTATGGTGCCAAAAGTGTGATTTTGAGTTTATTTGCAATAAATATTTAAAAAAATATCCTTTTGGAGCAACTTAACTTTTCCTTTGAAAACCTTTGAAAAATATATTTTTAGTGCTACTATTTAAAAAATTCGCAATAATTTCCAAACGCTTTTAACAACATGTTTATCGTTATAGCAACCACATATACATGTATAATTTTCATGCCTCCGCCATGGTAGCGGATGCTTAATAATTATTAAAGATAATGTTACTAATTCGTTACATAGTCCCACTGATATTAAAAGTGAATGTATAGACCGACAGCATTTTTGGAACAGAGTAGCGACTAGGGTATGCAATTATTAGGACTTTAAAGATTCGGATTTAAGATATTAATCGTTTAATCGAAAACAAAGAATTTCCAATTAATCGAATAAATGCCTCAAGAGTTATTCGATTAATCGAGTAATTGTTCAACTCATTTAAACATAATTAATAAGATATAAAGGAAAATTTAATTCGATAGGAGTCACTACTTTTGCATATTTATGTGTAAATGGATTACGAAATAAAATCTCCAAAAAACAAGAGTTTGCCGGCAGTCCTCTCCTATATTGGAACTATATCTATGTTATATAATATTTCCGAAAGATTTTTCTTCTTATATGAAGCCAGAATATACTTAAGCCTTAATTCGAAATTCAAAATAAGTTGAAAGCTTACATAAAAGTTGAAAGACTACATAAAAAAGTTCATTGAAATATCTAATTGTATTTTAAAGTATTTTAATAATAGCAATTAATAATAATCCAAGGGTATATTATTTGCATGACTTTTTCTGGATTTTCTTCAAATTTATGATTTAATTCGTTTAAAGTTCTTCTAACATGGTTGGGCATATCCGAAGCAGTTTGTCAAAAATTCTTTGGTTAAGTAGAGAACATCGTCAAATAAAGCCAATGGATTATTTGAAATCAATTTACAATATTATTATGCAAAACTTATAATATCGATTAATCGATTATTTGGGTAAATTTACTCGAATTATTTGTTATTCGAAAATCATGATTTCTTCATTATTCGAACATATATTTGAAAACAAAAATTCGATTAATCGAACAACATTTAATCGGCTGGATACCCTACTAGCGACCTTGTAATTCTTAAAGGGCATATTCAGTAGAATAAGCTGAATAAACTTATAGAACCGCTGGTGAGAGTTTCTTTTTACAGTGGGTTAAAGTTTTCATTTTTTTGTCTAAGGGAGCATTATACTAAGAGAGAAAAGTGATGTTAAGGTCTAAGAGAATTATTAATGTCAGAACTATACTTGTGGAATTTTACGAGGATAATTTTCGTAGTAGATTTTAACACTCTAGCTCCTCTCTTTTTATGGGCCAATTTGACTCTTTTTTTCGAAAAAATCAAGAAAAGTCTATTCGAAGGGGAATTTAAGGATTAAAATGTTTGTCTGAAATTGTCAGTGTTGGTCACCAAAGACACCAATGTTATAAATAAAGGACTTCACGCTTAAATTGCAAAATTACACACCAACTTATACAACAAAATTAATAGGGTTAAAATTCGTTCAAGTCATTTTCGTAAGATCGATCATTTTCGCAAAAAATATGGGGATTTTGGTAGAGCGCGGTAAACAAAAAATACAAATTGAATATTTTTGCAAAATGTTCATTGTCGCGGAAGATATGAATGACATTTTTGTTTTGTAATTTTCTCACGATCTATCTCACGGATTATCTCATTTTTTGATTTTACAGCCAACATTTACCCATTTCACCCTTATTTTAGACGTGTTTAAAAAGTTTTCTGGGGTATATCTGCTGTCTGCAGCTTATGTAATCAGTTAATTGTATCATGAATTTGATTTTATATCAATTGTAAAGGAAACATATGATTTGTTTAGTATACATATGTTTATTAGTATGGATCACGAAAGTAAATTGCTGCGGTCACACCCCAAAAATGAAGATTGAATTGTTTAATGATGATCGACAAAATATTTCGTCGCTGGGTTAAGCCATCAGTGAGCTAAACGCTCCTGAAAACACCTCTAAAAATCATGTTTTTCCCATGTAATTTTTATACACTCCACGAGAGTATTATGTCTTTGTGCATTTGTTTGTAACACCCAAAAGAAAGGGAGATAGACTCATTGTTAAGTATACCGATTGACTTAGAATCACTTTCTGAGTCGATTTAACAATGTGCGTCTGTCTGTCTGTCCATCTATTGTTGTAATCAAATTACAGGTCGCAATTATAATCCGATCTTAACAAAAAGTGGCACAAATAAGTTTTTTGGATCAAGGACGAACGTTATTTAATTTGAGGCAATTCAGATTTAGATATAGCCCCCATATGAATTATACTCCCGATTTGTCATTTTCCGCATATTGTAACCGATTTTCTTCAAATTTGGCACAACATCTTATAATCCAACTAGAAACACCTATGCAGAAATAAGGTTCAGATTTAGATATGTATGGGGGATACAAATGTCGCTCCCGATTTGACATTTTCCGCTCTAGAAACAACATATTGTACTCGATTTTCTTTAAATTTGGCACATTAGCTTATAATCCAACTAGAAACTCATATGCAGAAAATAGGTAAGATCGGTTCAGATTTAGATATAGTGCCCATACAAATGTCGCTCAAAATTTGAAATTTTCCGCTCTATAGACGACATATTTTTCTCGATTTTCTTTAAATTTGACACATTAGCTTATAATCCAAATAAAAAACCTATGGTGAAAAAGGGTAAGATCGGTTCAGATTTAGATATAGCCCAAATACAAATGTTGCTCCCAAATGTTTAACCGATTTTGCCAAACTATACATATTATATTTCACCTATTGCGTTCCAGGTTTCAATATATCCCCATACAAATGTCCTTTCCGATTTAACATTCTTTGTCAAACACATTTACAGGATACAAAAATCCTTCTTGATTTCACTTTTTCACAGAATTAAATTGTATTCGGATAGAAAGTGGAGTGTATCATGGAGTCGACCCAGCCCGACTTTAGCCTTTCCTTACTTGTTTTATGTTGCATTTTTGCCCAAAATTTGTTTCTAAATTTGGAGATCCTTGGAAACTTATTCTTATTCTTGTCTTAGAATAACTCGTTGGTAGAATTATTGGGCGTTTATATATAAACTCATATTTCTTGGAAACATTTTGTAAGAGGTGTAAGTAATGTAAAATAAATGGGAGGATTTAATACCTTTCGAATGATGCCTAAATGATGAATATCGGACGAAAAAATACGTCTCTGACTCCATTTTTGTGAAATAATTTAAGGCATCATTTGAAAGGTATTGATAGCACCTATTATTTTTTTAATACTACCACCAAATACGAAAAAGTTTTCAGTAGTCAATGTGAAAATCCACAAAAATTTTTTTATAAACGTCCAATTATTCGATCAATAAGTTGATCTACAACAAGAATCAAAATTTACATTTAAAGTGCTTCAAGCGTCCATTATTTCAGAAAAATTTTAACACAAAAAAGAATTACACCGGAAAAACATAATTTTTATGGTTATTTTCAGGAGCGTTTAACTCACAGATGGCTTGATCTAGGAACGAAATATTTTGCAAATCATCATTAAACAATCCAAACTTTATTTTCGTGGGGTGACTGGAACTTGTTTTTCCATTTGTATGAACGGCAACCCAGCCTAATGTATATTTCACCAAAAAACGAAAAGAAGATTGGATTGTTTAATGATGAGCTGCAAAAATATTTTGTCACTGGTTCAAGCCATCTGTGATCTAAAAACTCTCTCTCTTTGTGCATTTGTTTGTAACACCTAAAAGGAATTGAGATAGACCAATCGTTTATTATACAGAGATGGCTTAGAATCACTTTCTGAGTCGATTTAGCAATGTCAGTCTGTCCATCTGTTGTTGTAATCAAATTACAGGTCGGAATTATAGTCCGATCTTAACAAAAATTGGCACAAGTAAGCTTTGTGGATTAAGTACGATTTAATCTGAAGCAAATCGGTTCAGATTTAGATATAGCCAGCACTTGGCTTAACAACTAGCAATATCTATACTGAAAATGGGTAAGATGGGTTCAGATTTAGATATAGCCCCCATACAAATATCGCTCCCGATTTGTCGTTTTCCTCTCTCGAAAGCACATATTTTACAAATTTGGTATAACACCTTATAATCCCACTAAAAGCACCATGTCAATAAAAATACAGTGGCGACAATTTTACGAAAAAAATCCCCTATTTTGGAACACATTTCCCCCCACTTCGGGAATTCGTTTTTTTTATGCAAAATCGCCAAATCTAGTTCAAAGTACAGGTCGTACTTATTGTCCGATCGTAACAAAAATTGGCACAAGTTTCGTGTGTCAAGGACGAACGCTATTTAATTTGAAGCAAATCGTTTCAGAGTTAGATATAGCCCCCATCTAAATATCACTCCCGTTTTGACTTTTTCCGCTGTAGAAAGCACATACGTTAACCGTTTTTCTTTAAATTTAAGACACCATCTTATATTTCCACTAGGAATATTTTGTGGTGAAAGTGGGTCAGATCGATTCAGATTTACCTCCCTTACAAATTTCGCCCCCGATTCGAGGTTAACCCCTGTAAAAACCACATACCTCAACCGATTTTCTCCAAATTCGGCAAGACATCTTATATTTACAAAAGAAACAGCTATGGTGAAAGCGGGTGAGATCGGTTCAAATTTATATATATATCTCCCATACACATATCGTTCACGACTAACTTTTTCCGCTCTAAAAAAAACCCTTCCCATTTCAATTTTTTCGCCGAATTGAATTGTAATGGAGTAGAAAATGTAGGGTATCATTTAATCGGCCCCATCGACTTTAGTCTTTCTTACTTGCTTTTTCATTGTTTTGATGAATTTTAAGTACTTTTATTGGACCTCAACTTAAAAATTTATGAGAAATGTGAACTGGAATGACCATATGTATTTTTAGTTATAATGAATACTTCAATTACCGACATTTTAAATGACCTCTACATATAATGATAATTAACATTTTTCTTTAAATACATACATTATATGTCTGCACTTTGAAAATTTAAACTGATTTTTTGCATAAACCTTACTTTTAGCGAGAAATCAGAAGAGACTCAATGTCTCAATGTGTGGTGTAGGCTGTAATTCCTAATCTCATGTCTGGCGGCTTTACGTGACATTTTATTTGTGTCAACAATAAATGTACCAAAAACACATTGACAAAAACCAATTTAAAATGTCAAGGCCACCATAAAAATTCCACGCAATGGGCGATTTAGGGCAGTTGAACGGGATAATCCATGGCTAGGCGGCAGCAATAAATATCAAATAAATGTTTGAATAATATATTGGACATGACTTTTACATACATATCGCGTGTATGTTTGCACGAGGACACGCGTATATATGTAGTGTAAAATGTTGTTGGACTGATATCGCTAAACAAACACAGAAATACTGGTACTTATGTTTGTATGGATTTTATAAAATGAAATCCAAAAATAAATTGTGCGCCGCAAATAATCTTTTGTACTTTAAAGTGGGTCAGGTTTTGGGTGAAAAAGTGGTGCTTTAATTTAATAGTCCACATAGTGGTAATGTAATCTGTGCAGTCCGGTAGTAATTTAGCCTTACACATGGAACGTGCCATCAGTTTGCTGAGAAACATGACAGTAATACTAGTATCCATATATATTTTTCGTGGAATTGTCTTCCTATAAATATGTATATTAGAGTGTATTGACAAAGTTCCTTTTCGAACTTCATATGAAGAGGATTACGAACCTTCCGTACTATGCTCTATCAGTGGCTATTTGTGTCCCTATTACTTCTGCCAAAATTTTCTTTCAGTCCATACATTAATTCAGATATTTTCTGATTTTGATTTTTCGGGCCATATACCATTTAAAGGACACATACTAATGGAAAAACTATTTTAATTTATTTTATTTTAATATATAATTATTTTTATATTACTTTTTTGTGAAATTAATTCATTGATAAAAAATGATCTGTCAAAATATTTAAAATTGGTTGTCTAGTATATTCATTAATTTTTATACCCTTTGAAATAATAATCTGACTAACTGACTTATCATTGACCAGCCTCCAGGCCAAACGGCTGCAGCCAGGATTATGAAATTTGCAGGGTAGTTTCCAAATATGACGTAGACGTCGACTAAGAAAGGGTTTTTCGAAATTCATACTTTATACATACCTAGCAACATGAAATTCGGTGTGTTCCTTACAATGACGAGCTACAAATACGGATTTTTCGAAATTTTTACTTTTAAGGGAGGAAAGGGCCAAAAAGGGATAAAAATGGTACCAATTTAAGTACTGCAGCTATATTCGTGAAATCGGTATCTACATTTCTCTGACAACGTAGACTTCAACATACATGGATTTTTTCGAAATTTGTAAGATTGGATTTCCCGAATTGTGTGCCTTTTAAGGGGTGCGCGGGACAAAAAGGTATAAAAATGGTACCAATTTAAGTAATGCATATATAGATGTGAAATTTGGTGTGGAAATTCCTCTGACAACATAGAAACGCAAATCTAAATTGATTTTACGAAATGTGTACTTTGAAGGGGTGAGCGGGACCAAAAGGGATAAAAATGGTACCAACTTAAGTATTACCGCTGGATTCGTGAAATTCGGTATGTAAATTCCTATGACCATGTAGAAGCACTATAAAAATGGATTTTTGGAAAAAATGTTCTTATAAGGGGTGAGCGGGACAAAAAGGGATAAAAATGGTACCAACTAAATTATTATAGCTAGAATCGTGAAATTTGATATGTAAATTCCTCTGACCATGTAGTAGCGCAGTAAAATTGGATTTTTCAAAGATTGTACCTTTAAGGGGTGCGCGGGACAAAATGGGAGAAAAATGGTACTTTGAGCTATAGTTGTGAAATTTGGAGTGTAAGTTCTGTTGACTACAAAGAAGCGCAAATCTAAATTGATTTTTAGAAATTTGTACTTATAAGGGGTGCGCGGGACAAAATGGGAGAAAAATTGTACCACTTTTGAGCTATAGTTGTCAAATTTGGAGTGTAAATTCTGTTGAAAACAAAGAAACGCAAATCTAAATTGATTTTTAGAAATTTGTACTTATAAGGGGTGCGCGGGACAAAAAGGGATAAAAATGGTACGAATTTAAGTATAGCGCTATAGTTGTTAAATTTGGAGTGTAAATTCCTCTGACAACGTAGAAGCGCAATCTAAATGGATTTTTTTTCGAAATTTGTGCTTATAGGGGGTGAGTGGGACTAAAAGGGATAAAAATAGTACCAACTAAAGTATTGCAGCTATAGTCGTGAAATGTGGAGTATAAATTCCTCTAGCAACGTAGAAGCTCAAATCTAAATGATTTTTTTCCAAATTTGTACTTATAGGGGGTGAGCGGGATAAAAGTAGTACCAATTAAACTAATGCAGCTATAGTCGTGAAAATTGGAGTGTAAATTCCTCTGACAACGTAGACTTGCAATATAAATAGATTTGGCGAAATTTGTACTTTTAAGGGGCGAGCGGGACACAAAGGATTGCAAATGGTACCAACTTTAGTATTACAACTACAGCTTCCTCTCTCCATATAAAGGGTGATTTTTTAAGAGCTTGATAACTTTTTTTTTTTAAAAAACTCATAAAATTTGCAAAATCTCATCGGTTCTTTATTTGAAACGTTAGATTGGTCCATGACATTTACTTTTTGAAGATAATTTCATTTAAATGTTGACCGCGGCTGCGTCTTAGGTGGTCCATCCGCTTAGTCCAATTTTGGCATTTCCACGTTTTTGAGTAACAGAGACCCAATTGGTGCGAACGGCGACGAATCGAAAATTGGTGGTCATCATTAACACTGGCCGATACAGCTGCGATATTTTCTTCAGTTCGCACTCTACGTAAGCGTGTTGGTGGTTTAATGTCCAACAATGTAAATTTGGTGCGAAATTTAGTCACAATAGCCCGAATAGCCGCTTCAGTGGGTCGATTAAAATGACCATAAAATGGAAGCGCGCAATGAACTTTCTTAACAGAGCACGCATTTTGATAATAAAATTCAATAATTTGCAAGCGTTGTTCGTTTGTAAGACGATTCATGATGAAATGTCAAAGCATACTGAGCATCTTTCTCTTTGACACCATGTCTGAAATCCCACGTGATCTGTCAAATACTAATGCATGAAAATCCTAACCTCAAAAAAATCACTCTTTAGAAGCGCAATATGCACCATTTGGAAGCGCAATGCATTTTTGTACTTTTAAGGGCTGATAGGTACAAAATGGGATACAAATGGTGCCAACTAAAGTACACTGTGCAACATTTTTGAAGTCATTTCAAAATAACCATATACGGACACCGCTACATGATAAAAGACCAAAAAAAAAAGACCCGTGTTTTTTTTCCCCCAAAGTCATGCACTTTTTTTTTATGGGCCCCCAGAGATTTGAGGCCTCGGTGTAATTTTTGGAAAAAAGTGATCATATTCTCAGGCTCATATCTTGCAAACCGTTCGGAATTTTGATTTACTCTCTGAGGCAAAGTTCTAGCTCTTGTCATAAAGAACAAAAATTGTGAACATATAAAATCAAAAAAACTTCATAAAAGACCAAAAAAAAGACCCGTGTTTTTTTTTCCCAAAGTCATGCACTTTTTTTTTATGGGCCCCCAGAGATTTGAGGCCTCGGTGTAATTTTTCACTTTTGCGGCTACCTAAGCGCTACCTAAACGGTGTTAAGAATAATTCCTAGGAAGTTCATATGTTCTAGAAAGTTGTTTATTGAGATCTTAGGTACATTTTTGTAGTTGATTGTTTCCCTGAATTTTCAACGGTTTGCTACCTATGGACCTGAACAGGGGAAAAAAGGTTAAAAAAAATCGAATTTTTTTAAGTTTTTTGCGATTTTGACCTTGAAGATGAAGTTTTTTTGATTTTATATGTTCACAATTTTTGTTCTTTATGACAAGAGCTAGAACTTTGCCTCAGAGAGTAAATCAAAATTCCGAACGGTTTGCAAGATATGAGCCTGAGAATATGATCACTTTTTTCCAAAAATTACACCGAGGCCTCAAATCTCTGGGGGCCCATAAAAAAAAGTGCATGACTTTGGGGGAAAAAAAACACGGGTCTTTTTTTTTTGGTCTTTTATCATGTAGCGGTGTCCGTATATGGTTATTTTTTTCGTGTTGCACTGTGGTATTGTAACTAGTATCGTGAAATTTGATAGTCAAATTAGATTTGTCGAATTTGAAATTTATAAAAATTATACATACAAAGGGAGTTTAACTAAAGTAGTGCACATCGACAAGTACGTTCCTTTGACTGTACATGAGTGATATCTAGTAGGAGGTTTCCAAATTACTGTTTTAGATTAATCTATATCCACCAAAAGAAAATCAAATAAATACTATCCAAAAACAGACAGGGATAAAACTAATAACAAATAACCTGCTTTTTCGCGTGCGAAGTTGCGGGTACTGCTAGTAATAATAATTGAAATAAAAGTTGACTACAAAAGGTCAAATCCAACAATCTATAGTTAACCAATAGTAGCCTTGAATAGAGCAAAGTTTGTATATCCCTCAACAAAATCATTTCTCATTACACCCTAATGTGTACGCATAAATTCATATACGCATCTATATATATTTTGTATCTAAGGACGATGAATCTAAGTGGGTTTACCAAGAAGTAGCCAATAACATTTCAAAATATTAGCTTTGCTTATCTTAACAAGATTGAAATGGATTTTATTTTTGCCAGTTAGGAGACCACGTGCCCTTTTCCGTGAATCAATAGAATGTCTCCTACGGTGTTTTGAAGGCTTTCGACCAAATGTGTGTGTGGTAGAGCTGAAGTGACACTTATATTCGCAATAATAATAATAAAAGTAATCATAATGTTTACATGGAAGAAACACAATCTTGATTACAAACATAATTACTCATAATTCTTGTTATAGCAAATGAAATTCACAGGAGCATAGAATAGTCACAACTCTTATTTAGCGGGAAAGGTTGTGCGGAACAATGCGAATAATGTCGTGAATTATAACATGAAATTCTTAAGTAGCTAAATTCTGAGCAGAGAAATTTAAGAACTGTTGTTCGTGAAATATATGGTCCGCCAAATAACTTGACGTCAATTGTATCGATATCGGATTTTTGGATTTGGATTGATTGGTTTAACTGAAATGCATGCCAGACAATATGTGTGACAAATGTAACAGAAGTTTGCAAACAATTATTTTGAATTCAGAATTGACTTTATTTTTTATTTTTGGAAGCTGTAAATGTGGAAAGCAAAAATATAATTTAATAAATATGAATCGACGACAATATATGGAGAAATATTGATGGCGTAGATAGACAGGAAAATCAATACCCATTTTTGGAATTTAAATTAAATTATATTGACATAATTTACAGATATTTACGTTACTTCATATAAACACAAAAAATGTACAAATTAATAGAAGGGAAAGACAGAATATTTATATGCATTTCTATAAATTATAAACAGGTAAGGAAAGGCTAAAGTCGGACGGAGCCGACTATATGATTCCCTTCACTTTCTACGCCACTTCAATTAAATTTGATGAGGATTTTGGAAAGAGTCCCATATCATGAACCGATGATACCCTCTTTCAAAATGCATGTTTCAATCTCTTTTCTAAGCAAAATCTGTTAAAATACGCGTTTTCTAAAGCGGAAAAAGTAAAATCGTCGACATTTGTATGGAACTGATAAATAAATCTGAACCTATTCGAATCCTTTCACTATAGATATATCTAGTTAAAATATAAATATAATTATATAAATATATACAAGTAAGGAAAGGCTAAAGTCGGGCGGTGCCGACTCTATTGTACACTCCACTTTCTATCAAAAAAATTCAAAATTCAATTCGGTAAAAAAGTTAAAGCGGGAAGGTTTTTTGTATCCTGAAAATATATGTGTTTGACAAAAAATGTTAAATCGGAAAGGACATTTGTATGGGGGTATATTGAAATCTGAACCGATCTTACCCACTTTCAACATAGGTTTTTTAGTTGGGTTATAAGATGTTGTGGCAATTTTAAAGAAAATCGGGTATAATATGTGGTTTCTAGAGCGGCAAAAGTCAAATAGGGAGCGACATTTGTATCGAGGATATATCTAAATCTGAGCCGATCTAACCCGCTTTAGCCACAGGTGTTTCTAGTTAGATTATAAGCTGTTGTGCCAAATTTAAAGAAAATCGGGTACAATATGTGGTTTATAGAGCAGAAAAAGTCAAATCGGGAGCCAGATTTGTATGGGGGCTATATCTAAATCTGAACCGATCTTACCCAATTTCTACATAGGTGTTTCTAGTTGGATTGTGAGATATTGTGGAAAGAAAATCGGGTACAATATGTGGTTTCTAGAGCGGAAAATTTCAAATCGGGAGCGAGATTTGTATGGGGGCTATATCTAAATCTGAACCGATCTTATCCAATTTCTGCATAGGTGTTTCTGGTTGGATTATGAGATATTGTGCCAAATTTAAAGAAAATCGGGTACAATGTGTGGTTTCTAGAGCGGAAAATGTCAAATCGGGAGCGACATTTGTATGGGGGCTATATCTAAATCTGAACCGATCTTACCCAATATCTGCATAGGTGTTTCTAGTTGGATTGTGAGATATTGTGCCAATTTTAAAGAAAATCGGATGTAATATGTGGTTTCTAGAGCGGAAAGAGTCAAATCTGGAGCGACATTTGTATGGGGGCTATATATAAATCTGAACCGATTTGCCTCAAATTAAATAGCGTTCGTCCTTGATCCACAAAACTTATTTGTGCCAATTTTTGTTAAGATCGGAGCATAATTGCGACCTGTAATTTGATTAAAACAATAGATGGACAGACGGACATTGCTAAATCGACTCAGAAAGTGAATCTAAGCCGATCTGTACAATAACGCGTTTCCTTTTGGGTGTTACAAACAAATGCACAAAGACATAATACTCTCGTGGAGTGTATAAAAGTCAAATTGAAATCGAAATTTGTATGTGAGCTACAACAAATCTGATTCGATCTCACCCAATTTCACAATATCCATAAACCGCACCAAACAGTCACTCTTTGTGGGTGCATTGGTTTTTCGACAACCACCCTTGGATTGTCATTCGCCCAAATGAGGCAATTTGGCTTATTGACGGATCCACTGAGGTGAAAATATGCATAATCACTAAAGATGATTTTCTTCGAAAATTGATCATCCAACATTTTGATTTGAACGCCAATTTTCATAATAAGCCTGAGTAACTCTAACGCGTTGCTCGATTGTGTATCTTTCCATGGTTCAAAATTAGTTAATCTGAAATTGAGAAATGTCAAATGAAATGCAGAAAAAACTTAACGTTTAGGTGTGGTTCACATTCAATATCGGTCCTTACAACTTAACCACCCTTTATTTGACTATTGTAGTAGATATTTTTGGTTGAAATATAACATGATCTGCAAAATTGTGGTGTGTGTTCTAGTGTGATAATACTGGAAGCTGGTTGCCCATTTGAATGGTGAATATATCAAAACATGGACCTATACTGCTGGCTTTCAAAGATTGCGTTTCTCGTCCAAAAGTAACATGGAGTGGGAAATTTGATCAAGATTCAATATATTCTATGTAAGCTATATATTCCATGTAGTCTCTAATTCAAATATAACATAATGCTGAATATTTTATCAATATCAAATGTAAAGTGTTTATTCTAGAGTGTAATAGGCTAAATTGGAGCGATATTTGAATGGAGGCTATATTTAAATCTGAACCGATTTCCTCCAAATTCAATACCGATCGTCCTTGGGTTGAAAAAATTACTTCTGCCAAATTGCATGACAATCGGACAACAATTGCGACCTGTAGAGTGCATACAAGCTTAGATGGACAGAATAGGGACAGACAGACATTGATAAATCGATGAAGCTGGTGATTCTAAGCCGGTCGGTATACTAAAATCTGGGTCTAGCACTAATATTTCTTGGTGTTAGAAACATTTGGCGGAAAACTAACTTATAATGAACATACATATTTTTAAAGTTTTTAATTTCTTTTTCGGTCTTTCTCACTCCATTGAATTACATTGAAATGTATTTCGATCTGGTTGCGTAGACTCGAAATATGTGATCTTTCAACAATCGTATTTTTAGGACCAAAATGTCCAAAAAGGGATAAAATTTGTGCCGAACAAAAGACTGCAGCTGGTATCATAAAAAATGAAGTACCATACTCTGATTCTGTAGGATAAGATGGTACGAATCAGTCGGAGGCAGCTAAAATCATGCAATTATATTTATATTCTCCGATTGCGACAGTACTTTTTGGACCTAAACAAGGTTATATACACATGAAACTAGAGGTAATATGTAGTAAAGCTGTGTACTCAGTTTTTCATGTGGTGATCCTTTCTCCTTTTTATAGTACTTTCAATTTCCAAAGGATATATTTGTCTTTATAATTTATTAATTTTCTTACTTGTGAGAGCCATATACAGGCGATATGAATATCACATTAAAGAGAAGAATGTCCGCTAAAATTAGTAAATATTCTATCTGTATCAGTTTTACATTAATAACCATTTCATGTTTTCCCCTATAAATAGTAAAAGTTAAAAAAAACTAAATAAATAAGGGGAAAACTTGAAATTATTTGTAATGGGAAACTAATACAAATAGAGGCATAACATGTTTTGTATTTTAATAGACATTATTATCTTTCATTTTGTATCCGTACCGGCTACGTATGACTCTCGAAAATATGAAAATAAATTATTTAAACATCTATATTTTTGGAAAATTAAAAGGAGAAAAGATCATCCAATGAAAAACTGAGTACACAAGTTTTCTACATTCTATCTCTAGTTTCATGCTCAGGTCCAATTAAATAAATGCAAAATAAATGCGATCTTAAAGCCTTTTTACTTCTTTAATTTATTATTTAGCAAAACCTAAAAGTTCATCTACAAAAAATGTTCTCAAAATATTTTTAAGATATGACTGATTGAATAAACCTTCCTGCTGAAAATATGGAATATGGAATGTCACAGGTTTTGACATTGTTCAAAATGATTTCGTCTAAAATAATTTATTCCAATAGCAATTTTCATCACGGTAAATAGCTTCCACATTTTCTCTTCTATATTTATCTAATATTTTCACGAAAAGAGATCTGTTAGAAGGGTTTCACGAAAAATGTGTTCACTATATGAATTCCGATGGAGAATGTTTCTGAACCACTTCTATATATGGATATATTTATTGCCGTCGTTCCACAGTGGAACACAGCTTCAACTACTACAACCCTAACTAGATTTATGATATAACTAACTCCACTTTTTCCGGTTGAAAAATATTTTTGTTTTCCTTTTATTTATCGGAAACATGGTACGTAAAGAAGTGTTCCGCTTTTATTTATATCATGAAATAGGACCTTTATAAATACAAGTTTTTATTTCATTTATAGAAATATTATTATCACTCCATGGCTTTGAAAAGTATTTGCTCAATGTAAACTATATTTCGGACTAGCTGGTTGGTTGCTTTTAGAAAAAGGAAAAACTCAAAGCCCTTTGGTGGCAAAAAATTCACTGTTTTTCTTTTGCAACCAAGTTCGTTGTTGTTTTAGTTCTTAAATCATTTCCAAAAGATAAAGCTTTTTTCTTGCATTTGTACGGACTGGGCATTTATGGCAAAAGCGTCATGTGGAAAACCAATTTTCACTTTATGTTTTATACATTTCTTTTTTTGCGCTTCGGTCATAACTGAGGCTTGTGTTTTATTACATAAAGACTAATGATGGATAAAATTTCATGGTGGCTAATAGAGAAAGAGGAGGGAATGGAATGGTTGAAAGGATGTACGTTTTCTTTTTTATGTCCTCTTTACCAATTTGTGCTACTTTGTGTTTATAGACTAGGCTAGTATTCCTTTGAGGTAATTGACATAACGTAGATAAGCCAAATTTGTTAACGCACGCTTTGGCTCTTCAGATAAATTTATATATAGGGTGATTTTTTAAGAGCTTGATAACTTTTTTTTTAAAAAAAACGCATAAAATTTGCAAAATCTCATCGGTTCTTTATTTGAAACGTTAGATTGGTCCATGACATTTACTTTTTGAAGATAATTTCATTTAAATGTTGACCGCGGCTGCGTCTTAGGTGGTCCATCCGCTTAGTCCAATTTTGGCATTTCCACGTTTTTGAGTAACAGAGACCCAATTGGTGCGAACGGCGATGAATCGAAAATTGGTGGTCATCATTAACACTGGCCGATACAGCTGCGATATTTTCTTCAGTTCGCACTCTACGTAAGCGTGTTGGTGGTTTAATGTCCAACAATGTAAATTTGGTGCGAAATTTAGTCACAATAGCCCGAATAGCCGCTTCAGTGGGTCGATTAAACTGACCATAAAATGGAAGCGCGCAATGAACTTTCTTAACAGAGCACGCATTTTGATAATAAAATTCAATAATTTGCAAGCGTTGTTCGTTTGTAAGACGATTCATGATGAAATGTCAAAGCATACTGAGCATCTTTCTCTTTGACACCATGTCTGAAATCCCACGTGATCTGTCAAATACTAATGCATGAAAATCCTAACCTCAAAAAAATCACTCTTTATATATATATATATTATATATAATTTATATATATATATATATCTTGAAAAATTTATTTCAGCCATATTTCCCCCGAAATATATTCAATACGTGTATTTTGTTTACCCTTTTCTACCGAAATATTCTCTTTTTGTCCGAAAATCTCGATCCTCGAAAAACCCTAAGACACGCTTCATAAATTTAAACCCAATTTAAAATACACACATTTCACATAAAAATACTCTTTATAAACATCAATTATGTCGTAATTTTTAAACGAAATGGTTTGCTCTTAAAAACCTTCTTGAGCGTAGAGGGTATAGGCATAGACCCGCCCAAAATTTACCATACTATGTAATTGCTTTTTAAGTGGCCAAGTGGACTGCTATGACAACAATTTGTGAGTCTGTGCCGGAAAGGGAAACACTTAATATGGAAGTTTGAATTTACGAACGTTTCCTAGCCGTGGAATATATTAAAATTTTACAAATGAAATTAGTGTGGTATGCTAACGCTTTGGTGATTGTTTGCTTGCAGCAAAAACTTTCGAAAACTCGTGACAAAAATCTCAATTGCCCTTGGCACACACAAGAATTGTTGGGAAAATTTTAAAATTTAAGAAAAAAGTATAGAAATTCTTTCTCAATATTCTAACGAGATTTAAAAAGTTGTCAATGAGCATAATTTTTTCCTATGTCGTACTCATTAATTACACAAATGTTGTAATTTCATTACATGTGACGAAGTTTGTCGATTTACCGATTCAATCAAACTTAGCAACAATAAAAGAAATGCTAGCATTTCTTTCTCTGTAAAGTAATTCAATGAACATGACAAAGTTTTCAGCAATACCTTCCAATTTGTCGTATTTTACTTAATTTGTGGAATTTGTAAAATACTTTTGTTTCTTCAAGCGCTTTTCTTAAAAGTTTGCCTCAATTTCCATTTTCATCAACAAAGGGGGTGACAAGAACTTTTAGTGTACATTTAAACATCAGCTGCAATTATTTTCAGATTAAAAATTCAATGTGCTTTGCTGTTGTGCATAATATTAAACAGAAAATTTAATTTATAATATATTTTCCTGGAGCAGAATAATAATGTATGTAGATAAATGAAACCTGTAATAAAGGTTACTAAAGATTATGATGGAGCAAGGCTTAAGCATAGCCATTTAATTAAAATATGTAACACTGACATTCTCTAATGAATCTCATGGTGAATCTTTGTAGTTGTAAAATTTGTTTGGATTGGATTTACAAAATATTTCGTTCCTAGGTCAAATCGTCGGTGAACGTAACTTAAAAACACGTTTTTCCAACACAATTTTGTTAATGTTGCACATTTATCCAATTATGTATATACTAGCAGTACGCGCTGCTTCGCACGCGAAAAAGCAAGTTATTTGTTAATTTTATCCGTCTTAGTTTTTGGATAGTATTTATTTAATTTTCTTTGGTGGATATAGATAAATCTAAAATAGTAATTTGGAAACCTCCTATTAGCTAGCACTCACACACGTTGTCTACGTTGTCAGAGAAATTTAAACACAAAATTTCACGACTATAGCTGAAATATTTTAGTTGGTACTATTATTATTCCGCTCATTGTTTATAAGTACAATATTAGAAAAATTCGTTTAGATTTGCGCTTCTCGTTGTCAGTGCAACTTACACACCACATTTCACGACTATAGCTCCAATACTTTAGTTGGTACTACTTCTATCCCTTGTTGCTCACCCCCTATAAGAAAATTTCAAAAAATCCATTTAGATTGCGCTTTACAAACAGTTTACACTCCAAATTTCCCGACTATAGCTGCAATTCTTAATTTGGAACCCTTTTTGTCCCGCCTACCCCCTAAAAAGTACAAATTTCGAACAATTCAATTATACTGCGCTTCTACATGGTCAGAGGAATTTACATACCAAAATTCACGTTTCTAGCTGTAATACTTTAGTTGGTATCATTTTTATCCCGCTCGTCCCTTAAAAGTACAAATTTCGAAAAATCCAATTTTACTTCGTTTCTATATGGTCAGAGGAATTTACATACCAAATTTCACGTTTCTAGCTGTAATACTTTAGTTGGTACCATTTTTATCCCTTTTTGTCCCGCTTGCCCCTTAAAAGTACAGATTTCGAAAAAATCCAATTTTACTTCGTTTCTATATGGTCAGAGGAATTTACATACCAAAATTCACGTTTCTAGCTGTAATACTTTAGTTGGTACCATTTTTATTCCTTTTTGTCCCGCTTGCCCCTTAAAAGTACAAATTTCGAAAAATCCAATTTTACTTCGTATCTATATGGTCAGAGGAATTTACATACCAAATTTCACGTTTCTAGCCGTAATACTTTAGTTGGTACCATTTTTATCCCTTTTTGTCCCGCTCGTCCCTTAAAAGTACAGAATTCGAAAAATCCCTATTTGTAGCTCGTCTGCATGGTCATTGCAAGGAACTCACCGAATTTCATGTTTATAGGTACTGCCGTTTAGTCAGGACGAAGGTTCGATGTTTATCCCTTTTTGGGCCATTTTATCCCCTAAAAGTACGAATTTCGTAAAACCCTTTCTTAGTCGACGTCTACATCATATTTGGGAACTACCCTGAAAATTTCATGACCCTGGCTTCAGCCGTTTGGTCTGGGGGCTGGTCAATGATAAGTCAGTCAGTCAGTCAGTCAGTAACGCAACTCTTTTATATATATATTTTATCCTGAATAAATAGAACCTTAAATGCAATTTAAATACAAATTTTTACTCTCGTCTTAGAATTATTTACGTTTATAGTATTTCTTTTTGTTTTCATAGAGAATGCTGAAAACTTTTTCGTATTTTGCCAAAACAAAACATGAAAACATGTAATTTACACGCATTTTTGTAAAAAGAGTTAAAAATGTTTTTCCAAAAAAACATCTTTTGTAAAAAGTTTTTTCATGACATTTTTCGTCCGATTGATTTTTTTTCTGTTTATTTTCCTTAATACTTTTGACAAAATTTAAAAAGTTGTCACTTTCAAACCCCACAAAAATTACTCAAAACTTGCAAAAATACCCAAATCCCAAATTGAGTTATTCTAATAAAATACAAATTTATATTTATTAATTCAGAAAACAATTTGACAAAAATGCAATATGAACAAACTACATGAGAAAAAACAAGATTTTTTATGGTATCTTCAGCAGGTCTGTGGAGTCGGAGTCCAACAGTCTGGCAATTTAGATGTCAAAACCGAAAACCGGCCACTGTTTTTATACCCCCCACCTCCAGGATGACGGTATATGCACTTTGTCATTCCGTTTGTAACAACTTGAAATATTCATCGGAGACCCCATAAAGTATATATATTCTGGGTCGTGGTAAAATTCTAAGACGATATAGCCATGTCCGTCTGTCTGTTTGTTGAAAGCACGATAGCGGCCGAATGAAATGAGCTAGGAGGTTCAAATTTTTCCTAAATGTGTCTTATGATTGTAGATCGGTTGGGATTGAAAGTGGGCGAAATCGGCCCAGAGGGAAAATGTTTCCTTCACAAGGACTAAAAATACCCCTAATATTTAGAGTATTTCAGCATGTTTTTTTGAACATAATAGCTTGTATTTACTTGATATTTGCAATTCGCATTCCCTTCATAGAATAAAAGGGCACCATAGAGTGATTTTTATTTGTAGGGTGCGAAATGGGACGAAAAGGGATCAAACGAAATTTGGCGTGTGCATACCTCTAATAGAGTAGATACATAATATACAAGTATTTTTTTCTATATTTGTACTTTTAAGGGGTTAAATGGGGATAGAGGGATAGAAATAGTACCAACCAAACGGCTGCACCTAGAATAATGAAATTCGGTGTATATTCCTCTGATTGCGTAGACACATAAAATAAAAGAATTTTTCGAAATTCGTACTTTTAGGGTGTAAAATGGAAAAAGGGGATAAAAATGGTACCAAACAAATGGATGCAGCTAGAACCATGGAATTCGCTGTATACATTCCTCTGACTGAGTAGACACGAAGAATAAAAATGTTTTTCCAAATTCGTTTAATGGGAGCAGAGGGATAAAAATGGTACCAACTAAAAGGCTATAGCTTGAATGATGAAATTCGGTGTGTACATCCCTCTAATTGCAGAGACGCGTTAAATACATAGATTTTCGAAAGCCGTACTTTTAAGGGGTAAAATGCGAAAAAGGGGATAAAAATGATAGCAACAAAATGACCGCATATAGTATAATGGAATTCGGTGTATACATTACTCTGAGTGCATAGCCATGTAAAATATTTTTTTTCCAAATTCGTACTTTATTTTGTTGCTTTTACGACAAAAAAGGGTAGAATCATGAAGTTGTCTTATACTGCGTACGTGAGAGATAAGGTATTTTCAAAATGTATACTTTTGAAATTAAAATATGATGGAAATACAACCAACCAAAGGACTGCAGCTGAAAATACTCTCTCTATCCCCCAACATTTAGGGTATTTATGATTGCTGCCTTATATTTACTTTATGAATTGAATTATTATTTCCTTTATATATATATATATAGTATACAAATATTGGTAGCCTTGGCTTATTAATTAAATTTCTGATTTTCATACATTTGAAATTTGTTGCGGACATTCCTCTTGTAGCTTGGAAGCACCACAAAGAAAATAAATGTTTTAGCGGGCGAAATGGGTAAAATATGGTACCAATGATACGACAACAGCTAGAATCAAGAAACTCGGTGTGTACATCCCTCTAATTGCAGAAACACTTAAAATAGAGGGATTTTTCGAAACTCGTACTTTTAAGAGATATAATTGAAAAGAGGGATTAAAATGGGACCTTCCAAACCGCTGAAATTCGGTCATGAAATTCGGTGAATATATTCGGTGTGTATTCGGTGGTCTGACTTGAAGACTCGAAACAAAAAGGTTTTTTCCAAATTTGTACATTTGGGCGGAGAATGGGGCGAATGGGGATATCCTTAAAATTTGTACTTTTCTTATCAAAATAATGCAGTCACTTTGTCTGTATCTGAAAATGCTTCTCCCTAATGGCGACCGACAATCGCCTAATATTTTCGGCTTGTTCACTTTCACAATTTCATAATTTTATTTATATATAGTAGTCGATTTTAAACAGTGCTCATAAGTATAAATTATGGTTTGAAATAGTAATCAAATATAGTAATGTAATGTGCATAAACATATCACAATTTTCGTAATATGGTTCTGTACTTCTATGTAGACATCCTGTAATCTGCTGGTAATACTGTGGAATGCACTCCGTGGTGGAGGGTACATAAGATTCGGCCCGGCCGAACTTAACGCCTTCTTACTTGTTTTTTAATTGGCATTTTCGACACACCAGGGAAACCGGTGTTTTCATGTCGGTTACCCGGCTTATAAATTACAAAACATTTGCATTTCGTGGATATATTCTACAATGAAAATACGCAAGAAAATGTAAGAGTAATAATTTGCGATTTTAAGTTCACTTTAAACCTCTTAATACCGCAGGTTTAAGATTTTCCCAAAGTATTGATTTGTGACATTGAAAAAACCAAACAGGATATCAAATAGCTTCGTTTGGAGCTTGATGTGTAACATCGAAGCCATTGACATTTTTACATACACGTCTAATAATATCGGAAATCTAATTGTTCGCGTTCAATTAAAACAGAGACTCGAGAGCATTGATGGAGGTAGAAAAGGTTCGAAATGTGTATTTAATAATAATATTAACAGCGAGTTTGTGAACACCTCCTCTATATTTCAACCAAAAACTTAATCTTCGAATATATGAATTTGCAAATGACATTTGTAAGAACATATGTCTCATATTGAATTCTGACAGCATCGTTGATTGATACATGATGCATATTTGTATACCTGTTTGTGTAATTTTTTGATAAGATAGCACATCAATCTCTAACGTATTTCTTGTTGTGTTCAAAGCAAACTTCACAATAATTTGGTAATTTAAATAAACAATATCAGCGATATCAGTAAAATTTCGTTTAAAATGTGAAAATAAAATGAGAAAATAAGTGTTTGAATTCTTTTTATTTAATGTTTTTGTGTTCAATAATCTGAAGATGTATAAGAATAATATAAAATGTTCAATTTTAGCTTACATACAAAAACCGGTTTCACCGGTTTCTTTATATGTAAATATTAAATTGTAAATATTTGAGCAAACCGAAAACCGGTTTCCCTAATAGGGCCGGTTTTTCTCATCCCTAATCGCGACCTTAGAACAACAAGGTTCTAACTGACATTTTTTTGATAAATTGATCTATATATCACATCGTAATAAACTTTGTAAGATATTTCGTTTTCTGATATCATTTATAAATTATGCTATAGCGTAATATATGAAGATATATATTGCCAATATAGCCAGGAAAATATTCGAATTCAAATCAAATATTATTAGAGACAAAAATAAAATAAACGATAAAGTTATGTTAAAATAAGAAACTTTTACTGTGGAAGAAAGAGAGAACATGTGGACGGAGAAAACGAAAGAAGAACGAGATGATAACTCAATGATAAGAGAGCTAGAGTTTTCGGATGTAGAATGTTTAATTTCTATACACTCCACGAGAGTATTATGTCTTTGTGCATTTGTTTGTAACACCCAAAAGGAAGCGAGGTAGACCCATTGTTAATTATACCGATCGACTTAGAATCACTTTTTGAGTCGATTTAGCAATGTTCGTCTGTCCATCTATTGTTGTAATCAAATTACAGGTCGCAAATATAATCCGATCTTAACAAACATTATCACAAATTAGATTTGTTGATCAAGGACGAATGCTATTTAATATGAGGCAAATCGGTTCAGATTTAGATATTGCCCCCATACAAATGTCGCTCCCGATTCGACATTTTTTTTTCACTGAACCAACACTCAGGAAGGAAGATAAGGTATTGGAAGGAATAAAGAGGGAATAGTGTCTGTTGACATCTGTTTTGAATCTCTGAATGTCGTAATTGGAGGGAAAGATATTTGCCGGAAGTCGATTCCACATACGGATAGTACGGGCGAAGAACGAATTTATTCTGTAATGTGTAGTGCGGCCGGTTGTCCAATCGACAACAAATGGGTGAGCGTTCCTGGAGAACGTTCGCACAGGCGGTATAAGATCATGAATTTCCGAAGAACAAACACCATGAAAGTATCGATAGAACAATGACACACAACCGACATTACGACGGTGTTCAAGGGAGACAATAGAATTGGATATCCTACCGTCACCTATCAACACCATCGCCCTCCTCTGGACACGGTCAAGTAGCTCCAGTGATGAAGCTGGAGCACCCGACCATATATGGGAGTTGTATTCCATCTTTGGTCTGATGTAGGTAGTGTAGATATTGAGAAGATAAGAGGGTGTGAAATATTTCTTACATCTTTTTAAAAAGCCTAAACATTTGAAGACATCTTTCGACACATCAAATACATGCTCTGTCCAACGAACATCACGTTGTATTTTTATGCCAAGAACATCGAGAGCATCTGACTGCTCAATATCTACACCGTTCATTAAAATCGACGACACCGTTGGATTAGTGAATCGCTTGTGAGACAACAAGGAGCACTGGGTCTTACGTGCATCAAAATCTACTCTATTCTCTCGACCCCATTCAGAAATGGCCATCAAATCCTGGCTAAGTGACTCATCCATCAATCGCCTTTTATCCTCAATTTCTTGACGACTTGGTCTATGATCGAATGAGTATGAATGACAGAGGTTGCTGTCATCCGCGAATGAGTATATTTGATTCACAGTCCGATCCAAGAGGTCGTCGATGAAAATAAGAAAAAGGGATGGGGAAAGGACAGAGCCCTGTGGTACTCCTGCGGTTAACCTATGCTCGTCGGATGAGAACCCATCTACAACAACACGTATAGTGCGATCTCTGAGAAAGCTCGATATAAATCGAGAGAAGTCACTACCAACACCAAAAGCGATAAGCTTTGATATGAGTGCGCCGTGCCAAACTCTATCTCCAATCTAGACCTTACTCTCACCAAGCTTGTGAAGAGATCGATTCCACTTTTCGGATAGCAGTGTCATAAGGGATCCCGTAGATCGATTCCTACGGAAGCCATACTGTCGATCATTAAGTAAGTCATTAGTTTATAAATACCTCACAAGATGGTGGTTAACCATACTCTCCATAACCTTCGAAAGCGCTGAGCAAACCGCGATCTGTCGATAGTTAGCAGGGTTATTAGCCTCACCTTTTTTAGGGATGGGTTGGATGTTCTCAATCTTCCAACGCTCTGTGAAAACCCCTGCACGGTATGCAAGGTTGAAAAGATTACGAAGGGGACAGGCAAGCGTCGAAGAGTACTTACGTAGGACAAGTGCTGAAATGCCATCCGGGCCTGGAGATTTATTTACGTCGAGATTTACAAATGTCGCTCCCGTTTTGACGTTTTCCGCTCTAGAAACGACATATTGTAACCGATTTTCTTTCCATTTGGCACAACATCTTATAATCCAACTAGAAACACATATGCAGAAATTGGGTAAGATCGGTTCAGATTTAGATATAGCCCAAATACAAATGTTGCTCCCAAATGTTTAACCGATTTTGACCAAAGTATACATATTATAATTCACCTGTTTCATTCCAGATTTCAATATACCCGATATAACATTTTTTGTCAAACACATATATTTACAGGATACAAAAATCGTTCCCTTTTTCACTTTTTCACCGAATTAAATTGTATTCGGATAGAAAGTGGAGTGTATCATAGAGTCGGCCCCGCCCTACTTTAGCCTTTCCTTACTTGTTTATTTTGTCTTCGTGAAGAAATTGGTTTTATAACGAATACTTTTCACAAATAACTCACATTTGTTAGTTAATTAAAAATGTTAATAATTTAAATCCTCAGAAAATATAGTGAAATTACTTCATTAAATCAGAGTAGCAGGGTTTATATCATTTACATAGCGGAACAGTCGGCAGTTTTAAATAATTATATTAACGAAATATTGGATAAAATTAGACCTATGCACGTGCAGAATTTTGAAGATGGTCTGGCCAAAGTATGATATGAAAAAGTCGAGCTACAATCGTTCGTAACGATTTATATTGTCTAGGTTCATTTCAGTGTTGACAGGACCCTGCCTAATAGATACACATGTCCAGAGGTTAGGTATCACATGGCGTAATCAATGTTATTATATGAAAACAATTAGATTTAAATGGAAATTATATCATTGAAATTCCAAATTCAAATTCAATATACATTTTTAATTTTTCACAATATTTTAATTTACCAGAAAAAAAGGTCGAACACTCCACATATATTGTTGCCTGACAAAAGACGGCATTCATTTCAACATGTCAGCAATATTTTGGAAGACATTGTTTCCTGACTTTGGCGAAATTAAATAAACAAACTGTTCTTGTATTATGTATACTTATGCATATATTTGAAACTGAAATGGTCATGGGTTGGCGAGTTTTTCAAACATTTGGAAAACTAATTATTTCCGGATTAAAAGCCCCAGTGTGAAATCAACGTTAACTGACAACGGTTTTAGGACCGAGGACATTAAAAAAAGACAACAGACAGCATTCCATGAAGAAAAAGTTCATGAAATGTAAAACGTGGGAACTCATAGCATGCCATTGTGAACACAATGAAAAGTTTTAATTCAGTTCAAAATGAGCGCTCACTACATGTGTAAATTAGAGGGGGTCGCGAACATAATTCACAAACTCATATTCAGTTGTAGTAGCTGGCCATACTCAGGGCACTCTGCGAGAAAAATAAACAAGTAAAAGATGGCTAAAGCTCGACCCTGCATACATAGGGACGAACGTTATTTAATGAAAATACAAAATATTATAAAATTAATTTATTACTTAAATATTGAAAAATCAAGCTCCAGGCCAAATTTTCAATATTTAAATAATAAATTAAAAATAAAGGCCGAATATCAAAAAATAACATTGGAACATATAATAAAATTAAGCTATACTTTTTCATGATCTGTTTGAAAATTTACAATTTAAATTTTTTTGCGAAACTTGAATTTTTGTACTTTTTGAAATTTATTGAATAAAAAATATGAAACTTAATCAGTTTTTTTTTCAATTTTTGTTTCTCTTGACTAGTAATCCATTTGATTGATTTTTCATTCATTTTGAATTTTGGAAATGTGGAATACACACACTGATCCTGTGTAAGGGGACAAATCATTAGTAGCAATTCGGTGTACAGTACTGGGTGTTACAACGCTGTTATCTGCGGCATATACATTTACATTTTCACAAATTCCCACACATATATACATCCGATAACCTCACCACAATGGCCACACACATACAATTGGTACACAAGTGTTACAATGATTGTGACCCACCCTAATGTATGTATGCATTAAAGTATTTATGTGGAACTATTAGCAGTTTTAATTGCTTTGTGTAGTTTTAATGCGAGTAAATTTCGTTGTGCAATTACGGAGATTTAAGTAAAATTTATACTTTTGAATAAATAGGTTAATAAAATAAGTGATACTCTAATGCAAAACATCGTATACATCGCGTTTTTAAATGATCTTTTTTACTGTATATGTAGGGTTGCACCTCAGTAACACCGTCAATGAAATAATTGGTGTAAATTAAAATCACTTAACGAAGCTAGTAGTATTGAATCGTATGTTGACTTAATCAGTTGTTCAATATACAATTTCTATATTAAAAGACAGGTAAAGGATATATTCAATATTCTGTGCGGAGCCATTGTAGTTCTCAGTTGCAGACAACTACATATTAATGATTAGACCTTTAATTGTATTTTAAAAAATTACAGAGGTAGGAATATGTAAAGATAGTGGCTCAGAATCAAATTTTATCTGTCAAATATTAATAATATTTGTATTAGTAAATATTTTTGAGTTCTGTCAAATTAGACAAGGACCCATTATTTCGAGACATTAACGTTGAAAAGCAGGCGATCGAATATATTTTAGAAATTAGTCTATAGTTGAATACTTTTCGTATTTTTCGATTTAAGAGATACATAATTTTGTGTTTTTATATTTTTTGACATAATTCTACGTATTTGTTCATAATGTGCAGAAAATTTGTTTAGGCTTCAGGATGCAGGAAATTTGCTCATCTTTTTAGCTGCCTACTTAATTTTCAAGATTTAATAAAAATAAGCAAGGATAGGCTAAAGTCTGGCTGATACACTTTCTACCAGAATACAATTTAATTCGGTGAAAGAGTGAAAACGGAAAGGATTTTTGCATCCTGAAAGGACATTTGTATGGGGGTATATTGAAAGCTGGAACGAAATATAATATGTATAGTTTTGCCAAAATCGGTCAAACATTTGTATTTGGACTATATCTAAATCTGAACCGATCTTACCCTTTTTCACCATAGGTTTTTTACTTGGATTATAAGCTGCTGTGCCAAATTTAAAGAAAATCGAGTACTATTGTACTCGTGGATTGTGGTTTCTAAAGCGGCAAAAGTCAAATCGGGAGCGACATTTGTATGGGGGCTACCTCGCTTTGATTACTAAACCCAGGTATTTCATTTAAGCAATTTAGTGTAGTTCATATAAGTTACAGTTACTATAATTTCATCTTTAGTTATATTTAACGAATACGGTAAGTAATAAAGTAATTGATCCAATTTGTAAGCAGATATTCCGAGTAATGTAAATATAAAATGATCTGGAAAAATTGATCAACATCGAATGATAAATACAGATTATACAGCGGTAATAGGATGAATCGGACGGACATTTGAAGAGGGCCTATAACAACACTTGCGGCCTGTGCCAAAACATGCGCATATATATTTCTCATCCACGGTAGTTACTCCTAGTTGAAACATAAATTGATCTGCAAAATTTGATGAAGATCCGATGTAAGATGTAGTTTCTAGAGCTGTAATAGAGCAGAATGGGCCCTATTTGGGTTATACCAAAGTATGGACATATGTTCATCTCCCAAACAAGTAAGGAAAGACTAAAGACAGACGGATCCACAATATGATACACCCCACTTTCTATCTCATTACAATTCAATTCGGTGAAAAAGTGAAATAGGGGAGGATTTTTGAATCATGTAAATGTATGTGTTTGGCAAAAAATGTTAAATCGGAAAGGACATTTGTATGGGGGTATATTAAAACCTGTAACGATGTGACCCGCTTTCACCATGTATGCTTATTGGTGAAATATAATATGCTTGGCCAAAATCGGTTTAACATTCGGGAGCGACATTTGTATGTGGGCTATATCTAAATCTGAACCGATCTTACCCACTTTCAGCATAGGTGTTTCTAGTTCGACTATAAAATGTTGTGCCAATTTTAAAGAAAATCGGGTTCAGTATGTGTATTTTAGAGCGGAAAAAGTCAAATCGAGAGCGACATTTGTTTGGGGGCTATATCTAAATCTGAACCAATTTCCTCCAAATTCAATACCGATCGTCCTTGGCCCAAAAAAGTAACATATGCCAAATTTCATAATAATCGGTCAACAATTGCGACCTGTAAATCGATTCAGCTGGTGATTCTAAGCCGATCCGTATACTTAAAGGTGGGTCTAGCTCGATTATTTCTTGATGTTACAAACATTTGGCGGAAAACTAACTTATAATACCCTAGACCACGAAGTGGTCAATATGAATACGTGGTTTCTGGGGGGAAAAGTCAAGCTGGGAGCGAATATAAATATAAAGCTATATATAAATCTGAACCGATGTTATCCATTTTCACCATGGATATTTCTAGTGGAAACATTAGATAGTCTGCCAAATTTGAAGATCTGTTAAAATATGTGGTATCTAGAGCACTAAAAGTCAAATCGGGAGCGAAATTTGAATGGGAGCTATATATAAATCTGAACCGATCTGACCTATTTTCACCACAGGTGTTTCTAGATGAAATATAATATGTTTTGCAAATTTTGAAAACAATCTCATAAAGTATGTGGTTTCTAGAACGGAAAAGGTTATATTGGGAGACAAATTTGTATTGTAGCTATATATAAGTCTGAACCGATCTGGCCCTTTTTCACCACAGGTGTTTCTAGTGGAAACATAGAATATTCTGCCAATTTTGAAGAAAATCTGTTAAAATGTGTGGTATCTAGAGCAGTAAAAGTCAAATCGAGAGCGAAATTTGAATGGGAGCTATATATAAATTTGAACCGGTCTGACCTATTTTCACCACAGGTGTTCCTAGTTTAAATAAAGGGTCCGCCAAATAATTTTTTTTTGAAATGCTATAAAAAGAACTACTGAATATTTTCTCAAATTTCTTTTTTTATTTGAAAACCCTTCGCGACTTTAGCCGCACCCTGTATTAGCTGATGTTCCGTAGTAGAAGAAAACCTGTTCGATTATGTTTCTTCTAGAGCGGTAATAATCAATTCGGTGGCAAAATTTGTATTGGAGCTATTTCTAAATCTGAACCGATCTTACCTACTTTCACCACAGGTATTTCTAGTTGGATTATAAGATGTTGTGCCAAATTTAAAGAAAATCGGTTACAAGATGTAGTTTCTAGAGCGGAAAAAGTCAAATCGGGAGCGACATTTGTATGGGGGCTATATCTAAATCTGAACCGATGTATCCCGCTTTCACCAGAGATGTTTTTAGTTGAAATATAAGTTGTTTTATCAAATTTGAAGAAAATCTGTTGAAATATGTTTTTTTTTTTTGTTGTTACAAACAAATGCACAGAGTCATTATACCCTGTGGTGTAGGGTATAATTATAAGAAACTCAAACCATATATATTTAGCGATTTTGATGCGAGGTATCACAAAATTGTTTTTGAAAACAATGAAGGAAATTATAATTTACTTTTAGAAAAGACTTTTGTGATACCTCATATAAAAAATGTAACCATTCCTAAATGGGCAAAATAAATACCAAAATTGTTATTGTTTAGAAAATTGACCGCCAGGAAGAAACAGAAAAAGTTTCAAGCAACGTAATGATGCCGCCTATCAAAGAAACGTTAAAAATTTTGTGCAGTCATTTTATTTTAAATGGCATGGTTTATCTCCAAATAAATGCACCAAAACGTGTATCTTTAAACGTTTCTTTCCCCCACGTGAGAAAAAACTGATGACATATGTCATATAAGACAAAATACACATTCATCCTTTATCATGTGGAAGAAGGTATTACAATAGTGGGTTAACTTAGAACTTTAGTTGTGTCCACAGTCACCCGCTAAGGACACGTCTTCCACCACTCATAAATGTTGCGACAGGTGATTAATTAGATGTGGTTTCATCAAACCACAAAATATAACAACACTTTATGGTAGCTCAACGTACACAGTTATGTTTTCATCATTAACATTTTGCTGTTTCTGAGAATCTCATATAAATTAGCAAATGTCTCTATGGTTACTATTGTGGAATTTCGTGTCAAACGCGCTTGTCATTTCTGTCACAAGTGGGAAAGTAATAATTAACTTTTTCGTTATCTTGCTTTCAGTTCTATTTACTTTCACTATTCTGCGTTCAGTTGGCTTAATTTATTCCATTAACGTTGGCGTAAGACGGCAATTTGCGCCAAATGCCTAGAAATGTGCCAAATGAATAATTTATTGTCTTTCATATTTCCTTTCGAAACACAACCCACAAACGTTTCACATTAGACGGGGTCGTACGTTAGAGGCGTATAAGTGTGCGTATAAGGTACGAAAACCCGACTTTTTAGTCTTAACTCAAGATTTTGGGGGTGTCTGGTAAATTTCAAATACAGATTCTTGTTCTGCTCGACACCTACCTACCAGATAAATAATATCACCTTCCAGAGTTTTTTACTTCATCCGTTTTTGTAGCACTGTGTAATTGGTTATTCCCCTGTCTAAATACTCGATTGATTATGGCAACTTCCCCGCCATTGGGTATTGCAGCCTGCTACATAATTGTTCTATGTTTACTTGGTCAAAAGTAGAACTTCGTCGTTCGACGAAGATTAGAACTACTCTCGCCATATGTTAAAAATTGATCCATCCGATGTTGCTAATCATCATTAAACAATACAAATTTTTGTTTGATTAATGCAGAATTTAAAACTTTTTGTATTTGGATCTCAACCCAGTTTAATGTATACATATTTATTTGCATAAGTCGTTTAATTAATTATTATACAATCAATTTATAATTGCATATTTGGCGGAATTACTAACGACTGTCTGTTGTAAAAATAAACTCATACTATAATTTTTGACACAGAATATTGAAGTTGTCAAACGCAAAAGTAACTAAACAGTTTTGGTCTGGGTAGACTTACATTTAACCTAACCTTTAGAAATTTATAAGCATTATAATTTGTAACGTCTTCGTGTTTAGATCGATCATATGATCGCACGTCAACAATACCATTTGTGGTTATAAGATAAATGGACGTGGGGGATTTCACAATTCCACGAGGAATTATCATTGTCAACATTGTCCATTAACAGAATAATTTGGGAAAAGACTTTGTGTGCGTAATAAGCAGCCAAAACATGGGATTTTCGTTTTTGAAAAAAAAAATCAAAGCCTACGTCAGGTGGGTTCGCAGCGACTTTTCATTAAAAAACCCGCACTCTTTAAGTAAATGATTCTCATAAACGAATGAGAAGCACAACTAACTTTCAGAATATCTGTTTAAACAATCAATGATATGATTATTAGGATGTATTTGTGGCGAGAATTTTTAAACAGTTATTCGAAAAGTGTGAATCATTTACATAAATGGGCGAAATCGGTCCACAGCAGAGTTACAAGCCGAACCACAATTATCGCGGCGCTACCCAAAATAGGTCGGCGGCAGCGGCTTTTGGCTGATTTGCCGACTCGTCCTGTAATTCGATCGCCCATATTTATTTGACAATTTGTATTGGATTTTAATGCATTTTCTTTTATTTTTGGCAAGTAGATCAATATTTCTTAATATTAGCCAATGTTCCCATAATGTCATATTAGTATCCCATACAATTATTTTTTGGGAGTGGGAATGTATTCCCAAAATTTATAATATGGATGAATTTAATAATTTTTTTTGCAATTACAGCTTTTCATGTGAGGCATATTTGACCAGACATCTTGAATATCATAATCCTTCCAAAGAATGTTAAGATTATAACATATATACTTTGACACACTAAAGAAGCAAAATAAAAAGGTTCATGCTCCAAAAGTGTCCGAACAGTGCAAATAGTATTGTTATCGGAGGACAGTGCAACTTCATGACCTAAATATACATGACTTATACAACGACGATCATCGTTGCGAGATTTGTGGCTTTATGTCCTACACAAGAGTGTCCAAAGAGAATCATCTTCAGTTTAAATATAACCATGAAAGGAAGCATAAGTGCACCATGACCATAAAGCCTTCCGATCTCCCACTTAACTTAGAATAGCTGTTGTTTATTGTTTTTTTTTTATAGAAACACGATGCGACGCATACTAGAATTGGTTTATATAAATGCAAATTAAAATACAATCATTCAACATACAATAGACATCTTCATATAGTGGGATACCAAATTCAAAGAAAGATACATATATGTCACAGTAGTAGGTTGTCTAAGTCGACAGTTATATTTTTTTTGTAATTTTAAGTGTGTTGTCTATTTTGGTAGTAAGATTTGAGATTTGTGAAGAACTCCGTCAAATCTCGGCAGCGTGGTTGAAGTCGATATGAGCCTATGAAATCGGCGGCGTGGTTGTAGTCGATGTATATATGGCGGGTTTTGCCACGCCTTTTTCAGTATTTCCCCATAAATCATCCAAAACTACTTAAAATTAAAACTGTTGTAACTCCTACACAACTGATCGGAATACAGTGAAATTTTGTATTTGACTATGCTTTTACAGAAGTTACATTCGCATGGAATATGGACGATATTGGCACACCCCCACTGGTACCTCCCACACAAAATGGCATAAGCATTGTTTAAAATTAAACAGGTGTAACATTCACACGTGCAGTCCAAATCATTTGCAATTTGATATCTGAAAATGTTTTTATATTCTCTTCAAACCTAAAAAATATTTACGCTTTAACAACGCTCCTCCCACAGATTTGTCTCTATCCTTGGTAATATTAAATCCTTCATAACTTTCATACTGGTTCATGGAATCCACAATGACTTTATATTTGATCATGTTTTTACAATTGTTTTATAAATGTGGAAGCTGGCACCATGTTGCACGAACCATCTAGTACCTTCCACACTAATTATCCTGCCCTATGTAAAATTTAATTCCTTATAACTTCAGTATATATTTTATCTGAGAGTGGGAGTGTATATAAGTCGGTTTAGCCGACTGAAGCTTACTTACGTGTTTTGGTGTGGTGTATATCAGCCTGTTTCTTCATAGATGGAGAGCTAACCATTTTTTAGGAAGCTACCTGGCATTTAAAGTCGCTAGCGCGATTAGAAATATATTTAAATTACAATTAAAGTCGAAAAAGGTCCGCCCAGATTCATGCGCCCATCGGAGGGTTAAGATAACAATGCAAAGTGTGTGCAAAAACACTGTGATATTGAATTTTGTAATATTTTGCGTATTCAATGTTTTCGTGATATAACAACTTCGAACCCGTATATCAATGCAGATATGTGCAACATCGTATGTGATATATTTTGTATTTTCTTTCATTTTTGGTTAAAATAAAAAATATGCGTCCATTGAAAGTAGTGATTCCCTTGGTGGTACAACCGTTGTCGATTTTTTTATAAAATTTCGAGTGGTTCGGTGAACAAATATTTTTTAATTGTCTCAAACATAAACAGTACCCGCTGCTTCGCACGCGATAAACCTAGTTATTTGTTATTAGTTTTATTAGCACTATTTTAGCTGAATTCCCTTCGTATGTATAATCTTTATCATTTTCTACCCAGTTTTGCACAAAAAATTAGCAACTTATAAGAACAAATTTCGAAAAAAAAAATCCATTTTGATGGCGCTTCTACATGGTCACAGGAATTTACATACAAAATTTCATGATTCTAGCTGTAATATTAAAGTTGGTACAATCTATATACTTCTTTGTCCCTTAAAAGTACAAATTTCGAAAAAAATCCATTCATGTTGCATGTTTACGTTGTTAGAGGAATTTACGCACCAAATTCCACGACTATAGCTGCAATATTTTAGTTGGTACTATTTTTATCTCGTTCACCCTTTATGAGAACAAATTTCGAAAAATTCATTTAGATTTGCGATTCTACGTTGTCAGAGGAAAATTCACGACTATAGCTGCAATATTTTAGTTGGAACTATTTTTATCCCGGTCACCCCTCATAAGTACAAATTTTGAAAAAATCCAATATTAACGCGCATCTACATGGTCAGACGAACTTACATACTAAATTTCACGATTCTAGCTATAATAACAACTAAATGTTGGTACCATTTGTATCCCCTTTTGTCCCTCTCACCCCTTATAAGAAAAAATTACGAAAAATTTATTTGGATTGCGCTTCTACATCATCAGAGGAATTTACACACCAAATTCCACGACTGTAGTTGCAATACTTTAGTTGGTACCATTTTTATCCCTTTTGGTCCCGCTCACCCCTTATTAGTACAAATTACGAAAAATCAATTTAGATTGAACTTTTACGTTGATAAAGGAGCTTATACACCAAATTTCGCGTCTATAACTGCAATACTTAAAATAGTCCTCGAAACCCTTTTCTGTCCCTCGAAACCCTTAAAAGTACAAATTTTGAGAAATCCAATTTTAATGCTCTTATTCATGGTCAGAGAAATATACACACCAACTTCCACTACTATAGGTGCAATACGTTAGTTGGTACCATTTTTATCCCTTTTGGTCCCGCTCACCCCTCATAAGTACAAATTTGGAAAAAAATCCATTTAGATTGCGCTTCTACGTTGTCAAATGCGTTAACACTCCACTTTTCACGACTATAGCTGCAATTCTTAAATTAGTACCATTTTTATCCCTCGCAACACTTAAAAGTGTAAATTTTGAGAAATCCAATTTTATACATGGTCAAAGGAATTTACATACCAAATTCTACGACTATAGCTGCAGTACTTTAGTTGGTACCATTTTTATACTTTTTGGTCCCGCTCAACCCTTATAAATGCAAATTAAAAAAAAAAATAAATTGCTCTTCTACGTTGTCAAAGGAATTTACATACCAAATTTCATGACTATAGCTGCAAAACTTAAATTAGTACCATTTTCATTCCTTTTTGTCCTTCGCAACCCTTGTTGGCGTAAATGTTCTTCCACAAACTTAGATTAGATTATCATTAGAATGTTTCATAATGAAATTGTATGTAAATTTAGAAGCAATATTTTGTTCAAGACTGTAAATTCATTTTCAATGTTCTGTTAACACTAGCATATGTGTATGTATATCTATGTTTAATGTTGCAATGTATTTGACATAATTGATACAATTCTTACATTAATTATGTTATATATGTAGCTACATTTGATTTCAATAACATAGTTAACGAACGATGGTTGATTCTCTCATTTGCATCTTTCGTTATTATTTTCTTCATTTACTCTCTCACTCTCTCTATTTCTCTACTCACCGAAAATGTGTTTGAGCTTGAGCGAATGCATTTGTACTTGCCTAAGCGATAACAACGACTTAAACTTCAGCTTAAGCCGTGTTGTTGTTGCTGCTGCTCAGATCGAACACATTCACTCAAACTGGTACACCAACGCCTGCACACACACGGCAATGTTTATGCAGAAACATTAGAAAAATTGTCACTTTAATGATAAAATTGTTGTTGTGAGAGTAGGCCTGAGTGTACTGGACTTGAAGTTATCGGTATTGCTATTTGCAAATTATATTGAGTCAAACCTAAATCATTGGGTTGATGCAAATGTTAGATCCATTGCTTCGGTCTCTCTTTATTGGAATCTGAAGCAGAAAACAACATAGATAAGTATCGCTCGCAGTGAATAAAATGAAAAAGGTTATGTTACAGCAACTAAATAAAAAAAACGTCTTGTTAAATTTGCAACTAACCTAAAGTTGAATTAATCTACTTTTCATATAAAAAGAAACGCATTTTCTTTTTATTTTGTTACTTTTACGTACAACCCTAAAAAGTACAAATTTTGAAAAATCCAATTTTAACGCGCTTCTACATGGTCATAGGTCATACGAAAGAAATTCCACGATTCTAGCTACAATACTTTAGTTGGTACAATTTTTATCCCTTTTTGTCCCGCTCACCCCTTATAAGAACAAATTTCGAAAAATTAATTTATATTGCATATCTACGTTGTCAGAGAAATATAAATGTCGATTTTCACGATTCTTGCTGCAATTCTTAAATTGGTACCATTTTTAGCCCTTTTTGTCTCTTTACTCCATTAAAAGTACAAATTTGGAAAAATCCCTATTTGTGGCTCATTGCAAGGAACCCACCGAATTTCATGTTTCTAGCTACTGCCGTTTGGTCAGGACGAAGGTTCGATGTTTACGTCTACGTCATATTTGGGAACTACCCTGAAAATTTCATGACCCTGGCATCAGCCGTTTGGTCTGGGTCAATGATAAGTCAGTCAGTAACGCAACTCTTTTATATATAGATTACATATCTCAAAACGGTTAACTCAGACCACTAACTGGTATATTATCCTCTACAAAATTGCGCTTATACATTGTCGTTATTTTGTTTAGTTTCTTAGAATGACAATTTCAATATTAAATCAATCACTACATAAAATAAGCTGTAAGCGATCGTATTCAGTTTGAATTTTGTCCAACGTAAATCTAATCTTTTCTCAAATATAATTATTATTACAATATATATTTTTTGAGAAATCATCAAATATGTATCTTCTGACTCAACATCATTGGTCTAACGGATACAGAAATATAATTATTCGCAAATATTGCTACGCTGCTGTCGAAAGTTTCCATGGACATTATTTAATTTCTGAGTACACCCACTTATTCGTTATGTTGTTTATCATGCAAATTAGCAAAACGTTTTTTAATAACATGAACAGTGTTGCAACAAATTAACAAGAAAAGTTTCGTACAACAGCTGGTGTGTTATAAATGAAAACGTATTATTTTCCAACAGAATCAATTTTGCGTCGACTACTATTTTTTCAACTTCTAAATTAGTTACAGCGACTTTCAATGAAATAGCTGTAGAATGTAAGTGACGACAAAAATCAGATGTATTACAATTTAAACCAAATGTTCGTATACTAAGGGAATAGTTTATGGCATGAGTGAGAAAAAGTAAGAAAATCCTACAGAGGCGTTTCTGATTCAAGTCCTCAAAATAAGTACCTGCAAAAAATTCATTTAACAATTTGATGAATTTGAATGTTTATTTTGGTAATCCTTCGCAAGTCTTCCATTTTCTTACTATTGTGAAAGCTCGAACTCTTTACTTTAATATTTCTCACAAGAACCACAACTCACTTTTCGAATATCAGTCAAAACAAGAAAAATATTTAGGTTTCTTCGTTCAATTTTAAGATTTTCTAGACTTGATTGTTCACTGCTATTTTATTTCCTACGAATGTATTTTGTAAGTGGTTTCATTCAACGCACATGTGTTGATGACTATATCGGATGAGTTTAGTGAAAATGCAAAACGATAGATAAAGTTTTTCGTTGTGGAAAACCAGTGGTCTAAATTACATGTTTGGCAACACACCAAACTAATTAATATCAGAATTTTATATGAAACAATACGAACTTAATTTAACTAAGGGGTGTAGTGAGCAACTTATTGAGGAAACAGACCAACTGTTACTACAAATTCTTACATTAGTATTTTTAATTAATAATTAATCGAATACAACATCTTATGAATTATAAAATACGTACTAGATAACATATTATTCAATACTCTCCACATTGGTAAAAGTTAGCTGTTGCGGATATTGTTTCTTAAGTGGGTCGCACATTGGGCGTTCTGTATCTCACCCTCTATTGAATTGCTCAAGAATAAGAAATAGAATTTAGCCAAATCTAATGTTTGCATTTTTCTGGATTTTGGATAATTTACTCGATATCTGTTGAATAACTCAGGATATTGGGTATGAACGAAATTAAATTACAATTTTAAATATTTGGTACAGCGAAGGAGGGAAAAACTGCCAACAGTAAAAACACGATTTTAAATAAATAATTTTTAGGTATATTTTTCCGCTTGTGAGTTACGTATCTGTCAATCGTTTTGTAATTTTTGTAATATTTCTTCTCTCTTAAACTGTGCTGACAATATCTTCCTAGCAATGAATTGTGGCCATAAATTTTGGTCAACTGTACACTAGGGCGTACCTCAAAAAAAAAGTTCGCCGTACACCTTCGAATATGAAGTATTATTGAAAGGTAGTTTCAAAAAAAAATTTTATTTTTTTATGCCGAACGTAGGGGTCGCGCTTTTACATTTTTCTATATAACTTGTATTTATAAACGGATTTTAAAGTGTGATACATCGATGTTTTTGTCTCGACGAGGCCGATTTTTTTGTCTTTGAAGTCATTGAGCTCAAGCACCCCCTTCTGGTACTTACCCATCATTTCTCAGTTGCTACTACCCTAATGTACCACTCTAATAATCGAAAATTAAAGCTCGCATAAAATCATGAATCATGTTTGAGCTCAATGACTTCAAAGACAAAAAAATCGGACAAAAACATCGATGTATCACACTTTAAAATCCGTTTATAAATGCAGAAGTTATATAGAAAAATGTAAAAGCGCGACCCCTACGTTCGGCATAAAAAAATAAAAAAAATTTTTTTGAAACTACCTTTCAATAATACTTCATATTCGAAGGTGTACGGCGAACTTTTTTTTTTACTTGTAACCTGGTACGCTCTACTGTACACCATGAAAATTTAATTTGATATATTTACATTTCATTATTTGATCCTTCCATTGAAATTAAATTTTTAATGAGATTTTTATGACTTCATAAAAGGTCGTCTTTCCTGTGGCTTGTTTAAGCAAACACTAGCCGAGACCGCCCGGATTCGTTGAGCAATATTTCACCTAGATAATTAAAAGACTGTGGAAGAATTTTAAGGAACCTATATGAGGCCATACAAATTCATCAATAGTTACCGGCATGGGCTTATGTTGCTTATATAGCGGAAAGAAATAAATTTGATTAAGTTTTGTGCCGGAAATAGTCTGAGTCATTACAATTAAATTTGTATCACATAATCATATCAAAACTTTCCCCGTTATACTGTTATTGCTCCAAATCTAACACGCTAAGAGTAAATTTTCCACTGTTGTTGATTTGATGATCTTTGATGGCAATAAACATTCGCAATTTAAGGGATGTTGTCGTTTATAAATTCTTATAATAATTTAAATTCCTAATTTTTAATCTGTATTACCTTCTTCCTTGCTTTGGTTGAACTTTGTCGTCATTTCATAATTGAATTTTCAGTCATCAACATAATTTACAACATTTTGTGAGCACTTCACAAAACAAAAAACAGGACAACGTCCAAAAAGTAAACGAGGATACCTAATTTAATTACACTTGAATTTTAAGGAGATGATGTTACCTGTTGAACGGAAAATCCATTTTGATAGCCATGTTGCCCTAATCACGGCCAACATCACAAATAATTTAAGTTGAATTTCTAAGGAACATCTAATGAGCAAAAAAGGTAATTAGGTATGCAAATGTCCACCAAAGCATCAAAATGTCCATAATATTTTAGGGAATAATTCATATTTTTCAAATTACTTTTATGAATTCAGAATTTAATATGTTAGTCGATCAGATATTAAAATCGATTAACTATACGGGGGTAGTAACTATGGTCCTGATTACTATGATGATTTTTATGTATTTTTATTGGACTTAAATTCTTAAAATAATGGGATATGTGAACTGGAATGACCAAACCTTATATTTATGAAAAAAATTGTATTAATAAATACTTTCATAACTCAGTCTATTACTAACGGATTTTTAAAAACAATCCGACGTTTTACTCCTTACTAAATGTATTGATTAAATAAAGTTACAAGTGTTGCGGTTATCAAGCAAAGTAATGAGCAAAAACATTATCAAAATTGAACAAGTAAGGAAAGGCTAAAGTCGGGCGGGGCCGACTATATAATACCCTACACCACTCCCTGCGTATGTACCTCGCTTTGATTACTAAACCCAGGTATTTCATGGGAGCAAATTTATGTAGTTCATATAAATTACTATATATTCGACTTTAGTCATATTTAAAGAATATGGTTAATAATATGGTAACTGATCTAATTATCCGACAGACATATACAAATTATACAGTAGTAATAGGATGAATCGGACCGACATTTCAAAAGGGGGCCTAAAACAACATTTTGGAGCTGGTCCAAAACATGGGCCTATACATTTCTCATTCACGGTAGGTATTCATAGTTGAAAAATATCATGCTCTGCAAAATTTGATGAAGATACGATGTAAGATGTAGATTCTAGAGCTGTAATAGATCAGAATGGGGCCCCATTTGGGTTACACCAAAATATGGACATATGGGCATCTCCCAAATAGGTAAGGAAAGGCTAAAGACGGACGGATTTTCTATCTCATTACAATTCAATTCGGTAAAAAAGTGAAATTGGGAAGGATTTTTGCATCCTGTATGTATTTGACGAAAAATTTTAAATCGGAAAGGACATTTGTATGGAATTATATTGAAACCTGCAACGATGTGACCCGCTTTCACCATGTATGTTTATTGTTGAAATATAATATGTAAGTTTGGCCAAAATTTGATAAACATTCGGGAGCAAAATTTATATGAGTATTATAACTATATCTAAATCTGAACCGATCTTACCCACTTCCACCGTAGGTGTTTCTAGTTCGATTATAAAATGTTATGCCAATTTTAAAGAAAATCAGGTACAATATGTGGTTTCTAAAGCGGAAAAAGAGAAATAGGGAGCGACATTTGTAAAGGGGCTATATCTAAATCTGAACCGATCTTACCCAAATTCTGCATACGTGTTTCTAGTTAGATTATAAGATGTTGTACCAAATTTAAAGAAAATCGGGAAAAATATGTCGTTTCTAAAGCGGAAAAAGTCAAATCGGGAGCGACATTTGTATGGAGGCTATATCTAAATCTGAACCGATCTTACCCAAATTCTGCTTAGGTGTTTCTAGTTGGATTATAAGAGGTTGTGGCAAATTTAAAGAAAATCGGGTAAAATATGTGGTTTCTGAAGCGGAAAAAGTCAAATCGGGACCGACATTTGTATGGAGGCTATATCTAAATCTGAACCGATCTTACCAAAATTCTGCATAGGTGTTACTAGTTGGATTGTAAGAAGTTGTGACAAATTTAAAGAAAATCTGGTACAAGATGTGGATTTTAGAGCGAAAAAAGTCAAATCGGGAGCGACATTTGAATGGGGTCTATATCTAAATCTGAACCGATCTTACTCACTTTTAGCACAGGAGTTTCTAGTTAGATTATAAGGTGTTAAGCCAAATTTGAAGAAAATCGGGTACTATATGTGATTTATAGGGCGGAAAAAGTAAAATCGGGAGCGATATTTGTGTGGGGGCTATATCTAAATCTGAACCGATTTCCTCCAAATTCAATACCGATGGTCCTTGGCCAGAAAAAATAACTTCTGCCAAGTTTCATGACAATCGGACAACAATTGCGACCTGTAGAGTGCGAACAAGCTTAGATGGACAGCAGACGGACGGACAGACAGACATCGTTAAATCGATTCAGCTGGTGATTCTAAGCCGATCGGTATACTTAAAGGTGGGTCTAGCTCGATAATTTCTTGGTGTTACAAACATTTGGCGCGAAACTAACTTATAATACCCTAGTCCACGAAGTGGTGTAGGGTATAAAAAGTTAGAAAAGGGTAAAGTCGGGCGGGCACTCCACTTTCTCTCCGAATGCAATTCAATTCGGTAAAAAAGTGGGCAGGTTTTTTGTATGTGTCCTAATCACAGAATGATACGACCTGACCCAATTGAAACAAACACAATAGGAGTTTCCAGTTCAAGTAAAGGGTGATTTTTTTGCTATTATCTTTTTGGCAACTCTGGCTTAAAAAGCTGACGCACGTTTCGTGTTTTGTTTCACTGTGAAACATCTTCAGTTCGGTCTATAATTTAGCCATGAATCGTCTTACAAACGAACAACGCTTGAGGCGCAGTCAAGGTCAACATTTGCATGAAATAATCTTCAAACATTAAATTATATGGACCGTACTATCGATTCAAATAAAGATTTCATGCATTTTTCTGAATTTTTTTTTGAAAAACTTTTCTATAGCTTTTAAAAAATCACCCTTTATATATTTCAAAGCGTGAATCACTATAGTCCGTACATACACTAAAAGAGTGTACCAAGTTCCAGTAAAATGGAAAGGAAATTTCTATCTGCCTATAATATTTTTTGCAAATTAGAGCAAATTGAATCCAGTTTTATATGAACTTATCAAATCTTTACAAAGTATGTTTCTGCAGTTTTTTCATAATTCCATGTAGTTATTTAATAGTCAAAAAGGACCTCTTCGATTTTTTAAAATATATTTTATTAACAGACAATATTGTCAGTAAAACAAGTTTCATAGATGAGTTTGTGGTACTTAGTCTACAACAATTATAGAAGTTACTTAATTTAAGCTATCTTCAAAAACAATTGATATTCCCGACTAAAAGAATTCTTTGATTTAATATGTGACATTAAAAAGGTCATATCTTTATAACCAACTAGGAAAAAGTTTTAAAATAACCATATGACAAAATTCCATATTTTTGATCCACCCTAGCGTCTACAAGTTTATATTTTTTGAAAATAGGAAAATGCTGTTCTATTTCCCTTATTCGAAAATTTACAAACAAATCAGAGAACCTAAGGAACATTTCTGTTTCGTTTCACATGGAATTAGTATGTAGTAATAGAGACAATCTGAGGTATATTAGTATGTGGGCTGTTTCTAAATCCTTTCCCATTTTCTTCTTATTCAATACCGACAGTCCCCACCAGAAGAAGTTATTCCTGCCAAATTTCACGGCGTGCTAATAGCAATTGGGACTTTGATCACAAGCTTAAAGGAAGGGATGGGCGGACAGATAGACATCGCTTAATCGATTCAGCTAGTGCACCTGGTCTTACACATATTTGTCGTGAAACAAAATAGTGCAGGGTATAAACAAGTAAGGAAGGTTAAAGTCGGGCGTGGCCGACTATATGATACCCTACACTTAGTTATTATACCCTGTGGTGTAGGGTTAAATATGTGGTTTCTTGAGCGGAAAGAATTAGATCGGGGGAGACACTTTTATGGGAGCTATATATAAATCTGAACCGATGTGGCCCACTTTCGCCACAGATGTCAGATTTGTATTTATATATATATATATATATCAGAGATACAAGTCGACCGATTTTAAGCCGAAAAGCCGCCGCCGCCGCATGTTTTTGCACGAGCATCGCCGCCGCCGAGATTTGACGGAGTTCTAACTCCGCAAAGTGGGTGTGGAAGGCTTTATCGCCATGGTGCACTTGATGTTTCTCTTTGGGCACTCTTGTGTACGACTCAAAGCCGCAAATCTCGCAACGATGATCGTCGTCGCACACATGTATATTTAGGACATGAAGTTGCACTGTTCGGATACTTTTGGAGTATGAACCTTATTAGCACAATAATAAGTCTTTGGTGGCTCAAAGTAGGTAGAGCTTTACCATTCTTGGAAAGGATTATGATATTCAAGATGTCTGGTCAACTATGCCTCACATGAAATGCTGTAATTGCAAAAAAAATATTAAATTAAGTTATATTATAAATTTTGGCAATGGATTCCCACTCCCAAGAAATAATTGTATGGAATAATAATATGTAATTATAGTAACACTGGCTAATATTTGATAATATTAACGAATATTGAGCTACTTGCCGAAAAAATAAATATATATATATATATATATATATGTTCCAAGTTGAAATATCACATGATCTGGAAAATATGATAATGATCTGATGTAAAATGTGGATTCTACATCAGCAATAGTGTAAATCAGAGGGTTATTTGTGTTGTAGCTTTATCTAAATCTGATCCGAATTTCTTTATATTCAATATCCCTACCAAAAAAGTTACTGCTGCTAAATTTCACGACATTCAGACAACAATTGCATCCAAGCATTAGATGGAGGGGTGAACAGACAGATTTCGCTTAAAAAGTTGGTATCTTTCACATATTTCCTCTGTCATGATGTGATGTATGGTAAACAAAAAACACCGTGACCATTGTAATAAAATCGATTGCACTCAGTGTCTTTCAGATGGAAAGAAGTGAAATCGGCTGAACATATGTTTTTAGTTTTCTCCTCGAATGGATAACAATAGATTTTCTTCGAATATATTAGACAGCTCTGTATGACTTTTTCTCTCGGTAGGTAGATAGACCTACTTGCTAATATGGGCTGTAGTGTTTCGGGAATCCTAAAATAAGATTGTATGCATAAATTGCCTAAGACTGATTATCTTGAGATATTACAAACCTAACCACAGCATATTGCCTCCATTTTATGGTGTTGGGTGATATGCAAATATATTTTCAAATGTAGTTTCCTACCATTATTCGTTTCCAGTTGACAGCTGTCAACTTCAGAAACATGTTTGTATGTGCACATACATATATTAGAAGCTAACACGTTTCACTTCAATTCATTCGCTTTGTCCTTTTAGGCGCCGCTGCTCATTTTGTCAGCATTTGATATTAGACTTGATTACCTTGGCTTTGCCTATATGCATGTCATTATGGCTATGACTCAGTGCGACGATTTTTGTTTGCTATTGAGGAAGAGCTAGTAGTTTTCTTTGAATAGGGGTTCAAAATGAGGAATTTTTGTAATGTGGGGTGGAAGTACAATCAGAAATGGATTATATTAACATGAAGTTGTGGGCGAGACATTTTCATATCCTAGCCACAATCAAATGCAATCAATTGAATTGGGTAGAGAAAATATTTCACAAAAAACCGACTCACTGCTTCTAATAAAATCCCGATTTTTTATATAACCTCTTTGTATTCTAGTTCGAATTGCCTATGAAAATCCAAATCACAAGTCGAAAGGTTTTTGTATCATACTACAACACTCCTCTTAAGCTGTTTATAGTCACCAATTATATATTGGCCATAACACAATTTCCCAATTTTGCCGGTGACTACATTCGTTGCATTGCAAATTTTGCGGACGTTTGTGCCACATTTATGGCGCAGGTGGCACGTGCAAATTTGTGATAGTCTTACTGTTCTTCTTGGATTTTGTTGTGGCATACATTATACGCCACAACACGAGCGAAGCCCTCACATACATTATCCGCAGAATCAACGTGTTTGTTGTATACCCCTACATTAGGATGGGTCTCGAAAATAAATTGCAAAAATAAATAGAAAATAAATAGATTGTTTAATGATGACCTGCAAAATATTTCGCCACTGGTTCAAGCAAAATGCTCCTCTAAAAATCATGTTTTCCGGATTTTTGTCTATTTTTTCTGAATTAATAAACCCTTGAAAGCTCTTTAAATAGAAATTTATACTATCGTCTTAGAATAACTCGTTGGTCGTATTAGTGGACGTTGATATTGACTTTTGCGGTTTTTAAATGTTGCAACTAAAAACTCATATTTCTTGGGAGCACTTTGTAAGAGATGTTATAAAAAATAAATACAAGCAATGAATACCTTTCGAATGATGAATATCGGATGAAAAAAAACTTCACTGACGCCATGTTAGTAAAATAATTTAATACAGGAGATGGATTTTCAGAGCCAAAATTTTCAAACTCTTTTTACAAAAATGGGCACTGTGGCGTCAATTTCCGTCCAATGTTCATCATTTAGGCATCATTCAAAAGGTATTCATTACTTATATTTATTTTTCATAACATCTCTTACAAAGTGCTTCCAAGAAATATGAGTTATCTTCTATTATAACACCTACATTGTGTTTGCAGGAAATATGAGTTTTTGAGGTAACCTTTAAAAACAAAAAAAAAATCAATATAAATACGACCAATGAGTTATTCCAAGACAAGAATGACAATTTCGATTTAAAGTGCTTCCAAGGGTCTATTAATTCAGAATAATAAGTTAAAGAATTAGCATTTTCATAAGTTATATGATTTATTTCCGGACACATGAGCGTATAAGTAATATGAATTGCTATATCGTACGTACTCATACGCACTATGAAACTACACTGCTCCCCATCAAAAAATATCATGACGGAGAAGTGGTTCAACTAATGAAAATATGATTCTTTTTGGGCGAATCAGAAATGATTTTAACATAGGATTATCATTGAGAGGAATGGGTTCATTTACAGATCCAATACACTTCGTTCGAATGAGTGCTTAGTAGCACTACATGTTCGATGCTTACATGAAATTTGTTCATAGGTGAAAGTTATTTACTTTTGGATATATTCTTGAGAGTTATTATGAATCATTTCAAGTGCAGTGAAACCAATCTGACACCTTCTACACCTCCTACATAATGTTTCCAAGAAATAAGAGTTTTTAACCGTAACCTTTAAAAAACACAAAAAATCAATATAAACGTCCAATAATACGACCAATGAGTTATTCTAAGACTAGAATAAAAAATTCTTTTTAAATTTTTTCAATTAATTCAGAAAAATATGGGACAAAAATCCAACGTAAAACAAGTAAGGAAAGGCTAAAGTCGGGCGGGCCGGACTATATAATACCCTACACAACTCCCTGCGTATATACCTGCTTTTATTACTAAACCTTGGTGTTTCATGGGAGCAATTTTATGTAGTTCATATAAATTATAAATTCATCTGTAGTCATATTTAGCGAATATGGTAAGTAAGATGATATTTTCAGGCAGACAAATACAAATTACACAGTAGTAATAGCATGAATCGGACCGACATTTGAAAGGGGCCTTGGGGCCTGGTTCAAGACATGGGCCTATGTATTTCTCATTCACGGTAGGTTTTCCTGAAAAATGTCATGATCCGGTGTAAGACTTAGTTTCTAGAGTTGTAATAGAGTAGAATGTGAACCCCATTTGGCTTATTCCAAAGTCTGCAAAATTTAAAAAAAAATCGGATGTAAAATTTGGATCTTGGAGGGGTAAAAATTAAAATGTGGCCATTTGTAAAGGCACTACATTAAAAAGTGGTTCCATATAGATCACTTTCAACGTAGGAATTCTTAGTTGAAATATGACATGATATGCAAAATTGTATCAAGATCCAATGCACGATATGGGTTCTGGAGCTGCATTAGAGTAGTAGAATGGGGGCCCAATTTGTATTGTGGTTATACCAAAATATCGACCTATGTATTTGACTTTCATAGTATGTATTCTTTTTTGAAATATAATATAATGTGCAAAATTTGAAAAACTTCCGATGTAAAATGTGGGTCCTAGAGAGATAATAATAAAAATTAGTCCATTTGTAAGGGCGCTACATTAAAAAGTGGGGCTTTATAGATCACTTTCAAAGTAGGTATTCTTTATTGAAATAAGATATGAAAATTGTATCAAGATCCAATGTAAGATGTGGGTTCTGGAGCGATAATAGTGTAAAATGGGTGTATGGGGGCTATACCAAAATATTGGCCTATATAGCTTACTTTGAAAATAATTGTTTCTAGTCTAAGTATAACATTGTGTGGAAAATTTTATCAAAACCCGTTGTAAAATGTGTATTTTAAGGCACTAATATTGTAAATCGGATGTACATTTGTATGGGGGCTCTATAAAAACATAGACCCATGTGGTCTACTTTCCCGTGAGCTGTTTCTAGTTCAAATATAACTCGATCCTGAAAATTTGGTCATGATCCAATGTAAAATGTGTATTCTAGAGCAGTAATAGTGTAAATTATAGGGATATTTGTATGGAGGCCATATCTAAATATGAACCGATTTCTTCCAAATTGAATACCCACCGTCCTTGGCCAAAAAAGTAACTTCTGCCAAATTTCATGACAATCGGACCACAATTGCGACCTGTAGAGTGCGAACATGCTTAGATGGACAGCAGACGGACAGACATACATCGTTAAATCGATTCAGCTGGTGATTCTAAGCCGAAAGGTGAATCTAGGGTAAAGGTGAATCTAGCTCAATTATATCTTGGTGGTACAAACATTTGGCGCGAAACTAACTTATAATACCCTAATCCACGAAGTGGTGTAGGGTATAACAAGTAAGGAAAGGCTAAAGTCCCTGCGTATATACCTCGGTTTGATTACTAATGTATGTCATGGGAGCAATTTAATGCAGTTCATATAAATGTTGTGCCAATTTTAAAGAAAAACGGGTACAATATGTGGTTTTTAGAGCGGAAAAAGTCAAATCGGGAGCGACATTTGTTTGGGGCTATATCTAAATCTGAACCGATTTTACCCACTTTCAGCTTAGGTGTATCTAGTGCGATTATAAAATGTTGTGCCAATTTTAAAGAAATTCGGGTATAATATGTGAATTTTAGAGCGGAAAAAGTAAAATCAGGAGCGAAATTTGTATGGGGGCTATATCTAAATCTGAACCGATCTTACCCACTTTCAGCATAGGTGTTTCTAGTTCGACTATAAAATGTTGTGCCAATTTTAAAGAAAATCGGGTACTGAATGTGCTTTATAGAGCGGTAAAAGTCAAATCGGGAGCGACATTTGTATGGGGGCTATATCTAAATCTGAAACGATTTCCTTCAAATTCAATACCGATTGTCCTTGGCCCAGAAATCGTTAAATCGATTCAGCTGGTGATTCTAAGCCGATCCGTATACTTAGAGGTGGGGCTAGCTCGATTATTTCTTGATGTTACAAACTTATAATACCCTAGTCCACGAAGTGGTGTAGGGTATAATTACACAAGAATAACATGATTTTTAGAGATGTTTTCAAGGTTGTCTAGCTCACAGACGGCTTGATCTAGGGACGAAATATTTTGCAATTCATCACTCATTCAATCTAAACATTATTTTCGTGGGGTGACTGGAAATTGTTTTTCCATTTGTATGGACCTCGACCCAGCCTACGCTACATGATGTAGATATACCTTTTTTGTCATTCTGTTTGCAACATCGGGGTTGCATCACCTTTATATATTCTGGGTTGTGTTAACAAATGAAGACGATGTAGATATGCCAGCATGCTTTCCACAGACAGGATAACTGTTGTAAATATATGAGGAATATAAGTGAGTAAAATCTTTTAAATATTGAATTAATTTGCTGTCAGATAAATATTATTTTCTATAAAGATTTATATTCCATCACTTCAAGCACTTTAATCTTAGTGAAGTGATTGACAAATACGAAACAATACCTTATTTTATTAATTTTGGGCCACACTAATATTCCCTCCAAGTTTACACTTCACAAACCATCCCATTTTAAAACCTGCAGAAATATTCTTCAGTATTACTCGAATTTCAATACTTCCCACAACGTTGCCACTCATTATGTCAAATTTGTAGGCAGTCAACACCTGCTTATTCATTAGCCTCCCACACACACAAACACCCCCAAACACGCATCAACTTACCTTCAGCGAGAAACAGTTGTGGGTAACTATCACTTTTCCATCAGCCATGCGTAATTTGCTTTTATTAAAACAAATTGTATTTCCAAAGCAAAGTTTATTTAAATGGAAATCAAACGCAGCTACACGTCTCCCAACACTATCTATCCGCAAAAAAAAACGCATTTGGGTAAATGCCTGGCATTTGTCGCTGTCAAGCCTAATTTGCCCACGAAATTGTGGCTCATTAAAGCTAATTGCATGCATATATGCTGAAATGTCAAACAGTCATAGTGGAACTTATACAAAAATAACATTAGGAAATTACAAATGGATTTTTTGGAATTGTTACGGTGGGCCAACCCTTGCAGGTGTAAAGGGTGAAGACAGTTTATCATAATTAGTTTAACGTACTACTGATACGACTGTATTTTTAGAATACAAACCACAATTTTCCGCCGCACAAGAACAGTAACTAACGCAAGCTTATTTAGTGTTTCAAATTCACAAAACCATTAGGGAAAGGAACTACCCCATTATAAAGATTTTATTAACAATCCTCTACGTCCAAATATAGTTTATATAGTCATACTGCATAAATAAATAATAAATGACAAGTGACTGTTATAGTCTCCAGTTTTATTATGCCCTCCATCTAAGGATGGGGGTATATTCACTTTGCCATTCCGTTTGTAACACCTTAAAATATTCATCGAAGACTACATAAAGTAAAGGGTGATTTTTTAAGAGCTTGATAACTTTAAAAAAAAAAAAAACGAATAAAATTTGCAAGATCTCATCGGTTCTTTATTTGAAACGTTAGATTGGTCCATGACATTTACTTTTTGAAGATAATTTCATTTAAATGTTGACCGCGGCTGCGTCTTAGGTGGTCCATCCGCTTAGTCCAATTTTGGCATTTCCACGTTTTTGAGTAACAGAGACCCAATTGGTGCGAACGGCGACGAATCGAAAATTGGTGGTCATCATTAACACTGGCCGATACAGCTGCGATATTTTCTTCAGTTCGCACTCTACGTAAGCGTGTTGGTGGTTTAATGTCCAACAATGTAAATTTGGTGCGAAATTTAGTCACAATAGCCCGAATAGCCGCTTCAGTGGGTCGATTAAACTGACCATAAAATGGAAGCGCGCAATGAACTTTCTTAACAGAGCACGCATTTTGATAATAAAATTCAATAATTTGCAAGCGTTGTTCGTTTGTAAGACGATTCATGATGAAATGTCAAAGCATACTGAGCATCTTTCTCTTTGACACCATGTCTGAAATCCCACGTGATCTGTCAAATACTAATGCATGAAAATCCTAACCTCAAAAAAATCACTCTTTATTATATATTCTGGGTCGTGGTAAAATTCTAAGACGATATAGTCATGTACGTCTGTCTGTCTGTTGAAAGCACGCTAGCTTCAGAACGAAGTGAGCTAGGAGGTTCAAATTTTTCCTAAATGTATCTTATGGTTGCAGATCGGTTGGGATTGAAAGTGTTTTCTAAATTCGTACTTTTAAGGGGTTAAATAAGGATAAAAATAGTACCAACTAAACGGCTTTTAGGGTGTAAAATGGATAAAGGGGATAAAAATTGTACAAAACGAGTGGATGTAGCTAGAACCATGAAATTCGCTACATACATTCTTCTGACTGAGTAGACACGAAAAATAAAAAGGTTTTTTTCCAAATTCGTACTTTACAAAATTTATACTTTAGAAAGTAAAGTAGGATGGAAATACAACCAACAAAACGACTGTAGCTTCAAATACACTCCAAAATATCTAGGATATTTAAGATTACTGCCTTATACTTATATATATATATATATATATATATATATATATATATATATATATATATATATATATATATATATATATATATATATGTATATATAATAATACGACAACAGCTTGAATCATAGACACGTCAAATAGAGGGATTTTTCGAAATTCGTACTTTTATGGGATATAATTGGAAAAAAAGGGATAAAAATGGGACTTACCAAACTTCGGTGTATACATTCTGACTATAAAGAGTCGAAACAAAACCTTTTTTTCGAAATTTTTACATTTGGGCGGCGAATGGGGATATCTTTAAAATTTGTACTTTTCTTATCAAAATAATACAGTCACTTTGTCTGTATCTGAAAATGCTCCTCTCTAATGGCGACTGACAATTTAGGCATGTTCACTTTCACTATTACAGCATTGTATTTATATATAGTAGTAGATTTTAAACAGTGCGCATAAGTATACATTATAGTTTGAAATAGTAAACAAATGTAGTAAGTGCATACAAATATCATAATTTTCGTAATATGGTACTGTACTTCTATGTAAAGTCAACATTCTTTAATCTCCGTGGTGAAGGGTACATAAGATTCGGTCCGGCCGAACTAAACGCCTTCTTACTTGTTTTTATTTGTAATGAATACAACATGCTAATATTCACCAACTTCCAAAGTCATACAGAGAGTTTTCAAACTAAAAAAGTCGTCTTCAATATTTTATGTTTTAATTTTGTTATACAGATTTTAATTTAATTCAAATATTCTTACCTTCAGAGAATTACCATTTGCATAAGTTATATGATTAATTTGCGGACATATGAGCGTATAAGTAATGCGAATAACCATATCTTACATACTCATACGCACTATGAAACTACACTGCTCCCAGCAAAAAATATCATGAAGGAGAATTGGTTCCAGTGATGAAAATGTGATATGGAAGTAATTATATTTTGGGCGAATCATACATGATTTTAGCATAGGGTTATCATTGAGAGGATTGGGTTCATTTACAAATCCCAGTCACTATGTTCGAATGAGTGCTAAGCAGCACTGCATGTTCGATGCACTAGATGACTATATCTAAATCTGAACCGATCTTACCCACTTTCACCATAGGTTTTTTTTACTTGTATTATAAGCTGTTGTGCCAAATTTAAATATAATCGAGTACATAATGGGGTTTCTAGAGCGGAAAATGTCAAATCGGGAGCGACATTTGTATGTCTTTTCTAGAGCGGAAAATGTCAAATCGGGAGCGACATTTGTATGGGGGCTATATCTAAATCTGCACCGATCTTACCCCCTTTCTGCATAGGCGTTTTCAGTTGGATTATAAGTTGTTGTGCCAAATTTAAAGATAATCGAGTACATAATGGGGTTTCTAGAGCGGAAAATGTCAAATCGGGAGCGCATTTGTATGGGGGCTATATCTAAATCTGCACCGATCTTACCCACTTTCTGCATAGGTGTTTTTAGTTGGTTTATAAGTGGTTGTGCCAAATTTAAAGATAATCGAGTACATAATGGGGTTTCTAGAGCGGAAAATGTCAAATCGGGAGCGACATTTGTATGGGGGCTATATCTAAATCTGAACCGATTTGCCTCAAATTAAATAGCGTTCGTCCTTGATCAACAAAACTTACTTGTGCCAATTTTTGTTAAGATCGAACTATAATTGCGACCTGTAATTTGATTACAACAATAGATGGACAGACAGACAGACGGACAGAGTGACATTACTAAATCGACTCAGAAAGTGATTCTAAGCCGATCGGTATAATTAACAATGGGTCTATCTCCCTTCCTTTTGGATGTTACGAACAAATGCACAAACACATAATACTCTCGTGGAGTGTATAAATATAAATAAAATCTATTAAAATCTGTTACCCAATCATCAATAAACACACAACGCTAAAACGTAACAGGAAAAATATTTGATTATTTTACATTTTCTATAAATGAAAGAAATAGTATATATATAGTATATAAATGTACTTCTTAATTCTCGAAATCCAAATAGAATTTTAATTTATAATAAGATATGACCTACATTTTAGAAGATAAATTGGCATTTGAGATGCTGTTTAGAGTGAATTCTCTTGGCCGCGTTCTTCATGACCAATTAAAGTGTCTCACTGCTCAATGTGACGACCAGTTTTGGAGGTATATTATGTTCACATTTAGGAGGGCTTTACACTATACATATAAAGATTTATGTTAGTTTTACAAAATATAAAAACTCGCTTTAAAACATTTACAAATTATTATAAATGCAATTTATTTGTCTATACATTGCTCAACAATTTGATGAATTTCTCTAGAAAATGAGAATTCCTTCAAATTGCTCAGACAATACATATAGTATAGTGTGATAATTTTGATATTTGATATTTAGCTGCGTACTTTCACTTTTCAGAAGTTAATAAGAAAAAACATGTAATTCGTTATGTCGAACTAAAAACTCTAACTTTTGTACTAACTGCAAAAGTACAGACAAAGGTTAACCAGCAAAAAGGGGGAAATCTCTAACCTTTCCAAATATGTATGTTATGCTTCAACGACTTTCAAAAAAAAAAAAGTATGTAAGCTTCAAACGTTTAAGCCGATAGAGACAATTGTGTGGAAGATACATGAAGGGCGTGGATAAAGAGTAATTATTTTTTAGGTTTAAAGTGATTATAAAAACATTTTCAAATATAATATAATATTATGCCACTTATGATATAAGTTAGATGTTTCTAACTTATATCTATATCTAACAAGTAAGGAAAGGCTAAAGTCGGGCGGGGCCGACTATATAATACCCTACACCACTCCATGCATATATACATCGCTTTGTTTACTAAACCCAGGTATTCCTTGGGAGCAATTTTATGTAGTTCATATAAATTATACAGTTACTATCAATTCATCCTTAGTCAAATTTAATGAATATGGTAAATAATAAATTAATTTATCCAATCTTCCAGCAGATATTCCGTGTAAAGTAAATACAGGGTTGCCCATATTCGACGGACCCATCTGGCAACGCCATAACTTTTGACAGAGATGTCAGATCGCTTAATGACATACCGCGTTTGAAGCGTCAGTCCAAGCAGATTTTTACCATGCCATACACGCCACGCGAGCGCTCTGAAATAGTTGAAATTTACATTCAACAGAACAAGTCAATTGTGAAAACTCAACGTGCTTTTAAAATATTAAAAAAATGTGAGAAGTGCGCCTTCTAAGAACACCATTAAGCGTGTATACGAAAAATTTTCGGAGAGAAATTTTCCTCAGGAGATTCAAGAAGTGCCTCTTCATGACGAAAAAGTCACAGTTTGGTGCGGCGTTAGTGCGAAAACGGTCATTGGGTCGTTTTTCATCCAAAATGAAAATGGCCATGCTGTTACCATCAACCAGGAGCGTTATCGCGACATGATGACCAATTTTGTGATGCCAATTATTCGTCGAAAGCGTATGAGGCAGTTCTGGTTTCAACAAGACGGTGCTCCACCGCACACAAGTCGCATAACAATCGATTTTCTGAAGAATTTGTTTCCGGCCACCGCGTTCGCCCGATTTGACGCCGCCTGACTTCTTCTTGTGGGGATATTTGAAGTCAAAGGTTTACGTTAACAAGCCAAGGACCGTAGAAGAGCTCAAGGACAACATTCGTGAAGAAATAGCCGCTATTCCGGCCGAAATGTTGGCGAAAACGATGGAAAATGCTGCTAAAAGGGCACAATACGCCATCAACGCCAGAGGCGGCCATTTGAGAGATATCATATTCAAAAATTGATGTAAACAAATCTACTTGGAACAAATTAAATGATTAAGATTGCCAACCGCCAAATTTCTATTTTTTTTCTTTGATTTTTTAAAAAAAAACATGGGTCCGTCGAATATGGGCAACCCTGTACATATGGAAAAATTGATCAAGATCCATAGGTTTTTTGTTGGTATCAGGTACAATATGTTGTTTCTAATGCGGAAAAAGTTAAATCGGGAGCGATATTTGTATGGGGGCTATATCTAAATCTGAACCGATCACACCCACTTTCAGCATAGGTATTTCTAGTTCGATTATAATATGTTGTGTCAATTTTAAAGAAAATCGGGTGCAATATGTGGTTTCTAAAGCGGAAAAATTGAAATCGGGAGCGACATTTGTATGGGGGCTATATCTAAATATGAACCGATCTTGCCCACTTTCAGCATAGGTGTTTCTAGTTTTATTATAAAATGTTGTGCCAATTTTAAAGAAAATCGGGTACAATAATTGGTTTCTAAAGCGGAAAAAGTGAAATCGGGAGCGACATTTGTATGGGGACTATATCTAAATCTGAACCGATCTTACCCACTTTCAGCATAGGTGTTTCTAGTTCGATTATAAAATGTTGTGCCAAATTTAAAGAAAATGGGGTACAATATGTGGTTTCTAAAGCGAAAAAATTGAATTCGGGAGCGACATTTGTATGGGGGCTATATCTAAATATGAACCGATCTAACCCGCTTTCGCCACAGGTATTTCTAGTTTGATTATAAGGTGTTAAGCCAAATTTGAAGAAAATCGGGTACTATATATGCTTTATATGGCGGAAAAAGTGAAATCGGGAGCGACATTTGTATGGGGGCTATATCTAAATCTGAACCGATTTCCTACAAATTCAATACCGATGGTCCTTGACCAGAAACAATAACTTCTGCCAAGTTTCATGACAATCGGACAACAATTGCGACCTGTAGAGTGCGAACAAGCTTAGATGGACATCAGACGGACAGACAGACATCGTTAAATCGACTCAGCTGGTGATTCTAAGCCGATCGGTTAAAGGTGGGTCTAGCTCGATTATTTCTTGGTATTACAAACATTTGGCGCGAAATTAACTTATAATACCCTAGCCCACGAAGTGGTGTAGGGTATAAAAATGGCAACAATTTGCTTGAAAATCGCCAACATTTTTTTTAAAATAAATTATGAAAAAATGTCTACTTTTCGCTCCAACATAATGATTACAATTTCATATTTAAAACAAGTAAGGAAAGGCTAAAGTCGGGCGGGCCGACTATATAATACCCTACACCACTCCCTGCGTATGTACCTCGCTTTGATTACTAAACCCATTTATTTCATGGGAGCAATTTTATGTAGTTCATATAAATTATACAGTATAAAATATACTATAAATTCATCTTTAGTCATATTTAACGAATATGGGCCTGGTTCAAAACATGGGCCTATATATTTCTCATTCACGGTAGGTATTCCTGGTTCATAAATACCATGATCTGCAAAATTTGATGAAGATCTGATGTAAGATGTAGTTTCTAGAGCTGTAATAGATCAGAATGGGACCCCATTTGGGTTATATCATAGTATGGACATATGGGCATTTCCCAAACAAGTATGCTACAGACGGACGGACTTTCTATCTCATTACAATTGAATTCGGTAAAAAAGTGAAATCGGGAAGGATTTTTGCATCCTGTAAATGTGTGTTTGACAAAATCGGGAAGGACTTTTGTATGGGGGTATATTGAAACCTGTAATGATGTGACCCCCTTTCACCATGTATGTTTATTGGTGAAATATAATGTGTAAAGTTTGGCCCAATTCGGTTAAACATTCGGGAGCAACATTTGTATAAGGGCGATATCTAAATCTGAACCGATCTTACCCACTTTCACCATAGGTTGGATTATAAGATGTTGTGCCAATTTTAAAGAAGAACGGGTACAATATGTGGATTTTAGAGCGAAAAAAGTCACATCGGGAGTGACAGTTGTATGTGGGCTATATCTAAATCGGCACCGATCATACCCAGTTTCAGCATAGGTGTTTCCAGTTCGATTATAAAATGTTGTCCCAATTTTAAAGAAAATCAGGTACAATATGTGGTTTCTAAAGCGGAAAAAGTGAAATCGGGAGCGACATTTGTATGGGGGCTATATCTAAATCTAAACCGATCTTACCCAATTTTGGCATACGTGTTTCTAATTGGATTATAAGATGTTCTGCAAAATTTAAAGAAAATCGGGTACAATATGTCGTTTCTAGAGCGGAAAATGTCAAATCGGGAGCGACATTTGTATGGGGGCTATATCTAAATCTGAACCGATTTCCTCCAAATTCAATACCGATGGTCCTTGGCCAGAAAAAATAACTTCTGCCAAGTTTCATGACAATCGGACAATAATTGCGACCTGTAGAGTGCGAACAAGCTTAGATGGACAGCAGACGGACGGACAGACGGACAGACGGACAGACAGACATCGTTAAATCGACTCAGCTGGTGATTCTAAGCCGATCGGTATACTTAAAGGTGGGTCTAGCTCGATTATTTCTTGGTGTTACAAACATTTGGCGCGAAACTAACTTATAATACCCTAGACCACGAAGTGGTGTAGGGTATAAAAATGGGGAAATTGTTTTATTTCCCTTAATCAGAAATATAAATTTTTTTGTAAATAGGAACGTATAATTAATCTGGATTACTATATCGAAGGTAATCATACGCACTATGGAACCACAATGCTCACTAAGACGACTCCAGTAGTGAAGAAAAATTGTACCAAAGAAGTATATGAGGAAATAATTTGTTGTAAAATTTTCAAATTCATGAGTCAGCAAGATAATTTTTCATATGTATTGCGGCTAAAAGAATGCATGGACAAAATATCTTGGTAAATTTTACTAAGATCTGCTGTAATCGGAAGACTATATCTAAATCCGAATTTATAGCTATATCTGAAAGCAAACGAGTAGATGGACACAAGAACAGGCATTGTTAGATATTGATTCTAATTCGATCGGTATATTTAAATGTAACGATTATTTCTTGGTGCTATAATCATTTGCTATCTCATAATACTCTTCTCCACGGAATGGTGTTGGTTATAACTAGGCCGCATATCCAAAGAAATTATTACCTCGTATTTGTCTAAATTTTAGGCTTTTATAAATTGAATTGTTTTTATGGCCACTTTTCAAGTGCTGAACCTTACCGAAATTGATTGCAGATGCAAAATTATTTGATGCAAACTTTCTTAATTTGCCACAAGAATTTTCCACAGTACATATAGGGTGTTTTTTATTGGGGTATAGAACTTTAAGTTGGCATCACTTTTTTAACTGGCGGCCATTTTGTCAGCTGTCAAGTGATTAATATTTAGTTTGGTTTGCCATTTCATCATCAACAGGTTGACAAAAGAACAACGCTTGCAAATCGTGCAAATTTATTTCGAAAGTAATGGTTCAGTTCGCGAAGTTCACCATTTTATGGTCGACATAATCGTCCATCAGAGCAATTAATTCGGTTAACCATGGATCGTTTTCGCACTACGTTTACTCTATGTGATAATACGCATCCGCAGAGACGTCGAACAGTGCGCACCGAAGAAACAATTGCCACTGTAGAGCAAAGTGTTGAAGAGGACCCGAATGAATCGATTTGCCACCGTGCACAGCAATTGGAGTGGTTGAAAATTGGAAAAGTGGTGGAGAATTGGCTATATTCGAGCCAGCCGCGGCGGCCACATGCCCGAAATCATATTTAAACATTAATGGCATAAAATTATCCTTCCAATAAAGCCAAATTGATGGACATTAAAACGATTTTCTTGTGTTTTATTTCAATTCGAAGTTCTATACCTCAATAAAAAACACCCTTTACATTTATTTTATAGTTCGGTATTCAGTTACATATTAACCAGCAACCATTAATCATTTCATTGACCATTTGCTCTTAGCCATGAGAGAGAAATTTCTTTAGTCGCATACTTTTGCTTTGGCCTTGGTCAAATCGTAACCCCAAAAACTCTTGCTTTTTTAACAACATACAATATATTTTTTATCAACATACAAATAAAAGTAATATATAGCATAAAAACTTTGCATATATATACAAAGATATGTGTATATTTTATATGCTATATATTCTAAATGGTTTTAGTAGCTACATAAGATTAATGATTCTGCATTAAAGTCAAATGCTTCTACTGCAGAACATACAAATAATATGGATGTGGTAAATAAATGGTTTGGAATTTATGTGAATTAGTACAGCCTCCACATAGGGTAGCGCAATGGCAGTAAATACACAAAATGTTCTCTTTTGAAAAATGAAAGAAAATTCAAATTTAAAATCAGAACTTTGGTTTGTGAAAATGTTTTGAAATTTTGAATTGGCATAAATTTTACCAACAAGGCTGTGAAGTGGCTCATATTCTATGCTGAATAACTGATGAAATGGAATATAACGGAAATGAATGAGCACTTACAGAATAATTATAGTAATATTTAAAACTGGCTTCTCATTACGGTATGAGAGACACGTATTCAACTATTTAGTCTATTAAACATTTATTTATTGAAACCACACTGTGTTAAAAGGGATTCACTTTCGGCGTAGTTCTGTAAAGAAAATGTCTTTCAATAACTAAAATTCATCAATCACCCTGTATTAAAATTTTTGGACTTAGTCTGGATAACAAGTACATTTTTGGAATTTATATTATATAAAATATTAGCTGAACCGCCGCCGCACAGTGGTCAATTTCGCGAGATAGCGGTCAAAACTGTATAACTTTTGGCCGGATTGGTATTTTTTTACGCAATTTGTTTTGTTCAATAGGAGGGACTTTAAGCTTCAATTTGCGTGTTCAAACGTAAAAATCGACTGATAGGAACGTAAGTAATGTGGAGTTAAAAATACATTTTAATTTTTTGTTGAGTTTCCATGTAAAAGTTGAATATTTTGACATTTTAAATAGGTATATTTTTTATAATTTCTTATTTTCTTCAATCGTATTTTACAACCAATACTTATTTATTAATCATAAACTTAATTTTGGTCAGAACATGCCAACATTTGGCCCCTGGCATTTATTTAGTCTCAATATTCACAGGGGCCAAAGGTTTTTTTTTTTGTGGAAGAAAGCTAATTCTTGTGAGGATTAAACTGAAAAATAACACTGAAATTCCCAACAATATCAATACCATTTGGATATATTATATACAGAACACAACATCGATAAAATTTTAAGTAAACTTTTACTATTGATTTAAAGTGCACATATATTTTATTTAAATGTATTAATAAAAATTTATACTAAAATTAGAAACAAATTATAATCTTTAAACTAGTGTTAATTAAACAATATTAGTAAAAATTTCTTCCAAATAGCTTTGATTTTCATTTTGCAGTATTTGTTTAGCTTCTTCATCTAACTCTAATGAGGTTGATTTCCATTTTTGTCGAATACTGGACATATATGGGTCTGATGTGCACAACAAAATATTAATAAGATCTTCATTAGTACAATATCTGGAAATTTTTCTTGTATTGTGCTCGCGAAAGAATCTGTAGTCTTTGTTCCTTTTTTCTTGCGCTTCTTCTGAGAGATCTCCAATTGGAAGCATATTGTGCTGAATTATTTGTTCCCCATGGAACAAAATTTTGTGAACTGTGGTTGGCATATGTCTCCAAGAATATTTTTGGTTATAAAGGGTTGCTGTCTCATTAGCATACTGACCAAATTTTTTTGCATCTATCTTTTTGCTACATGCTATAACTTCTAATATGATTTGGAATCGTCGTATTAAATCATAATCTACTCCAGTTATTGAAGCTGCAGTTTCTGGATCGGAAAAAAATCTCCTTGCTGTGTTTCCAGAATTTCCTTCTCCTTGCTTTGGCTGGTCAATTATAAGGCCTATCTCACGGTATTTTTCTTGAATATCTTTTTTTTGCTTTCTTTTTTCCAAATTTTCTTTGTTGTTTCTCACTGTTTCGCCTAACGGGCCAAATTCCAAATCGTATCCCAATTTAAGAATATGCTCCATAAAACGAATTCTAGCATGAAGAGGTGACATTCCAAATTCATATGCTTCATTAAAACTATCGTCTTGTGTTGGTGGTTGGCTCAATTGACTTGATGTTTTTTGGCATATGGTGCAGCTTGACGAAGACCTTGTTTCGGTTAAAGCTTGTGCAACTTTTCCATCGATCATTGTAAGTGACATTTTAAAGTTAACTTCGATGCATTGGTCATTAAATTCAAATATCACTGGTTGAAGTTCTTTAATTTCATCTCTTATTTTGCCAACTTCTTCAGTTATGACATCTTTAGTTTCTTTTTTGTAAGCAAACTTTATTGGTCTACAAAATGTGTTGACGAGGGAATTTCATTCTTCCATACAATTATCTCTGCAGCTCTACTAGTTGACGGCTCTGAACCAATATAAGTTTTTGTTAAACGTAATGGAACGATAGAAATCATGAATGAATTGGCATCTGATGAATTTTCCGCATTACATTGTTTGTATTGTTTCTGGCCAGAGGACCCATCACATCCCCATTTAGAAATTAAAGTCATGCTGCAATTTTTAAACTTCTTTAAATAGTCAGGATCAAATGTCTTTAATAATCGTTCTGCAGTGTGTTCAAGGAGATCCTGCAATTTTATTTCTGCTGAACTTGAAGTTTTTTGGCAGAAACTAAATCTCGATATGATGGAAAAATTCCACAATTTTTTTCATTGGTTCGCTTCCGCAATTCTGTATATTGGTTTTTAGTCATTTTCAAATCCAAAAATAGTGCAAATGCTTCTTCTGGAGTAAATTTATTTTCTTCAGTTGGTGTCGGCATACTTTCTAAAATCCTTTTTGTGCCTCTGGGGCTTGCTTCCACTATTTTTTCAATGATAGCAATTTTACTCTTTTTAGTTTTCGATGGTTGAATTTGATGCAGAAATGAATCCTTTATGATGCTACAAGAAACTTCTTCATTGATATGTTTAAGCTTGCGTCTTCGTGATCTTTCACTACAATTATCAATTGGCTTTGCTGGTCGACCACCTTTTCCAGTTTCCGTGGTAGTTACTGATGGCTTTTCAAAAATAAGTTTATTTCTTAGCCATTCTTGGTTGCGTGAGTAAAACAATTTCTTGTTTCTGGAACATTGATTGTACCGTTTTCTTAAAGTATTTAAAAAGTTTTTTATTTTTAACTTATGAATTTTAATTTCTTGTTTGTCGGATATTTTGAAGAATGGATTATTCATTATATGTAAAATAATGTCGTTTTCATCTTTCCGTTCAAAATATATATCAGATAGATAACTGAATTTAGCCATTGTTTAAACAATAATGAATAATAATGACTTTGGATGATATGTACGTCAATCGTTTCGTTTGTTTTCGTGCACTGGATAGCACTAAGTTGTGACAGTGCTGTTGTCTCCTTCATTTTTGTGATGTCCATTTTATGTTCTTTCATTCTCGTTTCTAATGTTCTCTTCGTTGTGTTCTGTCGTTAATGTTGGTAAAAATTGAATTTAATGTTCTATTTGGTTTGTAAGCAAAGCGAATGTTGTCAGATTCTATTGTCATTTTTGTCAAAATTTTGATACACCCTTCTATGTGGGCCAAATTCTCCTAATTTCAACAGAACTATTTTTTGGGTCAATAAGAACTCTTGTACAAAATTTCATCAAAATATATGCATAATAGCCACTTTCACATACAAATAACTTCTCAAAAAATATGACGTGCATTTGTACCGAATATCTTACCTTGGGTCAGAAAAATTGCTGTAGCTCAAAAAGTGCAGTCCCGATGCATGGACATGTATATATAGGAATGTAGGGGAGGGTTAGGACTACAAAATAGTAAATTTGTGTTTTGACTCAGCTTGACTCACAGGAGTTGTGCTCTATGAAGTAGGAAATTTCCGATAAATTAGACCTTTTTTAAAAAAAATATTTAAATTGTTCTGAAAACAGTAGAGCTTCAATTTTTCCTACCAGTGATAGGAAATAAGTTAAGTTACAACACAAAATTTATTTCGTCCAAAAATCTTGAAAAACAAAAAAGTTATGATCATTTCAACTTTAAAAATTAACTAAAAATATCATAATTACTAAATTCTGAAAAAGCCCATTTTGGACCACCCTGTTCTCAGTGAAATAGTTAAAATAGAGTTCTAATTTTTTGGCACCCGAGGTTTACTACTGTCTACTTTCATATGAGTCTAATAACTTTAAAATCGGAGAACAAAAACCAAAAGGAGTTTTGGCCGCTATCTCAAAATAATGACCACAGTGCGCCGCTTCGCCAGGCATAAAAACATACGGTAAAAATAAATCAGGATTCATATTGTTTTTTCTTGTGATCGGTAATATATGTACCAATTATAATCAAGGTACTTCCCTGAGATACTAAAGAAATGGATATGTTCCATGGAGAATATTGAAGAACACAACGTTAGTTTATGGCGAATAAAGGAAGAAATGAATGTATGAAACAAAAATCTTCCTACGTAAGGAAATGAATGAATGAAACTTAAACGATTAGCTTAAATTCGAATTCACTGCATTCAAAACACATAAAAAATCAATCAAATTGTTCACTAATCAAACAACACAAAAACAAAAAAATATATAATTTCCGTTTTCTTGAATTAAGTCGGCTTTTGACGAATTAATATTTCTTTTTTCTAACCTTTCTTTAATATTGTGCTAAAAAAATCAAACGGGTAATTTTAAAAAATTCAAATCAAAAATTCCCCATCTTTCAAATCCCGCCCATTTGCATATTGTTTAAGTAGGTTACAACTAAATTATCTCACACAACAATATAGGAATCTCGATGTCGAATATAGTCTAAAACAGGTTTTAATTTCATATGGGAAGGGTCACGGCCACTTTCTGTCCATTTCGGTGTCGATTATACTCTAAAACCGGTTTTAATTTCATATGGGAACTACTATTACTACTACTATTTAAACTGGATCTACTCACACAAAATTTCAGCACTCTAGGTGTCATAGAACTGACAAAATTCGATAATAGGTTTTAACTTCGTGTGTATGGTAACACGCACACTTCCCAATACCGCCAATTTTTGGCACAACTACGCAGATTTATGCTATTTGAAATCTCACAAAAGTTCAGTATTGTAGCTGTCATAGAACTGAATATATTCGAAAATGGGTTTTAACTTCGTTTGGGAGGTTTGGGAGGTGCACTTTTCCAATACCGCCCATTTTTGACACAACTGCGCAGACTAACAATTAGTGAACTTTCACAAAAATTCAAGGCCATCGCTGCAACAGTACTCCGAATATGCTAATTTGTAAAAAAAACTAATAAAACCCCAATTTGTGTGGGAGGTGCCATGCCCACTAAAAATAAAAAAAATATATAGCCTACTGTGAAATTTGCAGGAAGATCTGTCCAGTAGTTTTGGTTGTTATAAAGAACAATCTAACTTACAAACATTATAAAATATCAACATAAAACTTTTTCCTTGAAAAATAAATTTTTATTAATCATTTATTTTGTAGTTGGCGACAATGTGAAAAAATATTTTTTTAAGTTGACTAAAAAAATTACTTAAAGATAAACAGAACAAGCTTTGATAATTTTCCACTTAATGCCACATTGGTTCAATAATAGTCATACAACACACTTCTCATTATTTATCTTTTCTGTTTTACCCACCCATCAGCATTTGTTTCAACGAATCAACAATTAACTGTTAGCAATTTCTAAATTTTGTTACGAAATAAATGCCACTTTAAATACTTTGTAGCTGCCGGTCGGTGACATCAAGTGCTGTTTCATTAATACTTGTGGCTCAAATACTCATTTGGTGTAATGAACTTAACACATCAGTGGCATCGTCTGGTCGTAATCATCGAACAGCAACTAATTGAATTTTGTTTTCTCAGCGACCGGGCATTGCGAGAAGGACCACCCACAGAAACTCGCAATGACTCGTGGCAGAATTCACAGGAAACGGATGCCGGCGAGAGCAGTGATTGCTCACTATATTGATGTTTTTTAAGGGAATTTTCGATAAATTCGCAGAACTGAATCACAGGAAGCATGTGCATGAATGATAAATATTAATTTAAGCATTGCACGCTCATACACTTCGGCGGTCATTAATCATTTCATAAAAGCTATGTTTGCTGCACGATATCACTAATTACACTAGGCAACAGCTTGAATCATAAAATTTAATCATCAAATTATGAAACACTTCTAAATTTGTTTTCGTTATACTTTTTAGATAGCTCAGAAATTGATCTTGAGATAGGTCAATAGTCACGGCCCGAACTCTTCGAAATTCGACAATTTTACTAAACAATTTTAAAAAATTATCCATAGAATTTAAAAATTGAACTGTTTTCGTAAAACATATAGTGGCTATTGAAGGACACATTTGCAAGGAAATTTTAAAGTAATTTCAACTTCCTACGAAAATGATAGGCATTTTTTATTTGCCATTAGCAGAGTGTCAGAATGGTAGAAAGCAAAAACTGTTATACAAAACATTTTATATACCCTCCACCAACAATTGCATTCACCAGTATTACCGGCAGAATAGAGGATGTTAAATATGTTATGATGTTTCATTATTAAAATTGTGAAATAAAATCATGTAATTAATATAAAGAACACGTGTACTTAGAAGTATCAATAATTATGGTTTTATTGTTTGATAGCCCTATATAGCCCCTTTGATATATATCAAAGTAATTCTTCGGAAAGGCAAAGTACGAATTTACGATTCTAGCTACAGCCGTTTGCTTGATACCCGTTTTATTTCTTTTGCCCTATTTTATCCCTAAAAGTAAGAATTCGGAGAAATACTATTGTTTTGCACTTCGAAGACGTGATAACCTTATAAATGGAATTTCATGATTCTAGTTGCAACCGGTTGAATGGTACCATTTTTAACCCCTTTTGCTCCGTTTTCCCTAAAAGTGCAAATTATAAATAAAATCATTTAAAAAGTACGTGTATCGCTTTATTTTACGTGTTCATGCGATTTGACTGATGTACACAACAAAGTTCATCTAGCTGCTGTCGTTTTGTTGGTACCATTTTTATCCCTCTATTCCAATTTTATCCCCTTAAAAGTACAAATTTGATAAAAATGTCTTTATTTTTCGTGTCTGCTCAATTAGATGAATTTCGTGTTTCTAGCGGTTGACGTTTGACAGGTACCATTTTATCCCGTTTTGTCCCATTTCATCCCCGACAAATAAGAATCGCTTTATGGTGAGACATATTCGAAAAACATGTTTAAATACTAGAAATATTAGGGGTATATTTTGTCCTTGTTAGAGTAAAAAATGTTCCTCTGTTCCGATTTCGCCCATTTTCAATCCCAACCGATCTACAACTAGTAGACGTATTCTTGAGAAATTTGGACGTCATAGCACCTTTGGCTTAGATGCTAGCGTGCTATCAACAGACGGACATGGTTAGATCGTCTTAGAAGTTTATGACGATCAAGAATATATATATGCTTTAAAGGGTCTTAGGTCGATATTTCAAGGTGTTACTAACGGAATGGCAAACCTGGAGTTGGAGGGTATAAAAAAACATTATACTACAACCTAAAGCGGAACCGTTTTTTTCCCGCTAAGAATTTTAGCTGAATATTTTTTTCTTAAAATATTTCATGTGAGAAAATTCACTTTTGGAAATTTAAAATCCCTGATAATTTACCTAAAAAATACTGTTAAGCGAAAAAATCAGCTTGTGTTAAAGAAAACGTGTCTAATGTCTTGAATTTGTAATCCATTATTTTCATAGTTTATACCCCGGATATGACGGGGTTGGAATACAATGAAAAAAGCTAGTAGACCATCGTTGTAGACCGACTCGACCTCTACAGTCACTATCTCAGCCATATTAATAATAATTAAAGAGCTGTCTTCACTTATTTGTATAGTTGTACTTTTCTTCATGCCCTCAATATCCTTAACAGCGTACATTTATTTCAACTGGAATTAAACATTCCCCTTTTTGTAGCATATTCTCTGTGTACCAAACGCAAGGAATTTAAGTTTCTGTGGGTGGTGCAGCCAGAAATAAACATTCTTTATTTTTGTAGGTTAGTCGTAAACTTCCAAAGCAACTGAGCTAATATTTATGTCCAGCAAAAGTTTGTGCACTGCGACTATTAGTGGGAAGCAACAAAACCATTACCACAAAAAAGGACGAAGGACCATAGCAGATACCGAGGATTGCAGCAAAAGTTGTTGATAAAAATGATATGCCACTTCCATTTAAATACCCTCCACCTTCTGGATGGCGGTATAGCATCTTCGTCATATCGACCTGAGACCCTATAAAATACTTTAGCAAGCTAGCATCTAAACAAAAGGAGCTAGGACGTCCAAAATTTCCGTAAATGTGCCTTAAAGTCGGTTGGGGTTGCAACTGGGCGAAATCCGTCCAAAGCGAATTATTTTTCCCTCACAAGGATTGAAAAAACTTGATATTGGGTATGCGCATTCCCCTTATAACAAAAACGTGATTCTTATTCGCAGGAGGTAAAATGGGGCAAAAAGGGATAAAAATGGTACTTATCAAACGACAATTGATAATTGAGATAGTAATATAAAAGTATTTTTCCAAATTCGGGTAAAATGGGATTAGAGAGATAAAAATGGTACCAACCAAACGGCTGCACCTAAAGTAATTAAATTCTGTATATATGTTCATCTGATTCCGTAGACACGTACAATTAATAGATTTTTAGAAATTCGTACTTTTAGGGTTTAACATGGAAAAAGGGGATAACAATTGTACCAACCAAATGAATGCAGATAGAGAAATTCGGAGTATTCTGACTGCGTAGACACGAAAAATAAAAAATAATTTTTCCCAAAATTCTTACTTTCAGGGTATGTAATGGGAACAAAGGGATAAAGATGGTACCAACTGAACGGCTACAGCTAGAATGATGAAATTCGTTGTTTACATCCCTCTAATCACGTAGACGCGAAAAAAGAGATTTTCGAAATTCGTACTTTTAAATGTGTGAAAACGGGGATACAGATGGTACCTACCAAATGACCGCAGCTAGAATCATGGAATTCGGTGTATAATTTCCTCTGACTGCATAGACACGCAAAATAAAAAGACTTTTCCAAATTCGTATTTTTTTACTTGTACGGCAAAAATTGGTTGAATCATGAAGTTAAGTTATCTTGCAATGTGTACGTGATAGTTATTGGATTTTCAAAATTTGTACATTAGGAATTAAAACAGGATGGATACACAACCAACTGTAGGACCCACTATCTATCAATATTTATGTATTTAAGCTATTTTTGAAGATTGCTGTCTTATATTTACTGTTTGAATTGACTTGAAGTATTATTTCGTTATATACGGTAAAAAAGCATTGGTAGCCTTGCCTTATGAGCGTGGTTTGAAATAATAAAAATTTTATATTTATTTAAAAAATTATTTTTTCAATATTTTTTTTGTTTTGCCTATATTGACGTTTTCCTGTAATGTTACTGCACTTCTACGAAAATCTAAATGCTCTATGGAATGCAATTCTTTGGTGTAGGGTATATTAAGGTCGGTCCAGCAGAACTTAACGCCCTTTTTACTTGTTATACACTCCACGAGAGTATTATGTCTTTGTGCATTTGTTTGTAACACCCAAAAGGATAGACACATTGTTAATTATACCGATCGACTTAGAATCACTTTTTGAGTCGATTTAGCAATGTCCGTCCTTCCGTCTGTCCATCCATCGATACAGGTCGGAATTGTAGACATAACTAAATGGAACTTTGCACAATGAAGTTTTTCGGGACAAGGACGAACGCTATTTAATTTGAAGAAAATCGGTTCAGATTTAGATATAGCCCCCATACGAGTTTCAATCCCGATTTGACTCTTTTCACTTTAGATACCACATATTACAACAGATTTTCTTTAAAATTGGCAAAACATCATATATTTCAACTAGAAACACCTATGGTAAAAATGTTTTAGATCGGTTCAGATTTAGATATAGCCCCATATAAATATCGCTCCCGATTTGACTTTCCCCGGTTTAAATGCCACATATTGTACTCGATTTTCTTTAATTTGGCACAGCATCTTACAATCTAACTAGAAACACCTGTGCAGAAATTGGGTAAGATCGGTTCAGATTTAGATATAGCCCCCATACAAATGACGCTCCCGATTTGACTTTTGCCGCTTTAAATGTCACATATTGTACTCGATTTTCTTTAAATTTGGCACAACATCTTACAATCTAACTAGAAACACCTATGCAGAAATTGGGTAAGATCGGTTCAGATTTAGATATAGCCCCCATACAAACGATGCTCCCGATTTGACATTTTCCGCTCTAGAAACCACATATTGCATCAGATTGTCTTCAGATTTGGCAAAACACCTTATATTTAAACTAGAAATATCTATGGTGAAAATATGTCAAATCGGTTCAGATTTAGATATAGCCCCCATACAAATTTCGCTACCGATTTAACTTTTGCCGCTTTAAAAGTCACATATTGTGCTCGATTTTCTTTAAATTTGGCACAACATCTTATAATCTAACCTGTGGCTAAAGCGGGCTAGATCGGTTCAGATTTAGATATAGCCCCCCACACAAATGTCGCACCCGATTTGAGTTTTGCGCTATAGAAACCACATATTGTACCCGATTTTCTTTAAAATTGGCACAACATCTTATAGTCCAACTAAACAAAACTATGGTGAAAGTGGGTAAGATCGGTTCAGATTTAAATATAGCCCAAATAAAAAAGTTGCTCCCAAAAGTTTAACCGATTTTGGCCAAACTATACACTTTATATTTCACCTATTTCGTTCCAGGTTTCAATATATCCTCACACACATGTCCTTTCCGATTTAACATTTTTTTGTCAAACACATACATTTACAGGATTCAAAAAACCTTCCCGTTTTCACTTTTTCACCGAATTGAATTGTATAAATAAAATAAATGAAATAAATAAAATAAATAAAATAAATAAAATAAATAAAATAAATAAAATAAATAAAATAAATAAAATAAATAAAATAAATAAAATAAATAAAATAAATAAAATAAATAAAATAAATAAAATAAATAAAATAAATAAAATAAATAAAATAAATAAAATAAATAAAATAAATAAAATAAATAAAATAAATAAAATAAATAAAATAAATAAAATAAATAAAATAAATAAAATAAATAAAATAAATAAAATAAATAAAATAAATAAAATAAATAAAATAAATAAAATAAATAAAATAAATAAAATAAATAAAATAAATAAAATAAATAAAATAAATAAAATAAATAAAATAAATAAAATAAATAAAATAAATAAAATAAATAAAATAAATAAAATAAATAAAATAAATAAAATAAATAAAATAAATAAAATAAATAAAATAAATAAAATAAATAAAATAAATAAAATAAATAAAATAAATAAAATAAATAAAATAAATAAAATAAATAAAATAAATAAAATAAATAAAATAAATAAAATAAATAAAATAAATAAAATAAATAAAATAAATAAAATAAATAAAATAAATAAAATAAATAAAATAAATAAAATAAATAAAATAAATAAAATAAATAAAATAAATAAAATAAATAAAATAAATAAAATAAATAAAATAAATAAAATAAATAAAATAAATAAAATAAATAAAATAAATAAAATAAATAAAATAAATAAAATAAATAAAATAAATAAAATAAATAAAATAAATAAAATAAATAAAATAAATAAAATAAATAAAATAAATAAAATAAATAAAATAAATAAAATAAATAAAATAAATAAAATAAATAAAATAAATAAAATAAATAAAATAAATAAAATAAATAAAATAAATAAAATAAATAAAATAAATAAAATAAATAAAATAAATAAAATAAATAAAATAAATAAAATAAATAAAATAAATAAAATAAATAAAATAAATAAAATAAATAAAATAAATAAAATAAATAAAATAAATAAAATAAATAAAATAAATAAAATAAATAAAATAAATAAAATAAATAAAATAAATAAAATAAATAAAATAAATAAAATAAATAAAATAAATAAAATAAATAAAATAAATAAAATAAATAAAATAAATAAAATAAATAAAATAAATAAAATAAATAAAATAAATAAAATAAATAAAATAAATAAAATAAATAAAATAAATAAAATAAATAAAATAAATAAAATAAATAAAATAAATAAAATAAATAAAATAAATAAAATAAATAAAATAAATAAAATAAATAAAATAAATAAAATAAATAAAATAAATAAAATAAATAAAATAAATAAAATAAATAAAATAAATAAAATAAATAAAATAAATAAAATAAATAAAATAAATAAAATAAATAAAATAAATAAAATAAATAAAATAAATAAAATAAATAAAATAAATAAAATAAATAAAATAAATAAAATATATAAAATAAAAAAATAAACAAAAAAATTAAATATATAAAATAAAAAAATCAATAAAATAAACAAAATAAATTAAATATATAAAATAAAAAAAATAATAAAATGTAGTCCATTCCATAGACATGTTCTCTGAATGTGTTCGAAAAATCGAACGGCGGAGTGGAATTGATTAAAATTGTATTGTATTTTCAGAAAAAAGTATCAATATTTTTACATCAAATCGAATAGTTCTGGGGGTCCCCAATGAAAACATATTACATTCTAACGAGCATGCTACAAATTCAACTTGTGTTATGCGTTAGCTTTTTACATTTGGTTGTTGAACTTTACAGATGCCAACACACTTCGTAAAACGTTCAACGTCGCTTTGTCTAGAAAAAGTCAATATTATTTAGCAGACGCATAATGCTATTGACACTGCGGTATATGTAGCATTGGAAAAATAAATTGGAATTTTGACAAAGAAAATGCTAGAACTAAATGTAAATTGAAATCGAGGGAATATACTGTCATAGCATAGATGAACAATTGATTGCATGGGGTGTAAAAATTAAAAACATTTGGGTTTATGAGTGTGGCGTAGGGCACCATATTACCAGCTCCGATCGACTTTAAACATATCCTTTCTGGTTTTAATTTAATTCGATTCGGCTGTTATTTCGTGCCGTAGATTGCCATTGTGTCCATACTTATGTGCCGAAATATCCCTCTTAAGATTCAAACACAATATCCATGTAGACGTGTTCAAAAATTAAAGTAGCATTTCTTATTAAAACTATAAATAAGCAGCAATCTGGTGGGAGAGTGCTACCCACAAAGTTTATTCAATCGGCGCAACACAAACAGTCTCAAAACTATCTGCATAAGCACGGAGCAGTTACAAGTGTTCTGTCGATGGCTCGTGTTGTGGCAAGAATATGCCACCAAACGAGTTTTCGACACAACAAACCCGCAGAGATGTGGCCGTAAAGGACTAAATATGAGATGCGGCATTCATCCAAGAGGAAGGATACACACAGACATACATGCACACATACATATGTACATTAGGCTGGGTCGACGTCCATACAAAGGGAAAAACAAGTTGCAGTCACTCCACGAAAATAAAGTTTAGATTGTTTAATGATGATTTGAAATATATTTCGTGAATGAAGGAAATTAACGCCGCAGCGTTCATTTTTGTAAAAATAGTGTGAAAATTTTGGCTCTGAACATCTGTCTTCTGTATAAAATTATTTTACAAGCATGGAGTCAGTGATATCATTTATAGTCCAACATTCATCATTTAGGCATCATTCGTATTGATTATTTCTATTTATTTTTCAAAACACTTCTTACAAACTGTTTCCAAGATATATTAGTTTTTAGATGTCACCTGTAAAAACCTCAAAAAATCAATATAATCGTCCAATAATACGACCAATAAGTTATTCTAAGACAACAAAAAAAATTGTTTAAAGCCTTTCCAAGGGTCTATTAATTCAGAAAAGAATTTGGACAAAAATGCAACAAAAAATACATAATAATCCCTAATATTTTAGAGAATTTGAGCATATTTTTCCAATATATCTGCCTTTACTTACTTGATATTGGGTAAGCGTATTCCCCCTATAACAAAAACGTGCTCCATAGAGTGATTTTTTTCGAACCTATCAAATGACAACAGCTAGAAACACGAAATTTGGTGTGTACATTCTTTTAATTAAGTAGATACATAATATAAAAATATTTTTTCCAAATTCGTACTAAAGGGTGATTTTTTAAGAGCTTGATAACTTTTTTTTTTAAAAAACGCATAAAATTTGCAAAATCTCATCGGTTCTTTATTTGAAACGTTAGATTGGTCCATGACATTTACTTTTTGAAGATAATTTCATTTAAATGTTGACCGCGGCTGCGTCTTAGGTGGTCCATCCGCTTAGTCCAATTTTGGCATTTCCACGTTTTTGAGTAACAGAGGCCAAATTGCTGCGAACGGCGACGAATCGATAATTGATGGTCATCATTAACACTGGCCGATACAGCTGCGATAATTTCTTCAGTTCGCACTCTACGTAAGCGTGTTGGTGGTTTAATGACCAACAATGTAAATTTGGTGCGAAATTTAGTCACAATAGCCCGAATAGCCGCTTTAGTGGGTCGATTAAACCGACCATAAAATGGAAGCGCGCGATGAACTTTCTTAACAGAGCACGCATATTGATAACAAAATTCAATAATTTGCAAGCGTTGTTCGTTTGTAAGACGATTCATGGTTAAATTATAGACCAATCTGAAGATGTTTGACAGTGAAACAAAACAAGAAACGTGCGTAAGCTGTTTAAACCAGTGTTGCCAAAAAGATAATAGCTAAAAATCACCCTTTATAAATCGTAAATACCATACTGACAATACTATGGCTGACATAGTGTCAATACTTAACCCCTCGTGCTATCTGGTTTAACTTTAAATTTCTTGTTTTACCAGAAGAATCTACGAGATAAAAGGTGCAAATATTCTTAATGAAGAATTTATCTTACATATGAAGCCAGTAAGAAATGGTATAAAAATAGGGAAAACATTAAAATTGATCACCTGGAAACTTTCGAGAGAAATCTAATAGGAATAGAAATATGTATATCCTACGGTATATTTAAATGACCTTCTGTAAGAACTAATGACTGGACTATTTCAATGTTTTAATTTTTTATGAATTTATTTAATTAATATTAATTTTTAATAATGTTCCTATTGCGTTTACAGTTTAGAATATTTCCCCCCTTGCTGTTAAATATTTTCGTCTCTAGACGAATGAATCTTCTAAATTAAAGACGTTCTCAGCCATACGAGTTATTGTTGTCAGGCACTTGTGCCTATGATTTAAATGTCCAATTTTATGACGACAATTAGTCTAGAATAAAATATTTGTAAAATGTAAAATATTTTGACAAACACATTCGCTTTTAATTTGTAATATGACAGTATTTTTAAAAAGCACATCCGTTACTAAATATTGTTATTTTAAACCATATTGAACATACCTAAAATAAAATTACTTTTTTTCCCGGGGATTCCCGGGAATGAAACTTTTCATTCCCGTTTTCCCGGGAAATGAAAAAAGTCCGGGAAACCCCAAACCCTATTAATGACCCATATACTCGAAAAATTTTGTATACTTCTTTTGCTAGATCAAAACTTGAATATGCTTCCATTGTATGGAATCCATTTTATGATGTAAATTGTGATTGTGTTGAAAGATTGCAAAGAAAATTTTTTAAATTTGCTTATTTTCTTTAAGTTTTTCCAATCCTTTTCCCACATATGAGTCTCGATGTAAGCTGATACGTTTGGAAACCCCGGCCAACAGAAGAGCGTTTGAAGAAGAGAGTTCTGTTCTATTCGTGTACAAGTTGATTTGCGGACTTATTGATTGTCCTTTACTCCTTAGTAGAATTGGCTTCAACGCTCCTGCTAGATGTCTGCGATTCTTTGAATTTTTTAATATTCCTGTGCATAGAAATAATTATTCTTGTAATGAACCTATTTTGAGATCATTGAAAGAATTCAATTTAATTTATAAGAAATTTGCTTTAGAGTTATCGCTTCCTATCAATAAATTTATTGAAATTTTAGATTTATATTATTTTTAGTTTTTAAGCAAGTCTGTAAGGATATGTTTCCATAGACTATTGAAATAAATAAATAACTGTCACCTGTAAAAACCTCAAAAAATCAATATAATCGTCCAATAATACGACCAATTAGTTATTCTAAGGCAAGAAAACTATTTAAAGCATTTCCAAGGGTCTATTAATTCAGAAGAAATTTGGACATAAATGCAACAAAAAAAAACAAGTTAGGAAAGGCTAAAGTCGGGCGGGGCCGACTATATGATACACTCCACTACTCTATCCGAATACAATTTAATTCGAGAAGAATATTTGTATCAGGGCTATATCCAAACATGGAATGAAGTGACCAACTTATACAATAGTTTCTACCAGTTCAAGTATAACGTGTTATGCTCAATTTGATGAAATTCGGTGAAAATACGTGGTTGTTGTGGCGGAAAAAGTCAATCCAGGAGCGAAATTTGTATGGGAGCTATATGTAAATCTGAACCGATCTGACCCATTTTCAGCATGGGTGTTTCTAGTTGAAATATAAGATATTTTGCAAGATTTGAAGAAGATCTGTTAAAATATAAGGTTTCGAAAGCGGAAAAAGTCAAATTGGGACCGAAATTTGTGAGGGAGCTATATATAAATCTAAACCGATCTGACCTATATTCACCATGAGTGTTTCTAGTTGAAAGATAAGATCTTTGGGAAGATTTGAAGAAGATCTGTTAAAATATGTGGTTTATAGAGTGGAAAAAGTGAAATCGGGAGTGAAATTTGTGAGGGAGGTATATATAAATCTGAACCGATCTGACCCATTTTCACCATGAGTGTTTCTAGGTGAAAGATAAGACATTTTGGAAGATTTGAAGAAGATCTGTTAAAATATGAGGTTTCCAGAGCGGAAAAAGTCAAATTGGCAGCGAAATTTGCATGAGAGCTATATATAAATCTGAACCGATCTAAAAAATTTTCAACACAGGTGTTTCTAGTGGAAATATAAGATGTCTTGCCAATTTTGAAGAAAATCTGTTGCAATGTATGATATCTAGAGTGAAAAGAGTCAAATCGGGAGTGAAATTCATATGGGGGCTATATCTAAATCTGAACCGATTTTCAAATTAAATAGCGTTTGTCCTTATGTCGAAAAATTTCGTTGTGCAAAGTTTTGTGTGGTTCTGGCTACAATTGCGACCTGTATCGTGATTACAAGAATAGATGGACGGACAGACAGACAGACGGACATTGATAAATCGATTCAAAAAGTGATTCTAAGTCGATCCTCCTCGCTTCCTTTTGGGTGTTACAAACAAATGCACAAAGACATAATACTCTCGTGGAGTGTATAAAAATATATGGGGAAAATATGATTTTTAGAGGTGTTTTCAGGAGCGTTTAGCTCACAGACCGCTTGATCTAGCAACGAATTATTTTGCAAATCATCATTAAACAATCCAATCTGCATTTTTGGGGGTGACCGCAGCAATTTATTTTCGTGACCCATCCTAATGTACATACGTGACCTCGAATAAGCCACCAGAGTTTGTTCGCAAAATATATGTACGTATGTATGTATTCTGCCATCATTTTGCAGATTAGTGAAACACAACCCTGAACAGTTCAGTTGATTTCAATTCGCAAGGGATTTGATACTTTGAAACGCTATTTTTATATTTTCCTCTGTTTTTATTTTGCGCTTGCAACTCCGTCCATGACTCGCATACGTCTACATACTCCTCCACATCGTCGTTCGTTCAGCATTAAATAAATTCTACTGCGTTTATTTAATATTCCGTATGCTAATCAGAACTGTTACAGTTCATTTGGAATTAACGAAAAATACGATATTGATTATTTTCATTGGGAGAGGAAGAAAATAAGTATATATGAGTCATTTCATGTCGCTTGGGAAAAATATTAATATTCAAAAATTTAAGTAAACTTTTTAACTCCTTCAGAAAGCTAACGTTTATCCCAGTCAGTAAGGCATACGGATTTGGTCAAAATATACCCATGGTCTGAACTCCCTCATTCCATACGACACGCATTTTGACTGTAACAAATGACAATATTTGGGTGGCAACACATTGGACCTGCCACCTCCAGGATGGGGGTCGACTTAAGACCCTATAAAGTATATATATTCTCGGTCGTCATAAAATTCTAAGACGATCTAGCCATATCCGTCCATCCGTCTGTTGAAAGCACGCATCAAAACGAAAGGAGCTAGGACGTCCAAATTTTCCATAAATGAGTCTTATAGTCATAGATCGGTTGTGATTGCAACTGGGCGAAATCGGTCCGAAGGGAAACATTTTTCCCTCACAAAGACTGAACATACTCATAAGAACCCCTAATGATTTAGTTAGTTTAGTTATATTCCCCCTATAACAAAAACGTGCACAATAGAGTGGTTCCTTTTCGTAGAGGGTGAAATGGGACAAAAAGGGATAAAAATGATACATATTAAACGAGAACAGCTGGAAACGCGAAATTCGATGTGTACATTCCTCTAATGGAGTAGATACATAATATAAAAGTAGTTAGCCCAAATTAGTACTTTTAAGGGGTAAAATGGGAATAGAGGGATAAAAATGGTACCAACAAAACTGCTGCAACTAAAATAATGAAATTCGGTGTATACGTTCCTCTGGTTGCGTAGACACGTAAACTACTTTTTATACACTCCACGAGAGTGTATAAAAAGTGTATAAAAGGAAGCAAGGTAGACCCACTGTTAAGTATACCGATCGACTTAGAATTACTTTTTGAATCGATTTAGCAAAGTCCGTCTGTCTGTCCATCTATTCTTGTAATCACGATACAGATCGCAATTGTAGTCGGAACCAAACGAAACTTTGCAGAACGAAGTTTTCGCGATAAGGAAGAACGCTATTTAATATGAAGAAAATCGGTTCAGAATTAGATATAACCCCCACACGAATTTCACTCCCGATTTGACTATTTTCACTCTAGATACCACATATTTTAACAGATTTTGTTCAAATTTGGTAGAACATCTTATATTTCTACTAGAAATATCCATGACGAAAATTGGTCAGATCGGTGCAGATGTATATGTAGCTCCCATACAAATTTCACTCCCAATTTGACTTTTTCCACTCTAAAAACCACATATTTATATCAGATTGATTTTCAAATTTGGCAAAACAGCTTATATTTAAGCTAGGAACACCTGTGGTGGAAATAGGTCAGATCGGTTCAGATTTATATATAGCTCCCATTCAAATTTCGCTCCCGATTTGACTTTCTCTCCTCTAGATACCACATATTTTAACAGACCTTCTTCAAAATTGCCAAAATATCTTATGTTTCCACTAGAAACACCTGTGAAGAAAATGGGTCATATCGGTTCAGATTTATATATAGCTCCCATACAGATTTGATTATAATCCTGTAATATCGAACACATATATTTACAGGATACAAAAATCCTTCCCGATTTCACTTTTTTACCGAATTGAATTGTATTGGGATAGAAAGTGGAGTGTATCATATAGTCGGCCCCGGCCGACTTTAGCCTTTCCTTACTTGTTTCAAAATGGAAAAAGGGGATACAAATAGCACCAACCAAATGACCGCAGCTTGAGTCATGAAATTCGCTGTATACATTCCTCTGACTGCGTAGACACGATAAATAAAAAGGTTTTTCCAAATTCGTTCTTTCAAGGGATACAATGGGAACAGAGGTATAAAAATGGTACCAATTAAACGGCTACAGCTAGAATGATGAAATTCGGTATGTACATCCCTCTAATTGTGTAGACACATAAAATAAAGAGATTTTATAAGGTCGTACTTTTAAGGGAGTAAAATGGGAAAAAGCTGATAAAATGGTGCCAACCGAATGGACGCAGCTATAATCGTGGAATTCGGTCTTACTACATAGACACGCAAAATAAAAAGATTTTTCCAGATTCGAACTTTTTTACTTTTACGGCAAAAATAGGTTGAATCATAAAGTTAGGTTATCTTACAATATGGCTGTTTTTCTTTAAGACTGGGCAACTAAGCTGCGATAACAAATCTCTGACTTAGCCTGGATGGATAATTTAAAAAAAAAGCTTTTGTTACCACTATCTACCAATATTTATGGTATTTAAGCTTTTTATTGATAGGGGATACAAATTATTTCGATATTTATAGTGTATACGTATTTGTGACCTTGCCTTGTAAGCGTGGTTTGAAATAATAAAAAATATCAATATTTATACACTCCACGAGAGTATTATGGCTTTGTGCATTTGTTTGTAACACCCAAAAGGAGATAGACCCATTGTTAAGTATACCGATCGACGTAGAATCACGTTCTGAGTCCATTTAGCAATGTCCGTCTGTCCATCTATTGTTGTAATCAAATTACAGGTCGCAATTATAGTCCGATCTTAACCAAAATTGGCACAAGTAAGTTTTGTGGACCTAGGACGAACGCTACTTAATCTGAGGCAAATCGGTTCTGATTTATGTATAGCCCCCATACAAATGTCGCTCCCGATTTGACATTTTCCGTTCTAGAAACCACATATTGTACCCAATTTTCTTTAAATTTGGCACAACATCTTATAATCCAACTAGAAATACCTATGCAAAAATTGGATAAGATCGGTTCAGATTTAGATATAGCCCCCATACAAATGTCGCTCCCTATTTCACTTTTTGATTTGATTTCACTCCCGATTTGCTTTTTTTCAAAATTGATAAAACATATTATATTTCCACTAGAAACACCCATGGCGAAAATGGTTCAGATCGGTTCAGATTTAGATATAGCCCCCATACGAATTTCACTCCTGATTTGACTTTTTCTGCTCTAGAATCCACATATTTTAACAGATCTTCTTCAATTCTTGCAAAATACCATATATTTCAACAAGAAACACCTATGGTGAAAATAGGTCAGATCGGTTCAGATTTACATATAGCTCCCATACAAATTTCGCTACCGAATTGACTTTTTCTGTCTCAGAAACCAAATATTTTCACCGAATGTCTTCAAATTGAACATAACACTTTATACTTGAACTGGAAGAACCTGTTGTGAGAGTGGGCCACTTTATTACATGTTTGGATATAGCCCCGATATAAATATTCTTCTCGATTTGACAAATTTGTCAGGTCATATTAGCCCATGATTAGGAAACATATAAAAATACTTCCAGTTTTTACTTTTTACCGAATTGAATTATATTCGGATGGAAAGTGGAGTGTATCATATAGTCGGCCCCGCCCGACTTTAGCCTTTCCTTACTTGTTTTATTTGTTTGGGTTTGGCTCTATGAAAAAAATTGGCATGTTCTTGTAATGTTAACGCACTTCAAGGAAAATCGACAGCCACTGTGCTATCCATGGTGGAGGGTATATAAAATTCGGCCGGGTTGAAACTAACGCCGTTTTAACTTGTTCTTTATATGAATATTACAACTTATTTACAATTTATATTTATATAATATAAATTGTAACGCCGTTTTAACTTGTTCTTTATATGAATATTACAACTTATTTACAATTTATATTTATATTTGTTGATTTATCTGGAACCCTTTGTTATATTAAGGAAGGGATTTTGCATTCACATACTCACTCTTAAAATTTCTTTCGCCAGGAGATCAATATTTTTCAAAATAATATGTAAGATCTTCGATAGATTTTTCTCGGTGTTTTGCATACCTTCTGGCATCTTGATTATAAAATCCATCATATGGTTGAGGGCGTAATGAATTCAATTTATTAAACGCTCGTTTTTTGTTGGTAACTTTTTTACCTAACGCGTTACTATCTGCCAATATTTGAATGGGAATTCACAGACATAAATTAATCAAATTGTAAAGTGAATTTGCATTCAATCAATTTGCTATTGTCAACGAAACGACGAATAAATTAAATTTGAAAGAAAACCGTGTGGTACGGTGGACGGCTGTGCGAGGGGACCACCAAGAGCGAAAATTTTAGCCGGCCCAGGAAGAAAATTTGAGATTTTCAATGATGATTTGCAAAAGATTTAAAATTTCTATTTATCAGGAACAAAAACGAACAAAAGAGCTACATAAAAACATGTAAGGAAAATATAATGTCGGGCGGGGACGACTACATGATATATTTCCACGTCATTACAATCCAATTCGGTGAGGATTCTGGCATGTGTCCTATATCATGGACCGATGAGACTCTCAAGCACGTGTTCTGATCAAAATCTTTTAAAGTATGTATATAAATATATATAAAATTGAACCGATTCGACCCATTATAATGATAATGTTTCTAGTTAAATATAAAGTGTTGTGGCAAATTTGAATCAAATCGAGTAAAATATGTGATCGCTAGAGGGGAAAAAGATATTGGGGTCTACATTAGTATGGGAGCTCTATATAAGTCTGAATCGATTTGAGCCATTTTCACCGCAGATGTTTCTAGTTGAAATATAAGGTATTGTGCCAAATTTAAAGCAAATCGGTAATAATATGTGATCTCTAGACCGGAAAAAGTCAAATCAAAAGCGAAATATATGCGAAAATATGTGAATCTGAACCGATGTGCTCTACTTTCACAATAGATGTTTCTAGATGAAGGCATTTGAAATCGAGTAAAATATTAAATAGAGTCCGTCCGTGGCCCACAAAACTTGATTAGAATTGCGACTAATACAAGAATAGATGTCGTTTGTCCATCTATTCTTGTGATCAAAGTACACACAGATAGAGAGAAAGACATTGCCAAATCGACTCAGAAAGTGATTATAAGGCTATCTATATAATAAACGATGAGTCTTTGTCGTTTCCTTTTGGGTGTTACAAACAAATACACAAAGACTTGTGACCCTAGTATATAAAACAAGTAAAAACGGCGTTAAGTTCGGCCAGGCCGAACTTTATATACCCTCCACCATGGATTGCATTCCACAGGGGTTGTCGGTTTTCGTAGAAGTGCAGTAATATTACAGGAAAATATAATTTTTTTAATATAGCCAAACCAAAACAAATAAAAATATTGAAAAAATAATTTTATAAATAAATATAATATTTTAATTATTTCAAACCATTATTTATTTCAAATCAAAAAATAAATATACTTATATTTATATTTTCAAAAAGTTTAAATACCATAAATATTGGTATTTCTATTTTAATGCCAAAAATACAAAAAAAAACCATTATCAGACGTACATAGTGCAAAATAACCTAACTTCATGATTCAACCAATTTTTGCCATAATAGAAAATGTACAAATTTGGAAAAAAAAAAACTTTTTATTTTGCGTGTCTACGCAGACAGAGGAATGTATACACCAAATTCCATAATTCCAGCTGCGACCATGTGGTTGGTACCATTTTACCCCCTTGACGTTTCTACGCAATTAGAATTTCATCATTCTAGCTGTAGTCATTTAGTTGGTACTATTTTTATCCCTCTGTACCATTGTATCCCTTGAAAGTACGAATTTCGAAAAATCCGTTTATTTTCCGTTTCTACGCAATCAGAGGAATGTATACTCCGAATTGCATGACTCTAGCTGCGGTCATTTGGTTGGTACTATTTGTATCCTCTTTTTCAATTTTAACCCCAAAATGTTCGAATTTCGAAAAATTCGTCTATTTTCCGTGTCTACGCAGTCAGAGGAATGTATATTCAGAATTTCATGACTCTAGCTGCGGTCATTTAATTGGTACTATTTGTATCCCCTTTTTCAATTTTAACCCCAAAATGTACGAATTTCGAAAAACCTGTTTATTTTAAGTGTATATGCAATCAGAGGAATGCATACACCGAATTTCATTATTCCAGGTGTAGCCGTTTGGTTGGTACCATTTTTATCCCTCCGTACCCATAGTATCCCTTGAAAGTACGAATTTGGAAAAAACCTTTTATTTTTCATGTCTACGTAGTCAAAGGAATGTATACTTCGAATTTCATGACTCTAGCTGCGGTCATTTGGTTGGTACTATTTGTATCCCCTTTTTCTATTTTGTCCCCAAAAAGTATGAATTTCGAAAAATCCGTTTAAATTCCGTGTATACACAGTCATGTCTACGTAGTCAAAAGAATGTATACTTCGAATTTCATGACTCTAGTTGCGGTCATTTGGTTGGTACTATTTGTATCCCCTTTTTCTATTTTGTCCCCAAAAAGTACGAATTTCGAAAAATCAGTTAATTTTCCGTGTATACACAGTCAGAGGAGTGTATACTCCGAATTTCATGACTCTAGCTGCGGTCATTTGATTGGTACTATTTTTATCCCCTTTTTTCATATTAACCCCAAAAAGTAAGAATTTTGAAAAATCCGTGTATTTTACTTGTCTATGCAATCAGAGGAATGTATACACCGAATTTCATTATTCTAGGTACAGCCGTTAAGTTGGTACCATTTTTATCCCTCTTTTCCCATTTTACCCCTTAAAAGTACGAATTTGAAAAAATACTTTTATATCATGTATCTACTCAATTAGAGGAATGTACACACCGAATTTCGTGTTTCTAGCTGTTGTCGTTTAATGTGTACCATTTTTATCCTTTTTTTGCCCCATTTCACCCCCTACAAATAAGAATCACTTTATGGTGCAGTTTTTTGCTATAAGGGTAATACGCATACCAAATATGAAGCAAATATAAACACACATATGCAAAAAACATGCTTAAATACGCTAAAATATTAGGGATTATTATGGGTATTTTTAGTCCTTGTGAGGGAAAAATTTTTCCCTTTGGGCCGATTTCGCCCCATTTCAATCCCAACCGATCTACGACTATAAGACGCATTTATGGAAAATTTGGACGTCCTAGCTCCTTTCGTTTAGATGCTAGCGTGCTTTCAACAGACGGACAGACGGACGGACGGACGGACGGACATGGCTAGATCGTCTTATAATTTTATGACGATCAAGAATATATATACTTTATAGGGTCTCAGGTCAATATTTCAAGGTGTTACAAACGGAATGACAAAGTTAGTATACCCCCATCCTGGAGGTGGAGGGTATAAAAACAAATAAGGAAAGGCTAAAGTCGTCTATACCTTTTTGATTACTAAACCCAGGTATTTCATGGGAGCAATTTTATGTAGTTCACTTAAATTATACTATAAATTCATCTTTAGTCAAATTTAATGAGTATGGCAAATAATAAAGAAATTGATCCAATTTCCCAGCAAATATTCCGAGTAAAGTAAATATAACGTGATCTGCAAAAATTGATCGATGTTGATCAATGATAAATACACATTATACAGCGGTAATAGGATGAATCGGACGGACATTTGAAGGGGGCCTATAACAACACTTAAGGCCTGTGCCAAAACATGCGCCTCTATATTTCTCATTCGCGGGAGGTATCAGTAGTTGAAACATACAATGATCTGTTAAATCGGAAATGACATTTGTAGTATATTGGAACCTGAAACCATGTGACCCGCTTTCATCATGTATGTTTATTGGTGAAATACAATATGTTAAGTTTGGCCAAAATCGGTTAAAGATTCGGGAGCGACATTTGTATTGGGGCTATAGCTAAATCTGAACCGATCTTACCCACTTTCAGCATAAGTGTTTCTAGTTCGATTATAAAATGTTGTGCTAATTTTAAAGAAAATCGGGTCAATATGTGGTTTCTAGAGCGGAAAAAGTGAAATCGGGAGCGACATTTGTATGGGGACTACATATAAATCTGAACCGATCTTACCCACTTTCACCATAAGTGTTTATAGTTGGATTATCGTGAAATAGGGAGCGACATTTGTATGGGGACTATATCTAAATCTGAACCGATCTTACCCACTTTCAGCATAGGTGTTTCTAGTTCGATTATAAAATGTAGTGCCAATTTTAAAGAAAATCGGGAACGATATGCGGTTTCTTAAGCGGAAAAAGTGAAATCGGGAGGTACATTCGTAAGGGGATCTGAACTGATCTTACCTCTTTCGTCATAGATGTTTTCACACTTTGTATTATGTCTTTGTGCGTTTGTTTGTAACACCCAAAAGGAAGGGAGATAGATCCATTGTTAATTATACCGATCGACTTAGAATCGCATTTTGAATCGATTTAGCAATGTCCGTCTCTCCGTCTGTCTGTCTCTCTGTCCATCTATTCTTGTAATCAAGCAATTGTACTACGAAGTTTTTCGGGACAAGGACGAACGCTGTTTAGTTTGAAGAAAATCGGTTCAGATTTAGATATAGCCCCCATACGAATTTCACTCCCTATTTGACTCTTTTCCCTCTAGATACCACATATTTTAACAGATTTTCTTCAAAATTAGCAAAACATCATATATTTCAACTAGGAATGCCTGTGGTGAAAATAGGTCAGATCGGTTGTGATTTATATACACACACAATTTTCACTCCCTGTTCGAGATTTTCCACTCTATAAACCACATATTTTATCAGATTGTATTCAAATTTGGCAAAACATCTTATACTTCAACTAGAAACATCTGTGGTAAAAATGTTTACCACATGTTTTCATGAGCATAACACGTTATACTTGAGCTGTGCAAGTGGGCCACTTTATTCCATGTTTGGATACAGCCCCGATACAAATATTTTTCTCGATTTGACAAATTGGGTCAGGTCATATTATCCTATGATTAGGAAACACACAAAAATACCTCCCACTTCCACTTTTTTACCGAATTGAATTGTATTCGGATAGAAAGTGGAGTGTATCATATAGTCGGCCCCGCCCGACTTTAGCCTTTATTTACTTGTTTCTAAATACAATGAAAAACACATTTATATATTTTTTATACACTCCACGGAGTATACATTGTAACATTGTAACATTCTAAAGGAAACGAGTAAGACCCATCGTTTATTATATAGATCGGCATAGAATCACTTTCTGAGTCGATTTAGCAATGTTCGTCTGTCTGTTTGTCTGTCCATCTATTGTTGTAATCAAATTACAGGTCGCAATTATAATACGATCTTCACAAAAATTGGCACAAGTAAGTTATGTGGATCAAGGACGAACGCTATTTAATTTTAGGCACAACTTCTTATAATCGGATTAGAAACAACTATGCAGAAAGTGGATAAAATCGGTTTAGATTTAGATATAGCCCCCATACAAATGGCGATCCCTATTTGCATTTTCCGCTCTAGAAACCACATATTGTACCAAATTTTCTTTAAATTTGGCACAACATCTTATAATCTAACTAGAAACACCTGTGGCTAAAACGGGCTAGAGCGGTTCAGATTTAGATATAGCCCCCGTACAAATTTCGCTCCCGATTTGACTTTTTCCGTTCTAAAAACCACATATTGTACCCGATTCTCTTTAAAATTGGCACAACATCTTATAATCCAACTAAAAACACCTATGGTGAAAGTGGTTAAGATCGGTTCAGATTTAGATATAGTCCCCATAGATATAGCCCCCGTACAAATTTCGCTCCCGATTTGACTTTTTCCGTTCTAAAAACCACATATTGTACCCGATTCTCTTTAAAATTGGCACAACATCTTATAATCCAACTAAAAACACCTATGGTGAAAGTGGTTAAGATCGGTTCAGATTTAGATATAGTCCCCATACAAATGACGCTTCCGATTTGACATTTTCCGCTCTAGAAACCACATATTGTAGTCGATTTTCTTTAAATTTGGCACAACAACTTATAATCTTACTAGAAACATCTATGGTGATATTGGGTAAGATCGGTTCAGATTTAGATATAGCCCCCATATAAATTTCGCTACCTATTTGACTTTTTCCGCTTTAAATGCCACATATTTTACTGTATTTTCTTTAAATTTGGCACAACATCTTATAATACAACTAGAAACACCTATGCAGAAATTGGGTAAGATCGGTTCAGATTTAGATATAGCCCCCAAACAAACGACGCCCCCGATTTGACTTTTGCACAACATATTATAATCTAACTAAACTGTGGTGAAAGTGGGTAAGATCGGTTCAGATTTAAATATAGCCCAAATACCAATGTTGCTCCCAAAAGTTTAACCGAGTTTGGCCAAACTATACATTTTATATGTCACCTATTTCGTTCCAGGTTTCAATATATCCTCATACAAGTGTCCTTTCCGATTTAACATTTTTTGTCAAACACATATATTTACAGGATACAAAAAACCTTCCCGTTTTCACATTTTCACCGAATTGAATTGTATTCGGATATAAAGTGGAGTGTATCATAGAGTCGGACCGCGCGACTTTAGCCTTTCCTTACTTGTTTTATATATATTTCACCTATTTCGTTACAGGTTTTTATATACCTCCATACAAAATTCCTTTCCAATTTAACATTTTTTGTTAAACACATACATTTAAAGGATACAAAAATCCTTCCAGTTTTCACTTTTTTGCCGAATTGAATTGTATTCGGATAGAAAGTGGAGTGTATCATATAGTCGGCCCCGCCCGACTTTAGCCTTTCCTTACTTGTTTTAATATTGAACTTAAAACAAAAATAAAATAATATTTTTTAGTTTTTTTTTTTCGTTTGTATTTTTTTGGTCTGTAATCAATATTTGATTTCAACTGGGATAGTTTCCTAGCTCAATACCATTTTGCATCTATATTTAATGAATGAATGAATGCAAATTTATTTGAAAATGGCATGGTGACATTTATTACTTGGCTGTAGACTACCACTACCATGATTTCCACCCTGTCTAAAGGTTTCGTACAGGTGGCTTCGCAGCGACTTTTCAGCTTCAATAATACTTTTTAGAAAATAAATGTACCTTTTTGCAGATATCAGAAACTTCTGAAAAACAAACTCTGAAATGATTTTTGCTAAAGAAAAAATTAAATGCCTTCCACAGTAATTTTAATGTTCATTAAGTCGATCATCGGGTTATTGTTATTCGCTCGACAAAATATTTGATATTTCAGTTATTCGAAATATTTTGTACCTTTAAGGCCTGGGATCTATTACTTACAAATCGTAGGACAGATGATGTACGTGAAGGTATATATAAGTCGGTTGAACCGACTTAAACTTACTTAATTTGCAGGTAATACTGTGAAATCAACTCCAAGATTCGGTCTGGCCGGTACCCACATACCTTTTGACTTTTTTAATATCAAATTTGTCTAGACAATGCTAGACATGTGTAAAAAGTTCAAGCAGTGCTCTTGAATAAATCATTGTCTACTTACAAGATATTTGTATTCACCTTCATTTCATGTACAACATATCTGTGGCCTTTTGACAAAACAACTTCTCTCGAAATAAGGCATTTTTGTAAGATTTTTATATTAAATATAAATTTTTAAGGCGGTTCTTTTGGTGTAATCCTTTCATTTCTACGCCATTTGGTTAAAATTCTACAGTACTTGACAAATCAACTTCTTTAATTATATTTGCAAAAAGTATTTGATAAAATATCTTATCTGAAAGAGTTTAAAAATTTTGTAAAATACAAGAAATTAAATTATTATATCCTTTTGACAAAACATCTAAAATGTATTTAATATTTTTTGAATATATACATTATATTTTAACAAAACAACTTCTCTTCAAAGAAGTTGTTGTGTCAAAACTGAAATTGACAAAATATGTAACTTGTCTGAGACAAGACAAATTTTTAAATGGTTTATAGAGAATAATAATTTTGACTAAACGACTTGTGTGAAAAGAAGTTCTTATGTCAAAACAAAAACTGATAAAAAGTAAAAAATTGTTTGCAAAGAAGTGTTTTTGTGAAATTGAAAATAAATATTTTGATCAAAAGAAGTTTTTTTTAGAGTTTACACGTGGTATATTTGGCAGACAAAACCACGTTTAAGAAACACAGAAGCAGCAATTGGCATGTAAATCATTGCTAGCGAAGACAAAATAAGAGTCCATTAGTTATTTGCAGGGCACCACTCATGTGTATCATATTTTTCGCTATTAGTTTTGCTCTTTCCCGCGTGTCAAAAACCTCCGAACAACAGTTTTAGTTAAACAATTTCAGATGTTTGCGTTTTTGTTATTTGGCACCATTGCCATGTTTATTCATCTGGCTCTACTGCCATTTCTTATCATCTGGCACCACTGACGTTTAAAAAGAAAAGCTACAATTCGAAGAATAGTAGGCGTTGCGTTTTAAAGCTAAAGAGATTGACGCAAATTTATTCTCTAAAGTTTTTATTTCGAAAGAGTTGCAGACAGGAAAATGGAAAAATATAGAAAAGTTACGGCCATGGATCAAAAACCTGATAATTCCAATGTTTGCAAAGATGTAAATGATGATAAATCATCACCATTTATACAACAGTCAAATCAAATAAGTGACGAAGACATTTTCCACGAAACGGATTTTGATGACTCGGATTATACTCCCTCTATACAAAATAGTGCTCAGGAAATGGAAGAATATATCAGTGAATCGAATGATGATGATGAAGTTCCAACAACATCAAAACAATTGAATAAGGTTAACAAAAAGTTCATACAATTAGATCACTGTAAGAAAAATTGTCACTCAAAAATAAGCTTAGATGAGCAAAAATATATATTTAAAACCTTTTGGAATCTTGGTAACTATAGCAAACGACGTTTACTTATTTCGCAAATGATTGATATAGAGAACAAGAGAACTGCAACTCTTATAAAAGCTTCGAGACCTCGCAATCGACAATATGTGTACAAATACCATTGTGAAAAAAATGGACAGAAGATTCGGGTATGTCATAAATGTTTTTTTAAAAATATATGGTGTATCCATCCAGGCGATTAAAACAGTGAATTCACATAAAATAAAACAAATTTCTGGAGGACTCATGCCAGATGATAGACGTGGAAAACATGATCCACGCCACAAGCTGTCGATCGATAAATATAATCAGGTTTTAGAACATATAAACAGCATTCCGAAGTATGAAAGTCACTACAGATTTATTAGATATGCTGCCATTAATTGGTACAAATTACCACAGTTTTTATCAGAATATTAGGGCGGAAGGTGATATCCCCATTGAAGTTCACCCAGACCTTGACGAAGATATTTAAAAATATAATTGAATTGTGTAGAGTTGCAGTTTTTATTTCCTTCCTTTTGTATACTTTTTGGGAAACTTGAAATTTGTTTTCCCTACATAAACATAATTTTGTACCAATATTGAGTAATTGAATTCATGTACTTTTGTTGTAACAGATATAATAAAATCTTTTAAAATAACCTATTTCGACTTTTTTTATTAATTTAATTTTAACAAAACAGCTTGCTTTGAGATAAGCGCAAAATATTAATCACGTTTTTGTTTAAAACCCTTTTCATAAAACAACTTGAATAATGTAAGTTAATTTTTTGTTGAAAAAAATTTCGACAAAACAACCTATCTTTTTATTCTTAATTTTTCTGAAAATCCGTTGGCATTAGAATAGATTTATTGATATCTTCACTTCAATTTAGTATTTAAATTTAATTCTGCACTTCCACATTTTCACCACATATTTCAAAATCAAAGTTTTTAGATATTTTAACAGTTTTTTCGTTCTCCTGTAAAATTGGAGTTTTTGAAAGAGGTTGTTTTGTCAAAAGGCCACAGATATGTTTCTCTATAGCAGTCAAAATAAAAGAAATGTACTGTTTAGTACTGTTGGCACATCGAACTTGTGCTCGTTTTTTGTTTCTGTTGACAAATGCTCAAAAAAACAATCTTGTCGCGACATTGTGCCAGTGTCTATGACAATTGTTGCAAACGCTGGAATTTAATTATAGATCAAGAGAAAGAAGCCGAAAATGACATAGACACGCTTAATTGAACGTCCTTGTCAAATGTAAGGATTGTGTTCATCGTTGTCCAGGGTTAGGGTTGCGTGTTTGTCAATAAAACTTTCATAATGAGAAAGTCAACGAATTTCTAGACAGCTGCAGCAACAAAGTTACCAAAAAGAAAGTCAGCGATAAAGGAAAATGGCAAAAAATACTGTCATCGCAAAAGCCTTAACGAAAGAGGCTAGTTATGGGTGGTTATCAGGGTAGCCCTTAGAGTTATGGAGTTATTCCAAAGGAAATGAGAAGCCCTCAACAACAGCTGTGCTTATAAGTGAAATTTAATTCACTTAAGTGGCATTTTGGATTTTTTCTTGTAGCATATTTTAAATTTCAAAATAAAACATGCTCATTTCATGTCTGTAGCTTCCAATAAAGTTTTGCTTCACTTTTAATTAATTGTGCAACTTGATACCTGCATTTGAAATACGGTTTGAACGCAAAAAAAAGAAACAAACGTGAGCGGAAATGAAGCAAGAAGACCCCAACGGAATACCAAAACACTCCAATCGAATTAGAACATATTGTGCTGACTACAGGGTGGGTCAAAAGAAACGGTAACTATTAACGGTTGTTAATAAATTTTGGATAATTGACAAACCCAATTTAAGATGTCAGAATCAAAGTCACTTTTATCCTTGAACATCAGCCATAGACAATAGGACATGCAGAGGGTTGGCTGTGAATGGTTAATAAATAGTAAACATGGCAAATGGGATGAGATTTGTAATAAAATTTAATTTCAAAATAGAAACATCATCATATTTATACACTCCACGAGGGTATTATGTCTTTGTGCATTTGTTTGTAACACCCAAAGGACGGAGATAGACCCATTGTTAATTATACCGATCGACTTAGAATCACTTTTTGAATCGATTTAACAATGTCCGTCTGTCTGTCCATCTATTTTTGTAATCACGATACAGGTCGCAATTGTAGCCAGAATCAAACGAAACTTTGCACAACGAAGTTTTTTGGGACAAGGATTTGAAGAAAATCGGTTCAGATTTAGATATAGCCCTCATATGAATTTCAATCCCGATTTGCCTCTTTTCACTCTAGAATCCACATATTTTAACAGATTTTCTTCAAAACTGGCAAAACACCTTAACTACCTTTCAACTAGAAACACCTGTGCTGAAATGTGTTGGATCGGCTCAGACTTATATATAGCTCCTATACAAATGTCGCTCCCGACTTGACTTTTTCCGCTCTATAACCCACATATTGTATATGATTGTCTTCAGATTTGGCAAAACATCTTATATTTAAACTAGGAATACCTATGGCGAAAATAGGTCAGATCGGTTCAGATTTATATATAGCTCCCATTCAAATTTCGCTCGCGATTTGACTTTTTTTGCTCTATAAACCACATATTCTAACAGATCTACTTCAAATTTTGCAAAATATCAATATTTCAAGTAGAAACATCCATGGTGAAAATGGGTCAGATCGGTTCGGATTTACATTTAGCTCCCATACAAATTTCGCTCCCGGATTGGCTTTTCCTGCCAGAAACCGCGTAGTTTCACCGAATTTCTTCAAATTGAGCATAACACGTTATACTTGAACTGGAAGAACTTATTGTGAAAGTTAGTCACTTCATTCCATGTTTGGATATAGCCCCGATACAAAAATTTTTCTCGATTTGACAAATTGGAGCAGGTCATATTAGCCTGTGATTAGGAAACATACAAAAATTCTTCCCGTTTTCACCTTTTTACTGAATTGAATTGTATTCGGATAGAAAGTGGAGTGTATCATATAGTCGGCCACGCCCGACTTTAGCCTTTCCTTACTTGTTATACCCTACACTACAGGTTATAATGTATTCGTGCATTTGTTTGTAACACCCAAAAGGAAACGAGATAGACCCATCGTTTATTATACCGATCGACTTAGAATCACTTTTTGAGTCGATATAGCGATGTCCGTCGATCTGTCCATCTATTCTTGTAATCAAAGTCCAGGTCGCAATTGTCGTTAGAACTAAATGAAACTTTGCACAACGAAGTTTTATGGAATAAGGACGAACGCTATTACATGTGAAGCAAATCGGTTCAGATTTAGATATAGCTCCCATACAAATGTTGCTTCCAATTTTACTTTTTCCGCACCACATATTTCAACAGAAAACAGCTCTGGTAAAAATAGGATAGATCGGTTCAGATTTATATGTAGCTCACATACAAATGTCTCCTCCGATTTGATTCTTTACGATCTAGAAACCACAAACTTTGTCAGATCGGTTCAGATTTGTATATAGCTCCCTTTCATAGTTTGTGTTCAAATTTTCTTACAAATACAGATAGAAGTATGGAATTTGTAGTATATTCTCCTCTTATAGCTGCATCGTATATCACCCGGACCAAATGTAATGACCCTTTTTATATCCTACACCATAGGGTACAATGACTAAGTGTAGGGTATCATATAGTCGGCCACGCCCGACTTTAACTTTCCTTAGTAGTTTTATAATTTATAGTTTTATAGTTTATAATTTCATTGGGGTACATTTTTGATTATATAAATGAGAGGATTCTAGAGAGATAAGAGTAACATTTGAATTTTGATTAATGTGGCAAATATTAACATGTGGTTTATTGTACGCGACCTACATCAAATCATTGCCAGGTGAGAGTCACGAAAAATCGTCAAAAAATATCAAAATATTTCGTATGAAAAGTCGCCCAAAAAAGGTCTTTTCATAAATATTGAGCAATATTTCATATTTGTTATTTGGATTTTTTTCAATTCCCCCATATATAACATATTGCTTATTGGGTGATATTTCATAAATTCAAATATAAACAAGTATGAAAGGCTAAAGTCGAGGGGGTCCGACTACCTTGAAACCCTTCACTATCTACGCCAATGGAATTAATTCGGCAAGGATTTTGGAATTTGTCCTACATCACGGACCGATGATACCCACTTTCAATGTATGTTTCCATGTGAAACATAACTTGTTCTGATCAAAATCTGTTAAAATATATGTTTTCTAGAGCAGAAAAAGTAAAATCAGCGACATTTGCATGGAAGCAATATATAAATCTGAACCGGTATAACAAATTATCACTATATATGTTTCTAGTTAAAGTATAAGGTTAAATTATGTGGATTCTAAAGCGGAAAGAAATTAAATTGGAATCGAAATTATTATGGTGATATATATGAATCTGAGCTTTCACCACTGATGATTTTAGTTTTAATATAAGGGGTCGTGACAAATTTGAGCAAAGTCGGTGTATTTATGTAGTTTTGAGAGCAGAAAAAGTCAAATCGGGAGTGATATTTGCATGGAAGCTATATAGAAATCCGAAACGATTTGACTCATTTTCACTACACTGAAAAAACAATCTTGATACTGAAACATACTAAAATTGAGTCTGAGAAATGTACTCAATCTAAGTACAGTTGTAGTTATAATGAGTAAATAACACTCATTTTGAATAAATTTTACTTGATATGAGTATGAACGTACTATATTCAAGTAAAAAATAAACTTTAATTGAGTAAAGGCAAACAGGGTGTCAAACAGGTACCAATTTCCTTAATTTAAGTACATTTTTACTTGAATTTAGCACATTTTTTTCTGGGTGTAGAGATGTTTCTAGATCAAATATAAGGTGATGTGCCAAATTTGAAGAAAATCTGTCAAAATATATGGTCTCGAGATACGGTTTGCATCCCTGGATTTCCTGCGGAAATTTTTCAAATTCTCTGTTTCCGTATCCCGGGAAATTTGTAAGGGATTCCCGCTGCCTCTTCACTACGTTTTCACTATAAAATTGTAAAAGAACCAAAATAATTTAAGATCAGATCACTTTTAATTCGATATGTGCCAACTAGGCGATACAAATCTTCAAACTGTAATGTGGTAATTTACTAAATATAATTGATATGAAGTGAATATAACAGAATAAAACGTTACAAATAATGTTAGCAATGGTTTGAGATAGTTAAATTTCAGAATTTTTGAAATCTTTATTGATAAAGTCCTGTTCTCCTGATATGCTAATATCTGTAGAGAAATTGTATAAATTTAAGTTTTCGATGCTACAGAAAAAATAACTGATAATTTAAGATTTATTTACAATTAATAATACATCTCTCAAAATTAGAAATAGACTCCATAAAAGTCTATTTCTCTGTTTAAAAAGTTTTTATATTTCCAAAAAAACTTCTTAATTTAAAAAAATGCCTTCTTGTAAGTTTAATTATTTTTCGTTCCATTGTAAGTAATATAGGAAAAAAGGATTGGGCGAAGGACAGAGTAATGAGTGAGGTGAAAGGTGGTGTTATCTCACATTTTAGTTTGTATTCCCATTAATTCTTTTGAACCAGGAGGATTTCTCTACAAATCGGATGAGGGTTATTGTTATAAATCCTTTAAAACTTCACTTCAATATGTTTTTTATGCGAAATAATATATATTATATAACCTCGTTAAAGTTCGAATGTTTTATTCGAAAAAAAGATGAAAATAATAAAAAAAATAGCAATATGTTGACGATTTCCTGTCCCGAGATCCCGGGAAATCAAAAAATAATTCCCGTTTCCCGGGAAATGAAAAGTGCAGAAAACTGCAAACCCTATTTCGAGAGCGGCAAACGTCAAATCGGGAGCGAAATTTGTATGGAGGCAATTTGTAAAACTGTAGCGATTTTCTTCAAATTAAATAGCGTTTGTACTTGGTCCATAAAACTTAATTGCGCCAATTTTTGCAACGATCGGGCTATATCTGAGACCTGTACTTTGATTACAAGAATAGATTGACGAACGGACATGTCTAAATCGATTCAGAAAGTGATTCTACGTCGATCGGTATACTTAACAATGGGTCTATCTCGCTTTCTTTTGGGCCTTACATACAAATGCACAAATACATAATACCCTAGTGAAGGATATAAAAGTGATGGGTATAAATTGGGCGATTCTTGATAAAAGTAAAGAAAACCTTTATTCTATGTAGCCGCCAAGATCTCACATGAAAAATTATCAAACTTGTATTGCTATTTTTATAGCCTCACTCTATAGAGTAGGTGGAAATATATCGTTTGGGACAAAAAACGTGTAACACATTGATGGAGTGACTTAAGACCCCAAATATGTTTGGACGCAATCCGTTCCACGAATTTTTAAGTTGTTTGAGCCATGTCCGTCCGGCCGTCTGTCTGTCTAGTCCAAAATTTTCACATAGTAATATTTTTTCAAGTTCGAAGATGGGAAAAAATGTTCCACGCCCCCTCTGGTACCTCCTACACAAATAGCCCATATTCAAATATTAAACTTATACCCATATAATTTCCACACGGATAATCGCAATCAGCTATATTTTGAAAAAAATATAATAATAATATAATATATATATATATATATATATATATATAAAACAGTTGCGTTACTGACTGACTGACTTATCATTGACCAGCCCCCCGACCAAACGGCTGAAGCCAGGGTCATGAAATTTTCAGGGTAGTTGCCAAATATAACGTGGACGCCGACTAAGAAAGGGTTTTACGAAATGCGTACTTTTAGGCGGTAAAATGTGCAAAAAGCGATAAACATCGAACCTTCGTCCTGACCAAACGGCAGTAGCTAGAAACATGAAATTGCCGTGTGTTCCTTGCAATGACCATGCAGAAGAGCTACAAATAGGGATTTTTCGAAATTTGTACATTTAAGTGAGAAAAGAGACAAAAGGGATAAAAATGGTACCAATTTAAGAATTACAATTTAAATAGATTTTTTCAAAATTTGTACTAATAAGGGGTGAGCGGAACCAAAGGGGATAAAAATGGTACCAACTAAAGTATTGCATCTATAGTCGAGGAATTTGGAATGTAAATTCCTCTGACCATGTAGAAGCGTAATCCAAATAGATTTTTCGTAAATTTTTCTTATAAGAGGTGAGCGATACAAAAAGAGATAAAAATGGTACCAACTAAATTATTAAAGCTAGAATCGTGAAATTTGGTATGTAAGTTCCTCTTTCTTTCTTTTTTCAAAATGTGTACTTATAAGGGGTGACCGGGACAAAACGGGATAAAAATAGTACCAACTAAGGTATAGCAGCTATAGTCGTGAATTTTGATGTGTAAATTCCACTGACAACGTAGAATCGTAAATCTAAATCAATTTTTCGAAATTTGTTCTTATAAAGGGTGAACGGGATACAAATAGTACCAACTAAAATATAGTCGTGAAATTTGGTGCGTAAATTCCTCTGACAACGGATTCCTCAGACAATAGATTTTTTTCGAAATTTGTACTTTTAAGGGACAAAAAAGGATATAAATGGTACCAACTTTAATATTACAGCTAGAATCGTGAAATTTTGTATGAAAATTCCTCTGACAATGTATAGAGTGATTTTTTTGAGGTTAGGATTTTCATGCATTAGTATTTGACAGATCACGTGGGATTTCAGATATGGTGTCAAAGAGAAAGATGCTCAGTATGCTTTGACATTTCATCATGAATAGACTTACTAACGAGCAACGCTTGCAAATCATTGAATTTTATTATCAAAATGCGTGCTCTGTTAAGAAAGTTCAGAATGAAAGAAATTGTGTTCAGCGACGAAGCTCATTTTTGGCTCAATGGGTACGTAAATAGGCAGAATTGTCGATTTTGGAGTGAATATCAGCCAGAAGCATTGCAAGAGCTACCAATGCATCCAGAAAAAGTCACAGTTTGGTGCGGTTTATGGGCTGGTGGCATCATTGGACCGTACTTCTTCAAAGATGATGCGAATCGTAACGTAACTGTGAATGGTGAGCGCTACCGTGAGATGATATCCAACTTTTTTTTGCCCAAAATGGAAGAACTGAACTTGGTTGACATGTGGTTTCAACAAGATGGCGCTACATGCCACACAGCTCGCGATTCTATAGCCATTTTGAGGGAAAACTTCGGAGAACAATTCATCTCAAGAAATGGACCGGTAAGTTGGCCACCAAGATCATGCGATTTGACGCCTTTAGACTATTTTTTGTGGGGCTACGTCAAGTCTAAAGTCTACAGAAATAAGCCAGCAACTATTCCAGCTTTGGAAGATAACATTTCCGAAGAAATTCGGGCTATTCCGGCCGAAATGCTCGAAAAAGTTGCCCAAAATTGGACTTTCCGAATGGACCACCTAAGACGCAGCCGCGGTCAACATTTAAATGAAATTATCTTCAAAAAGTAAATGTCATGGACCAATCTAACGTTTCAAATAAAGAACCGATGAAATTGTGCAAATTTTATGCGTTTTTTTTAAAAAAAAGTTATCAAGCTCTTAAAAAATCACCCTTTAGAAGCGCCATCAAAATGGATTTTTTCGAAATTTGTTCTTTTAAGGTGGTAATTTTTTGTTCAAAAGTGGGTAGAAAATCATAAAGGTTATACATACGAAGAGAGTTCAGCTAAAATAGTGCGCATCGACAAGTGCATTCCTTTGACTGTACATGAGTGCTATATAATATGATGTTTCCAAATTACTATTTTAGATTTGTCTATATACACTAAAAGAAAATCAAATAAATACTATCCAAAAACAGAGACGGAACAGAGATAGTCTTCCATAATCAGTTACAATGTTATATTTGAAAATGTTTTTAAAATCACATCAAACATATAAAATATTTAGGCTTTCTGCACAACTGTCCATATCCTATGTAAAAATTAATCCGTTGTAACTTCTATAGTCTATAAGTTCTAGTTTGTCTATAAGTGACATAAATGTTCTTAAAAATCCCAAACAAATGTTTGGAATTTTTATTCTGAGAGTGTGGGGGTGTATATAAAAGTCGGTTTAGCCGACTGAATTTACTTGTTTTGCATTTAATTTTGGCCGTAATTTCAATTTTTATTTTGTCCCATTTTTAATTTTATGACCCACTTTTTTCATTTGGCCAATTTTCATTATTCTGTTGGATGATTTTTCAAGTCGCCATCGCGTGCATGAAGAATCGTCAAGATACATATTACTTTAAAATCCGTACATAACATGTGGCTTTTTTCATATTTTTTGGGCAATGTTTCATACATGTCATTGGGGGGATAACTAAGGTGACCATCCATCCCGTTTTCGTGGGACTATCCCGCTTAAATTTTCTACCCCGCATAATCCCGCTTTTTTACAAAAAGTCCCGCTTTTCCCACTTTTTAGTTTTACATTATTTTTGGAAAGTTATCGATAAAAATTGTCACTTTGTTGGTATCTGACAAAAGTTCACAATTTCTAAATGTTGGCCCTAGATTTACGGGAACATTTAAGATTATTAATAGAAATTTAATCTATACTTTGACAAATTGATTAATTTAAAAAATATATTAATAAAATATGACATAGAATGTCAAACAGTTTATGAAAGGAAACCGTAATGATACCAACTGGTTTAAAAATCACTTTTAATAATAAAGTCGTTTGTTTGACAGGTTAACAACCTGTCACATATAGAGCGTTTTTTGTGCTAAAGGGTGATTTTTAGCTATTATCTTTTTGGCAGCACTGGTTTCAACAGCTGACGCACGTTTCGTGTTTTGTTTCACTGTCAAACATCTTCAGTTTGGTCTATAAATTAACCATGAATCGTCTTACAAACGAACAACGCTTGCAAATTATTGAATTTTATTATCAAAATGCGTGCTCTGTTAAGAAAGTTCATCGCGCCCTTCTTCTGTTCAGCGACGAAGCTCATTTTTGGCTCACGTAAATAGGCAGAATTGTCGATTTTGGAGTGAATATCAGCCAGAAGCATTGCAAGAGCTACCAATGCATCCAGAAAAAGGACCGTACTTCTACAAAGATGATGCAAATCCTAACGTAACTGTGAATGATGGGCGCTACCGTGAGATGATATCCAACTTTTTTTTTGCCCAAAATGCAAGAGCTTGACTTGCATGACATGTGGTTTCAACAAGACGGTGCCACATGCCACACAGCACGTGCAACAATGGACATATTGAGAGGCGAGTTCGGTGAACATTTTATTTCACTTCGGGACCGGTCAATTGGCCGCCTAGATCGTGCGATGTAACGCCTTTAGACTATTTTTTGTGGTTCTATGTTAAAGCCCATGTCTATACAGACATGCCCGCTTCAATTGACGTATTGGAAGACAACATTGAAGCATTTATTCGTGAGATACCGGCCGAAAGAAAGAGTATACCAAAATTGGACTAAGGGGATGGACCATTTGATTTGAGTCAAGGTCAACATTTGCATGAAATAATCTTCAAACATTAAATTATATGGACCGTACTATCGATCCAAATAAAGATTTCATGCATTTTTCTGAATTTTATGTGTTTTTTGAAAAACTTTCCTATAGCTTTTAAAAAATCACCCTTTGTTAACAAAATATAGACCCTTGAAATTGCAGCCTAACAAGAAGAAATTGCAAATACAAATTATGTGTAGATTTCTTTACATTTTGAACATTGCATCCAAAAATTAGTAAAAGGGCGTTATATTCGGCAAAGCCTAATCTTCCATGAAGTGAATTTCAAAGTATTACTGATTCTAGGCTGTCGACTTTGCGTAGAAATCAACCTACACGCCTACTTATCTTTACTGTAATTTCTGATGTTTCATTGGTGATGTATTGAAAAAATTAAATAATTTTAAAAAACACTATCGCTGCAATCTTTAAAAAATGTGCTTAAAAATTAAATATTGTTTATTTATTTAGTAATTTTCAGTCCTGAAGCCGCATGTTCATGATTTCAAATAGAGCCGTTTAATTGGTACCATCTATCTCCTTTTCCCATTGTGATAATAAACGCAAAAATTTGGAAAAATGACAAATATGATGCAACAAAAATATCTCGACAAATGGACAGGCGGACTTACACACTATGTATAGCTGAACCGACATAGGATTTGATTCTTATTCTCTTCATTATCTACCTCCCCGTACACATTTAAGAAAGTAGTAAAACAGATGGTTGCTTTTATCACACTCTGTACCTGGGCCAGGTAACTGAAGCATTGTTTTCGAAGAAGAATTAAGTCACGTTTGTTTTCCAACGAATGGAAAGAATATCTTCATTTGTCAAAGAAACGCCAACGCAATTCGATAGGGGCTAAAAACCAATAAAATTTATAAAAACGTCTTCATTTCATTAGGAGATAGATGGACACTACAATGGCAATCCAGTGGGAACCACTCGAATAGATTATTTCAATGAAATTAAGATGTTTTTCTAGTGATTATACTCCGCTACTTCAATGATCTCATTAAACAATGAAAAACCATTCTGGTGACTACTGACACAGCGCACATGATGTTTCGCGAGGCTTTCCAAAACTATAAGAGCAATTGTACTGAGCCGAAACCAAAAACTGTCCTAATTTGAGTAGTTTTCTAACTATGTTCATATCCACTGTTAAAACATTTATGGAAATGTTAAATTCTGACAGGTTTGAATATAGTATAATACGCACTTCCAATCAGTATACGATTTTGAATATTCTATACAGGTGAATTTTATTCAACTCATGTTAAAATATAGTCTAAAGAGTGATTTTTTTGAGGTTAGGATTTTCATGCATTAGTATTTGACAGATCACGTGGGATTTCAGACATGGTGTCAAAGAGAAAGATGCTCAGTATGCTTTGACATTTCATCATGAATCGTCTTACAAACGAACAACGCTTGCAAATTATTGAATTTTATTATCAAAATGCGTGCTCTGTTAAGAAAGTTCATTGCGCGCTTCCATTTTATGGTCAGTTTAATCGACCCACTGAAGCGGCTATTCGGGCTATTGTGACTAAATTTCGGACCAAATTTACATTGTTGGACATTAAACCACCAACACGCTTACGTAGAGTGCGAACTGAAGAAAATATCGCAGCTGTATCGGCCAGTGTTAATGATGACCACCAATTTTCGATTCGTCGCCGTTCGCACGCACCAATTGGGTCTCTGTTACTCAAAAACGTGGAAATGCCAAAATTGGACTAACCGGATGGACCACCTAAGACGCAGCCGCGATCAACATTTAAATGAAATTATCTTCAAAAAGTAAATGTCATGGACCAATCTAACGTTTCAAATAAAGAACCGATGAGATTTTGCAAATTTTATGCGTTTTTTTTTAAAAAAAAGTTATCAAGCTCTTAAAAAATCACCCTTTAGTATACTATACATTAAAAAAAATAAATGACCATTGCAATTCTGTATTTAACTGAAATACGTCAAGTTCTCATATCAAAAACAAACAGTGATTTGAAACATTCGCCTTCAGTAATATGATGTCCACTTATTTAAATTCGATTTTAATTCTATAGATTTTCTTTTAGAACAAATACAGCGGTTTCCATTTTTATATTCCCTGTGGATATTCCATTATCATCCATTTCTTTTGATTTGAAGTTGACGAAAAGGCACCAAAAGTTAATTATAATCCGCAGTACGCTCACAATGGGATACAGTGAATTTCACTTAATATTTAAAATGATTTATCTGTCTGTTGTCACTATGATGTCTTGTCATGCAAGCGTGGCTAGATAAAATAAATGTATGTCATGAAATATTATTTATTAAGAGTAATTAGGAAGAATTTCAAAGTGAAGTTGAAAAAAATCTGTACTTTTTAAATACTGATTCTAAAATTTAAATCGCCAAACCTATATAAATGAGCCAAAAATTACATAAACACCCAATGACAGTGACATTTCTTCGAATTTTATTCTAGTATAATTAAGTTAAAGATCGCTGCAGAAAAGTGTCACAGAGATACAAAAAAATTTTCTTCTCGCAGAAACTTTAATAGATATTAAAATAGTTTGCATTCCCCTGAGCCGAGGTCGTTAGCATTCTATGCAACTGTCACATCAAAGTGTTAACGCAAGGACTTGTGGCAAATACGTTGTCGCACAACGTTTTCCACGGCACTTGATGTGCGTGGGAATTTGCACTCCTCTAACATTTGCAGGTTTATGTAAAGTTATATTCTTAAGTTTATTAGACTGGGTAGAGTTTGTATTGTTAATTATTTGGACCAAATGTTGGGCTTGGACATACCAAATGTACAATTACGCAGTGCAACATGAAAAAATATAACCATATACGGACACCACTACGTGATAAAAGACCAAAAAAGACCCGTGTCTCACAGTTTTGCCCAAAGTCATGCACTTTTTTTACCCAAAGATTTTGGGTCTCATTATCATTTTTGCAAAAAGTGATCATTTTCTCGGGCTCATATCTTGCAAACCGTTTGTTGTAGTTGTAGCTCTTGTCAAAAAGAACAAAAATTGAGAACATATAAATAAAAAAATCATCTGGAAGATCAAAATCGCAAAAAATAAAAAACAACAATTTTTTACCTTTTTCCCTTGTTCAGCTCCATAGGTAGCAAACCGTTCAAAATTCAAGGAAACAATCAACTACAAAAATGTACCTAAGATCTCAATAAACAACTTTCTAGAATATATGACCTTCCTAGGAATAATATATCTTGCAGGGCTGTGTCTGTTAATTGTCAGTCCGACTACAGTGCGTATGAGTGATATTTATTAATCAACAGCACGTATACGCTACCTACACACACTACAGCCTATAAGAATTGACCATTGACCTTGATTATGAAGTTTTTTGTTTTATATGTTCGCATATTTGTTCTTTATGACAAGAGCTACAACTTTGCATCAGAGATAAAACAAAATTCAAACGGTTTGCAAGATATGAGTCTGGGAAAATGATCACTTTTTTGCAAAAATTACACCGAGGACCCAAATCTATGGGACTCTTAAAAAAGTGCATTACTTTGGGCAAAACTGGGATCCATGGTTCTTTTTTCCATGACTTAAAAAATTACACACAATGTTATCGATAGATTGTAAATATATTTTGAACGGTAATAGTGATCATAAAGACCTACAAATAATGTGCTTACATGAGAATGTACATCAATTAATTTAAAATATATTTGACTGCCAAGAGAAAAATGCATATCTTATTTTAAACATTGTGAACTCGTCTATTTTTTATCATCGATCGAACTTAACGAGTGACCGATATGTTTGAAAAAACATAAAATTTTTGGGATTTATTTTCCCCGTTTTGGGAATTATGTAAATGTTATTGTTGGATTGAATGTTAATATGTCGAGACTGCAGCCTATTGTCGCTTCTTGCCTGATTCGCGGTGAGTTGACGACTGATGCAAATACGCATGAAGATAGAGAGCCAAGTCGATCGTACAATCGCATCGCATGGAAAGGAAGAAAGGAGCACGAAGAGAAAGGATGTCATCCAGCAAACAATTTGTGTCCGCATGCAGATAGAGCTTGTCTACAAATATGTTTTTTGTATTGTTTGATAGCACTTGACTATATTTAATTCTTCAGAAAAGCAATGTACCAATTTCGAAATTCCATTATCACAATGGAATGTCTGATCAATGAATCAATGTTTGCTTGATACAATTTGTATATCCCCTCCTCCAGGATGACACTTTGTCATTCCGTTTGTAACACCTTTAAATACCGACCTGACACTCCAAAAGTGTATATATTCTTCATCGTCATAAAATTCAAACGACAACAGCTAGAAACACGAAATTGAGTGTGTACATTCCTCTAATTGAGAAGATATGTAAAAAATACCTTTATTTTTCCAAATTCGTACCATCAAGGGATACAATGGGAGCAGAAAGATAACAATGGTACCAACTAAACGACTGCAGCTAGAATGAAGAAATTTAGTGTGTACATCACTCTACTTGCGTAGGCACGTAAAATAAAGAGATTTTCCATATTCGTACTTTTATGGGGGTAAATGAGTAAAAGGGGATAAAAATGGAATTCTGTGTATAACATCATCTGACTGTATAGACTTGCAAAATAAAGAGATTTTTAAAAATGCATACTTTTTTATTTTTACTTGCACTTTGTACGTGAGAGTTAATCGATTTTTTTTAATAATGAAAATTTGTAAAATGGAAATAAAAAACTGAAAATGCACTCACTATCCCCCAATATTTAGGGTAAGTTTTTTGAAGATTGTTGCCTTACATTTTCTTTTTGAAAATACTTGAAGTATTATTTCGATTTATAAGCGTGGTTCAATATAATTAAAATTTTATGTTTATTTATAAAATTATTTTTTCCATATTTTTCGGTTTGGCTATATTTGTTTTGGTTTGGCTATATTAAAAACAATTTAATATTGTCCCTTTTTGGCCATAAAAGTACGAGTATCGAAAGATCGCAATATATTTCGAATCTACGTAACCTGAGCGAAATATACATCGACTGAAATTACTTTAGCTGTAGCTATCGAATGGATACAACGTATGTGTATGGATACAATTTTATCCCTTCCCCATAAAAGTAAAAAAATATAAAATTCCTTGATACAGCCATAGAAATGTACATACCGAATTTCGTTATACTAGCTGCAGCCATTTAGTGGGTACCAATGTTATTTCTTTTTCCACATTTCCTCCCCTAAAAGTACAAATTTTGAAAATCTTTACTTTAAGTGTACATGCTACTAGATGGATGTATACACCGAATTTCATTATTCTATCTGCAATCGTTTTGTTGGTACCATTTCTATTCCTCTCTTTCCATTTCCATTTACCACCTTAAAAGTACGAATTTAAGAAAAGCCTTTTTGTCTACTCAATTAGAATTTCGTGTTTCTAGATGTTGTTGTTTGCTAGGTACCATTTTTATCCCATTTTGCTCCATTACACCCCCTACAAATAGGAATCGTTTTACTGTACGAAATATCAAGTTAATATAAGCAGACATATTCGAAAAACATGTTTAAATACTCGAAATATTAGGGGTATTTTATTTCCTTGTGAGAGAAAACATTTTCCCTGTGGACTGAGTTCGCCCATTTTCAATACCAACCGATCTAAAACTATTAGACGTATTCATGGCAAATTTTTATTTTTTACTGACCGATTTTAATGTAATACACCTTGTTTTGAAAGCAATATCAATTATTTTTAAAATATTGAAATAGTATAGCCGCGTTATATTTTTTTAAGTTTTTAAAATTTTATTTCATTTATTTTAACTTACGCAATGATTGCATTCATCCATTTTTGTGATATTTTAAAGTAGTGTTGTTAGATGCCTTTCCTAGCGACTGCCAATTGTTTCTGGTGTAGTGCCTTCAAAGAGTTGCATACTCCTGAGTTTGCTATTTCCTCAAATTTACCGTATTACCGTAAATTTAGTTAAAGCTAACGTACCAATATATTTAAGTCAACCTTCCTTTTGGATATTACAAACAAATGTTGAAAGACATAATACCCTAGTTCCAACCTTGTTTTCATAATTTAATGGCATTAAGCTGAACAATATGAAAAGAAATTTGGTTTAAATTTCCTTAATTAAAAAACAAAAACATAGGTCTGGATTTTCATCCCCTTCGATTTTGAAGAAATTTGGTGCATACATTCTACTAGTGGTTGCGGGCATTATACCGTTTACCGTAGCTCAAAGTAGTGCGTGGTTTTAGTTTTACAGTTGTCCAAAATTGGTTATCTCGGGTTTTTTTTTGGAAGAGATGGCTTCCTTATCGATATCATAACTTTGGATCGCGTTATCAGATCTTAACGATATTAATATCACCTGAAAGATTTTCACTTTCTCTTTCCGAATCTATAGGAAAATATGAATGTCCTTGTGGTTCAAGGATTCAAAAAATTAGAAATAATTTTAATCCTTGAATATTCTGAAAAAACATATCTTTAATTTTCTTTTTTTGTTTTGTATTTTAGATTAAGTTATTATCTACAAAATATCAAAAATTCAGATTATGGTGGCCATAGGTTAAAAAATTACGGCTGTTTTCCAGTATTGCGTTATTTCAGCAAGCCCAAAAATTTTCATTTTCCACGTTTTTAGTTCGATTTATGTTTTTAGGGGCTCGTTGTAGAGATATTGATCGCCATTTGCAATTTTAAGAACTTCTTAATCCATTGAGATACGCACATTTTTTCAAACGGTTCGTCCTTAATGGGTTAAATGTGACATAACAAGTGATATATGAAGTCATTTGCATCGTAAACACTTTCTAGTCTTACGCAAAGCTAATTTTTGAAAATAAGCTGAAATTTCGGTATTTCAATGGATAAATTGGAAGGAAAACTGCACATAAGCTGTTACAATACCTCCGTGCGACACGATTTCCCTCCTAATAACGAGACTATATAGAACTGAAACTATAGGTCACTAATAGCAAAACTGCGTACTAATTTTTTTATTTCGTGGCCATTTTTCCATTTTAGAGGACTTTTATTTTCCAAAGAATATAGTTGTTTTAATAATTTAGTTTCGTGCTTGTGCGTGCCTGAGAATATGGCAATCAAATGAAAGAGAAGAAAATTTGTTAAAAAATACTTCAAACTTATTATATTTACAATCTTATGTAAAGGGTGATTTTTTAAGACTTGATAACTTTTTTTTTAAAAAAAACGCATAAAATTTGCAAAATCTCATCGGTTCTTTATTTGAAACGTTAGATTGGTCCATGACATTTACTTTTTGAAGATAATTTCATTTAAATGTTGACCGCGGCTGCGCCTCAAATGGTCCATCCGCTTAGTCCAATTTTGGCATTTCCACGTTTTTGAGTAACAGAGGCCCAATTGCTGCGAACGGCGACGAATCGATAATTGATGGTCATCATTAACATTGGCCGATACAGCTGCGATATTTTCTTCAGTTCGTACTCTACGTAAGCGTCTTGGTGGTTTAATGTCCAACAATGTAAATTTGGTGCGAAATTTAGTCACAATAGCCCGAATAGCCGCTTCAGTGGGTCGATTAAACTGACCATAAAATGGAAGCGTGCGATGAACTTTCTTAACAGAGCACGCATTTTGATAATAAAATTCAATGATTTGCAAGCGTTGCTCGTTAGTAAGTCTATTCATGATGAAATGTCAAAGCATACTGAGCATCTTTCTCTTTGACACCATGTCTGAAATCCCACGTGATCTGTCAAATACTAATGCATGAAAATCCTAACCTCAAAAAAATCACTCTTTATTATTTTAGCATTAACAACCATTTAAAATTTTCCCTTCGTCTATCCATTGAAAGAACAAAATATCAGATTTTTTTAAAAAAGCTTTGCATAGAGTAGAATATGTTTACGATGCAAATGACTCCATATGTCAGTTGTTATTTCACATTTGAACAATTGAAAAAATGTGCGACCCTCAATTGGTTCTTAAAATTGCAACTAAAATCTCTCCAACGAGCCCCTAAAAACACAAGTCGAACTAAAAAGTGTAAATTTAGCGAATTTTTTAAAAAATTCAATAAAATCGTAAAAATCGCCCCTTTTTACTGGGTCACGGGAAAGAATTTAATTTCTAATGGATTTTTTCTCAATACCATTCTCATAGTGAATTCTTTTCAAGAAAAACATGTATTATAGAGTTTTTTTATTAAAGCGAAATATTTTGGGAGAACCCGTAAAACAAGCGAATCTTTTAGTCGGGAACTTCGTCATCGACATTTGAATCGGGAACATCGACAACTTTTATTTTGAAGCGACTCCTATGTATATAGATATGAATGAAAAATGTTGGCCTTGTTGAAATAGCGCAATACTACTGGAAAAACAGCTGTAATTTCTTAACCTAAGAGAGAGAATAATATAAGCTAAAAAACAAAACAAAATCAAGAAAATTAAAGATATGTTTTTTCAGGATATTCAAGGATTAAAATTATTTTCAGTTTTTGGAGTCCTTGGACCATAAGGACATTCAAATTTTCATGCAGATTCGGAAAGAGGAGGTGTAAATCTTTCAGATGGGATCAATATCGTTAAAATCGAATAACGCGATCCAAAATTATGATATCAATAAGGAAGCCACCTCTTCCAAAAATCACCGAGATAGCCAAATTTGGACCAGTGTAAAATTTAAGCCACGTACTATTTTGAGCTACCGTAAATATTATATTGCCCGCAAACTCTAGGCTCGGACCAGATTTTAATTTATAGCAGGATTTATCTAAATACCATTTTCACCGTGAATTTTTTCAAGAAAACCCTGATTTATAGAGGTTATGTTGAACGCGTCCAGTTCACGAACGGACACTGATAAAAGCGAACTAAAGGGTGATTTTTTAAGAGCTTGATAACTTTTTTTAAAAAAAAAAACGCATAAAATTTGCAAAATCTCATCGGTTCTTTATTTGAAACGTTAGATTGGTCCATGACATTTACTTTTTGAAGATAATTTCATTTAAATGTTGACCGCGGCTGCGTCTTAGGTGGTCCATTCGGAAAGTCCAATTTTGGGCAACTTTTTCGAGCATTTCGGCCGGAATAGCCCGAATTTCTTCGGAAATGTTGTCTTCCAAAGCTGGAATAGTTGCTGGCTTATTTCTGTAGACTTTAGACTTGACGTAGCCCCACAAAAAATAGTCTAAAGGCGTCAAATCGCATGATCTTGGTGGCCAACTTACCGGTCCATTTCTTGAGATGAATTGTTCTCCGAAGTTTTCCCTCAAAATGGCCATAGAATCGCGAGCTGTGTGGCATGTAGCGCCATCTTGTTGAAACCACATGTCAACCAAGTTCAGTTCTTCCATTTTTGGCAACAAAAAGTTTGTTAGCATCGAACGATAGCGATCGCCATTCACCGTAACGTTGCGTCCAACAGCATCTTTGAAAAAATACGGTCCAATGATTCCACCAGCGTACAAACCACACCAAACAGTGCATTTTTCGGGATGCATGGGCAGTTCTTGAACGGCTTCTGGTTGCTCTTCACTCCAAATGCGGCAATTTTGTTTATTTACGTAGCCATTCAACCAGAAATGAGCCTCATCGCTGAACAAAATTTGTCGATAAAAAAGCGGATTTTCTGCCAACTTTTCTAGGGCCCATTCACTGAAAATTCGACGTTGTGGCAGATCGTTTGGCTTCAGTTCTTGCACGAGCTGTATTTTATACGGTTTTACACCAAGATCTTTGCGTAAAATCTTCCATGTGGTCGAATAACACAAACCCAATTGCTGCGAACGGCGACGAATCGACATTTCACGGTCTTCAGCAACACTCTCAGAAACAGACGCAATATTCTCTTCTGTACGCACTGTACGCATTCGTGTGGTTGGTTTAATGTCCAATAAAGTAAACTGAGTGCGAAACTTGGTCACAATCGCATTAATTGTTTGCTCACTTGGTCGATTATGTAGACCATAAATCGGACGTAAAGCGCGAAACACATTTCGAACCGAACACTGATTTTGGTAATAAAATTCAATGATTTGCAAGCGTTGCTCGTTCGTAAGTCTATTCATGATGAAATGTCAAAGCATACTGAGCATCTTTCTCTTTGACACCATGTCTGAAATCCCACGTGATCTGTCAAATACTAATGCATGAAAATCCTAACCTCAAAAAAATCTCTCTTTATTTTGGGAGAACACATAAAACAAACCAATATTTCGTTTCAGTCAGGAACATCCACAACTTTTATTTTGAAGCCTCTCTAATAAATATATGTGTTTAAAAAAGTTTTAAATACACTTGCAATATATATTTTGTTAAAAATGCCCAATTTCAAATAAAGTCAAAGTTAAAAAACTTCACCAAGTTCTTACTGATTTACTCACACTTGTAAGGCTATAATAATTAAAAAAGTGAAAATGTTTGTTAGTATGAATTTGAACATATTTTAAGAATTTGACTTTTCTCAGTGCAAACTTCATTAGCATTGACTTTAATTAAAATAATTTGACTGCTACAACTTTTGTTTAACAAATAAACACGTGCTAAATTGTATTACGCCGTAACAGCATACACCTTAAATGGTTATTAATTGTTAAAAATTAATTTAACAGCCTTGCTGTCTAATTGAAAAACTTTGTGGATTTTTTTCTCTGAGAAAAGTTGTAACAATTATTACTGCCATCTGTCATATTCAGTTCAAAAACTGTTTAAAACATATTCTCTCACAAAGCAAGAAAAAGTGCTGGTATGTTCGAGCGAAACGAATATTAAAATGCCTCCATACAGCCATGAGGATTTGTATTCAATACAATCGCGATACATTACAGTCGTTGTCAGTCAGATCATAAGTTAAATCTTTTAGTCACCATGTCTTTCAGAATCACATCCAATGTCCTGTGGAATTTATCAGCGGATTTAATTAGTCAAATTATATTTTTTTAATATGCTCGTGTTAAAACATCTTCCCTATCATGTAAATAATTTGAGCCAAATGAGGAACCATGAAGAGTATACCTCCATAAAGGCAAGAAATTTACAAACATCTTCAGACAAAAAAAAACTATGTCTTGTCATTTATTTTGGTTCGAGACCATAGGTTGTGCCGAAGTCTTCAGCAGAACCCAAAATTAGCAAAGAAGGCGAAGTGAGACCTTTATTGTTGCAGCTGAAAGTTGACTGCGCAGTTTCGATGGGCGCTACACCATCTCATCAGAACTTTCGCAACGAATGTATGTCTTTGACTTAAATCAGGGTTCATATTAGTACCAGCGGTCACATATTTCTAATGAGAAACGCTGATAAACAAAATATTCCACCGAACTAAGTCGACACACTAAAAATCTCACTTTGCCAATTCAATGTTGTGCATGTGCTCGCATCGCTCGCAACAATGCAAAGGTTGTTGTTGTACGGTATGTCCCGTCTTCACTGTACCTCGTGTGTATTGTTGTTGTTTGTATGTATAGTTGGTCTGTTATGTTGTATGTCTTGTCATTTATTTTGGTTCGAGACCATAGGTTGTGCCGAAGTCTTCAGCAGAACCCAAAATTAGCAAAGAAGGCGAAGTGAGACCTTTATTGTTGCAGCTGAAAGTTGACTGCGCAGTTTCGATGGGCGCTACACCATCTCATCAGAACTTTCGCAACGAATGTATGTCTTTGACTTAAATCAGGGTTCATATTAGTACCAGCGGTCACATATTTCTAATGAGAAACGCTGATAAACAAAATATTCCACCGAACTAAGTCGACACACTAAAAATCTCACTTTGCCAATTCAATGTTGTGCATGTGCTCGCATCGCTCGCAACAATGCAAAGGTTGTTGTTGTACGGTATGTCCCGTCTTCACTGTACCTCGTGTGTATTGTTGTTGTTTGTATGTATAGTTGGTCTGTTATGTTGTATGTCTTGTCATTTATTTTGGTTCGAGACCATAGGTTGTGCCGAAGTCTTCAGCAGAACCCAAAATTAGCAAAGAAGGCGAAGTGAGACCTTTATTGTTGCAGCTGAAAGTTGACTGCGCAGTTTCGATGGGCGCTACACCATCTCATCAGAACTTTCGCAACGAATGTATGTCTTTGACTTAAATCAGGGTTCATATTAGTACCAGCGGTCACATATTTCTAATGAGAAACGCTGATAAACAAAATATTCCACCGAACTAAGTCGACACACTAAAAATCTCACTTTGCCAATTCAATGTTGTGCATGTGCTCGCATCGCTCGCAACAATGCAAAGGTTGTTGTTGTACGGTATGTCCCGTCTTCACTGTACCTCGTGTGTATTGTTGTTGTTTGTATGTATAGTTGGTCTGTTATGTTGTATGTCTTGTCATTTATTTTGGTTCGAGACCATAGGTTGTGCCGAAGTCTTCAGCAGAACCCAAAATTAGCAAAGAAGGCGAAGTGAGACCTTTATTGTTGCAGCTGAAAGTTGACTGCGCAGTTTCGATGGGCGCTACACCATCTCATCAGAACTTTCGCAACGAATGTATGTCTTTGACTTAAATCAGGGTTCATATTAGTACCAGCGGTCACATATTTCTAATGAGAAACGCTGATAAACAAAATATTCCACCGAACTAAGTCGACACACTAAAAATCTCACTTTGCCAATTCAATGTTCAAATATAATTTATATCGTGCGAGTTCTTGTAGATTGTAAACAATGCTTCATATTAAGTTTGAATTTATCTGGGTGTTAGAAACATCAAAAATGTTTTAAATTATTATTAGAAACATTTATTATCGGTATGAGTGAAAAATCAGCCAGTAAATGAAAAGGAGTTACATTTTCTTTAAATATGTTAAAAAAAATTAAATCCTCGCCCGAGATAGAAACAAAAAATCGTAAGAAAATATGAATGAATATTAAGAACAATTTTTGAGCATGTATGCAATAAACATAATAAATATTAAATTGTATCTAAAAAATTAAAAATGATGTACCAACCAATAAGATTGTATTTACATGTATACTACAACTAATAAAAAATATTTATCTTATTCTACTAAATCAAAAATATAAAAATGTTTAAGTTCAGCACATCATAAATCATGATAAAAATTTAATTAAATCTAATTATATTAGATAATATGTTCTAGAGCTGTGGACAGCCCATTAGACAATCTTTAGACCTCTTTTGCGAATAACTGTACTCTCCAAACTGCCAGCCAGCAAGAGAATAATTTATTTATTGCAAGAAGTAAGTGAAGATATTTTTCAATTGGTCAATAGAAAAACAGAAAATAATAATAAATTGTCAGGAAATGTGGAATTTTTACTTAGAAACTGCTAAAAGTACAGATAAACGGAAATCGACAGTGCTAAAGTTATACATCGGTTCAAAGGAGAAAAATAATTCAAAATAATAGTAGAGAAACATTAACAGATTAAAAATTAAAATTAACTCATTATTCAAAAAAAAAACGTTTAATATGGTTCCTAAGGTGGCTACAGTGTTGAAAAAATCTTTTGGGAAAGACGATTGTGCAGACACTGTAAGTAGGTACATAAAGAGTGTCGGGTATAGTGCTCGCACTGCATGTAAAGAGCCGGACGTTAGCGAAACAAACACAAAAAGGGGTTATTAACATAGCAACAAGTGAAAAAAAAACATATTATTTTTGGGAACTTGTAATTTTCTCGGCCAAATAAGTTTGCAGAACTAAGTCTAAAGCTACTGCCAAGCATGTAGCTTAGGGGTGGGATAGTGTTGTATGGGAATTTTAGAAGTTAGATGTAGATATTTTATGAGATTCAAAACAAATTATGATCCAAAAAATGGAGGTAGTTCGGCGGGTGAAAGTGGGCACTCATCGGGGTCAAAGGTAACGGAAGATAACTTTTCATCCCCAACATGTCCGTCTGTCCGTCCATCTATTTTTGTAATCATGATTCAGGTCGCAATTGTAGCCAGAACCAAATGAAACTTCGCACAACTAAGTTTTTCGGGACAAGGACGAACGCTATTTAATCGGTTCAGATTTAGATATAGCCCCCATACGAATTTCATTCCCGATTTGACTCTTTTCACTCTAGATACCACATATTACAACAGATTTTCTTCAAAATTGGCAGAAAATCTTATATTTCAACTAGAAACACCTGTGGTGAAAATGTGTTAGATCGGTTCAGATTTGCATATAGCTCCCATTCAAATTTCGCTCTCGATTTGTTTTTTTCTGGTCTAAAAACCACATATTTTTACTGATCTTCTTCAAATTTGGCAAAATATCTTATACTTCCATAAGAAACACCCATGCTGAATATAGGTCAGATCGGTTCAGAATTATATATAGGTCCCTCACAAATTTCACTCCTGATTTCACTTTTTCGACTCAATAAACCACATATTTTAACAGATATTCTTCAAATCTTGCAAAATATCTTATATTTCAACCAGAAACACCCATTGTGGAAATGGGCCAGATCGGTTCAGATTTACATATAGCTCCCATTCAAATTTCGCTCCCGATTTGACTTTTTCTTCTCTAGAAAGCATATATTTTAACAGATCTTCATCAAATTTGGCAAAATATCTTATGTTTCCATTAAAAACACCCATGGCGAATATGTGTTAGATCGGTTCAGATTTACATTTAGCTCCCATACAAATTTCGCTCCCGGATTGACATTTCCACCCCAGAAACCCTGAATTTTCACCGAATTTCTTCAAAGTGAGCATAACACATTTATATTTGAACTGGAAGAACTTATTGTGAAAGTTAGTCATTTTATTCCCTGTTTGGATATAGCCCCGATACAAATATTCCTGTCGATTTGACAAATTTGGTCAGGTCATATTAGACTATGATTAGGAAACATACAAAAAACCTTCCCGTTTTCACTTTTTTATCGAATTGAATTGTGTTCGGATAGAAAGTGGAGTGTTTCATATAGTCGGCCCTTCCCGACTTTAGCCTTTCCTTACTTGTTTATTATTACAGTAAGGTCCATTAATTTTCCCTAACCAACTTACCATCAATCCCCACACCTTCATGGCGCTCCCATACATAAACTGTTTTTTATAAAATTTGCTCCCACAAACTGTCCCAAGGAGGCCCCAAAGGAGTCCAATATTTTCGGAGAACGTACTTTCGATCTTAATGTGGTCCACACAAAATTTTTCATTTTTATAACTTTTTTATGAAGGAAAGCCCCAAAACCGCCCCTAATCACGCCTAGGGGAAGCCATGTAAGACTGGTCCCCATCAACTATGTCTCCTTATACTTTCCCCAAAAAAACAGTCCCCTATCTCCATTGCATAATGGGGCTCCCATACAAAACCACATTTAAAAAAATTGCTCCCACTGCTCTATCTGTCCCAAGTAGGCCTCTAGTGGAATCAAATGTATGACCATACCCCAATATTTTCTCGGAACAAACTCTGGAAACCACAAATTTTACTCGCAAATATACAAACATCGCTCTCGATTTGACTGGAGACCAAATTTTTTCATATTTTCTTCAAAATTAGCATAGCACCTCGTATTTCAACTAGAGACGTATGTCGTGAAAGTGAGTCATATCGTTTTAGGTTTATATACAGTTTCCATTGCTCCCGATTTGACTTGTTCCGCTCTAGAAACCATATATTTTAATCAATATTCATCAAATATGGCAAAACACAACTGTGATGAAAATGTGTCACATCGTTATGGAGGTTTTATTTAAAAAATGGGAGTACAAATATTAAGGGTACCTCGACGAAAGTAGGATTTTCAGTAAAAAAATATACATAAACAAAAATTTGTGCACACAAAAAATAAATATTTTGTTATTTATATCTCGGACACAACATTTTTATTTTTTCTGAGAATCATTACATGATTCTAAGTAAATCTTTGTTAACCCACTTAAGTCCCACAACATAGATTAAGTGCTAAAAACAACTGTATATTAATTAAAATTTTCTATATTTAAAAAATACATAACTATTTGTTGTTTTCAATATTTGTTTTGAACTGGCTATATTTTATGGAGTAAAAATTTAATTAAAATCGTTAGGTGACATTTGTTACACCGTTCGATATTTTCTCATTTTTGCAGGACTTTTAATTCCCAATAATTTATTTTCGTACTTTTGCGATCCATATAAAGGAGGAGGAAATGAAGGAGAAGAGTATCTGTTTAAAATACTTCAAATTGCATGGCTCTATATTTTTTAGTTTATCATTACAAATCATTTAAATTTTTCTCCCTTAGCTTATTTAGTTCGTCATGTTTTACTTTTTAAAGTGGAAAACTTGAAACGGTTGTTAATGCTAAACGCATGCATGCAATGCAGATAGATGCATGGAATTCAAATTATTTTTAATTTATATGCTTCTCTTTCATTTGAAACCCCATATTTGTATGTCTTGTAAAATTATGAAAAAAAATTATTAAAACAACTATGTCATTTTGAAATTAAGAGTACAAAAGATTACACAAATGAAAAACTACACAGTTTTCCAAAATACGACCTCTAGTTCTATGTCTACATAGTAATCCAAAAAATACGATCGCTCGGTGTTATTTGACAGCCCCCCACCTTTATCATGGTTTTGGTCCGTCTTCAAAAGTCTTCCGTGCCGTTCGTAATAACCTTAAGCTTTATTAAAAATATCCAAAATACATATCCTGTATACAAAATCTCTTATTCACAAAACAAAATTGCTTACAGTAAGCTATTCCTGTTGCAAAAGCTAGTATTTATATATTTAACACCCAAATGAACTCCGTTTGACTGTTCATTATTCATTTTCCAAAGCTATAAGATACAACCCCAATAATCCACACAGATACAGGATATTCATTCAACATAAGACAAACACACAATAGATCTTTTTTGTTGAAACTGTTTTGCATAAATCCAACAATAAACCACATTAAAATTTCAGTCGTATCTTTCTTGTGCTGACATACTCCTGACAGACTCCTTTTACGAATACGACATTGCAAAAATTTCTCCTATTTCCATTGCAAAAAACACATCAATAAAGGAAATTCTTTATGACTGTCGTTAAACAAAAAGAATTCCGGATGTTTAAATACTGAAAGTTAAGCCTGCTCTTTCAATTTCAATTAAAGAATAAAAACAATATATTCCATGTTTAAAGTTTGTGTGATGATAAGGACTGTAAATACTTTATAATAGTTATGGAAAGTCTAAAGCCTGGTATATGATATAATACAACTCTCTCTCTATGTTTGTAAGTGGTTAATCGTACTTTTAGGGACATAAAACGACTGTAACTGGAATCATGAAATTAGGTCTGTAACTCCACTTTGGACGCGAAACACGATGGGTTTTCTATATTAAGACTATTCCTCTCAAAATGGTACATACATTTGGTTACGGAATCTAGAAATTGATAATTAGGAAAATCGGACTTGAGGGAAAATGTTTCTATTTTCTGACAATACACCTAATATTTTTGAAAATTGCTGCCTCGTGTTCACTTTTTGAATAGATTTGAAGTATTGTATTTATAGTAGAGGCCTATAACATTATAATATTGAAGCATCACAATTTATTTGCAATAGTAAACAAATATCGTAATATTTATTAAAAAAATCACAATTTTCCTAATCCAATCGTTCGGTAATACTGCGGAATCCATTCCGTGGTGGAGGATATATAGTCTAGCATATATTTAATAATATAAAACGTGTGTACCTCATTTCATCGAAATCGAAAGACCTTCTGCGGTCGCTTATGTTTTCAGAGAAGTCGGATCTAATTCCATCAAACTTTATTTGGGATTGTTTTGGCACAATTCAAGAAATAAGTTTTATTTTTTGGGACACCCTTCTGTGGGTGTTTCTATCGAAGTAAACAACGCGAAGAGCTGATTGTATGTACGACTTTACTGTGACATTCAAACTTTTTTCTTTGTGTGTAGTGCAGGAGACGTATAAGCAATCTAAATATAAACAACGTTACGTATACGCAATATGGAATTTCCACTAAGGAAAAAACTTCGAATCGTTAAAACCTTCATGGATTGTTATCAATGAATCGCAGAAAAACGTGAACAAGTGGAAACCTCTTTGGAGTAAAAGGAAATGTTGAAATATTATAATTTCAATGTGGACTTACTGCCACATAAAAAACTAAAAGTTTAAAAAACTGAACTTCGAAATAATGAAAATATGTCTAATTTAACATTCCGCCAAGGCTATTTAAGATTACTCATCACAGTGGGGTTGCTTTTATATTGCAAAAGTCACGTTGTTTCCTGAAAAATATACATGCTTTGGCATTCAGTAAATCAAAACTTATCAAAAAACCCTCACCATTTTCCCCAACATAATCGACACAGCTAATCAGTATATTTTTGTTGTTGTCGTTTGATTTATTGAAATTCCAAAAATCAATTTCGTTGTTCACACATCTATGTGTAAATGTTCACACAAATGCGCCCACTCATTTGATTTCTAAAACTAATTAATTTATTTGTAATAGCATCGGTTGCAACGTTTAATTATGAATATCCCATCGCATGTGCGAATGCTTCAGCTAAATACAGCAAAATGTGGTTTTGTGGTCATAGCTGTCATTGATCAATACCACTAAAATGGAATTTTCATTATAACATCATTACTCAATTCAATTCATGTTGGAAATATTTTAAATAGGTTGTAAGTCTATATTAAGATTAGCCAGTTGTAACAATTTGAAAATAACATAGTATTCATTCCAGGTTAAATCAGATAAAAAGAGAAAAATATTTCACCCAAACAAATGAAAATACAGTCAATAACGGACGGACATGCTAGATCGTTTTAAACTTTTATAACGATTACTAATATATAAACTTTATAGTTTCACGGGTCCATACTTCAAGACATTACAAATTAAAATATATTATTTACATTTACCATATGTAAACCTTTAGTTGAGTTTGTGTAAAACGACTCATATAATAGTTTCAAAAACATAAAATCAATCCACGTGTTTATGTGATACAATGTATTAGCTATGTAAAATATTCATAATGAAGTTGCATTGATATCTCTACTTTGGTGGCACTCAATTATGGTCGTTATGTCCACAAACGCTTTAGCTTTATTTCTGTGATGAATTTACATGTTTGTCCATTACATGAATTTTCACAATCATTATATTCTTCAAACTGTGCTATTACAAATAAATTAACTAGTAATGAAATTTAAATTAGAATTAAATTTCCATTAGATATTTTTGTTTGAACAACGAAATTAATTTTTGAATTTTCAAACAGATAAACAAACGACGGGAACGAAAATAGTTTTTGGAAGTTTGGTGGGATGTCAAAAATTTTTTCAAGAAAACATGGTAGTTTTAAAGCTGTAATGTCTGACCTTATTACGCGGTTTTATTGTAATGGATCACATTAGCATCACAGTAAACTTAAGTTTCCACACCCTTCTGAACGTATTGACAGTTATTTGTATTACATGTGCCCGTCCATCTAAAGTATGAGATCAAAGTGCAGGTTACAATTGTTTTCCTGAAAATTAATCACATCGTTTGATACATCCACAAACAAACTTATTACAGCATGCGACAGTATTTTTGGATCTGAAGAAATCCATATGAATGAATATTTTATTAAAAATTTTATAATAAATAAGAGCATTGAAACATAGAAGTACTAGCAGTACCCGCTGCTTCGCACGCGAAAAATCCAGGTTTTTATTATTAGTTTTATCCGTCACTGTTTTTGGATAGTATTTATTTGATTTTCTTTTCTAAAATAGTAAATTGGAAACATAGCACTCATATACAGTCAAAGGAATGTGCTTGTCGATGTGCACTATTTTAGCTGAACTCCCTTCGTATATATATATATATATATATATATTATCATTTCCTACCCAGGTTTTAACAAAAAATTACAACCAAAAAATTATTCGAAAAAAAAATCCATTTTGATGGCGCTTCTACATGGTCAGAGGAATTCACATACTAAATTTCATGATTCTACCTGTAATCCTAAAGTTGGTACCATTTTTATCCCTTTTTGTCCCGCTCTCCCCGTAAAAGTACAAATTTCGAAAAATCCAATTTTAATGCGCTTCTACATGGGCGGAAGAACTTACATTCAAATTTCAAGATTCTAACTGCAATATTTTAGTTGGTACCATTTTTATCCCTTTTTGTCCCGCTCACCTTTTATAAGTACACATTTCGAAACATCCAATTTTTCTGCGCTTCTACATGGGCAGAATAACTTACGTACCAAATTTCACGACTATAGCTGCAATACTTTAGTTGGTACCATTTATATCCCTTGCTGTCCCGCTTACTTCTTGTAAGTACAAATTTCGAAAAATCCAATTTTACATGGTCAGAAGAACTTAAATATAAAATTTCAAGATTCTAACTACAATACTTTTGTTGGTACCATTGTTATCCCTAAAAGTACGAATTTCGTAAAACCCTTTCTTAGTCGTAAATTTCGTAAAACCCTTTCTTAATCATATTTGGGAACTACCCTGAAAATTTCATGACCCTGGCTTCAGCCGTTTGGTCTGGGGGCTGGTCAATCATAAGTCACTCAGTCAGTAACGCAACTCTTTTATATAGATAGATATGAAATGATGTAACGAACAAAATATTTCTTTCTGTTTTGTTGAAATCCGGTGGATTTGTATCCGAACCAAAATGTTATAAGAAGAATGTACTCAAAAAATAAAAACAAGTAAAAACGGATTTCATTCCACGATTTTCTTACAAGTGCAGTAATATTACAGGAAAATATCAATCTTTATTTATATATAAAATAGAGTACGTTAGTTACTACGCTTATAACTCAAGATCGCCTGGACCGATTTTGATGATTCGTACCAATTCGGATTGGTCCCCGGCCAAACAAGAGGAATGCCAAAAAATTCCCGAAATATCCCCGTTTTGTAAGGAGTGATTTAACTACGCCATCTTCATTATACACTCCACGAGAGTATTATGGCTTTGTGCATTTGTTTGTAACACCCAAAAGGAAGTGGGATGGACCCATTGTTAAGTATACCGATCGACTTAGAATCACTTTCTGAGTCGATTTAGCAATGTCCGTCTGTCTGTCTGTCTGTCCATCTATTGTTGTAATCAAACTACAGGTCGCAATTATAGTCCGATCTTAACAAAAATTGGCACAAGTTAGTTTTGTGGATCAAGGACGGACGCTATTTAATTTGAGGCAAATCGGTTCAGATTTAGATATAGCCCCCATACAAATGTCGCTCCCGATTTGACATTTTCCGCTGTAGAAACTACATATTGTACCCGATTTTCATTAAATTTGGCACAACAGCTTATAATCCAATTAGAAACACCTATTCAAAAATTGGGTTAGATCGGTTCAGATTTAGATATAGCCCCCATACAAATGTCGCTTCCCGATTCGACATTTTCCGCTCTAGAAACCACATATTGTATCCGATTTTCTTTAAATTTGGCACAACATCTTATAATCCAACTAGAAACACCTATTCAAAAATTGGGTTAGATCGGTTCAGATTTAGATATAGCCCCCATACAAATGTCGCTCCCGATTTGACACTTTCCGCTGTAGAAACTACATATTGTACCCGATTTTCTTTAAATTTGGCACAACATCTTATAATCCAACTAGAAACACCTGTGCAAAAATTGGGTAAGATCGGTTCAGATTTAGATATAGGCCCCATGTAAATGTCGCTCCCGATTTTACATTTTCCGCTCCAGAAACCACATATTGTATCCGATTTTCTTTGAATTTGGCACAACAGCTTATAATCCAAGTAAAAAACCTATGGTGAAAGTGGCTAAGATCAGATTTAGATATAGCGCAAATACAAATGTAGCTCCCAAATGTTTAACCGATTTTGGCCAAGCTATACATATTATATTTCACCTATTTTCGTTCCAGATTTCAATATACCCCATACAAATGTCTTTTCCTATTTAACATTTTTTGTCAAACACACACATTTACAGGATGTAAAAATCCTGCCCGTTTTCACTTTTTCACCGAATTATTGTATTCGTATAGAAAGTGGAGTGTATCATAGAGTCGGTCCCGCCCGACTTTAGCCTTTCCTTACTTGTTATAGATGACGTATTTGTTTACGGAGAAACGCCTGGATTGTGCTGTCTCAGTGGCAAGGTTTAATTACCATCATTGCCCTTACCATCAGAGCCATTGCATACTTTGCATCATGGTGAAACACCAGAGTCACTTCATTTTTTCTCGAACACTCAGAAATATAACGACTTCATTTGGAAAAGATATTATTGACGAACGCTGATTCAATCCGACACTCAAGGTTATAAAGTAACTCATAATTTCCTTGTCATGTTTACGATACGTTGTGACAATTTTTTTACATTTTTTCCGACAATTGTTTTCTGTAAACAATACATACAGATAATTCCTTAATTGTGTTTGTGACATTAATTTCTCTGTTTTATTCATAATGCCGCGACCCAGAAGATCTAATATTTCGCATAGAACCCGTAACGCAAGTAGAGTTACGAATATCGCCAATTAATTGAATATGAATGAACACGAGAACAACGCCGAGTTAGTATGGTGCGACATCGTGCATCACAAACACAAGAAGAAATACAGGCTCTAAATGAAATGGTTCGTTTAACAATAAGAAATCGTCGAGCAGCTCCAACAATTCAACAACGTGAAAATCGAAACGCATAAGAAGAAGTGATTCAAGTGTTGATTTTAATCGTGTAGCGTTTCATTACGATTGCACATTTAACTACAGCTCGCATCCTTCCGTTCAAATTGGTCCAATGAAGGTTGTGTGCAACCATAGCGGTGCATTGAAGTTCACTGGAGAATCGCCTGGATTGTGCTGTCTCGGTGGCAAGGTTAAATTACCACCATTTCCCTTACCATCAGAACCATTGCATTCTTTGCTTCGTGGTGAAACACTAGAATCACGTCATTTTCTATCGAACGCTAAGAAATATATAAGGGCTGCTTTCAAATGACTTCATTTGGAGCTGATATTATTGATGAACACGGATTCAATTCGACATTCAAGGTAATAAAGTAACCCATCATTTCCTTTTCACGCACAGAATTCATTGAATCTTCTTTCGTCATCGACTCCACAGATCCAAGGCCAAATTCACCATCAAATTGGATCATTGCTACCGCTCGAAGACGCTCAACATAAATTCCTCCAAATCTACTTCAGGGGCAATTCGGAAAATCAACTTGATCAGCGCCAAACAATCAGTACGGCAATGAAAAGAGGAGATCTGCAGCAGCTACTTCATGATCATTTGGTTCGGTTATTCAAAACTGCGTGTAATCACATGCGAAGCGATGACTATAAACTTTAGATCAGAGCGGATAAACGACCTGCTGGAACACACGAACGCCAATTTAACGCTGCGACAATAGATGAGGTTGCAGTTGTGATTGTTGGCGAAAATCGGGAATCACGCGATATTGTGCTCACACGTCGGGACTCAGGGCAATTGCAACGAATAACCGAAACACATCGTTCACTTGATGCATTGCAATACCCACTGATGTTTTGGCCAGGCAAAATTTCGTCTCAACGAAAGGGGAGATTATCAACAAAGTGTTTCCAAACATCATTGCTAACCACAAAAACTACGATTTTTACAATTGAAAGTTGGTTAAGTTGTCATCATGCTTCGCAATCTCAATCATCCAAAATTATGCAAAGGGGCGCGTTTAGCGGTCACAAAATTAGTGAGCAATGTTATTCACGCAAGAATACTAAAAGAAAAGTTCAAAGGTGAGGAAGTTCTCATTCCAATAATTCAAATGATCCCAACCGATATGTCATTCGAGTTTAAGCGAATCCAATTTCCAATTCGTCTCGCCTTCGCCATAACAATCAATAAAGCACAAGGCCAATCATTGAGTGTTTGTGGCCTCAATCTGGAGAATGAATGTTTTTCACACGGTCAACTGTATATCGCATGTTCCCGTATCAAAACAAAACGAAAAACATTGTTTATCACACAGTGCTTCAATGAGGCGAAATACAATTCAAAATCAACACGAGCGTAATCCATCCAGCAAATATTTCAAAACAAAGAATAAATTGCAATGGGCAATTGACCACAGATTTTCTGCAATTTGAAATGACGTAGGGCAACGCCAGTGAGACGAATTTCCCCTGATCCACTACAATGAATAACACTAAAATTCTCTTAATTATGTATATACTTTTTATCATTTAATTGTTCATTATACCCTACACCACTTCGTGGACTAGGGTATTATAAGTTAGTTTCGCGCCAAATGATTGTAACACCAAGAAATATTCGAGCTAGACTCACCTTTAAGTATACCGATCGGCTTAGAATCACCAGCTGAGTCGATTTAACGATGTCTGTCTGTCCGTCCGTCCGTCCGTCCGTCTGCTGTCCATCTAAGCTTGTTCACACTCTACAGGTCGCAATTGTTGATCGACTATCATGAAATTTGGCAGAAGTTACTTTTTTGGGCCAAGGACAATCGGTATTGAATCTGGAGGAAATCGGTTCGGATTTAGATATAGACCCCATAAAAATGTCGCTCCCGATTTTACTTTTTCCGCTCTAAAATCGACATAATGTACCCGATTTTCTTTAAAATTGGCACAACATTTTATAATCTAACTAGAAACACCTATGCTGAAAGTGGGTAAGATCGGTTAAGATTTAGATATAGCCCTCACACAAATGTCGCTCCAAACTTGACTTTTTCCGCTCTAAAGTCAACATATTGTACTCGATTTTCTTTAAAATTGGCACAACATTTTATAATCGAACTAGAAACACATATGGTGAAAGTGGGTAAGATCGATTTAGATTTAGATTTAGATATAGCCCCAATAAAAATGTCGCTCCCGAATGTTTAACCGATTCTGGGCAAACTTTCCATATTATATTTCACCAACAAACATACATTGTCAAAGCGGATCACATCATTCCAGGTATCAATATACTACCTTATAAATGTCCTTTCCGATTTAACATTTTTTGCCAAACACATACATTTACATGATACAAAAATCCTCCCGATTTCACTTTTTTACCGAATTGAATTGTAATGAGATAGAAAGTGGGGTGTATCATATAGTGGCTCCGTCCGTCTTTAACCTTTTCTTACTTGTTTGGGAGATACCCATATGTCCATACTTTGGTATAACCCACATGGACCCCATTGCTCTATTACAGCTCCATAAACTACATCTTACATATGATCTTCATCAAATGCTGCAGATCAATTAATGTTTCAACTAGGAATACTTACCGTGGATGAGAAATATATAGGCGCATGTTTTAGCACAGGCTCCAAGTGTTGTGATAGTCCCCCTTCAAATGTCCCCCCGATTCATCCAATTACCGCTGTATAATCTGTATTTATCATTGAATCATGATCAATTTTTCCACATCATGTTATATTTACTTTACTCGGAATAGCTGCTGCCAAATTGCTTTATTATTTACCGTATTCGTTAAATATGACTAAAGATGAATTTAAAGTATAATTTATATGAACTACATTAAATTGCTCTCATGAAATACATGGGATAAGCAATCAAAGCGAGGTATATACGCAGGGAGTGGTGTAGGGTATTATATAGTCGGTCCCGACTTTAGCCTTTCCTTACTTGTTTAGTATTCACATTTTTATTTTTTTTTTTCAAATAAACATGAATTACCTGCACAGATATCCATTAAATATTATCATGTAACTGTATTTGAAACATACCCATAACAATAAATCATTAAATGTCTAAATCAATACTTTTCTAGGCAGAACGAGAACCACTTCGTGGACTAGGGTATTATAAGTTAGTTTCGCGCCAAATGATTGTAACACCAAGAAATATTCGAGCTAGACCCACCTTTAAGTATACCGATCGGTTTAGAATCACCAGCTGAGTCGATTTAACAATATCTGTCTGTCCGTCCGTCCGTCTGCTGTCCATCTAGCTTGTTCGCACTATACAGGTCACAATTGTTGTCCGATTGCCATGAAACTTGGCCAAGGAACATCGGTATTGAATTTGGAAATCGGTTCAGATTTAGATATAGCCCCCATACAAATGTCGCTCCCGATTTGACTTTTTCCGCCCTATAAAGCACATATAGTACCCGATTTTCTTCAAATATGGCACAACATTTTATAATCGAACTAGAAACACCTATGCTGAAAGTGGGTAAGTTCGGTTCAGATTTAGATATAGCCCCTATACAAATGTCGCTCCGTATTTCACTTTTTCCGCTTTAGAAACCACATATTGTACCCGATATTCTTTAAATTTGGCACAACATCTTATAATCGAACTAGAAACACTTGTGCTGAAAGTGGGTAAGATCGGTTCAGATTTAGATATATCTCCCATACAACTGTCGCTCCCGATTTGACTTTCACGCTCTAAAATCCACATATTGTACCCGATTTTCTTTAAAATTTGCACAACATCTTATAATCCAACTAAAAAACCTAGGGTGAAAGTGAGTAAAATCAGTTCAGATTTAGATACAATATATACATACAAATGTTGCTCACGAATTTTTATTCGATTTTGGCCCAACTTTACATATTATATTTCACCAATAAACATACACGTTGAAAGCGGGTCACATCGTTCCAGGTTTCAATAAACCCCCATACAAATGTCCTTTCCGATTTAACTTTTTTTGTCAAACACATACATTTACAGTATGCAAATATCCATCCCGATTTCACTTTTTTACCGAATTGAATTGTAATGAGATAGAAAGTCCGTCCGTCTTTAGCCTTTCCTTACTTGTTTGGGAGATGCCCATATGTCCATACTTTGGTATAACCCTTTGACGACGAATGGGACACATATGTCCCATTTGGTTTTTTCGTAATTACAGGCACATTTTTTAATGGATTTTGACAAAATCGGTGTTGTTCGATAAAAAACAAATGCATTCTTTGACGTTCGTGTTAAAATTAAGGTTTTGTTGTTTCAATTGGGTTTAAGGGCGTCTCAATGTCAGAAATTTGTATTTTTTTTGCAATTTTAGTTTCCTAGTATCTCGGGTTCTTTATGATACTGTTGGATAAACTTTTAGTATTAGATGTGCCAATGCCTTATGTACATTTATTGATCAACGCATTTTAAATTAGTTCTATACTTTAAGATACTTAACACTACACCTTTTTTTTGGTCCATAAGATCAACGCCTCCCATTCCTGTGTTATATTGGGAAATCATTTTTGGACATGTCACATTAATTTTATTTGCAGATCCAGCCTGGCGTCTTTTGACATTTATGGTGTCGATTGGATTTATGAAATTGGATCCCAAATGTACTGCACGATTATCCATCCATTTCACAATTGAAACTCCTTTTGCACAAAGCTTTGGGAGTCTCCATGATCAAAAGATTTATCGGCGTCAAATTTTGGCATTTGTGCACGATTTTTTCGCAAAGTGCCACATGCTCGTATTCCATTGGTCATAAGTCTATGTAATAATATTGGACTATTGAAAAAGTTATCGAAATTAAGTTCTATTCCCATATTTTCCAGCCCTGCTGCCATATGTATAATAACGGAATCGCCAATGCCAACCTCTCTCTGTTCCTTTTTGCCTGTATATATATCAATTTTATATAGATAACCACTCTTAGCATCGCAACGGCACCACAATTTAAACCCCCAGCTTATGGGTTTGTCCTTCATATACTGCTTCATTATATTGCGCCCCTTAAATTTTACCATATGCTCGTCTATAGACTGGCATTTGCCTTGGCTCATATTTTTTCCAAATGCTGAGTTAAAATGATTTATTACTGGTCTAATTTTAAAAGCTCGATCGTATGATGGGTCATCACGGCTTGGCTGTTCAGCATTGTTAACAAAATGTAAGCTGGAAAGAATTTTTTCGAAACGATCTCGAGTCATAACTTTGGAAATAAACGGTACTGAATATATTTCCATCGTAGACCAGTACAATCTTATTTCTGGCAATCTGTGGATACTCATTGCTATAATCATTCCAAAAAACGCTTTCAATTCCTCTTTACTTATAACAAATATTGTACCTTTCTGCTCACAATAAAGTTTCGTTTGGTGAATTATGTGCTCTATTAGTGTGTCGAAATCACAAACTGCATTGAAGACTTCTAAAACAGTTGGGATCTCTTCGTCAGCGTTTACCTTTGGATTTAAAACCTGCCCGTATATGTAATCAGGGTCGGTATAAGCTGGCGAAACGTAATTTGTATTGGATTTTTTCCACTGAAATTTAACTAAAACTTCTTTGGCATCTTTATGTTTGGGAATACCTTTTGCCATTGACGCACCAGTCTTAGAACTTTTGCTCGTTGAAGGTTTTTTGGTCGGCAGAATATCTTCGATTTCGACTTCGGCTCCGTTCGTTAAATCCGTAAAATCATCCAATACACCTATATCCTCGATGTCTAATTCAAACACATTTTCTTCATCTTCACTATCCGATGCGTTCAAAAGCTGTACAATTTCATCCTCAGTTTTATAAAACCGACGCAATCTGCCCATGGTTTACAATAATTAAATGGAAAAAATGTTTTCAAAGCACAACTAAAAACACGAATTTACGCACAAATTGCAGCATGCAAACCGTTCGACAGTTGATAAGAAACTAATAGCTTGAATCGCTTGTGTGAGCTTTGCAATCTAAACTAGTAAATCAAAAAAAAAAAAAATTTTCAAATCCATGCTTTATGCAAGCAGAATTCTATTGGGCCTAGAAATTCTTTTTTAGTTATCTTTTGTAGAAGGAAAAATTACTGCGTTATCAGGAGCAGAAATAATAGATTTTTAATTTGTGGTTTGTATGGGAGGTACCACGCCCCTTTGTCCATTCCCGCTCATATTTGCAGCAGCACTTAAAAAATGCACACCAAACCGACGTACCAAATTTTGTTCAAATACCGTTATCTGGAGCAGAAATAATAGGTTTTTAATTTGTGGTTTGTATGGGAGGTACCACGCCCCTTTGTCCAATTGGTCAAATTTTTCCATTTCCTTGTATTGTCATCGAAAATGATTAAGTGTGCAAAATTTGAGCAAAATTGGTTGAGAAAAAAGCTTTCAAAAATTGATTTCAAATTTTGTGGCACACAAACATATATAGAAAGTAACCTTATATAAAGCATGGAAAAAAGCAACACTTTGGTGCATGCATTATCATGCAAACTGAATGCAAACTATTGGACAACCGATCAGCAACTGATAGTTAGAATCGTTTTTGTTTGTTTCGCAATGTAAATATACCAACACGTTAGTGCATGCGTTTCACTGTTTACTTTTTGTAACGACAAAATGCTTTTTAATATTTAATGCATTTGTTCCCAAATATTTACCTTTGGCGACGAATGGGACACATATGTCCCATGATGGTCGAAATCATGATCGTGGTAGTCTGCAGCCAAGTAATAAATGTCACCATGCCATTTGTAAATAAATTTGCATTCTATTAAATATAGATGCAAAATGATCTTGAGCCAGGACAATATCCCAGTTCAAATCAAATTTTTATTTTTATTAAAAAAAAAACATTTTCTACGGAAATCGACATCTTCTGTGGAATGCAATTCATAGTGGAGGGTGTATAAACTTCGATCCGGCCGAACTTAACGCCTTTTTTACTTCTTCATTTTCAAAGTAAGAAATTTCAAACCAATTTTCACCATAAATTGGTTGCAAATTTTGAAAAATATAAAAGAAACGCACCCTAAGGGACACATCACAACAGATTGTCCTGTGAAAACAACAACTTCAAATAACAAAGATCAGCTCATTCTCCAATAAATACAATTTATTAATTATTTTTAAAAAAGTTTATTATTTTGAAAGAATTTTACTTGTCAGATCTAAAATCTCTAAATGTGTTACAAACGTGATGGTAAACTTAGTAGACACGCTATCCAGCATAGGAGGATATCAAAATGCAAAAATTCATTAAAACTTTTAATTTGAAATATTGTTACTCATATTCAAATAAATGTTCATGAAAAGGCTGCAATGGCACTTCGCCGCTCAAATTACTCGTGTGGATATGTTCCTTACGTTCTACAATGTTTGATGTTTGGACCAATATATATTAATGGGTGTGTTTTTTTTTCTGTGTTTCATCACAACACATTCGGTAAATATTTGATTGTGTTGCCAACAGAATCGCAAAACATGCGTACACACTACAGCCTATTCTCTGGGGAATGACACAATATCCAATGGCCCCCACACAAATATACACACACGCACACAGAAAACCAGACCCCTTCCTAGACACACAAGATTTTCATCACTAAAAATCAATGAATACATCATGAAGAAGAACTGCGACCAAAGGAACGCACCGAGTAAAGGAATGTCTCATAAATCTGTCAAGCATAAAGTCCCCCTCCGGAGGAAGAATGAGGTTTTTGTATTTTTTTTTGTCAATGAATTTGGGATTTGTGTTGCCCAAAAGTTTTGTCAAAAATTGATTAATTGAGAAATTTTTGCTATTTGGTATTTGGACTGCCCGGGGGTAAAAGACAATATTAAAAAAGAGCAATTTATTGAAAGATTTCTGCTAATTTTAAATAAACCCCGCAAATTTTCCGAGGCTGTAGCAGACAAATGGTCAGACGGAATGCTGAAAACAATTCCATTTGACCTTCGTATATTACAAAATAGCGATTCGGAATTCATGCGATGACATGGTTGGAGGAACAAATTTCCAAGGACTGTTATGCTCCAGTAAACTCTTGATTCAATCGCTTCTCCTCCCTTATAATATATTGCCAATGAATATGTATGGAAATTGGGCTTCATTTACGTTCGTTAATAAATTAAATATCGATTATTTGAATTGATTTAATTATTTTTAAATGGTCCCTGTAATAATTGTATTTCTAAGATTCTAATGAAAAGGAGGCACATCGAAAATTAATTAAATCAACAAAGTACTTACCAGAGGGTATGCCAAAATTTAAGAAGAATTTGTGTTAAACAGCTTAAGGAAGCACTGACCCTTTTTGGTTTTAATTATTATGTCAATAAATGAATCATGGCTTTCAACAGAAGTTTGGCCAGATTTTAATTTTAGGTAATACCTTCATCAACAATTATTAATTAATGCAGAGATTCCTGTGACGTAGGTTTAGTAGATGTCGCATGATTTTCAATTGTTCAATGGCCAATCAGCACTGCGATCACTCGTAATACGTCTAGAAGGGCTCTGGTAAGGTTTTTGTTACATTCAGGATAGTGAATGGGAATCAAGGGCGAGAGTCGATTCTCAATTCCACGTTCAACTATTTTCCGACCCGATTCTTAGAGTCGAAGAATCGGACCTGTGAATCGATTCTTAATCGGAATCTGTTGAAATGTTGAACAATACATCCAATACCATTGCATTTAAATCTACAACAAAATATAGTTCTTTGTTTAATATACCGATCGATTTGGAACCAATTTCTGAAACGATTTAGCCATCTCCGTCTGTCTGTCCATCTGATCCAAACAAAACTTGAACTTGGGAAAATTTTTTCCCTTTTGACCTATCTAACTTATATCTATATATATAAAAGAAAGTGTCCAAAGCGATGTAATCCCATAACTCGAGTTTGGCCAAACCGATTTGATGATTTGTACTTTGTTGGAAAGGTATTTTCTCAGCACGGGTTTTTAAAAAAAATGGAAATTTGGATTTTCATTTTGTGGGCGGAGTGGGCGTGGCAATAGTGTTTTTGGGAGCTAGAAGGCTGAAAATTGGTACATATATACTACTGACGACGAAAATGATAAATATGATGTAGAAATTTGGATTTTCATTTTGTGGGCGGAGTGGGCGTGACAAATGTTTTTTTGAGCTAGAAGGCTGAAAATTGTAGCGTATATATTACTGAACACGAGAATGATAAATATGATGCCGAAATTTGGATTTTCATTTTGTGGGCGGAGTGGGCGTGGCAATAGTGTTTTGGGAGCTAGAAGGCTGAAAATTGGTACATATATACTACTGACCACGAAAATGATAAATATGATGCCGAAATTTGGATTTTCATTTTGTGGGCGGAGTGGGCGTGGCAATAGTGTTTTTGGCAGCTAGAAGGCTGAAAATTGGTACATATATACTACTAACCACGAAAATGATAAATATGTTGCCGAAATTTGGATTTTCGTTTTGTGGGCGGAGTGTGCGTGGTAATAGTGTTTTTGAGCCAGAAGACTGAAAATTGGAACGTATATATTACTGAACACGAGAATGATAAATATGATGCCGAAATTTGGAGTTTCATTTTGTGGGCGGAGTGGGCGTGGCAATAGTGTTTTTGGGAGCTAGAAGGCTGAATATTGGTACATATATTACTGACCACGAGAAACATCAATTTGATGCCAATATTTGGAATTTCGTTTTGTGGGCGGAGTGGGCGTGGCAATAGTGTTTTTGGGAGCTAGAAGGCTGAAAATTGGTACATATATACTACTGACCACGAGAATGATAAATATGATGTAGAAATTTGGATTTTCATTTTGTGGGCGGGGCAAAAGTGTTTTTTGAGCTAGAAGGCTGAAAATTGTAGCGTATATATTACTGAACACGAGAATGATAAATATGATGCCGAAATTTAGATTTTCATTTTGTGGGCGGAGTGGGCGTGGCAATAGTGTTTTTGGGAGCTAGAAGGCTGAAAATTGGTACATATATACTGCTGACCACGAGAATGATAATATGATGTAGAAATTTGGATTTTCATTTTGTGGGTGGAGTGGGCGTGGCAAAAGTGTTATTGACAGCTATTTAACCATTTGTTTTTTTTTTGCCTGGCGAAGCGGGCGGGGTTCAGCTAGTTTTGTATAATATTTTATCTCATTATCGTCTTTTGATCTTTATATTGCATCGCATAAGCCATCCGGATTGTGATGTATTTTTACGGAATGTTTTGTGGCATTTTCCTAATGTTTCTAATGTGTGGAGGTGCTTCCAAAAAGTCCAAGTATTTGGATCCTAACTTTTGCACCCTTTTCGATTTTTTATAATAATTTCACACTGAATTGGTGCCAGTTTTTTTGTTTTGTTAATTATAGAATTCTCAAACAACGAATAGTAATTCGATTCCGAAGCATCAAAAATAGATTCCAGTATAAAGTTGGACGCGTGTAATCGATTCCAAAAGAAACGGGGATTGAACCCATAAATCGATTAGAATCGGAATTGATTTACCAGTCACTAATTCAGGATATTCATAAAGATATCGATTTTAACAGACGCGGCCACTTCGTAACGAGGACACTAAAAGTAGATAATATCCTCAGCACTGCCTCTGTTTGTTCGTTAGGGAGTTTCCTATGTCTGGACAGCTACGCAATACGCTGACTGATAATAGAAACAAAAGGACAGCTTGGACTAAATAGGAAGCACTACTGGAGGTTTCCTTAAAAAAATTCATTCTGGTCAATGCAAGACCAGCTTTTCCTGAGAATATACAGGAATCTTCTCCATAAATCACTTTGTGTCCAAGACCTAAAAATATTTTATTTTATACACGTTGAAACATACTTACATACATACTAGAAAACCATAAAAATAGGTAAAAAATTAAGTAATAAAAATTAAATAAAACAAGTAAATGGGTGTTAAGTTCGGCCGGGCTGAACTTTATATACTCTACACCATGGAGTGTATTCCACAGAGGCTGTCGATTTTCGTAGAAGTGCAGTAATATTACTTATATATGTTGTTGTTTGTTCTCGTCAGAACTTTCGCAACGAATGTATGTCTTTGACTTAAATCAGGGTTCATATTAGTACCAGCGGTCACTAACTACTAATACTAATGCTAATATGAACCCTGATTTAAGTCAAAGACATACATTCGTTGCGAAAGTTCTGACGAGGTGGGGTAGCGCCCATCGAAACTGCGAAGTCAACTTTTAGCTGCAACAATAAAGGTCTCACTTTGCCTTTTTGCTAATTTTGGGTTCTGCTGAAGACTTCAGCACAACCTTTGATCTTAAACCAAAATAAATGACAACACATACAACATAACAGACCAACTATACACACAAACAACAGCAATACACACGAGGTACAGTGAAGACGGGACATACCGTACAACAACAACCTTTGCATTGTTGCGAGCACATGCATAAAATTGAATTGGCAGAGTGAGATTTTTAGTGTGTCGACTTAGTTCGGTGGAATATTTTGTTTATCAGCGCTTCTCATTTGTCATATGTGACCGCTGGTACTAATATGAACCCTGATTTAGGCCAAAGACATACATTCGTTGCGAAAGTTCTGACGAGATGGGGTAGCGCCCATCGACTCTGCGCAGTCAACTTTTAGCTGCAACAATAAAGGTCTCACTTCCATTTAGAAAGTACTTAGCTCTCTCGCCACGTCAAGGCGAGAGAGTTGAATATGTTAAATGAAATTTTATTCATTTTATTTATAATAAAATTCATTGTTCAAAGTAAAGCGTCGTGGTTCGTCTTGATCAATTTTAAGTGTTTATTTAAAAATGTCAGACAAATATTGAAACGTATATAAATATTGATATTTTTTATGATATCACAATTATGTGTATGTCTGAAGTAGGTAACATAAACGTATATATTCATACCAATACGCTATTCTTAATATTAATATAATTTAAATATATAAAGAGTAAATTAAATAGATATGGTAATACATATCGCGTCGCAATAACTGCATACAGTTTCAAAGGTTAAGCCTTTTGTCCATATTGGGCTTGAATATGTTGAATGTAAATTTAAATTTTATTCATAATAAAATTCATTGTTCAACATATTTATTTATTCTATCACTATCACTACTCTATCTGTTATTGAGTCCAAGTCAATAAGTTTAAAGAATTGTTTAGTCTTGATCAATTTTAAATTTTGTTATTTTTTATAATATCACAATTATATTTAGGTTTGGATATCGTAACATAAATGGTCGACTAGATAATAAAAAAATAATATATATATTTATTTGTAATAATAAGTTATTCATAGTATTCACATAATGTAAAAATCTATAAAACTATAAGGTATAAATTAATTAGATATGCTAATACATATCGCGTCGCAGTAACTATACACAGTTTCAAATGTTGAAGCATTTATAATGTTATTGTCAATATTGGTGAAACACCAATCAATTTTTGTCAAAATTTGAAGAAAATCTGACAAAGTTTGTGGTTTTTAGAGCGTAAAGAATCAAATCGGAGGAGACATTTGTATGTATGTAAATCTGAACCGATCTATCTTATTTTTACCAGACCTGTTTTTAGTTGAAATATAAGTTGTTTTGCCAAATTTGAAGAAAATCTGTGAAAGTTTATGGTTTCTAGAGCGGAAAGAGTCAAATCGGAAGAGACATTTGTATGGGAGTTATATACAAATCTGAACCGATCTATCCTATTTTTACCAGAGCTGTTTCTAGTTAAAATATAAGGCGTCTTGCCAAATTAGAGGAAAATCTGTAGAAATATGTGGTTTATAGAGCGGAAAAAGTAAAATCGGAAACAACATTTGTATGGCAGCTATATCGAAATCTGAACCGATTTGCTTAAAATTAAATAGCGTTTGTCCTTATCCCATAAAACTTCGTTGTGCAAAGTTTCATTTAGTTCTAACAACAAGTGCGATCTGGACTTTGATTACAAAAATAGATGGACGGACGGGAATCGCTAAATCGACTCAAAAAGTGATTCTAAATCGATCGGTATAATAAACGATCGGTCTATCTCGCTTCCTTTTGGGTGTTACAAACAAATGCAAAAAGACCCTGTGGTGTAGGGTATAAAAAACTTCATAGTCAAAATCGCAAATGTCGTTGAACATTTCTTATAGGCTGTAGTGTGTGTAGGTAGGCGTATACGTGCTGTTGATTAAGGATAATATCACTCATACGTACAGTAGTCAGACTGGCCATTAACCGGAACAGTCCTCCAAGATATAGTTTTCCTACCAAAACGTTATTAAGAATCATTCCTAGTAAGTTCATATGTTTCAGAAAGTTGTTTATTGACATCTTAGGTACATTTTTGTAGTTGATTGTTTTCTTGAATTTTTAACGGTTCGATAGTTAAGGACCTGAACAGGGGAAAGAGGTTAAAAAAATTTAATTTTTACGATTTTGTCCTTGAAGATGAAGTTTTTTGATGTTCACAATTGTTGGTCTTTATGAAAACAGCTACAACTTTGCACCAGAGAGTAAATCAAAATTTCAAACGGATTGCAAGATATGAGCCTGAGAAATTGATAAATTTTTGCAAAAATGACACCGGTAGCCCATAAAAAAGTGGTTTGGGCAAAACTGGGAGACACGGGTCTTTTTCACTGTCTTTTACCACGTCGTGGTGTTCGTATATGGTTATATTTTTTCGCATTTCACTGCGTTACCTTCCACATATCAACAAGCTTCCGCCAGCAATTGTGATTCTGATAATTCTCATGCCTTTATGTATATACATTCGCCACTTTTGCCCCATAAGCATTAAAATCGCTTCTTTCGCTAAAACGAAGTATGCATCGGTTAAATCGACTCTCAGAATCAAAATTCCAAGCACTTGTTTGGGATTTTTAAGAACTCTTATATTACTTAGGGCCGAACTACTTATGCCAGATACAGATTTCAGATATTGGTATAGAAGTTATAAAGAATTTAATTTTAATTTTAGGATAAGGACAATTGTGTGGGAGGTACTACAAGGTGCGTGGACTAGAATAAACATTTTATGCATTTAATGTGATTATAAAACCATTTTCAAATATAAAATTTTAACTGATTTCGACTATCATGGAAAATGTCAGTTTTATTTTAACCATAGCTTATGCTAATTTGTGTGTGTGGTACCAGAAGAGGCGTGGCAATTTCGCCACGCTCCTCTTCGAGCTAAAACTAAGTTTGGGAAAAAACATTACCATTTACAAAGTTTGAATTGATTCATTAACTTTATTTATCGTCTACACCACGGACTAACGGATGGACTGACATGGCACAAACAACTTAAAAAGTCATGAAATAGATTTGTGCCAAACATTCTTATGGTCTTATGTCACTCCTTCAATGAGTTTCACTACTCTATAGAATTAGTTACAGAAATTTATTAGGTCAAATAGCTTTTGCAAAAGACCGTAAAAAAGGGATGGGGGTCCTGAAGAAAGGCATTCCTCATTTATTTTTTAAAAATATTTCCATAAATTATAATAGATTATATACGGAGTTCTACGGTGATAGTTCGTTTCAGGTAGCTTTAAGTTATCTTTAAATGATTTAATCTTGCTTTTACAAAAGTTCTTCATATGAGAGGCCTAAATAAAATATATTTTTTATTTCTTCTAATATTAATATTTTCCATAATACCTAATGTACATATATTTTAACCGAGTATTGAATGAATTATCACATAGTGTTATATCTGACCTAGGGACATCTCTTGTTGTAGTGGGACAAGTTGGTCCATAAATCGATATGACTCCACCTGATTTGGCGTTGGACTTTACCAATGATAAAAATATTTTTTGGTAAACTTTTAAAAAATTAGTATTGGTAATAAAAATCTTGAAATAGGGTAGAAAATGGAGGGTATAAGGCCTGTATCAGCCTTAAACCACTAAAAATAAACTAAAATATTCTCAACTTGAAGTACAACTCTCCTCTGGTGACACAAGCAATCAGTCGTATTTTTTGTCTTATCGTCCCAATGACAAAGCAAATACATTTCCATACACTCAGGGCACATAATCGTGTGTAATAACGACATCACATTTCATGACATCTGTCAGGGAAGCGTCAGAAGGCAAATTCCCTGCTCGTGCTGACTTTTGGGATTTTGGGGTTTGGAGGTATTTGATTATGGCAAAGGAAACACGAAATATTTACAACTTCCTACAACGACGTGTTAGATTATTTCATGCACATGTAAAGATGGTGTGATAATTTGGTTGTCTGGAGAGCAAGCGAATAATCACAATTCAGAGAGAATCTTTAGTCAAAATGTAAGTTTTAAATCTATCCACTGGTATCGACAAGTGGATATATAAAAAAATTACAACGAGCTAGTTACAATTTTCTGATTCACGGTCCAGCCTCAAGATGAAGAATTAAATTTTAAAAGAAGGAAAAAAAGAATCAAAAGGATTATATTGCAAGAATGTATTGTTTTTGTAAATGCTTATAAACTATGGCCACCCTTGAAATTATACATATTTTGAGAAAGAAGGAGTTGAATAAACCATCATATCGGTGTTGTCAGATTATTTTGTACCTCTATCGCCAAATCAGTTCTCTGAAATCACCAAATACCGCCAAATTTAAACATTTTTTTTTAAATCGACAAATTCCATTTTATATTAAGTTCTTGTAAAAAATGTATGGAATTCAGATATTATATTTGAATTGAATATTTTCAATATGTCATGACAAAGAATAAAAACATATTTTTATTTATTATTCTTAATAAAAGATAAAAATGTTCTTATACCGTGACCTAGTTTAGGCAATTCATAATACATTCATGAATAAACTTTCAACGCAGGGATTACTGGTTAAAAAGCAATTAACATTAAAAACTATACTTTTTCTCCTTTATTAAGCAGTTTCTAATATTGAGTTGATCTCCTTCTCCCGTTTTCATGGATCAATGTCTCCTAAATATTATTTCAGGTATTTTAAATGGAACGAAAAAGAAGCAAATCTCAATAAAAGCATATGCGACCTTACAAGATCCAGCTTGTGCAAGAATATAAGCCGTGAGACCATGCAATGCGTCGTGATTTTGGTGTATGGGCCGAAAATGAGATTCATCTCGATGCTGATTTTCATCACAAAATTTTGTTCAGTGATGAGGCTCATTTTTGGTTGAATGGCTACGTCAACAAGCAAAATTGCCGCATTTGGAGTGAAGAGAATCCACATGAGACCCTTGAGACGCCATTACATCCACAAAAACTGACTGTTTGGTGTGCTCTATGGGCTGGTGGAGTCATTGGGTCATACTTCTTCCATACTTATTTCAGGTATTTTAAATGGAACGAAAAAGAAGCAAATCTCAATAAAAGCATATAAATGCATTTTGAAAAAAATTATTTTGGTAAAAAAGTCAATGCATTCATACGTTCAAAAAAAGCGTTTTCGGTCGGCTACGTTTATTAAAGTTTTAAAATTATTATTATTTCACAAGATTTGTTTATAATCGACGGGAATACGACTATTATTTTACTGTTTAAGAAAACCACAAAAGATAACAAAATACAATTATCTTTAAAATAAGCCTTCATTCTTTGAATTATACCTACGCGTTTTCATACAATACCATTTTCAATGTTCGAACCTTTTATCTTGATTTTACTAATTCTCTAACAGAGTGCATATACCCTACTAAGTTGCTAAGACATCGGAAATGGTAATTTAAAAAGTGTTCGGTTTGACATGAACGCATATCAATAACATGCAAACAAATTGTAATATACTGTTCTACAAAGTAACGCCAATGTAATAAAATCAGAGGACAGATTTAAAATTTTCTAAAATTAGCCAAGAAAATCGCCAACTATTTTAGAAATCGCCATGTCGGCACATCGAAATTAAAGTCGCCAAACATATTTAAAATTCATCACGTTTGGCGAGAAATCGCCATATCTGACAACACTGCTTCATATCTTTATACTGAGAATTTTTCTTCTGGGAAACAGTTAATTTTTATCGACAAGAAAAATATATATCCAAATAAAAAAATAAAAATATTGCAATTTTGTTATATAATCATATTTTTGCTGTACACAAACAACTGGACACATCCCACTCTGACATTTCCAGGGTCAAATGTGTCTATTTTTACCGCAAAGTAAAAAAATATTTTTATGAAAAAAAAAGTAAGGAAAGGCTGAAGTTGGGCAGGGCCGACTATATGATACACTCCACTTTCCAACCGAATACAGTCCAACTCGGTAAAAAAGTGAAAACGAGAAGAATAGGCTAATACGACCTAGTTCGATTTGTCATATCGATAAGAATATTTGTATCGGGGCTATATCCAAACATGGAAAAATGTGACTAACTTTCACAATAAGTACTTCCAGTTCAAATATAAGGTGTTATGCTCACTTTGAAGAAATTCGGTGAAAATTCGTAGTTTCTGGGCGGAAAAAGTTAAATCGGGAGCGAAATTTGTATTTGAACCGATCTGCCCCATTTTTACCACAGGTCTTTCTAGTTGAAATATAAGATGTTTTGCCAAATTTGAAGACAATCTGATACAATATGTGGTTTCTAGAGCGGAAAAAGTCAAATCGGGAGCGAAATTTGTATGGGAGCTATATATAAATCTGAACCAATCTGACCCATTTTTACCAAAGTTGTTTCTAGTTGGAATATAAGATGTTTTGCCAATTTTGAAGAAAATCTGTTGTAATATGTGGTATCTAGAGTGAAAAGTGTCAAATCGGGAGAGAAATTCGTATGGGGGCTATATCTAAATCTGAACCGTTTTTCTTCAAATTAAATAGCGTTCGTTCTTATCCCTAAAACTTCGTTGTGCAAAGTTTCATTTAGTTCTGTCTACAATTGCGACCTGTATCGTGATTACAAGAATAGATGGACGGACAGACAGACAAACGGACGGACATTGCTAAATCGATTCAAAAAGTGATTCTAAGTCGATCGGTATAATCAACAATGTGTCTATCTCTCTTCCTTTTGGGTGTTACAAACAAATGCACAAAGACATAATGCTCTCGTGGAGTGTATAAAAAGCAAATTAAATTTTCGTTTTTAATTCAATTTTTAGCATAAAAATAAATAATTTTCAATATGATAATGTAAATTTAGGAATAAACATAAAACATATTAATATTTTTATTCAGGAGAGGTAACTTTTTGGTTCCATATTCAAGGTTTATTTATTCTAGATTTTATGTTTAAACAATTTTTAGTGTGTCTAATATTTAAAAAAATAATCATATAAAGCATTCACTTTGAAAAGATCTTCAGTATGGTAAAACGAAGCAAAATTTCCCTTGCCATTTCACCGTCTTCGCATTAATGTTAGTATTGACACGTGTATTTCTTCCGTTATGCCATCCGGGATCCCATTTTTATATGAACATGTGCAAGGTACAAACCAAACAACCATTAGTCATTTATTTTATTTCCTGTTTACACTGGATGAAGCTACGTTAAGGCTATCTAATCTCGCTGAAACTCCCGTCAACACCAGAAGCTTAGACGGCAACACATGTTCGAATAAAAGCACAAAACAACACATGATTTCCGGTTAGTTGGTATACATATATTCACATGTTTGCTAGGTTGGGCCACAAAATTAAAGTAAGGGCTTTTAAACAAAACAATACATCAGATATCTTCATCTACAAGGTTTTTTGGCATTAACTAGTAGGTTGTTCAACAAATTTTATCTGAGGTTATCAAAAGGAAACAGGGAGCAGTGAATATGTCCTTATTTTTTTTACCCACACTAATACATATGTATATTGCTACGATATTCGTTCGCATGAGAGACAAGAGGAAAATGTCCCTTCATATGGAAAACGTTACTGAGGGACAAGAATGAATTCCACCGTAATCTGAATTTAATATGTGAAGACGTTTGCTTATTCGCCCGTATCGAAAAAAGGCAATTCAGCGAAATTTTAGCCACATGGCTAATACTACACGTGCACTGACAGAAATTTAATTCAATCATTTGTTTTATTCTTGCGTTAACAATGTTTATATATTTTTTATTAATATTGGTATTGGTTGGGTAGTTTACGTTATTTATTAATAATTTCTTAGGAAAACCCTATCCATCCATCTGGCTGGATGATATACTAATTACTTATTTTTACTAATTATGTCAAATGACCAAAATTGTTAAAATATTTAAATTTTAAATCTAACGAGACAAGAAATGTGCAAAATTTCAAATGAAGGAAATATAAAATTCACATATTTGCAGACTTTGGCCTTTCTGCGAGAAATTTTCTTCAAATTAGTTTCAGAATTATTTTTTTATTATAAGAACATCATTTTTTAATGCGTAGTAGGGGAGCCAGAAATAATACAAACAAGGAATCTTTATTGAGTACTGGTACTGAAGAATTAGTTGTAAAGGTGGTAAATGTCATATGTGAGTGTCTGGAAAAAGTGTTTCATAGGGTTGCCGGAGTATTTTATGACTTGAGCAAGGCTTTTGATTTGGTTGATCATAATATCTTACCAGAAAAACTAACGTATTACGGTGTACAAGGGAATGAGTTAAAACTCATTGAGAGTTATTTGACAAGCAGGAGAAAATATGTTAAAATTGGTGATGAAGAAAGTTCGACGATTCCTGTAAGTTGCGGGAACCCTCAGAGAAGTGTCTTAGGGCCCCTTCTTTTCCTGATTTATGTGAACTATATAAATAATCTTGGTCTGTTTGGAACTATTGTAATCTTTGCCAATGACGTTTCTCTGTGTTATCTCTATAAATATGACTTAGTTCTTAATACTCAACTGGAGAGAGATTTTGTCTTAATTTCTGAATTTGCAAGACTGAATAGCCTTGTTTTAAACTCGGAAAAGACTAAATTGTTATTGATTTTTGATTTTTCAATATTGGTTGATGGACAGGTAATTAAAGAAGTGCATGAGATCAAATACTTAGGGATTCATTTCAAAAGTAATTTATCATGGGATGGTCATATTTATGTTTATCCCTTTTTGCCCTATTTCATCTCTTACGAATAAAAATCACTTTATGGTGCATGTTTTAGTGATAGGGGGATTGCGCATACCTAAGTTGACCATCCATCCCGCTTTTCGCGGGACTATCCCGCTTTTTGATGTTCAATCCCGCTTAAATTTTCCATCCCGCATAACCCGCTTTCTTACAAAAAGTTCCGCTTTATCCCGCTTTTTCGTTTTACAATATTTTTGGTACAAAATCGATTAAAAATTGTCAATTAAAAATTTGTAACCGATTCTAAATTTTGATTCTAGTTTTAAGAGAACATTTAATATTATTAATAGTAATTTAATCAATACTTTGATAATACAATGTTGTGTTGTTCAATTGATTCATTTAAAACATGTATTAAAAACACCGTACGACAAGTTTTTAAAAAAGTCGTTACACTTGAACCGGACGATATACGCATGAATCTTTAAGCCAAATGGAGTTAATTGGCGTTTTAAGTTTTTCATTTCCTCATACTGTTGCCCCTTCACAGGACTACAAAGTTCCGAAGGACTCAATTTTTCAAAAAAATATTTTATATACTTGTTCGCACCCTATCTTTTATCTTTTAAAAATACTTCAAATATCATGCTTCTATCTGTATCAGTTCAGCATTAACATCTTTTTCAAGTTTACCTCTTAGTTTTTGTAGTTTATTCATATCTTGCATTTTAAGAGACAAAACTTTAAATGGTTGTTAATACTAAACTAATACAGATAGAAGCTTGAAATTTAAAGTATTTTTAGCACATATTCTCTTCTATGATTTGGCATATATACCGAAGTCATTTTAAGAGGTAACAGGTTAATTTAATGAAAAACTAATTAACTTTATTTCACCTATAATTTCAGATGTATATCATGTTGTTCAAGTGTAATATGGACTGTCGGGCAGTGTAATACATGACATAGAATGACTAGCTGATATAAAATTATTTATTGCGAAATTTTAAATAATTTTAAAGAACTGTTCGTAGCAAACTTCAAAAAAGTGCTTCAATACCTTACATTTTTTATTTATGTAGCTATTTTCAGTCATTGTTAGGGAAAAACTTTATGACTCTCGACCAATCTTTACTGTTTACAATCCTAACAGTCTAAATTAAAAAAAATCGTTTTTTTGTTTTGCACGCCCACAAGATCAGAAGACGACTTTTCTAAACACAGCCATTTTAATTTATAATACAGTATAAACCTTAGTTTTTTATATTTACGTTTTTTTTACATTTTCTACAAAATCCCGCTTTTTGAATTCATAAATCTGGTTTTTGCCCAAAAAGATATGGTCACGTTATGCATAGCCAATATCAAGTAAAACAAGTAAGAAGGCGTTAAGTTCGGCCGGGCCGAATCTTATATACCCTCCACCACGGAGTGCATTCCACAGTACTACCAGCAGATTAAAGGATGTCGACTTTACACAGAAGCACAGTACCATATTACGAAAATTGTGATATTTGTATGCAGATTACTATATTTGTTTACTATTTCAAACTATAATGTATACTTATGCGCACTGTTTAAAATCAACTACTATATATAAATAAAATGCTGAAATTGTGAAAGTGAACATGACTAAATATTAGGCGATTGTCAGTCACCATTAGAAAGAAGCATTTTCAGATACAGACAAAGTGATAAGAAAAGTATAAATTTTAAAGATATCCCCATTCACCCCATTCTCCGCCCAAATGTACAAATTTCGAAAAACCCTTTTTTCGAGTCTTCATAGTCAGAATGTATACATTTTGTTGGTACCATTTTAATCCCCTTTTTCCAATTTTGCCCCCTCAAGAGTACGACTATCTAAAATCTCTTTATTTTACGTATCTACACAATTAGAGGGTTGTACACACTGAATTTCATAATTCTAGCTGTATTCGTTTAGTTGGTACTATTTTTATCCCCTGTAGCCATTGTATCCCTTGAAAGTACGAATTTGGAAAACACGTTTTATTTTTCGTGTCTACACAGTTGCTGTCATTTGGTTGGTACTATTTTTTCCATTTGAACCCCAAAAAGTACGAATTTTGGAAAGTTCTTTTATTTTACGTGTCTACGCAATCAGAGGAATGTATATATCGAATTTCACTATTCTAGGTGCAGCCCGTAGGTTGGTACTATTTTTATCCCTTTAGCCCCATTTAACCCCTTAAAAGTACGAATTTAGAAAAAATACTTTTATATTATTTATCTACTCTATTAGAGGAATGTTCACGCCAAATTTCGTGTTTCTATCTGTTGTCGTTTGATAGGTACCATTTTTATCCCTTTTTGTCCCATTTCGCCCCCTACAAATATAAATCACTCTATGGTGCCCTTTTATGCTATAAAGGAATGCGCATTGCAAATATCAAGTAAATACAAGTTAATATGTTCAAAAAACATGCTGAAATACTCTAAATATTAGGGGTATTTTCAGTCCTTGTGAGGGAAAAAATTTTCCCTCTGGGCCGATTTCGTCCACTTTCAATCCCAACCGATCTACAACCATAAGATACATTTAGGAAAAATTTGAACCTCCTAGCTCATTTCGTTCGGTCGCTATCGTGCTTTCAACAGACAGACGGACAGACGGACATGGCTATATCGTCTTAGAATTTTACCACGACCCAGAATATATATACTTTATGGGGTCTCCGATGAATATTTCAAGGTGTTACAAACGGAATGACAAAGTGAATATACCCCCATCCTGGAGGTGGAAGGTATAAAAATATGCTATAATATTGAGGGTTATTGTGGGTATTGTGAGGGAAAAAATTTTCCCTTTAGGCCGATTTCGAATAAGACGAATTTATGGAAAATTTGGACATCCTAGCTTATTTTGTTTAGATGCTAGCGTGCTTTCAACAGACGGACATGGCTAGATCGTCTTAGAATTTTATGACGATCAAGAATATATGCTTTATAGGGTCTCAGGTCGATATTTCAAGGTGTTACAAACGGAATGACAAACTTAGTATACCCCCACAATTGTCTCTAACCTAGGTAATAATAAATCATTCCTAACTTCTATACTTGTGCATGGGATCCACGGTGACTTGATATTTGATCGCGTTTATACAATTTTTTTATAAAAGAGGAAGCTGAGACTATGTGACACGAACCTATTTGTACCATCCACACTAATTATGCTGCCCTATGTTAAATTTAATTCTTATAACTTCCGTATATATATGCTGTGAGAGTGAGGGTATATATAAGTCGGTTTTGCCGACTGAACCTTACTTACTTGTTTTATTATAAGAACATAATTTTTAACAATCCAAAATGTTAACGTAATTTTGAACAATTTTCCAAATCCAAAAAATGGTATTTGACAATTTTTTTCTTTACTTTGATCAAATCTCTAATTAAAGAACTTTTCTTTTCGTCATTTTTAAAAAATGTACCGTTACAATGCCATTTCTCATTTTATGCACACCAAAAATGTCTTTAGTGAAGTTTGAAAGTGGTATAATCTAACATCCACTGACATTGATGTGTAATTAAATTTTTTAGGAGATTCAGATAATATGAATAGCATATAAAATTAAATTATATGAAAAGTAAATAATAATAATTCAATACAAAGTTTCTAGACAAACACCCTATGAATATATTTAAATATTTTTGTTTTGTGTTTTCTTTCATATAAGGAAATATTACTTTTTCGAATTAAAATAAAATGTTTTTTGTTTAATTCTTTCAATTTTCAGAAGAATGGAAGTGGTCTAAGTCAGTGTATCGTCTGAAAGTAGTGGTTCCCTAAGCGATACCAACGATGTCGATTTTTTTATAAAAGTTCGATAAAGTAGTAGGGAAAAATGTCTGCTTCGCTGGGAAAATATTTTTCAATTGACACAAACATAAACCATTGCTTATCTCAAAACGGATAAAGTGTGACTTAGACCACTATCATACTAACTGGCACATATGTGGGATTCTCTGCAAAACGGATCAAAGGAAAAAGTCTTACTACTTATCTCTGTAGCTTATACAGAGATAAGTATACTGATGAAGGAGGGTGGTTGCGTTTCGTCGATTCCATAACTTCTGACATAGTTGATGTATTCTGACGCGAAAAGATGCGTTTGAAAGGTATTTCCTTGCGGATTTATTAAAAATAATTTAATTCCATAAACTATTCTTTTCACTATAACAAATTAAAAATAATAATACAATTATTTTTTACGACCTAACGCCCCTTCGATTTTTATTATTTATTACTTTAAACTGCAAGAAATACAGTTTTTTGCGTGAAGTAATAGTGAACTATAATAAAGTTAAAATCAGTGCATAATTCCAAGTAAAATTATGAATGAGCGATGTTCAATTTTCTGCAATTTTAGTTTAATTTGACTTATTCAATTTTTGTGTGTAAAACTTCGGTTATTATATCTAAAAAACGCAAATTGCTGGGACAATTTTTATGTCCTATTTGGATTCAGCACAAATTGAAATATTTTTTAGAGTTTAAATATATAAAATTATTAAGCTCCATTATTACTTTTCACAACTTTGCATTACTGAAATCGAAAATAATTTTTAATTCCTAAACATATGGTCACCCCAATCTGAATTTTTGATATTTTGTAGAGTGTAAAATAAGCTAAAATACAAATAAAAGTAAAAATTAAAGATATGTTTTTCAGGATTAAATTAATTTTTAATTTTTGGAGTCCTTGAACAAGCTCTTTTCATACGAATACGGAAAGAAGAGGTGAAAACCATTCAGGTATCATCTGAAACAGACTCGAAAACTACTGCATCGTTCAGTTGGATACTCATAATGAGAGAGACTATTTAGCACAGTGTTCCCAGTTTGGGGTGTGTCCCTCTAGACTTAGAATTGTTTTTATAGTTTAGTGGATAGAATTTGTTAAAATTACTTATTAAAATTTTGTTCTTTTATTTTTGTGGAGAATTTTTAAGGCATTTCTAGTTGTATATTGAATATTTTTAAAGATTTAGAAAAATAGCATTTCTAAACATAAATAAAATATTTTTTTTCTATTTTAAGGGGATCAAAAATTTTTTTATTTATTGGCAACTGTTTATAAATAATTGAAATTCATAAAAAAGTGAAACCCATATCTTGAGTTGTGAATGCAATTTCTAAAAATGTTAGATTCCGGATTGTAATTAATGTGATTTGAATGAATTCAAAATCTTTTAGAATTGATCTTTTTAAAATCACGTTATACTTGTTTCATTTTTTCTCCAACGTGAAAATTTCATTTCATTTGCATCATTTAAATCCACATAAGTTACTGCAGTGACTGTGAAGTCTCCTGTAAATTTCGTATAAATTTACTTTCGGCAAAGGGTCACCCCATCCACACACACACTCACACGTACGTACGTTGACGTAAAACCCTGAATTTGTGTGCGAGTCATAATGAAATTTCCAGCAAAAGCGGTGGAAGTAAAGCCTGTTAACCAATTGTTAAACGACACTAATTGGAAAAATTATTTCACAATAATTGAATAAATTTCCTGTAACATAAAGTTGGTTTGCAACTTTTGCAACATTGAGGTTTTTAGGGGTGTTTCTTTTTTTCATTTTGGAAAAATATGTTATGAGGGTGGTGGGTGGTTTACCGGAAGTTTACCTTAACTTTGTGAAATGTTTGCAAAACGTATTTAAATATACTGTAAGTGTTTAGATGAATATATTTTGCTGTGAGTTATTCACTTAAAGATAAACTTTTAGAACTTCATCTACAAAATTCCTGGTAATAATGCAGAATTTCTCAAAGTATTTCAGCTACTTTTAGTAAAGGTAACAAGGTTGTAAGAACAAACAGCTGGTAATGGAAGGCATCTCGACTACTTTAAGCAGGAATAGAAACTGGGGAAATTAGTTGAAAAGTATTCACAGCGAAGCAGCTTTAAAGGGAATTAGGCCAAGCACGTGGCTGCCTTGAAAGGAGTTCAAATGAAAATGTAGTTGTTTCGCCATTTATGATAAAGAGTGATTTTTTTGAGGTTAGGATTTTCATGCATTAGTATTTGACAGATAACGTGGGATTTCAGACATGGTGTCAAAGAGAAAGATGCTCAGTATGCTTTGACATTTCATCATGAATCGTCTTACAAACGAACAACGCTTGCAAATTATTGAATTTTATTATCAAAATGCGTGCTCTGTTAAGAAAGTTCATTGCGCGCTTCCATTTTATGGTCAGTTTAATCGACCCACTGAAGCGGCTATTCGGGCTATTGTGACTAAATTTCGCACCAAATTTACATTGTTGGACATTAAACCACCAACACGCTTACGTAGAGTGCGAACTGAAGAAAATATCGCAGCTGTATCGGCCAGTGTTAATGATGACCACCAATTTTCGATTCGTCGCCGTTCGCACCAATTGGGTCTCTGTTACTCAAAAACGTGGAAATGCCAAAATTGGACTAAGCGGATGGACCACCTAAGACGCAGCCGCGGTCAACATTTAAATGAAATTATCTTCAAAAAGTAAATGTCATGGACCAATCTAACGTTTCAAATAAAGAACCGATGAGATTTTGCAAATTTTATGCGTTTTTTTTAAAAAAAAGTTATCAAGCTCTTAAAAAATCACCCTTTATAATGATGAGTGACTGGATTCCGTTTACAATACATTTCAGCGAATTTGTCTATTTGACTTAATACAGCGAAAGCGTAAATGAGTTGATACATTCAGCCTTTCAGTAATCCCTATTAAGTAGACTGATTTCTAAATTCCTTGACATTTACATCGTCTAACACTTAGGCACGTTCTGCGAAAACACATTTGGCTGTACTCACTTTAGACTTTGGACTCACTTTAGATCTCACATACTTCTGGATTGCACACTAGTGTGAATTTTTCGGGGTTTTCTTGCTCACCGATACGCCGATTAACAAAGAAACCTGAAAATAAATTTTTTTGGGAGCAACAATGTCCACATGAAATTATTATTCCCTACACCACGTTGCACAGTGGTTCAGAATCTAAATCCATCGGCCAAAATTCAATAACTTTTGTTCTAGTAGACATTTTTGAGTTCTGTAAAAAAAATAGACAAGGAATCAAAAATTATTTTGAGATATTAGCATTAAAAAGCGGGAAATCGGATATGTTTTAGAATTCGGCCTAAAGTTGACTACTTTTCGTATTTTTTGATTTCAAAGAAAATTAATATTATTATTTTTTTGTTTTTTAAACATATTTTTACGTATTTGTTCACTTTTTTAGATTTTGACAAGTAAGGAAAGGCTAAAGTCGGGCTGGGACGACTATATAAAACCCTACACCACTCCCTGCGTATATATCTTGATTTTATTACTATACCCAGGTGTTTCATGGCAGCAATTCATCTTTAGTAATATTTAACGAATATAGTAAATAATATGAAAATTGATCAAATTTTCCGGCAGACAAATACAAATTATACAGTACTAATAGGATTATACAGTACTAATAGGATTAATAAGAACACTTGGTGCCTGGTCCAAAACATGGGCCTATATATTTCTCATTTACGGTAGGTATATAGTTGAAATGCATCATGATCCGATGTAAGACGTAGTTTCTAGAGTTGCAATGGAGTAGGATGGGAGCCCATTTGGGTTATTCCAAAGTGTGGACACATATGTTTGGCATTCCTAGTATGTTTTCTTAATATAGTCTGCAAAATTTGAAAAAAAAATGTAAAATTTGCGTCCTTGAGGGGTAAAAATTAAAATGCGGCCATTTGTAAGGGCGCTTCATAAAAAGTGGGCCCATATAGATCACATTCAAAGTAGGTATTATTTATTGAAATATAACATGATCTGCAAAATTGTATGAAGATCCAAATAAAGTAGTTTGGGCCCAATTTGTATGGGGGTTATACCGAAATATGGACCCATATATTTGACTTCCATAGTATGTATTCTAAAATGATATAATCTGATAAATTTGAAAAACTTCCAATGTAAAATGTGGGCCTTAGGGAGGTAATAATTAAAATGGGGCCCATTTGTAAGGGCGCTACATTAAAAAGTGGGCCTTCTTAGATCACTTTAAAAGTAGGTATTCTTTATTGAAATACAACATATAACGTTTTATCAAGATCCAATGTAAGATGTGGGTTCTAGAGCGATAATGGTTTAAACTGGGGCCCCATATATATGGGGGCTATACCAAAACATGAACCTATATATCTGGCTTTCAAAATACGTGTTTCTAGTATGAATGTAACATTGTGTGAAAAATTTAATCAAGATCCAATGTAAAATGTGCATTTTAGAGCAGTAATATTGTAAATTGGAGTTACATTTGTATGGGGCTATACCAAAACATGGACCCATGTGGTACACTTTCCCGTTAGCTGCTTGTAGTTCAAATATAACACGATCCTGATCCATGGTCCCATATAAAATGTGTATTCTAGAGCAGTAATAGTGTAAATTATAGGGATATTTGTAGGGAGGCTATATCTAAATATGAACCGATTTCCTTCAAATTGAATACTAACCGTCCTGGCCAAAAAAAGTAACTTCTGCCAAATTTCATAACAATCGGACCACAATTGCGACCTGTAGAGTGCGAACAAGCTTAGATAGACAGCAGACGGACGGACAGACAGACATCGTTAAATCGATTCAGCTGGTGATTCTAAGCCGATCCGTATACTTAAAGGTGGTAGCTTCGTGGTGTTGGGTATAAACATTTAAAAAACGTATTTTTTTTTTGACTTTGTAGAACTGTTTCTCACACATTTTTGTTTTTTTTTTTACAGAACTCAAAAAAGTCTACTAGAACAAAAGTTATTGAATTTTGGCCGATGGATTTTGATTCTAAATAGGGTTGCACAATCTAGGGCTTTTATTCCAGGAATTAGGCCTTAGAATCCTTTTAAAGTAGGATGTTCGACGCGAGAAATATATATAATGAACTGCTGGACAATTTGCCTAAAAGGAAGAAATCGAGGGATGTCAAGTACCTTCCAACACTTACAATCAATGTTGAGTATAGTGCTTGTAGGTAGTGAGGACACCGTCGACACAAAATGAGGAGAGAATGAGGGGGTATTAGGCAGAGACCTATGAGTGTTTACACAGAGTAATGATGCTCACCGTTCGGCTGTTGAAATGCAAGAGATCGTTTTATTCTGTGTTGTGTCTTGTTTGCCCTTACATACTATTTGTTTCTTTCGTTATTCAGCGATATCTGTTTAACGAAAGTGAATTAACATAACATAACATATGTTTAATACAATATTGGCTTTCGATATTTCTAATTAGATAATCAATTCAATAATAGATTTCGATATTACATTTTGAATTCAATAAAAATACTAATAATAGAAAAACTAATGTTAGTGAATGCAAATTTAGACATGCAGGCGGGCCCTGGCATATATGCAAGAATAGACATTACATTTGATTATATTAATAAATCTGCTAGAGATCGTATAGCTGCATAGATAATTTGTTGGTGTTGGTGTTGTGGTGCTTGGCTCTTGCTTGTTGTTGTATGTATCCTTTGGCGTTTAGTCGATGACCGTTGCAGTGACATTTGGTCGTGGTTGCGGGGTGCTTGTACCCGCGGACGAGTACCTTGTTGTCGTCGTGTGCATGACTCCTGTATACGGGGATGTAGAGCATAATGCAGCAATGTGTGATGGAATTCACCACAATTTCGGCAACTGTCTTTAGAAGTGCATTTTCCTACTGTGTGACTCCGTGCTAAACAGTTCGCACAATATTTATTTTTGTAGACTGTATGTTTTCGCTCTGCTGCATTCATCTGTAAGAATCGTTTGCAAAATCGAAGGGAGTGATAGCGCCAGCATACTTTGCATTGATGAATTTTTGGATCACGACGGGCTCTTTAAAAGAAAAAAAAATAGTTAGAGCTAGAGATAGAGAAAAGCACTGAAGTGTGGGGACTAAGACTGTAGAAGGTAGGAATTGCTAGAAAGGAAACTGGAATTTATACATTTTCATTTGTGGGGTTTATATATTAGGTTGTGGATCATATGGTAGCAAGCACAGTTTGACAATAGGTCTTGTAATAATACCAGATGCCGTGCGTACGTCTGCTACTCTTACTCGGTTATCTCCTCCCGGATATATTTGTTCAATTCTTCCGAGTTTCCATTCACTCGGGGGAAGTAGATCATCAATAACAACGACAAGATTGTCTTTCTGGATATTGGTTGTGGAAGTTTTCCATTTGTACCGTTTTTGCAAATTTCTTAAGTAGTCTTCTTTCCACCGGACCGCGAATTGATGATGTAAGGCCTTAAGTTTTTCCCATCGGTTTATCAGAGACAAGTTAGTTGCGTGAAGTTCCGGCAAGGCCATGAGAGGACCTCCTCTAAGGAAGTGTCCTGGAGTTAGAGCTGTCATGTCTTGGGGATCATCTGATAAGGCTGATATGGGCCGAGAATTTAGAACACCTTCAATTCGTGTTAATATAGTTGCAAATTCTTCAAATGTACATCTGTGCGAACCCATAGTGCGGCGGAAATGAAACTTGAAGCTTTTTACAGCTGCCTCCCATAGCCCACCCATATGAGGAGCATGAGGAGGAATGAAAGTCCATTCGAGACCATGAATGACGTATCTTTGGGCCACCTCGGAAGAGGCTCGATTTACAAATTGTTTAAATTCTTTTAGCAAAGTGCGACTGGCTCCAATAAAATTCTTCCCATTGTCACTAACAATTTTCTTTGGTAAGCCGCGTCTTCCAACGAATCTAGAAAATGTAGCAGTAAATGCAGATGTGGTAAGTTCAGAGCACGGCTCCAAATGAATTGCCTTTGTTGAAAAACATATGAAGACACTGACATACCCCTTCAGCATAGGGGCGTTACGAAGTGGAGAACTTTTGATCTCGAAAGGACCCGCAAAATCGACTCCAGTTACTTCGAATGGTAGGGAGAAAGTGCACCGATCGACCGGCAAAGGAGCCATTATTTGAGAACATGCTCGTTTTTTAAAAATAATACAGGTTTTACAATAATGGATAATGCGCTTGATTGTGTATTTTAACCGAGAGATGTGAAATTCAGTTTTTACCATGCGACACATAAGGGTGCATTCACCATGAAGAAGAAAATTATGTAAATAATGCAAATAAAGTTTCGTAAAGTGAGCTTGATTTGGTAATATAACCGGGAACTTTTCATTGTACGGAAGAGACGATGAGGCTAAACGTCCGTTTACTCGTAAGAGACCATTTTCATCTAAAAATGGATTAAGAGAATAAAGTGGGCTCTTGGATGTTACAAATTTGGAACTGGAAATGTCGTTATACTCTTGAGAATAAAATCTTTTTTGAGTTAGTAATATGAGTCGATTCCGTACAAAATTGGTTTCTATTTGTGATAACTGCCTGTCAGATTGGCGTAGAGAGTAATTTCTGGAGCGTAGGGAATTGTGCAGGAATCGAAAAACATAGCAAAAAACGCGTAATGCTCTAGAATAGGAAGAAAACTGGGCGAGAGGATCATTTTCCGTTATTATCGCTGGAAAACTTTCAATTTTTCGTCTTTCGGATTCAGGTGGGCTTGGTGGTATCTGTGGCGGCCAAAGGGATGGATCTTTATTGAGCCACGGAGATCCATACCACCACAATGAATTATTCGTTAAGTCATGTGGCCGACATCCTCTAGTTCCTAAATCTGCAGGATTCTCGTGAGTTGGGACATATCTCCAGTATGCGCTTGGAACACTATACCGGATTTGAGAAACTCTGTTAGCTACGTAAGTTTTCCACATGTAGGGAGGCTTACTTAACCAACCTAAGACAATAAGTGAATCGCACCAAAGAAAAACTTCTGGATTCCGGAAAGGCATAAATGATAGAATATGATGGACCAGTTTTGAGAGCAAGAGGGCTCCACAAAGTTCAAGTCGAGGTAGGCTAATAGTTTGTAGTGGTGCAACTTTGGATTTTGCAACCAATAGGTTTGAAAAAATTCCCGAAGGGTCTTGTATCCTGACGTAGACGGTGGCACAATACGCACGTTGAGACGCGTCGCAAAATCCGTGAATTTGTACACAATCAGAAGGGTTAAAGTGGATCCAACGAGGAATTTGCACCTGCTGTATGAGCGGTAGTTGGGCTGCAATACATTTCCAGCGGATCATAGAATTAGAACTAACTGGCTGATCCCATTCAAGACCTTCCAACCATAGACTTTGCATGAGAATTTTAGCACGAATCACAATGGGCGACAGCCACCCCGCAGGATCGTATAATTTTGCAATAGCGGATAAAATTTGACGCTTCGTTACTGCCTCGGATGCGGATTGGTTATCGAAAGAGTACGTGAAGGAGTCAGTGAGCGCATTCCACTTAATGCCTAATGTTTTGGTGGAGCTTGCTTCATAAAATTGAAGAAAATTTGAGTCATATAGGTCTTCTTGGGGAAGATGTTCTAATAAGTTAGGAGTATTTGCTGTAATTTTCTTGAGGAGAAATCCTGCGGAATTAAGCGTTGCTATTAATTGGGATTGGGCTAGACGAGCATTTTCGATGGAGTGGGCACCAGTTAAAATGTCGTCGACGTAGGTTTCGTTACGAAGAATAGCTGCAGCCATGGGATACTGCTTTTCCGAATCTGTTGCTAATTGAAGTAAAGTTCTAATTGCTAAAAAAGGCGCGCAATTGATTCCGAACGTGACGGTTTTTAATTCGTAATCCTTTAAAGGGGAATGGAGAGTTTCTTTAAACAGAATACGTTGAAAAGGGCGATCATCTGTATGAACAAGAATTTGCCGATACATTTTTTGTACGTCGCCGCTGAATACGTACTTATAGGATCGCCAATATAATATTACCGACATAAGATCAGATTGTAGCGTTGGACCTGGGTGAAGGACATCATTCAGTGATTGTCCTGTTTTTGTTCTTCTAGAACCGTTAAAAACTACACGTACTTTTGTAGTTTTACTTTCGGGTCGGACCACAGCGTGATGTGGCAAATAGAAAGATTGAAACTTTCCACCGCTTGAAAGTTCTTGGTCTGAAATTTCCTCCATATGGTCAAGTGTGACATATTCATTAAGAACTGCCTGGTATTCACTAGCTAGCCCAGGGTTTTTAGATAGGGAGTGCTCTATTCGAGAATATTGACGGAGCGCAATAAATCTTGATGGACCCAATATGAGAGTTTTATTGAATTCTTTTTTGAACGGTAAACGAACAATGTACCTTCCGTCAGAATTTCGTCTGGTGGTCTGTTTGTAATAGTCTTCACAATAGATATCGTCCGCTGAGACTTTGGGAATGTTAGGAATCTCCTCCATTTCCCAAAACTTACGCAGCATTTCATCCAGTGCAACATTCTCAGATGGTGTTACTGTAGTAGAAAATGAGTGGACAGTAGATGAGGGGACAGGGCCGCTAATAACCCAACCAAATATCGTGTTGTGTGCTGAAAGTTGACCACACACATTTTTTCGAATTCCTTCGAGTTCTATTTTATGTGTATTGTCCTCACCAATTATAAGATCAATTTGGGCCGATCTAAAGAAGTAAGGGTCTGCTAATACGACATCAGAAAATGCCTCGATATTAGGGGGTTTAATTGTGAACGAGGGCAGATAGTTTGTAACTTTTGGTAGAACTATGGCTAACACCTGAATTTTCTTATCCACTTGATTAGCGCATAGAGTTAACTCACATTCTTTATCGGAACTTTGAGTTTTACCCCCGATACCCGAGATTACATAATGGGAACGACGAGTTGGTAGTTGAAGTCGATTTCGAATTCGTTCGGACACAAATGTCCGCTGTGACCCCGGATCAATAAGAGCGCGTACAGTAAAAGTTTCTCCTAAATGTTCTACGGGAATTAAAGCCGTCCGTAATAAAACATTTTCATATTCAGAGGAAACGTGAGCATTAATGTTGGATTCCGAAGGGGTAGGAGTAAAATTGGGAGTGTCTGCTTCTGCGGACGTTGACAGTGACGCAACTTGATGGGATGTACTCGATTTATCTCTATGGTTTCTTGTATTTTGCGGCGAATCGGTATGCGATTGGCCGGAACTTTTCTTTGTACCTAAATGAAGAAGGGTGTGATGGTCTTTTCCGCAATCGGCGCAAGTGCCCTTACTTCTACATCCCATTTTCTGGTGAGCCATGGACAAGCAGTTATTGCAGTAGTTGTTTCTACGAACGAAGTTGATTCTTTCGGACACTGAGAGTTGCGTAAAAAGTGGACAATCCCGAATTGAGTGGGTTTTCCCGCAGAGCTTACAGTTCCTGTCGAGTCTTTCTTCTGAGACGTATGACTGTGTACCTATAGTTGGCTGGCTTTGAGCATGAAGAAATGTCTTAGTCTCTTTGATACTAGAAATTCGCTCAACTACTTCGTATCGGTTTATCAAAAATGTATTCATTTGAGACCATTTTGGTAAAGTTTTGTGTGAGTCTAAAGATTGTTCCCACAGAGCTAATGTATTGTCGGGAAGTTTCGTTGATACAAGATAGATCAAGAGTGGATCCCAACTTTCAGTCGAAACTCCTAATGTTTTTAGCATGGCAAGACAATCATTCACGGTTGATTGTAGATTCTGTATAGATTGACCATTTTCCACCGTTGTATTGGGGATATTAAAAAGAATTCTTAATTGGCAATCGACTAATACGCGAGTATTTTCATATCGTGCCTTTAACGCTTCCCAGGCAAGAGGAAACGTTTCATCGCACAACGTATACCTCTTGACAATGGCCCCTGCTTCTCCTATCGTTTTATTTCTTAAATGAAAGAGTTTCTGAGCTGCTGTGAGCTTGGGATGATTGATATATACCGCTGTAAACATATCGCGGAACGAAGGCCACTCTTCGTACCCGCCCTCAAATACTTCGGTATCGCACGGGGGAAGTTTTATACATAACCCCGATGAAGTAGGATCCATACCTGTGGGGGATAGATAATTTATTTGCCGAGTTGCGCCTCGTTTTAGTCGTAGGAGATCGACTATTTGAGATTTACATCGGTAATAACTATCTGAGCAAGTATCCAACTTGCCACGTGCTGACTCCATAAAGTCTTTATCTTGACCGTCTTGGGATATGTTGAGAGTTGAATACGCTAACTGTAATCTATTCCACCTATCCTCTAAATCCGTCAACTTAACTTCCAAGAGCGATTCTGTTTGATCATCTTCCCGCACACTTCCGAATTTTGAACAAAATAAGATTAAGAAGTCTGAAGAGAATATGAAAACATCCTTTGGTGGATCGCCTGTCATGGCCTTTTCCATAATTTTGCTTGTCGTGGCCTATTCGGTATCTGTAGCAAACCAAATGTCGGAAAAAACTAATTACGTTGATTCAATCTAGCAAAATTGCCGATAATTTATAGTTGGCCTGAAAAACGTATGTCTCAGATGGCGTTACCGAAACGAACACTTCTATTGAGTAAACGTTCTATTGAGTCAACGTTCCTTATAAAACAATGTAAAGTAATTTGAAGAAATACCTTGATTCGTCTGACGTTGAGCGAAGGCGATAAATTAAAAGTTGATAAATTGTAATCACCACTAAGTTTTGTATCGTTTAAGTTCTTTCAAGGGACTAATGTAGAATAGTAACAAAATCCACCTTAAAATGAAAACTAGTGTGTACCCGTAGTGGTAGTTAGTGCATATGAGCTGTTGAGAAACTGAAATTGCTGTGCTGTGAACACCTTACACTGAACCATATTTAAACAGCATAAAAACAAATGCCACAAAACAAATGAATATAATTTCGTACTTGCCAGAATTTCTGCATTTGAAGCAACATTCATCTAAAAGATTGTGGTTCGCTCTTATATCTCAAGTCTTCTGTAATTTTCATTATTTATTATGACTGCAGCATATGTCGATGCACCAACTATGGTTTACAATTACAATCTTACCACCGCAAATGGTAGTTACACGATCATTCAGAGCTCATTAGCTCTCTCCCGCAAAAGAAAATACAAGGAGAACGGTAATGATCATTAAGAGTGTAATGAAGTTTAAAATCTGCTCGAGCAGCTGATCCCTTAAAATATTATGACACGAATGTAATGATAATAAGAAATACAATTCAGCTATCACTTCAACCTCATCCAGTCATGCAAATGTTTTAAGATTTTACACAAAAGGGAATGTTTATAAATAATGTTTATAATTTCATAAATGTAGATCACTTCAATCAGCAACATGAATTGAGACTAATGTGTTTAATAGATTGATATTTTATAGTGTTATGAAAATGTTTATCTACATGACATCAGCAACATCAACACTTAAGCCAGTGTTAAGAAAGGCTTAGTGTTATACAGCACCGGAATGTTGTTATATTAGCACAGTAACTATGTCACACACAGCAGACTAGCACAGTAACAATGTGTTCATGCCAAAACTGCAGCAACATGAATGTAGATAATGCGAGCGTTTCTTACTTCATGGATACATGTTGTACCATACTTTTGAGAACGTTGTATAACTTTGAATATGTTTCACCTATAGTAAAATGTTGCTAACTGAAATTCATCAACAAATCAGTATACAAACATTAATCAAAGTTATGTCAATTTTATTGAATAATCATATGCAACATCTTAGCAACAAAGGCTATGTATATGAGAATTAAATGTTGTTATCAACAATAAAGTCAGCTCAGAGACACTGTTAAGTTTCTGCTATTAAATAATCATGTGCAACATTTCAGCAGAGAGAAAATGTATACGAGAATTAACTGTTGTTATCAACAATGAAGTCAGTTCAGAGACACTGTTAAGTTTCTGTTATTAAATAATCATGTGCAACATTTTAGCAGAGAGAAAATGTATATGAGAATTAAATGCATCAACAGCAACATCTTAGCAGAAGAGATGCTGTATAAGAGAATGAGATCTTCTCAATGTTTCTGTATTAGAGATATAGTTATGTCTATGTTATTGAATAAGCATCTGCAACATCTTTGCAACAGAGATTCTGTATAAGAGAATGAAATCTTCTCAATTTTACTGAATTAGAGATATAGTGAAATGTTTTTAACGAGACTCTTCGCGATGTTTCTAAGAATTGAGAGACTTGTAATTTTAATGAGGAAACTAAAATATTGCTAACGAGCACTAGCAACATTGACTTAAAAAAAGATTAATTTCGTGATTTTTGGATTTGGGTACCACTTATAACGGTTAATTTTTTTTTGCTATTTGCTATTCTTTATGTATATAATTTTGTATCACCACTTTACTCACGATTTTTATGTGACTTTTCTCTGCTTTGGAGTTGAACTCAGTTGCCTCAGTTTCAAGTCTTACACTAGTGAATTTTATTCGCTTGATGTTCCTCAACAATTACATACCTCATTGTTGCTCCTTTCAGATATCAAATATTGTTCCAATCACCAGATCACTTGAGGTTACGAAGGACCATGCACAATCTAGGGCTTTTATTCCAGGAATTAGGCCTTAGAATCCTTTTAAAGTAGGATGTTCGACGCGAGAAATATATATAATGAACTGCTGGACAATTTGCCTAAAAGGAAGAAATCGAGGGATGTCAAGTACCTTCCAACACTTACAATCAATGTTGAGTATAGTGCTTGTAGGTAGTGAGGACACCGTCGACACAAAATGAGGAGAGAATGAGGGGGTATTAGACAGAGACCTATGAGTGTTTACACAGAGTATTGATGCTCACCGTTCGGCTGTTGAAATGCAAGAGATCGTTTTATTCTGTGTTGTGTCTTGTTTGCCCTTACATACTATTTGTTTCTTTCGTTATTCAGCGATATCTGTTTAACGAAAGTGAATTAACATAACATAACATATGTTTAATACAATATTGGCTTTCGATATTTCTAATTAGATAATCAATTCAATAATAGATTTCGATATTACATTTTGAATTCAATAAAAATACTAATAATAGAAAAACTAATGTTAGTGAATGCAAATTTAGACAAGGGTATTATATATTAGTTTTGCTGAAAATGTTCGCAACACCATGAAATAATTGAGCTGAACCCACCTTAAAGTGGGTTGATTTAACAATGTCTGTTTGTCCGTCTGTCTGCCTTCAATCTACAGCGGTTATTGTCCGATTGGCAGTTGCACCAAAAACTATCGCTATTGAATTTTGTAGAAATCGGTACAGATTTAGATATAGCTTCCGTACATTACATTGGATCTTTATAAAATGTTCAGGATCATGTTATATGAAAACTAGAAATAGCTGATGTGAAAGTGAAGGACATGGGTCCCTGTTTTGATATTCTCCCATACAAATGCACATTTTACATCGGAACTTATTCAAAGTCCCACATCATGTTATTATACAGAGTATTATGTCTTTGTGCATTTGTTTGTAACACTCAAAAGGAAAAGAGATAGACCCATTGTTAATTATACCGATCGTCTTAGAATCACTTTTTGAATCGATTGAATGTCCGTCTGTCTGTCTGTCCATCTATTCTTGTAATCACGATTCAGTCGCAATTGTAGCCAGAACTAAAGGAAACTTTGCACAGCGGAGTTTTTCGGGACAAGGACGAACGCAATTGAATTTGAAGAACATCGGTTCAGATGTAGATATAGCCCCCATAAGAATTTCACTCCCGATTTGACCCTTTTCACTCTAGATACCAAATATTTTAACAGACAGTAGTAAAAATGTGTTAGATCGGTTCAGATTTACATATAGCTCCTATACAAATATCGCTCCCGATTTGACTTTTTCCACTCCAGAAACCACATATTGTATTAGTGTTCTGATTTGTCAAAATATCTTATATTTTAACTAGGAACACCTATGGTGAAAATAGGTCAGATCGGTTCAGATTTATATGACTGACTTTTTCTGCTCTAGAAACCACATATTTTAGCAGATCTTCTTCAAATCTTGCAAAATATCTTATATTTCGACTAGAAACACAAATGGTGAAAATGGGTGAGATCGGTTCAGATTTACATATTGGTCCCATACAAATTTCGCTCCCCGAGTTGACTTTTTCCGCCTCAGAAACCACGTATTTTCACCGAATTTCTTCAAATTGAGCATAACACGTTATATTAGAACTGGAAGAACTTATTGTGAAAGTTAGTCACTTCATTCCATGTTTGGATTTAGCCCCTATACAAATATTCTTCTTTGACAAATTGGACAGGTCATATTAGACTGTGATTGGGAAACATAGAAAAATTCTTCCCGTTTTCACATTTCATTGTATTCGGATAGAAAGTGGAGTGTATCATATAGTCGGCCCAGCCCGACTTTAGCCTTTCCTTACTTGTTAAGAGATCGACTTAGAATCACTTTCTGAGTCGATTTAGCAATGTCCGTCTGTCCATCTATTGTTGTAATCAAATTACAGGTCGCAATTATAGTCCGATCTTAACAAAAATTGGCACAAATAAGTTTTGTGGATATGAAGCAAATCGGTTCAGATTTAGATATAGCCCCCATACAAATGTCGCTCCCGATTTGACATTTTCCGCTCTACAAACCACATATTGTACCTGATTTTCTTTAATTTTGGCATAACATATTGTAATCCAACTAGAAATAACTATGCAGAAATTGGGTAATACCGGTTCAGATTTACATATATACCCAAACAAATGTCGCTCCCGATTATACTTTTGCTGCTCTAGAAACCCCATATTATACAATATTTGCTTTAAATTTGGCACAATATCTTATAATCCAACTAGAAACACCTATGCAGAAATTGGGTAAGATCGGTTCAGATTTAGATATAGCCCCCATACAAACGTCGCTCCCGATTAGACTTTTGCAGCTCTAGAAACGACATATTGTAACCGATTTTCTTTAAATTTGGCACAACATCTTATAATCCAGCTTAAAACATCTATGGTGAAAGTTGGTAATTCCGTTTACACTATTGCCGCTCTAGAACCCACATTCTACATCGATTGTTGATCAAAATTTCCAGATCATGTTATATTTCAACTAAAAACACCTACTGCGAAAATAAACTATATTGGCCCATGATTTGGTATAGCCCCCATAGGCCCACCCCTTTTAACACTATTACCGCTCTAGAAACCACATCTTACATAGAATCTTAGTAAATGTCTATGTGATACCCACCACTTCCTACGTCAATACAATTCAATTCGGTGTTGATTTTGGCATATGCCCCATATCGTGCACCGATGAAACCCATTTTCACAAAATATATACATATATCCAATATACCATGATCAGATTAAAATCTGTTAAAATATATGATTTATAGAGTGGAAAAAGACAAATCGGGAACGAATTTTGTTTGGTGGCTACATATAAACGTGTACAGATTTGACACATTTTCTTCACAAATATTTCCAGTTGAAATATGAGGTGTTGTGTCAAATTTTATCAAAATCGGTTAAATTATTTAGTTTCTAGAGCAGAAAAAGTCAAATCCGAAGCGACATTTGTATGGGTGCTATATCTAAATCTAAACCGACTAGCTTCAAAATAAATAGCCTTCGTCTTTGACTCGCAAAACTTAATTGTGTCAATTTTTTAAAGATTGAAGAATAATTGCGACTTGTACTTTGATTACAAGAATAGATGGACGGACAGACAGATAGATGGACATTGCTAAATCGACCCAGAACGTGGTTCTAAACAATGGGTCTATCTCGCTTCTCTTTGGGTTTTACAAAATAATGCACAATGAAATAATACCCTAGTGGAGGGTATAACGAATTTTATTCCCTCACTCTAAATAGTAGATGGGTATATATCAATGGGACAGAAAAAAGTGTAACGCACAGGAGTGACTTAAGACCCTAAGTATGTTTGTAAGGTGTTTGAGACATGTCCGTCTGACTGGTGTATACAATAACTCTCGAAAGGAGTTAAGAAAACGATTTAAACTTTGCACATGGTAATATTTTTCCCAAACTTAGTTTAAGTTCGAATATGGGAAAAATTGCCACATCTGTTCTGGTACATCCCACACAATTAACCTATATTCCAATGTTAAATTAAAACCCATATAACTTCCTCACGGATATTCGGATCCAGCTATATAATGGTATTTGATAATATTTTTATATTTTTATTTTTTGCCACTCCCTTTTCAATGTCAAATCACGCAAAACTTCGTAAAATTAAAGCTGTTATAACTTCTATACTGATGATCGGAATACTGTGAAATTTGACGATTAGAAATGCTTTTATAGTGGTGACATTTGCATGGAATTTGGGCAATATTAGCACACCCCTTCTGGCACCTCCCACTCAAAGTGGCATCAACTTTGGTTACAATAAAACCGGAAAACATAGTCAATATCTTTTGCAATTTGATATTTAAAAATGTTTTAATAATCACTTTAAACCTAAAAAATAGTTTAGTTTAGCCACGCCCCTTCTTGTGCCTCCCCCTATTCTTCATAACTTCTATACTGGTGCATGGATTCCGCTATGACTTGATATTTGATCAAGTTTTTAAAATTGTTTTATAAATGTGGAAGTTGGGACCATGTGATACGTACCTTCTTCCACACAAATTATGCTGCCCTACGTTAAATTTTATTCCTTATAACTTCCGTATATATATTATCTGAGAGTGAGGATTTTTATAAGTCGGTTTACTCAACTGAGGCATACTTAATTGTTATTTTAAATTTAAAATTTACACATTTTCAGACACACGCGATAATTTATCTTTAAATCATTCTCAGATTTGTTTTTTTTTACAAAACAGGTAAGGTAAGGCCACCACTCTCTGTAGTAAACCAAGCCATTTTAGTATCGGTGGACGATTTTATGTAGCCCATATAAATTAAATAAATGCATCTTTAGTTAATTTTAACTGGAGGGACCATTTGTATGGGGCCTGTACCAAAACTTGGACCAATATAGATCACTCTCACAGTAGTTTGTCTTAATTGAAATATAACATGATCAGCAAAAATTTACTAATATTCTATGTAAGATGTGGTTTCTAGAGCGGCAATAGTGTTAAAAGGGGTGGGGCCTACTTTAGCCTTGTTTTACTTGCATATTTGTAATGATGGTAAAACAGTATCAAATAAATTATTCAGAAACCAGAATACAGATATTAGTAAACAGAGATAATAGTAATTTTAAATATCGTCAAGTCGGGTATCGCTATCCGAACGATATACTATTTTTTATTTCAGATATTGGCGTCAAATAGAAAAAAAATTATGAATTTCTCTTCTCGCTATAAGAGAACTGTCAAGTAGATATAAAACAGAAATCAATTCAACAAATTTCATAAATAATCCAAATATTAAGAATATTTTCGGTCCTTTTAGGGAAAATGTTTCCCTCTGGGCCGATTTCGTTTATATGCTTATTATTTTTTAACTTTTGTTTAAATACTTGGTTGTTTCCAACAGAAATATGAATATTAAAAAAACATTTGTGTAATTCTATATTTTGACAGTTATATCAGAAACTACCGAAAAACACACTCTGAAATTTCCGATTTCCGAATTCCGAAGACACATGTTGCCATTTTCTGAGAAAAAATCAAAAATTGAAACAGCTTCCATAATATTTGTTATTTCAGCTGTTGTGGTCAAATAGAAAACAATGGAGAGAATGTATTCGCAATTCCAATTTGTTTCCTCTTTTATACCCTAATGCATACCCTCTTACTCTGTACAGTGAGAGTATACAAAGCCCGGAGGAAACTTGGTCAAAAATTTCCTTCTCAAATGTACTTTTTCGTTCAAGAATATCTACTTTGGACAAATTTTTCATTTCAGGGTGTTCACTTGGGTGTTTCCAACAGACTGATATGGCTAGATCGTCTTAGAATGTTATGACGGTCAAAAATTTATTTGAAGCTGTTACAAACGGAATGACAAAATAAGTATACCCGCTTTCCATGGTGGAGGGTTTAAGAAATAAGTTCAGTTGCAGAATATATGATAATAAATATTTTTCATGAATTAGGGATGAGGCATTCCATGTTAATCTTTACCCATTTACTTACCTTATCACCTTCAATTCCAAAACAAACACCATTTTAAGATTATATCAATTTAAAGCCAAATATTATTAATGTCAATTTAATTTTTTATTTTCTTATCAATGTATTTTCACATCGGTATGCATCAAATATTATCCAAACTTCCTTTTGTGAACAACATGTTTGTTTTTATATTTAGTTCATCAAAACTTGAAAATATTTGTATTTTTATTTTTTTTATTTTTAATTAATAGGCAAATATATACTTTTAACTTTACATTAATACCAAGGTAAAATGAAAAATCATCGTGCCAAGTTTCTTTTTGGAAATATGATGGGTGTTTGCAGCACTAATAAATAAATGCACTTTGGTAGATATTTGATATCGAACATTGTCTGCAATATTGCTTAACAGAGCACAGTGGGTACACTTTTGATTTAAAAAATTTCAACATTCAAAATGAAGGATCATTTTCAACAATTTTCTTCAACTTGTTTAAAAATTCGCATATAAAAATTATTTGCATTTGATATCTAGAGAACGTTATGCATGGGCAATACATAAGAATTTGCCCCAAGAATCCAAAAAAAATATGTTTGCCACATTCAAGCGAAGAAGAAATAAATACTGGTATTTTTCAGGTTTAGAAGCATCAGACCAGTAGTTAGCTACTCGAGTTTAGAGATTATAACTTTTGCCTATAAACAACAAGTATACCACTGTGCACTGTTGTATATATTTAATAAAACTACTTGGAAAATCACAAAATTGTTAGAAAACTTCAATGCAATTGTGGGAGTCATCTTATGACCTCCGGCTAATTTTTCAATTTCAAAAATCAATAATAACAATTAGAAACCTTAACTCAATAATTTCCCCCAAACCCTAGTACCTACTTTCAGGTTATTCATTGTTAGTTTATATAAAACTCTCAATGGGTACTTACTTTTCTTTATTTTACATATTCATTTTGTTTTCTTTTTTGTTTGCATTAAAATATACATAAATATACGAGTAATACTACATACATAAATATAAATAAAAGTCAATTGATTGAAATCCATATGTTACACATTTTTCGTTATATTTATTTGTTTAGTTTTATTTTTTCTATTAAGATTTGTGTTGAGATGTGATTGTTTTTTATTCTTTGTTTTCTGTTTTCAGTTTTATTTTATTCATTTTATTTTTTGATTAGTTTAACTTTGAAGTAACTTTTAAAACACATTTACATACATACATACATAGTTGTTGGGAGAGGGAGGGAGGCAAAGACTAATAAAGTATGTAATATTTATATATCCTCAACTGCAGTTCATGTAAATATGAGAATGTATGTATTTGTATATGAGTATGTATGTATGATCATGTTATGTTGCTGGTGTTGCTGTTGCGGTTTATGGTCTTCACATCTTAATGGCTAAACAATCTCTCTCTTTGAAATCACAACATTTTCAATGGTTCAATTTTATTTTTCATAGACCTCAATAATAATTTCGAAGTTTGACTTCACTCTAGCGCTATATATTATATCATGCTATGGAAATATAGTAACAAAAATATATTTTAGCAAAAAACTTTCTAGTATTAGACAAAAAATAAATAAAAATATTTTATAAAAATCGAAGTACTCAACAAAGTTTGGAGAAGTTGTAGCAAATATTTGAATTATTTGATTTTTCACCAAGGTCTGATGTTCTTTTAGAAACTCACAAAAAAGTTCTGTAGCTGTGTTGAAGGCGATCGTTTTCTTTTTGTGTCTGAAAGTGAAATGTAAGATATGCTTCCTAATGAAAAATTGGCTTTTTCAGATTTTATCTCCTAACTGTTAGTCGGAGCATAAGTATTTTCGAAAATTATTTTAAAAACAAGTAAAAATGGCGTTAAGTTCAGCCGGGCCGAACTTTATATACCCTCCACCATGGATTGCATTCCACAGAGGTTGTCGGTTTTCGTAGAAGTGCAGTAATATTACAGGAAAATATATATTTTTTTAAAAATAGCCAAACCAAAACAAATACAAATATTGAAAAAAATAATTTTATAATCAAATATAATATTTATATAAACCATTATTTATTTCAAATCTAAAAATAAATATTCTTATATTTATATTTTCAAAAAAGTTAAATACCAAAAATATTGGTAGCTAGTGGGTGCTACAGTTGGTTGAATTTCCATTCCATTTTAATTCCAAAAGTAGAAATTTTGAAAATCCATTGTCAGACGTACATAGTGTAAAATACCTAACTACACGATTCAATCAATTTTTGCAGTAAAAGAAAAAATACGAATTTGGAAAAAAACTTTTTATTTTGCGTGTCTATGCAGTCAGAGGAATGAATACACAGAATTCCATGATTCTAGCTGCGCCCAGTCGGTTGGTACCATTTTTACCCCCTTGACGTTTATACGCAATTAGAATTTCATCATTCTAGCTGTAGTCGTTTAGTTGCTACTATTTTTATCCCACTGTACCATTGTCTCCCTTGAAAGTACGAATTTCTAAAAATCCGTTTATTTTCCGTGTCTACGCAGTCGGAGGAATGTATACTCCGAATGGCATGACTCTAGCTGCAGTCATTTGGTTGGTACTATTTTTAACCCCTTTTTCTATTTTGACCCTAAAAAGTACGAATTTCTAAAAATCAGTTTATTTACCGTGTCTGCACAGTCAGGGCAATGTATTTTCCGAATTTCATGACTCTAGCTGCGGTCATTTGGTTGGTACTATTTTTATCCCCTTTTTCTATTTTGACCCCAAAAAGTACGAATTTGGAAAAATCAGTTTATTTTCCGTATCTACACAGTCAGAGGAACATATACCCCGAATTTCATGACTCTAGCTGTGGTCATTTGATTGGTACTATTTTTATCCCCTTTTTCATTTTAACCCCAAAAAGTACGAATTTCAAAAAATCTGGCTATTTTCCGTGTCTACGCAGTCAGAGGAATGTATACACCGAATTTCATTATTCCAGGTGTAGCCGTTTAGTTGGTACCATTTTTATCCGCCCGTACCCATTGTATCACTTATAAGAATAAATTTGGAAAAAACCTTTTATTTATTATTTCTACGTAGTCAAAGTAATGTATACTCCGAATATCATGACTCTAGCTGCAGTCATTTGGTTGGTACTATTTTTAACCCCTTTTTCTATTTTGACTCTAAAAAGTACGAATTTCGAAAAATCATTGTATTTAACGCGTCTACACAGTCAGGGCAATGTATACTCCGAATTACATGACTCTAGCTGCGGTCATTTGGTTGGTACTATTTTTATCCCCTTTTTCCAATTTAACCCCAAAAAGTATAAATTTCGAAAAAAATACCTTTATTTTATTTTTTTATGTGTCTATGTAATCAGAGGAATGCATTTCATTATTTTAGCTGCAGCCGTTTGTTTGGTACCATTTTTATCCCTCTACTCCTATTTTACTTCATCAAGGTACGAATTTGGAAAAAATACTTTTATATTATGTATCTACTCAATTAGAGGAATGTACACACCGAATTTCGTGTTTCTAGCTGTTGCCGTTTAATATGTACCATTTTTGCCCCATTTCACCCCTACGAATAAAAGCCACTTTATGGTGCACGTTATTGTTATAGGGGGAATGTGCATACCCAATATCAAGTAAGTACAAGCAGACATATTGCAAAAAGTGATTAAATATTCTAAAATATTACTGGTTATTATGGGTATTTTTAGTCCTTGTGAGTGAAAAATTTTTCCCTTTGGCCGATTTCCCAACCGATCTATGACTAGACGCATTTATAGAAAATTTGGACGTCCTTCGTTTAGATGCAAGCGTGCTTTCAACAGACGGACTGACATGGCTAGATCGTCTTAGAATTTTATGACGATCAAGAATATATATTCTTAATAGGGTCTAAGGTCGATATTTCAAGGTTCCACAAACGGAATGACAAAGTTAGTATACCCCCATCCTGGAAGTGGAGGGTATAAAAACTTCATCTTCAAGGTCAGAATCGCAAATGTCATCAAACAAATCTTATAGGCTGAAGTGTGTGTAGGTAGCGTATACGTTCTGTGGATTAAGGATAATATCACTCATACGCACCGTGGTCGGTCTGACCATTAACTGAAACAAGTGTTTTTTTTCTTCAATTATCGGTGCTTAAAATGAAACACAGCAAATATATCGACATTTAAATGACATCTTCAAATTGATCCAAAAATACGCACCACCAATAGAACCGACCCCTAAATTCCACGATCTAAATACATAACACTAATGGGTTACGAACCCATGTGGAAAGTGGGTCTATTAAAAATTACCGTATACTAAATTTTTGTTGTTCGAAGCCTCCACTATAAATTACCTGCAGTCATATTTGGTCTAGCACTCACCTGGGGTTAGTGATATGAAACTTTGGATTTGGAAACTTTGGCCGACAAAATGTAACTGACATTTTTTAATTGCGGAAACTCGAAACCTTCGTATTGAAATTCATTTAATTTTGTATGTCTGCCTTCCTCTTTCCATGTACGTGTCGCATGATTTTTCGAAATGTTTTCCTTTAGCTTGACAGAATGAGATAAAATAGTACCAAATTAAGTATTGCAGCTTGAGTCGTGAAATTCAGTGTGTATATTCCTTTGAATACATAGATACGAAACATATATGTCAAAAAATGATACACATGGTAACATGGTGGTATTACAGCTCGTATTCTCATATTAGCTGTGTACATTCCGGTGACTACGTAGATGCGCAACATAAATTGATTTTTCGAGATTTAAACTTTTAAGCGAGCAGCGAGACAAAAAGGGATAAAATTAGTACTAGCCAATGTGTTGCAGATGGAATCGTGAAGTTCACTATGTACAATTCTCTTACTACATAAACGCGCGGAAAGAATGAATTTTGTGAAATTATTAATTTTACTTTTTTATTTGGTGCCAACCAAACTATTACAGCTGGAATGGAGAAAATAAGTGTGCACAACATTTTTCGAAATTTACACTTTTAAGGAGGAAGTGGAACAAAAATGTTATCAACCAAAGTGGTACAGCTAGATTGGTAAAATTCTCTGAGTACTGCCCTCCAAAATCGCGAAAAACATCACATTTAGAGTGGAATTGAGACACTAACTGGATAATTTTCGGAACAAAGAATTGCAAAATTGTTAATTGTGAGACAACAGCACAACAAATACCACCTATTTGTAGAAAATCCGAAAGATGCGGGGTTTTGCTAATTATTTATTATTCCAATTATATGAAATAATTATATTTTATTATTTTTTTGAAACTTGGTGTTGTGAAGAAAAAATTACAAAATAGAAATTTTAAGAGTAAAACAAATAAATTGGTTTAATTTCCAGCTGTTGCTCCTAAATTGAATTATTTGGGCATTTAGTTATATAGGGTCCGCCATCTAACGTTTTTTTTTCAACAATTCAACCGTTGGACTATTATTTGTGGGTTGCCCTCAGCAGCCATTTGAGTGAAATTATTTTCCATTATTAACCGGAAAGATTGTACTTTCAAATAAAAAATAAAATTTGAGATAATATTCAGTAGTTTTTTTAAAGCATTTTCAAAAAAAAAGTTATTTGTTGAAATACGTGGTTTCTAGAGCAGAAAAAGTAAATCATAGGACACATTGGTATGGGGTCCGCCATCTAACGTTTTTTTTTTCAACAATTCAACCATTGGACTATTATTTGTGGGTTGCCCTCAGCAGCCATTTGAGTGAAATTATTTTCCATTATTAACCGAAAAGATTGTACTTTCAAATAAAAAATAAAATTTGAGAAAATATTCAGTAGTTTTTTTTAAAGCATTTTCAAAAAAAAGTTATTTGGCGGACCCAATACTATACAATGTTGTACATTTCTGAAAATTCATAATTTGCTAACTTTTTCAATTAAGACAGCAATTTAACCGCACGTGTTATTTTTTTGAGAGTTTGAGAGTTTATATTTGTATGTAGATTAAAGTATTTTTTTCTGTCCAAAACTGTATATATATATGTTATTTTATTTCTTGTCTTATAAATCTCACAGTATTTATGTGTGGGTGTAAGAGCTTTTGTGGCCGTAGTGCTGTGTTGTCTTAGGACAAGGGGAATAAATTAGTTTCTGTTGGTGTTGTCCTTGCACTAATCCATTTAATTGTTATGTACATGTTTGCCACCCTCCAACGTCGTTGTATTTGCTCTCTTCTGTTTGGAGGATTAAGGACTTAAAAGTACAGAAAAAGTATATTTGTTTATTGAAGTGTGAGAAATCCTACATGCACAATGTACGAGAGCAAAATATAAGGGAGACGAAAATAAATGAAATGGAAGCAGGAGCATTAAAAGAGACCATAAATAAAGAGTCAAGTACGAACACATAAACAGAGCCCTGTTTAACATGCCAGATGGAGTGCATCGCAGAGTATAATTACTAAAGGCAGTGAACATAAATATGTAGTAAATTTAAAATTTCACTCATTTACAAGAGGGGCTTTTAAATATTTAAGTTACAGTTGAACTTCGATTAACCGTGACTCTATTAACCGTGATTATCTATTAACCGTGAAGCTGAGTGGTTGATTTTTTACCTCTATTAATCGTGATTTACCTCTATTATCCGTGATGCACATGTCCATGTGACTGCTTGTTTGTTTGTTTCGTATAATACACACACATCTCTCATATTAAAATTCGGTGATTCCCCTTTTTCATGAAAGTGTAATTTTCATATTAAATTTCATATTCATTCATCAGTGTGAAATTTGATCTGTCAAGACGAGTTTTCCTTATATCATGCTACCGTCAAAAACTAAATCCGCGAAAAGAGCAAGAAAGGTTCTTTCAATTAAAGAAAAAATGGAGTTGATTAATGAATACTCAAAACGTAAAGTACCTTTTAAAATGTTGTCTGAAAAATATGGAATTGACATTCAAACTGTATCCGATTTAATAAAAAACAAAGATCGGATTTTAAAATTTTGCTCCGATACTGTTTCAATGCTTGGCCTTAAACACAGATATTCACTAAAAACATCCGAAAATCCAAAAGTTGATTTCGCAACATATGAATGGTTTCGGCAAGAAAGATTTAAGGGAACTCCAATTTCAGGTAAGTTAACTGAAATCGAGATATTGTATGAACTTAAACGGAAATTTGCTTCTGAACTTCAGGCGAAATGATTGTCGAAAAGGCAAAAATTTTCCATCTGAAGTTAAACATGAATTCAGAGTGCACTTATTCATATGGTTGGTTGGATAAATTCAAAAAACGTCATGGAATCCGTCGACTGAAATCTACGGGAGAAAAGGAGTGTGCTGATTATGAGTCTGCTACGATGTTTGTGGACGACTTGGATGAAATCATTAAAAACGAACAACTTACAACTGAACAGATCTACAATGCAGACGAAACCAGTCTATTTTGGAGGTGTTTGCCTCAGAGTTCTTTGGCTAGTGGTAATGAATATTCTATTGATGGGTACAAGGAATCCAAGGAGAGAATCACAGTGCTGGTTTGTTCAAATGCTGCAGGAACTCACAAGTGTAAATTGATGATAATAGGAAAAAGTGCCCATCCAAGAGCTTTAAAAAACGTTGAACACCTTCCTGTGATTTATAAATCTAATAAGAAAGCTTGTACCAGAAACAAAGGAACATCAACGGCGCATCGGTCTCAAAAATAACTGTAGAATACTTTTACTATTAGACAACTGTCCAGCACACCCAGATGTAAATGCTATGATATCTGAAAACGTTGCAGTAAAATATCTCCCACCAAATTGCACGTCCTTGATTCAGCCTATGGATCAAGGAGTAATTCGGAGCTTCAAATGTCACTACCGTAAACTGATCGTTCAAAAACTTGTTGGTGCTAATAACAGGCGTGAGTTCGTTAAATCTTTGAATATTAAGACATCTTTGTGGGCAGCCGCAGCTTCGTGGGATTCTGTAACTCCACAAGTTTTAAAAAGAGTTTGGAATAACTTACTATCTCATAATGAAGATGCTCCAAATAGCCTTGTTGAGATACAAACAGATATAACCATACCGTCTGGATGTACGATTGATGCTGGCGAAAAGTGGATGGTGTGCGACTCTTATGTCGCTCCGTTTGCTATTATATCTGAAGACGAAATCGTAGACATGGTTACACAAAGCCAAGAAGATGAGCTTGATTCAAATTCTGAGGAATCAGATGGAGGAAATGCGGACGAAACCCCTTCATTGGCTCAGGCAATAGAGGCTAGTAGTATTTTGTTAGGTTTTTTAGAAAACTTTAATTGTCCAAGTATTTCAGAACCAGATAAAATGCAAATATATGGCATACAAACTCATTTGTTGGAAGAACAATCAAAAGCTAAAAGCATAAGACAGACTTCCATAAAAGATTTTTTTAAATAAATGTATGTATTCCTAGAGATATGATAAATTATTTATAGACGCAGATTTACATGTTTTTGTCAAAAATAAATAAAAATAATAAAATTTATACATGTAAAAATTTACCTCTTTTAACCGTGATTTTCGGTTATCCGAGATTATCCCGGTCCCGAGCATCACGGTTAATCGAAGTTCAACTGTATTTCAAAAGATATTGTGAATATTGCCCAAAAAGGATATATTCCAATGAATATTTCATGAGCAGTAAATGCTAAGTTTTATAATCAGATACTTTTGGTATTCGTAGTTTTGGTAAACAACGATTTTATCACAACATGGTAACAAAATTTTACCTGGTTTGTAAGATAATTCATGTTGATAGTTTGTCCTAATAATATTATTCTTCAATCACGCACAAAAATTAAATATGTTCCAGATGAAAGAAAAACACGAAGAACAAGAAACAAGAAGTGAGACAAAAAAGTGATAATAAGTAAAAAAGACGTTAAGCTCGGCCGAGCCGAACTTTATATACCCTCCACCATGGATTGCATTTCACAGATTTTCGATTTTCGTAGAAGTTCAGCAATATTACAGGAAAATATACTTTTTTTCATATAGCCATATATTTTCATATAGCCAAACCAAAACAAATACAAATATTGACAGACTAATTTTATAAATAATTATAATAATTTTATTATTTCAAACCACGCTTATAAGGCAAGGCTACCAATACGTTTACATATCGAACTAATACTTCAAGTAAATTTAAAAAATAGGTAATCTTATATTTATATTTTCAAAGAGCTTAAATGCCATAAATATTGGTAGATAGTGAGTGCTACAGTTGGTTGTATTTCCACTATATTTTAATTCCAAAAGTACAAATTTTGAAAATCCATTATCTCACGTACTTAGTGGGAGGGATGTACACTGTGGTACTATTTTTATCCCTCTGTACGCATTGTATCCCTTGACAGTACGAATTTGGAAAAAACCTTTTAATTTTCGCAGTCAGAGGAATATATATTCCGAATTTCGACTCTAGCTGCGGTCATTTGGTTGGTACTATTTTTATCCCCTTTTTCCATTTTAACCCCAAAAAGTGTCTATGCAATCAGAGGTATGTACACACCGAGTTTCATCATTCTAGCTTTAGTCGATTAGTTGGTACTATTTTTATCCCTCTGTACCCATTGTATCCCTTGACAGTACGAATTTGGAAAAAACTTTTATTTTTCGTGTCTACGCAGTCAGAGGAATATATATTCCGAATTTCATGGCTATAGCTGCGGTCATTTGGTTGGTACCATTTTTATCCCTTTATTCTCATTTTACCCCTTAAAAATACGAATTTCGAAAAAATATGTGTGTATTATGTATCTACTCAATTAGAGGAATGTACACACCGAATTTCGTGTTTGTAGCTGTTTTTGTTTAATATGTACCATTTTTATCCCTTTATGCCCCATTTCATCCCCTACGAATAAAAATTGCTTTATGGTGCACGTGTTTGTTATAGAGGGAATGCGCATACCCAATATCAAGTAAGGACAAGCAGACATATTGAAAAAATATGTTTAAATACTATTTTAGAGTATTTAAACATATTTAGGGGTTATTATGGGCTTTTTTAGTCCTTTTGAGGGAAATTTTTTTCTCTTTGGGCCGATTTCGCCCAGTTTAAATCCCAACCGATCTACGACTATAACACGTATTACTGAAAATTTGGACGTTCTAGCTCCTGATGCTAGCGTGCTTTTAACAGACGGACAGACTGACTAGGCCAGATCGTCTTAGAATTTTATGACGATCAAGAATATATATACTTTATAGGGTCTCAGATCGATATTTCCAGGTGTTACAAACGGAATGACAAAGTTAGAATACCCCCATCCTGGAGGTGGAGGGTATAAAAATGGTAACAACCAAAGTATTGTAGTTGGAATTGAATCATGAAATACAGTGTTCACTCCTCATCCATGCGGCAAGAATGGATTATTCAAAACTCTGTCTACGTAGATGAGGAATACAAATGGTACAAATCGACTTTTGCAGCGTGAATCGTGTGCAAATTCCTCTCACTACGTAGAAGAGCAGCATAAAGGCATTTTTTGAAATTTGTACTTTTAAGGGGGAAGTGGAAGAAAAATGGATACAAATTATATCAAATTGATTTTAGACAATTTTTGATTGTCAAAAACTTTTAGTTATAAAAAGCTGTGGTAGGGTTTTCCATTCTCCGATATAATTTTATTTTTGTGATTAAATTTAGCTTAGCTCTATAGAAGAAAAACGATAAAAAAACACGTTTTTTCGATTTTCTTTAACGATCGCTACTAAACCACTGATTCTACGTGAAACAGACATGCATTGGCATCTCAATAGTCACATATGGTTCTCTGAACCCCATATGTCGCAATTTTGCTTATTGACAGAGCCGCCGATATGAAAATGAGATTCACCTGAAAAGAAGATTTTTTCTTACACGATTTTTTACAGTTTGCATTGAAGACTCACTACATTGAAAGTAAGTTTTTAATATTTCCCAATTTTGTTCGAGCGTATATCGTCCCATTTTAGAAATGTCAAACAAAAACCTGAAAATAAAAACTAATTTTATTCTACCTTTCAAAGTTAAAGCAATCGATAGTTCAAATTTAAAATTGCAGCAAACAAGATGGAGTCAACAACCAAATTAGTCAAAAGGGTTCTTCTTCTATTAATCATTTTTGATCTAGCAATAAGCGGTGATAATAAGATGCGATAACAAAAACGTTAATAAAAATTTAATTTTTTACTCAAAATAAAATTTAAAAAAATATGTTGACTTTTTTGGACTTAGCCTCGAATACCGTAAACTTGACTCGCACTCGATATTTATCCAGGCTAAGTCCAATATTTTTACCATAAAATTATTTTTTCACAATTTGACAACATTAACACATTGATATTGCTGTTGGTGACAATTTTAAAAAAGAATTTTTTATTTTGAGTGAAATTTTAACTTTTTATATGGGTTTTTGTTATCACAGCTTAGTTATCCAGTCATAAAGAAAAACAGCCTTATTATATCAACGAATCAATGTCATTACATTAATGAGACTGTTTCATTAAAATAATGACAAAATATAATTAACGATTATTCCATTAATGAAACGTGTCATTAGATTAACAAAACTATTTCATTAATATGATGATAACATTTCATTGTAGTAATGCCAGTTTCATTAATCTAACACTAATCAAACGTTGTTCGTTGGTTGTTAATTTAATGAAATATTTTACGTTGTAGCAATGAAGTTCTACATCAACCCAAAATATAAGATTTCATTGTGCGAATGAAAAAACAGTGATTTATGAACAGTGCCCAAAAATTGAGAATTTTTTCCTTTTTTATACACTCCACGAGAGTATTATGTCTTTGTGCATTTGTTTGTAACACCCAAAAGGAAGCGAGATAGACCCATTGTTAATTGTTTGAATCGATTTAGCAATGTCCGTATGTCTGTCCATACATTCTTGTAATCACGATACAGGTCGCAATTGTAGAAACTTTGCACAATGAAGTTTTTCGGGACAAGAACGACCGCTATTTAATTTGAAGAAAATCGGTTCAGATTTAGATAAAGCCCCCATACGAATTTCACTCCCGATTTGACTCTTTTCACGCACATATTTTAACAGATTTGGTTCAAATTTGGTAGAACATCTTATTTTTCCAATATAAACACCCATGATAAAAATTGGTCAGATCGGTTCAGATTTATATATAGCCCCCATACAAATTTCGCTCCCAATTTGACTTTTTCCGCTCTAGAAACCATATATTTTATTAGATTGTTTTCAAATTTGGCAAAACATCTTATATTTAAACTAGGAACACCTGTGGTGAAAATAGCTCAGATCGGTTCAGATTTATATATAGCTCACATTCAATTTTCGCTCTCGATTTGACTTTTTCTGCTCTAGATACCACATATTTTAACAGATTTTCTTCAAAATTGGCGAAATATCTTATGTTTTCACTAGAAACACCAGTGGTGAAAATGGGTCAGATCGGTTCAGATTTATATATAGCTCCAATACAAATTTGGCTCCCAATATCACCTTTTCCGTTCTAGAAACCACATATTTTTCAAATTGTTTTCAAAATTGGCAAAACATATTATATTTCATCTAGAAACACCTGTGGTGAAAATGTTAGATCGGTTCAGATTTATATATATCTTCCATTCAAATTTCGCTCCCGATTTGACTTTTTCTGCTCTAGAAACCATATATTTTATCAGATTGTTTTCAAATTTGGTAAAACATCTTATATTTAAAGTAGGAACACCTCTTGTGAATATAGTTCAGATCGGTTCAGATTTATATATAGCTCCCATTCAAATTTCGCTCCCGATTAGACTTTTAGTGCTCTAGATACCACATATTTTAACAGATCTTCTTAAAATTTGGCAAAATATCTAATGTTTCCACTAGAAACACCCATGGTGAAAATGGTTCAGTACGGTTCAGATTTATATATAGCTTTATACTTATATTCGCTCCCAGATTGACTTTTCCCCCAGAAACCACGTATTTTCAGAGAATTTCTTCATATTGAGCATAACACGTTATACTTGAACTGGAAGAACCTATTGTGTAAGTGGGTCACATCATTCCATTTTTGGATATAGCCCCGATACAAATATTCTTCTCGATTTGACAAATTGGTTCAGCCTTTAATTAGGAAGCATACAGAAATCCTTCCCGTTTTCAATTTTTTAACGAGTTGAATTGTATTAGAAAGGATAGAAAGTGGAGTGTATCACATAGTCGGCCCCGCGCGACTGCAGCCTTTCCTTACTTGTTCAAACATAAATCTTTTGCTGATGGCACGAAAATTACCACAAAAATAAAAAAATCGACATTAGATTTTAGTAGCTAGCCTTCTATCCCAGAAAACATATAAAACATCTCTGAATAAATGTAGAAGTTATGACTCTCTTTGTAAACGCAAAATATTTCCTTAACAAAATCGTGATTTTTTATTTTTTGCTTAAATACCACGTAAGAGCTCTTTACTAATTAGATAACAGAATAATTTGTTTGTTTTAACAAGTATATGTGTCTCCACAATTAGAATCACACATCTAGCTGTCCTATTTCTCTCCCTAAAAGTATAATTTTTCAAAAAACAAAAATTGGTTGGCACTCGAAATTTAAAATGTAGGGAAACGTTTATCCGTATGTACTAATTTTGGCCGTAAGTATAGTTTGACAATTTGGACCTTCTACCATTTCTCTTTTAGATTCTATCGAGTTTTAAACAGACTAACATGACTAGATCATCTTAGATTTTTATGACGACTAGGAATATATTCTGATTTTTTAAAGTGCTACAAACAGAATTACAAACCTCTGCCTATGGTGAGGGTATACAATTTACAAAAATTATTTTCCCTTGAACTGAATACTGAAAATGTTGTAGCTTGTGTAATATTGTGTCAATAAGAAAATATCTACTGTCTGTGACACAAGAACAATGTATACATTTGTTTAATGCATAATCCTCAGGCAATACAAAATTGATATTGAACTCATCTCCTATTTTCATTTAAAATACTACTAGACTATAAGCCAATTAGAAAGGGAATGAATTTGACCATAAATAATAGGGTTCAATCATTAAACATGTAAAGAAACTTCCGTTGCGAAATACGTTCTTAAAAAAAAACTAATTAAACTTTAAAAAAATAAATACTTGGCATTGTTATAATGTGCGTTTGCGTTTTTTGTTTTTGTTGATGTTGAGACCTTTCAATCTTTCACTCTATCAACTACATCCTTATATATTTATTTTTTTATATAACCTAACATGCTGATGTCTCCTCCTCAAATGTTAGCTTAGCTCCTCTTCTATTTGGTTTCTGGGCCATCAGCAACATGGGACCTCAAAGTCGCGGACTGTCCAACACGGTATTGGCAGTGACCACCGTACAGCTGTTGCCCATGGCAATTGAATTGCCGGCCATCGACAGATTCGTCGCTGTCTTGGAGCTTTTATGCCAAAATGTGCCACCATTTAAATGGATGCCTCTGAAAGTGTCCACGAAAGCACGCCGAAAACTGGCGTTCATAAAGCAATAGGTAATGGGATTACAGCAACTCGACGAATAGGCCAACAGCTGAAAGAAACTTATCGTTGTGTAGTCGACATATTCGTAAATGGCCGGACCGATGAACATGGCCACGGTGTTGATGACATACAGCGGTGTCCAGCAGATGAAAAATTCGAGGACGAGCACAAAAAGCATTTTAACAACGCGTTTTTTGCTTTCCAAATTCTTTTCGAGATTCGATCTGAAATGAAAGAAAGAGAGGGAGAGAGTGAAAAATAAAAGGAATGTTAGTAATTATCCCGAGGACACTTTGCTCTAGCAGTGGCTTAAGCTTAGGGCAATTCCAAACCAATTCGAGAGCTCAAACCCATTTGATGGATATCAAATTTAGTAGACGAATAATGAGTATCAATTCATGTTTGATTTGAAATTGTAAAAAAAATGATAGACAGATGAATAGAGGGAGAGACCGACAGATGGGCGGACAGACAGATAGGGGCGTGACCGGACGGATGATCAAAAATATTAAAAAAAAACCTTAAAAGTGTATAATAAATAGGTATTAGTTTTCAAAGGAATAAAGATAAAATATTTTAAATAAATTAAAATAAACTTATTTCTCAATGTAGCAGCATTCATCAGCCACCCTGTAGTTTAGAAATTTGTTTGGAATCACCCTTTATTGAGAAACTAATCCATTCATGTTTTTTTTTCACCCCAACCTACCTCCTCAGCGCCGATTCCGTGATACGTAAACTTGGCGATGCATTCAATTTACGCTTCTCGGCCACATCCGTTGGCGGCTGTGACAGTTGTTGATGGTATTGAGTCTGACGCATCACCGTATGCTGTTGTCCCGACACCGACGACGTGGTCTGTTGTGGTCGCAGCTGTCTCTGGAACTTTGTCGATAATGTATTCAGCGAGTGACAAGATGACGATGTTGTGTCTTCACTCTCGGCACTTGTTCGACTGCTGCGATTGAAGGATTTAAATGAGGCGGAACGCATGCAGTAGAGTTGTTGACGGCGCCCATTGTTGGTTTGTGCCACAATGGCACGTTTATTATTCAAAGGATTAACAGTAGCTGTGGATTCTGTTGTGCCTGCTGCTGTTGCTTGAGTGCCTATTTGTGTAATGTCATCTGGAATATGAAAAATAGGAAATATTTGAATTTCAAGAAAAAGGGCAAGAAAGGATGGTAATTGTATGTGCAACTTAACAAGATAAGTAGTTTAGAATTATTTCATAGAACTCTAGGCGGAAAGAATGAAAAGTGGGAAGTCATGAACGGTTTAAAATTTGATATCACACCGCACAGTGGCTGCAAATCGATTTTTTTACGGAACTAATTCTGTAGCTTTAAAACGGAAAAATATCTTTATCAGAATAGAGGCGTTTTCCAATTGATTTGCAAAATTTTGGATTCGCAAAAATCTAAATCTGGTTATCTCCAACGAATTTCTCGAATTTCACTTTCAATGGTTTATCAATCAATCAAGCAAAAAGAAATCGGTAGTACATCCACAGGACACATTTTAGTTGCATCACGAAATTAAATTTTTTATATTTCCCCCATTTTAGGAAGTTCTTTTGAACAACGTTCAAAAAAGTTAATAATAATATCCCATTTTAAGAATAACATTTTCACAAGTGATTGAAAACGAGGTTAGGTGTCCGTTTATTAATTTAGTTTTTACTTTATGTTGGTCTAACAATTTTATTACATTTTGCTTTTAAATTCTGACTAAAATTGCTTTAAAAAGATAGAGAAAGATGGAAAATGTAATTACAACCGTAAATTGTAGCTTATTTCAACAATTGCCGCTTTTTAGCGACTGACTATACATTAGGAAATGAAGATTGGATTGTTTAATGATGATCTACAAAATATTTCGTCACTGGGTCAAGCCACCTGTGAGCTAAACGCTCTTGAAAACACCTCTAAAAATAATTTTTTTAGTTGCATTTTTTACTGTTGATCAAATTTTTTCTTCTCGTCTTAGAAGAACTCAGTGGTAGAATTATTGGGCGTTTATATTGATATTTTTGTGGGTTTTGGTGACAGCTAGAAACTCATATTTCTTGGAAACAGTTTGTAAAAGGTGTAATGTAATTTTGTAAAATGTACGAAAAATGACGTCACTGACTCCATTTTTGTGAAATAATTTAATGCATGTGATGGTTTTCACAGCCAATGTGATGGTTTTCACGCTTTTTACAAAAATTAGCGCTGCGGCGTCAATTTCATCCCGATGTTCATCATTTAGGCATCATTCGAAAGGTATTGACTACAGCTATTTTCAGTAGACACTGTGAAAATCCACAAAAAATACTATAAAGGTCCAATAATTCTACCAAAAAGTTACGCTAAGACAAGAATCAAAATTTTAATTTAAAGTGATTTCAATGGCATATTATTTCAGGAAAAAGTTTTGGGAAAAAATTTAACACAAAAAAATTACACTGGAAAAACATGATTTTTAGGTTATTTTCAGGAGCGTTTAGCTCACAGAAGGCCTTATCTATGAACGAAATATTTTGCAAATCATCATTAAACAATCCAAACTTTATTTTCGTGGGGTGAATGTAACTTGTTTTTCCATTTGTATGGACGACGACCCAGCCTACTATACATTAGAGTGGCTTCAAAATAAAAGTTTTGGATGTTCCCGACTATAATGATAGATTGGTTTGTTTTATATGTCCCAAACTTGTTTTATAATTCCCAAAATATTTCGTTTTTATCAGTGTCCGTTCGGGAGCTGGACGCGTTTACCATAACCTCTATAAATCAGGTTTTTCTTGAATAAAATTCACGGCGAGAATGATATTTAGATAAAACCTGGTCCGAGCCTAATCAAACCATATCAAAAACTTGCATTTTAACCCAGAATAGAGGGTGGAATTTTACATTTTTGTGCAATTTTTGTTGCATTTTTTATAAAAACCGCAAAAACTTCCACATTTGTAGTTCGATTTATGTTTTTGGGGGCCCGTTGGAGAGCTCTTGATAACCAATTGCAATTTTTAGAACTTCCTAACCCAATAAGGGCCGACAATTTTTTTCTTACTGTTGGTTCTCAGTGGGTTAAATGTGATGTAAAAACTGAAATATGGGGTTATTTGCATCGTAAACACATTCTAGTCTTACAAAAAGCTAATTTTTCAGTATACCCCCATACTGACTTTGTCATTCCGTTTGTAATACCTTGAAATATCGACCTGGGACCCTATAAAGTATATAAAGAGTGATTTTTTTGAGGTTAGGATTTTCATGCATTAGTATTTGACAGATCACGTGGGATTTCAGACATGGTGTCAAAGAGAAAGATGCTCAGTATGCTTTGACATTTCATCATGAATAGACTTACTAACGAGCAACGCTTGCAAATCATTGAATTTTATTATCAAAATGCGTGCTCTGTTAAGAAAGTTCAGAAAGAAAGAAATTGTGTTCAGCGACGAAGCTCATTTTTGGCTCAATGGGTACGTAAATAGGCAGAATTGTCGATTTTGGAGTGAATATCAGCCAGAAGCATTGCAAGAGCTACCAATGCATCCAGAAAAAGTCACAGTTTGGTGCGGTTTATGGGCTGGTGGCATCATTGGACCGTACTTCTTCAAAGATGATGCGAATCGTAACGTAACTGTGAATGGTGAGCGCTACCGTGAGATGATATCCAACTTTTTTTTGCCCAAAATGGAAGAACTGAACTTAGTTGACATGTGGTTTCAACAAGATGGCGCTACATGCCACACAGCTCGCGATTCTATGGCCATTTTGAGGGAAAACTTCGGAGAACAATTCATCTCAAGAAATGGACCGGTAAGTTGGCCACCAAGATCATGCGATTTGACGCCTTTAGACTATTTTTTATGGGGCTACGTCAAGTCTAAAGTCTACAGAAATAAGCCAGCAACTATTCCAGCTTTGGAAGACAAATTTTCCGAAGAAATTCGGGCTATTCCGGCCGAAATGCTCGAAAAAGTTGCCCAAAATTGGACTTTCCGAATGGACCACCTAAGACGCAGCCGCGGTCAACATTTAAATGAAATTATCTTCAAAAAGTAAATGTCATGGACCAATCTAACGTTTCAAATAAAGAACCGATGAGATTTTGCAAATTTTATGCGTTTTTTTTTTAAAAAAAGTTATCAAGCTCTTAAAAAATCACCATTTATATACTTGATCGTCATAAAATTCTAAGACGATCTAGCAATGTCCGTCCGTTTGTCCGTTCGACTGTTGAAAGCACTCTAGCATCTAAATAGAATACGTCGTAATAGAATAGTTGTAGATCGGTTGGGATTGATAGTGGGTGAAGTCGGTCCACAGGGAAAAATTATTCCCTCACAAGGACTGAAAAGAACCGTAATATTTCGAGTATTTAAGCATGTTGTTTGAATATGTCCGTTTATATTTGCTTGATATTTGATATGCGCATTCCCCTTATAACAAAAACGTGCACAACAACGTGATTTTTATTTGTAGGGGGAAATGGGACAAAAAGGGATAAAAGTGGTACCCTATCAAACGATAACAGCTAGAAACACGAAATTCGGTGTCTACATTCCTCTAGCTTTTCCAAATTTGTACTTTTGAGAGGTAAAATGGGAATAGAGGGTTAAAAATGGTACCAACCAAACGGATGCACCAAGAATAATGAAATTGGGTATACACATACCTCTGACTACGTAGACACGTAAAATAGAAGGGATTTTTCGAAATTCGTACTTTTAGGGGGTAAAACGAAAAAAGGGGATAAAATTTTACCAACAAAATGGCGGCAGCTAGAATCATGAAATTCGGTGTTTACATTCCTCTGCTTGTGTAGACACGAAAAATTGAAAGGTTTTTCCAAATTCGTACTTTCAAGGGATACAATGGGTACAAAGGGATAAAAATAGTACCAACTAAACGACTACAGCTAGAATGATGAAATTCGGTGTATACATCCATTTAATTACGTAGACACGTAAAATAAAGAGATTTTAGAAAGTCGTACTCGTAGTAAAATATAAAAAGGGGATAAAAATAGTACCAACCAAATGACCGTACCTAGAAGATAATTTAGGTACTTTTGGAATTAAAATATTTGGAAATAAAACCACTGTAGCACCCACTACCAAAATTTATGGTACTTAAGCTTTTTTTTGGAAAATAAATTCCGGCTATGCAGAGCACACTGGTCCCAAATCCATATTTTTTGGCAAAAATTCAAAACATTTAAATTGGAAATTGTTAAATGTGTATATATTTTCTTTATTATATAAAGCTGTTGTACAAATGCTTAAAATTAAGGTGTAAAAAGAAAAAATTAAAGTGACTATGTTATTGGATTTAAAGGCCTGCGTAAGTAGCTATAATATTTAACATTTCGTGACAACTGTAGTCTTGTCGTGGACCAAAAGTTATATGTAGGACTTAACTTGACTCAAAGTGTAAACGTGAAAGTGTTCATCTTAGTGTTTACTTTATGGTGGAATTAATATCTCGTCAGAATTTTTCGGCAAACTCATACAATTTCCACTTTATTTTCGATTAGATGGATACACATTTGATTGTGTACGATTCATTTAAAATGGTAAATAACATCATTCACTTGTCTGTACATGTGTAGACATTTTATATTATATCTTGAGATAATTATTTATAAATATAGCAATATTTTTCTTTGGTAATAATGTTCAGAAAAAGACATTTCGTCAAAGTGAACTAAGCTTCGTTCTTTTAAGCTTTTACAAAATTTCGTTTTTAGCCATCCTGTACCAATACAGGGTGATGTTGGTTATAAAGAGTGATTTTTTTGAGGTTAGGATTTTCATGCATTAGTATTTGACAGATCACGTGGGATTTCAGACATGGTGTCAAAGAGAAAGATGCTCAGTATGCTTTGACATTTCATCATGAATCGTCTTACAAACGAACAACGCTTGCAAATTATTGAATTTTATTATCAAAATGCGTGCTCTGTTAAGAAAGTTCATTGCGCGCTTCCATTTTATGGTCAGTTTAATCGACCCACTGAAGCGGCTATTCGGGCTATTGTGACTAAATTTCGCACCAAATTTACATTGTTGGACATTAACCACCAACACGCTTACGTAGAGTGCGAACTGAAGAAAATATCGCAGCTGTATCGGCCAGTGTTAATGATGACCACCAATTTTCGATTCGTCGCCGTTCGCACCAATTGGGTCTCTGTTACTCAAAAACGTGGAAATGCCAAAATTGGACTAAGCGGATGGACCACCTAAGACGCAGCCGCGGTCAACACTTAAATGAAATTATCTTCAAAAAGTAAATGTCATGGACCAATCTAACGTTTCAAATAAAGAACCGATGAGATTTTGCAAATTTTATGCGTTTTTTAAAAAAAAAAAAGTTATCAAGCTCTTAAAAAATCACCCTTTATATGGGAGCTGATAGTGTGCTTAGTCAGATTTGCCCATTTTTCATTTTGTAAGTATGTTCCAAATATGCAAAATTTTCTTTATTTTTCGACTTTATGCCATAAAAAAGGGATTTGGGACCAGTGTGCAAAGTAAGAACACCCGCGTGGCCGGTGTTTGTTTAAAATTTTGAGTATCTTAACCTTAAATTTGCGCAATAACACCGCATGAGTTGAATCCCACGAATTTTAGTCAGCAGTAGCAATAGTAGTCGACTTAAAAATTTAGTTTATGGTATTTCTAAAACAAAATCTTAAGACCTTTTTTATAAAATGATTTTCAAACTCATATTCAGACATCGCAATGCCTTTACTATGTTTGCAGTTATTCAAGTACGAAGACAATACCTACACTTCCCATACTCTTGAATCCGACTACCTATTCAAACAGATGAGCCGCCCTCTACTTCATCTATTTCTTTCTATCTCTCTCTAAAAATTCCACAAAACACACAAGGCATTTTTGAGTTATGATTGTTAGTTAAAAATCACTATTACCTCCGAGTTTTGTACACAATTTGCCTGCAGTCATTTTGTTATGAAGCTCAAATTTGCTCAGAACTCAAAAGATAAATCTACAAAATAATAAACAATAATGCTATTGTAGTTCTCTTGTTGGGTTTAAAAGGTATTAATGTATATGAAAATGTTTATATACACATTCTCACTGAATTTATCTGGAGGGGATGTTCGCTCGTAATTCTAACCATAAATAATCCTGTAGCAGTCTAATCACACAACTGTCTCATTGCACATAAATACGCCTAAGTGTGCTGCAGGACCTATTGTGGTGTTGCTTAGAATATAACTACAAATGAATTTATGGCTGAGTGCCACAGCACAACCATTTGTCAGTACATAAATCCAATTTTGTTCGAGATTATGATGTGCTGTGACACTGGCATTGGACTGAGGGAGACTGATATGCAAGGCATCCAAAAATGTTATTTAGAAATTGTGAACTATTTGTGGTTCATAAATACATATTTCCGACCATAACTCTGAGGTGGATTTTAGTTAATGTTTTTAGTTGACATTTTTATGTTTTTTTTTTTTTTTTTTTTTGTTTTACTTGACATCTTTGCATTCCATAGATAACACTGATACTTATGAGTGCTTCAAATAACGTAAATATATTCGATTCGATCTGTGGTGAAAGTGGGTTAGTTCGGTTCATTTACATTTTCCTCTCTAGAAACCACATGTTTTAACCGATTTTCTTCCAGTTCTGATGCAAATTTCCTTCTCTTTTGAAACCGCATATCTTTGCAGATTTTGAACTGATTTCGCTAAAAAACTTTATATTTTACTAGGAAATATTCTATAAATACACAAAATTGGTCCCATCGGTCCATGATTAAGGGTCATACAAATATCCTTCCGAATTATTTTTTCGCCGAATTGTTTTGTGGTAGAAAGTCGGCCATTCCTTATTTGTTTAATTTTTATTAAAATACCATTTTACTAATTATATGTAGTACAAATATTGAAGGTGAACGCACAATAATTTAAGGCACATTTTAGGAACAAAAGACCGTTCATGCCCGGATATATGAATTTATATTAATTTCAAGTATAATCAGACCCCTGCTTCAGTCAACCCACAGTGTTTCGAACTCGAGTTTTTATACTCTCCACCTTTGAATAGAGTGAATATTTACTTTGTCTTTCCGTTTGCAAAACCTTGAAATATAAATAAATATAATATTTTAATTATTTCAAACCATTATTTATTTCAAATCAAAAAATAAATATTCTTCTATTTATATTTTCAAAAAGCTTAAATACCATAAATATTGGTATATAGTGGGTACTACAGTTGGTTGTATTTCCATTCTATTTTAATTCCAAAAGTACAAATTTTTAAAAATCCATTATCAGACGTACATAAAAGGTACGAATTTGGAAACAAAAACATTCTATTTTGCGTGTCTATGTAGCTAGAGGAATGTATACACCGAATTCCATAATTCCAGATGCCACAATTTGGTTGATAACATTTTTACCCACTTCATGTTTCTACGAAATTAGAATTTCATCATTCTAGCTGTAGTCGTTTAGTTGGTACTGTTTTTATCCCTCTGTACCATTATATCCCTTGAAAGTACGAATTTCGAAAAATCCGTTTATTTTCCGTGTCTACGCAGTCTGGGGAATGTATACTCCGAAATTCATGATTTTAGCTGCGGTCATTTGATTGGTACTATTTTTATCCCTTTTTTTCATTTTAACCCCAAAAAATACGAATTTCGAAAAACATGTTTATTTTAAATGTCTACGCAATCAGAATTTTATGACTCTAGCTGCCGTCAATTGGTTGGTACTATTTTTATCCCTTTTTTCTATTTTGACCCCAAAAAGTACGAATTTCGAAAAACCAGTTTATTTTCCGTGTATACACAGTCAGAGGAATGTATACTCCGAATTTCATGACTCCAGCTGCGGTCATTTGATTGGTACTATATTTATCCCCTTTTTTCATTTTAACACCAAAAAGTACGAAATTTGAAAAATCCGTGTATTTTACTTGTCTATGCAATCAGAGGAATGTATATACTGAATTTCATTATTCTAGGTACAGCCGTTTGGTTGGTACAATGTTTATCCCTCTATTCAAATTTTACGCCTTAAAAGTACGAACATAAAAAAAAATACTTTTATATTATGTATCTACTCAATTAGAGGAATGTACACACCGAATTTCGTGTTTCTAAATGTCGTTTAATATGTACCACTAGCAAATACCCGCTACTTCGTACGCGGAAAAATGGTATGGTAAGACAGTAGTTTGTATCAGTATTCAAACTGTTTTTAATGATATCACTTTCAGCGTTTATACGTAGTCAATAGTTTAATTTATAGGCACAAAATGGAAACAATTTTTCTACAAAAAATCATATAAAGTAGAAAATTATTTGCACATTTCTTTCTTAAGCTGTGAAAATATCATTAGGGATAGAATAAAAGTGTATCGCATTGAAGGAGAGAGTTAAAACCATAAGTATGTCCCAAGTCCCTTTCACGTCCGTCTGGCTCGCTTGTATACACGATGACTCTGGAAGGGACTTAAAGAATTTATTCAAACTCAGCACATAGTACTATTTTCCCAAACTTAGTTTAATTTCGAAAATGGGGGAAATTTATATACATCTTATGGTACACACATACGTATAGTCCATATTCCAAAACAAACGACCCGTACGTAAAATTAAACCTAATATAACTTCTATACTTTACACGCAAATTGACATAAGCTTTGGTCAAAATAAAAAAAGATAATGTTCACACATAACTCTTTGTGTGTGAACATAACTCTGTGTCCTTAAACATACAAATTTCGAAACATTAATTTATGTACTCGGAGAAATGTACACACCGAATTTCTTTTCATATTCTAGCTGAAAACTTTGGTTGGTACTATCTTTATCCCAAATCCCCAATTTTGGTTGATATCATTTGCACCACTTTAATCCCTTAAAAGTACAAATATCGGAAAATTCCTTGTTATTAATCATTTACACTGTAAGACGAATATGCGTACCGAATTTAATTATTGTAGCGTCATCCATGTTCTTGGCACCTTTTTTATCCGCTTTTCTCGTTTACCCTTTAAAAGTACGAATTTCGAAAAATTTCTTCAATTTGCGGTTGTAGGCATTTTCAGGATGTATGATTGGTACCATTTTGTATCCCTTTCTACCCAATTTCACTCACAAAAAGTACGAATTTTAATGTCCGTTCCGAATTTCATGATTCTAGGCCCAGTTGTTTGGTCTGGGCTGAGGTAAAATTTTTATCCCATTTAATCCCTTAAAATTACAAATTTCGAAAAATGTCTTCTTATCAGTGATTTGGGCTGTACAACGAATACACATATCGAATTTCATTATTGTAGCGTCATCCGTGTTGTTTGTACCTTTTTTATCCCCTTTTCCCCGTTTACCTACTAAAAGTACGAATTCAAAAAGATTCGGTCATTTTGCGTTTCTAAGGGTTTTGAGGTATGTACACACCGAATTTTATTATTCCAGCTCCATCCGTTTGATTGGTACCATTTTTATCCCTTTTTACCCGATATCACCCACAAAAAGTACTAATTTAAAAATATTTTCTTGGGCGCGTTGAATCTATAAGAGCAATTTTTGTACCAAGTTTCAAGATTCTAGTCCCAGCTGTTTGGTCATTGCGGTGGCACAATTTTTATCCTTCTTTAACCCATTTTACCCCTTAAAAGTACGTATTACGAAAAACTCCCTTCAAATCTGATCTCTTCGCTGTAAGAGAAATGTACATACCAAATTTCATGGTTCTAGCTTCAGCCATGTTGTTGGTACAATTTTTGTCCCATTTGACCCCCAAAGGTACGAATTTCCAAATGAAATCTTTTGGTATGTCTTCATGCTATAAGAGGAATGTCCATACCAAATTTCAAGATTCTAGGCCCAGCCGTTTGGTCATTGCGGTGGTACAATTTTTATCCCTCTTTACCCATTTTACCCCTTAAAAGTACGAATTACGAAAAACTCCCTTCAAATCTGATTTGTTCACTGTAAGGGAAATGTACATACCAAATTTCATGATTCTAGCTTCAACCATGTTATAGGTACCATTTTTGTCCCTTTTTGTACCATTTAACCCCCCAAAAGTACGAATTTATACAATTTCACTTTTTCGGTTGTCTTCGTGCCGCAAGAGGAATATCCATACCAAATTTCAAGATTCTAGGCCCAGCCGTTTGGCCATTGCGGTGGTACAATTTTTATCCCTCTTTACCTCATTTTACCCCTTAAAAGTACGAATTACAAAAAACTCCCTTCAAATCTGATTTGTTCACTGTAAGGGAGATGTACATACCAAATTTCATGATTCTAGCTTCAACCATGTTATAGGTACCATTTTTGTCCCTTTTTGTACCATTTAACCCCCCAAAAGTACGAATTTTTAAAATGTCACTTTTTGGGTTGTCTTCATGCCGCAAGAGGAATATCCATACCAAATTTCAAGATTCTAGTCCCAGCCGTTTGGCCATTGCGGTGGTACAATTTTTATCCCTCTTTACCTCATTTTACCCCTTAAAAGTACGAATTACAAAAAACTCCCTTCAAGTCTGATTTGTTCACTGTAAGGGAAATGTACATACCAAATTTCATGATTCTAGCTTCAACCATGTTATAGGTACCATTTTTTCCCTTTTTGTACCATTTAACACCCCAAAAGGACGAATTTTTAAAATGTCACTTTTTGGGTTGCCTTCATGCCGCAAGAGGAATATCCATACCAAATTTCAAGATTCTAGTCCCAGCCGTCTGGCCATTGCGGTGGTACAATTGTTATCCCTCTTTACCCCATTTTACCCCTTAAAAGTACGAATTACAAAAAACTCCCTTCAAATCTGATTTGTTCACTGTATGGGAAATGTACATACTAAATTTCATGATTCTAGCTTCAACCATGTTATAGGTACCATTTTTATCCCTTTTTGTACCATTTAACCCCCCAAAAGTACGAATTTTTAAAATGTCACTTTTAGGTTGTCTTCATGCCGCAAGAGGAATATCCATACCAAATTTCAAGATCCTAGGCCCAGCCGTTTGGTCATTGCGGTGGTACAATTTTTATCCCTCTTTACCCCATTTTACCCCTTAAAAGTACGAATTACAAAAAACTCCCTTCAAATCTGATTTGTTCACTGTATGGGAAATGTACATACTAAATTTCATGATTCTAGCTTCAACCATGTTATAGGTACCATTTTGTCCCTTTTTGTACCATTTAACCCCCCAAAAGTACGAATTTTTAAAATGTCACTTTTTAGGTTGTCTTCATGCCGCAAGAGGTATATCCATACCAAATTTCAAGATTCTAGGCCCAGCCGTTTGGTCATTGCGGTGGTACAATTTTTATCCCTCTTTACCCCATTTTAACCCTTAAAAGTACGAATTACAAAAAACTCCCTTCAAATCTGATTTGTTCACTGTATGGGAAATGTACATACTAAATTTCATGATTCTAGCTTCAACCATGTTATAGGTACCATTTTTGTCCCTTTTTGTACAATTTAACCCCCCAAAAGTACGAATTTTTAAAATGTCACTTTTAGGTTGTCTTCATGCCGCAAGAGGAATATCCATACCAAATTTCAAGATTCTAGGCCCAGCCGTTTGGTCATTGCGGTGGTACAATTTTTATCCCTCTTTACCCCATTTTATCCCTTAAAAGTACGAATTACAAAAAACTCCCTTCAAATCTGATTTGTTCACTGTATGGGAAATGTACATTCTAAATTTCATGATTCTAGCTTCAACCATGTTATAGGTACCATTTTTGTCCCTTTTTGTACCATTTAACCCCCCAAAAGTACGAATTTTTAAAATGTCACTTTTTAGGTTGTCTTCATGCCGCAAGAGGAATATCCATACCAAATTTCAAGATTCTAGGCCCAGCCGTTTGGTCATTGCGCTGGTACCATTTTTATCCCTTTTTACCCCATTTTACCCCTTAAAAGTACGAATTTCGAAAAATCCCGTCTTATCACACCTCTACACTGTAAGAGAAATGTACACACCAAATTTCATGATTCTAGCTCTAGCCGTTTGGTCTGGGGAGTGATCAGTCAGTCACTCAGTCACTCAATCACGCAACTCTTTTATATATATAGATTTTTATCCTTTTTTGATCCATTACAAATAAGAATCACTTTATGGTGCACTTTTATGCTATTAGGGGAATGCGCATACCAAATATCAAGAAAAAATAATCAGACATATTCACATATTCAACAAACATGCTTAAATACGCTAAAATATTAGGGATTATTATGGGTATTTTTAGTCCTTGTGAGGGAAAAATTTTTCCCTTTGGGCCGATTTCGCCCATTTTCAATTCCAACCGATCTACAACTATAAGACGCATTTATGGAAAAATTTAACGTTCTAGTTCATTTCGTTTAGATGGCTGGCTGGTGTACACGATAACTCTCGAAAGGAGCTAAGGAATCAAATCAAACTTTGTACATGTTAATATTTTTTCCAAACTCAGTTTAAGTTCAAAGATGGTCGAAATTGTCATGCGCCTTCTGGTATCTCCCACACAGATGGTATATATTCCTATGATAAATTAAAACCAATATAACTTGCAAACGGATATTGGGAAACAGCTTTCTTATCGAATTTGATAATGTTCTATAATCACTTTAAGTGATTTGCTACGCCTCTTCCAGTACCTCCTACACAAATCACCCTAAACTACGATGATCAGAATACTATGAAATTTAATATTTGGCAATGTTCCTATAGAAGTTGCATTCACACGGAATATGGGCGTTGTTGGCATAAAACCGATATAACTTCCATATGGGTAGTTAAAACCATTTGCAATTTGATACTTCAAAATGTTTTTATAATAAATTTTAAACCTAAAAAATATTTATGCTTTAGCCACGCCCCTTATTGTACATCCCACACAATTGTCTCTATCCTAGGTAATATTAAATCCTTCAAAACTTCTATACTGGTGCATGGAATCCACTGTGACTTGATATTTGATCATGTTTTTATACCCTCCACCTCCGGGATGGGGGTATACTAACTTTGTCATTCCGTTTGTAACACCTTGAAATATCGACATGAGACCCTATAAAGTATATATATTCTTGATCGTCATAAAATTCTAAGACGATCTAGCCATTCCGTCCGTCTTTCCGTCTGTTGAAAGCACACTAGCATCTAAACGAAAGGAGGTAGAACGTTCAAATTTTTCATAAATGCGTATTATAGTCGTAGATCGGTTGGGATTGAAACGGGGCGCAATCGGCCCAAAGTAAAAAATTTTCCCTCACAAGGACTAAAAATACCCATAATAATCCCTAATATTTTATAGTATTTAAGCATATTTTGTCAATATGACTGCTTGTACATACTTGATATCGGGAATGCGCATTCCCCCTATAACAAAAACGTGCACCATAAAGTGATTCTTTTTTGTAGGGGTAAAATGGGGCAAAAAGGGATAAAAATGGTACATATTGAACGACAACAGCTAGAAACACGAAATTCTGTGTGTACTTTCCTCTAATAGAGTAGATACATAATACAAAAGTATTTTTTCCAAATTAGTACTTTTAAGGGGTAAAATGGAAATAGAGGGATAAAAATGGTACCAACCAAACGGCTGGACCTAAAACAATGAAATTCGGTGTATATTCCTCTGATTGCGTAGACACGTAAAATAAACGGATTTTTCGAAATTCGTACTTTTTGGGGTTAAAATGAAAAAAGCGGATACAAATAGTACCAATCAAATGACCGCAGCTAGAGTCATGAAATTCGGAGTATACATTCCTTTGACTACGTAGACATGGAAAATAAAAGGTTTTTTCCAAATTCGTACTTTCAAGGGATACAATGGGTACAGAGGGATAAAAATGGTACCAACCAAGCGGCCACACCTAGAATAATGAAATTCGGTGTATGCATTCCTCTGACTGAGTAGACACGGAAAATAAACTTATTTTTCGAAATTCGTATTTCTTGGGGTTAAAATGAAAAAAGGGGATACAAATAGTACCAATCAAATGACCACAGCTATAGTCATGAAATTCGGAGTATACATTCCTCGGACTGCGTAGACACGGAAAATAAACGGATTTTTCGAAATTCCTACTTTCAAGGGATGCCATGGTACAGAGGGATAAAAATAGTACTAACTAAACGACTACAGCTAGAATAATGAAATTCTAATTGGGTAGAAACATCAAATAAAGAGATTTTAGATAGTCGTACTCTTAAGGGGGTAAAAATGGTACCAACCAAATGGCCGCAGCTGGAATCATGGAATTCGGTGTATACATTCCTCTGACTGCATAGACACGCAAAATAAAAAGTTTTTTCCAAATTCGTACTTTTTCTTTTACGGCAAAAATTGGTTGAATAATGAAGTTAGGTTATTTTGCACTATGTACGTCTAATAATGGATTTTCAAAATTTGTACTATTGGAATTAAAGTAGAATGGAAATACAACCAACTGTAGCACCCAATATTTATGGTATTCAAGCTTTTTGAACATATAAATAGAAGAATATTTATTTTTTGAATTGACGTATTGGTGGCGTGGTTTGAAATAATTAAAATATTATACTTATTTATAAAATTATTTTTTTTTAAATTGTATTTGTTTTTATTTGGCTATATAAAAAAATTATATTTTCCAGTAATATTACTGCACTTCTACGAAAATCGACATCCTCAGTGGAATGCAATCAATGGTGGAGGGTAAATAAAGTTCGGCCCGGCCGAACTTAACGCCGTTTTTACTTGTTACAATTATTTTAGTACAGGGTGCGGCTAAAGTTACTATATGATGTAAAACAATTGTAACTTCTTTGCTTGCGAGTATTTAACTTTTTCTTTTTTCCTATTTCAGAAATTAAACTTGGGAGAATATTTAAAAATGGAACGCTATACAATTGCGCAATTGCGCTTGGAATTTGCTAGAGCACTTTTAAATCTCGTTGATCAAAATGAAATTTTTTGTCAAATTTAATGATGACCGACGAAGCGCATTTTCACTTGAACGGTTTCGTAAATAAACAAAACAACAGATTTTGGGGATCCCAAAATCCCAAAAATCTTCATCAGAAATCTTTACAACTAAAGGACAAAATTCAAGAAGAAATTGATCGTATACCACAAGAAACACTCAACAAAGTTATGGAAAATTCCATAAAAAGAGCACATTTTTGCGTTAGAGAAAACGGTTCTCATTTAACTGATATTATTTTTCATAATTAATGTAAAAAATAACATAAAATAAACTTTCTTTTTATCATATTTTTTTTTGTTTTTTTTCATTCCATTCAATAGTTATTTAAAAACCAAATCATATAGTTACTTTAGCCGCACCCTGTACCTTCCACACAAATTATCGTGCCCTACTAAAAATTCAATTCCTCATAATTTCCGTATATATGTTATCTGACTGAAGCTTACTTGTTCGATTATAAAGGGTGATTTTTTAGCTATTATCTTTTTGGCAACACTGGTTTAAACAGCTGACGCACGTTTCGTGTTTTGTTTCACTGTCAAACATCTTCAGTTTGGTCTATAATTTAACCATGAATCGTCTTACAAACGAACAACGCTTGCAAATTATTGAATTTTATTATCAAAATGCGTGCTCTGTTAAGAAAGTTCATCGCGTGCTTCCATTTTATGGTCAGTTTAATCGACCCACTGAAGCGGCTATTCGGGCTATTGTGTCTAAGTTTCGCACCAAATTTACATTGTTGGACATTATAGCACCAACACGCTTACGTAGAGTGCGAACTGAAGAAAATATCGCAGCTGTATCGGCCAGTGTTAATGATGACCATCAGCGGATGGACCATTTGAGGCGCAGTCAAGATCAAAATTTGCATGAAATAATCTTCAAACATTAAATTATATGGACCGTACTATCGATTCAAATAAATATTTCATGCATTTTTCTGAATTTTATGTGTTTTCTTTTTAAAACTTTCCTATAGCTTTTAAAAAATCACCCTTTACTTCAGTTATTACATTTATATATAATAGATGACAATTAATACATAATATTAATATTATTATTATAATATTAAGCATCACATTTTTAAAAAAAGTGCGCATAAGCATACCTTTGTAAACAAATATCACTATTTTCCTAATATGGTACTGTACTTTAACGTAAAATCGGCATACTATGGCATGCAGTCCTTGGTGAGCGTATATACTCTTTTGAGAATAACTACCGAGGAAGTTAGTCAATCAAAATGATTCAAGAAGATTGCCAGCATTTGGGCGATGTGACATTATGTGAGCGATGTTCCACAATGGAACGACGAGAATAAACGATACATAATTTCTGGACATGTTGGAAGTACAGACAGAAATTCAGGAAGTACAGACAGAAGCTAATAAGCCATAATACCCTGGTGCAGGGCATAATAATACTGGTCGGCTTTCGTTTCATTGCTTCTTATACTTAATCCCACCATGGACAATTTATGATCTCTGTCTTTCTTTTATGACAGTTATTGTTTTTGTTTTCTTCTTGGTAGCGTCCTTGCCATCGCAGATGCCGGCAAATTGTGTAAGGCAATTTAATTTTGTTGGCCAAGAAAACGAAAACAAAAAAAAATATTTATGAAACAATAAAATGGGCTTTTTATAGCTTAAAATACATTGCAAATACAGGCATATAAATGATTTATGCGTAAAAATTATATACCAAAGGATGTCAAATGCTTGACAAGATTTAATAACCGTTTTAACTGTTTATGTGGACATAAGTTAAATTGAATGCCATGAATTGATAGACATGGTGTTGTTGAAGATATCTCTGAGGGCTTGAGGGCACTAATGAGGCAAATGTCTTTCTGATGCCATGATGATGTAAACATGTAGTACGTGCGGCCTAGTTTATGACCCATAAAAATTTCATTTTCTATGAATAAGAACACCCTGTTATGGTTGGTCATCAAATATGCGGGTTGTGCGATTTTGTTTATTAGACTAGCTGGATAATGTAGATATGAAATTGAATCATTACATAGCAACAGCTGTAAGTGTTGTTAAAATAGCGAAAAAAGTTTTAGAAATTAAAACTGACTCATTTATTATGACATGTAATACATTGTAGGTTGAAATGTGCACTATCTTTAACATAATGCTTTAAATCTCCAATATATTTCTAAGGACCAGATGCAAAAAATGTTCATCAATTTTGCCGTATTCATACTGCATTTTTATGAATTATTTACGTAAAATTGTCCCATCAATACTAAATCACCTTGGTTTAGTAAACAAAACAGACGCAGGGAGTGGTGTAGGCTGTCATATAGTCGGCCCGTCTGACTTTCCTTACTAGCTTTAAGTTGTAATTTGTCAGAATTTAAAAAAAAAACTCCAGGTACTATTTTAAACCATATTGAACATAACTAAAACGAAATTTCTCTCGGAAATTACAGGGGAATAAAAGATGGAATTACTATTTTCCCGCGAAATAAAAAAGACTGGGAACCCGACCCCTAATTGCACTTTGGAATGTTAATAAGATTTTTATAAAATTTAGCATGAGGATAAAGGAATTTTACTCATCTCTTTCTCTGCGTACCTACTTTTCAGAGGTTAATGGGAGAAAAATGAGGAATTTGCTTTTTGTATCTAAACAAGTAAAAACGGCGCTAAGTTCGGCCGGGCCGAATTTTACATACCCTCCACCATGGATTGCATTCTACAGAGGAAGTCGATTTTCGTAGAAGTTTTTAATATAGTCAAACCAAAACAAATAAAAATAGTGAAAAAATAATTTTATAAATAAATATAATATTTTAATTATTTCAAGGCAAGGCTACCAATACGTCAATTCAAAAAATAAATGTTCTTATATTTATATTTTCAAAAAGCTTAAATACCATAAATATTGGTGGATAGTGGGTGCTATAGATGTTTGTATTTTCATTCTATTTTAATTCCAAAAGCAAAAATATTGAAAATCCACTATCAGCCGAATTGGAAAAAAAAACTTTTTATTTTGCGTGTCTATGCAGTCCGAATTCCAGCTGCGACAATTTGGTTGATACCATTTTTACCCCCTTCACGTTTCTACGAAATTAGAATTTTATCATTCTAGCTGTGGTCGTTTAGTTGGTGCTATTTTTATCCCTCCGTACCCATTGTATCCCTTGAAAGTACGAATTTGGAAAAAACCTTTTATTTTTCATGTCTACTTAGTCAAAGGAATGTATACTCCGAATTCCATGACTCTACCTGCGGTTATTTGGTTGGTACTATTTTTATCTCCGTTTTCTATTTTGACCCCAAAAAGTATGAATTTAGAAAAATCAGTTTATTTTCCGTGTCTACACAGTCAGAGGAATGTATACTCTGAATTTCATGACTCTAGCTGCGGTCGTTTGATTGGTACTATTTTTATCCCCTTTTTTAACCCCAAAAAGTACGAATTTTTACAAATTTGTGTATTTTACTGTCTATGCAATCAGAGGAATGTATACACCGAATTCCATTATTCTAGGTACAGCCGTTTGGTTGGTACCATTTTTCCCATTTACCCCTTAAAAGTACGAATTTGGAAAAAATACTTTTATATTATGTATCTACGCAATTAGAGGAATGTACACACCGAATTTCGTGTTTCTAGCTGTTGTCGTTTAATATGTACCATTTTTATCCCTTTTTTGCCCCATTTCACCCCCTACAAATAAGATTCACTTTATGGTGCACGTTTTTGCTATAAGGGGAATGCGCATACCAAATATCAAGCAAATATAAATAGACATATTCAAAAAAACATGATTAAATACGCTAAAATATTAGGGATTATTATCGGTATTTTTAGTCCTTGTGAGGGACAAATTTTTCGCTTTGGGCCATTTTCGCCCCGTTTCAATCCCAACCGATCTACGACTATAAGACGCATTTATTGAACGTTCTGGCTCCTTTCGTTTAGATGCTAGCGTGCTTTCAACAGACGGACGAACGGACATGGCTAAATCGTCTTAGTATTTTATGACGATCAAGAATATATGTACTTTATTGGGTTTCTGGTCGATATTTCATGGTGTTACAAGCGGAATGACAAAGTTAGTATACCCCATCCCGAAGGTGGAGGGTATAAAAATCGGACTTTTTGCACTAAATGTATCATCTCATCCAGGGGGCAATTTTAGGCGGGCAAAAGTGACCTCACAAAAACGGGCAACCCATCAACCTTTCCAAATATGTATACATTTCGGTAAAGGCTTTTGAAGGAAACAAGTTGTGTTGGTCCAAAGTCAGACATTTTTTACAATATTCATAACATACAAACTATATTTGGCACAAACAAACATAATAAAGCTAAGAAACCACAATTTTTAATGAAAAAATATTTTAGTGTAAAATCTCTTAAAATGTGTGAGAAACAGTTCGACAAAGTAAAAAAAAAAATACGTTTTTTTTCAATTTTCAAAATCTTAAAACGTGAAAATCTGTAATACAAAAGAAATTAAACTTTTTTCTTCGCATTATGACCAAATATGTAAAAATATGTCAAAAACATAAAAACAAAAAAAAAATAAAATTTTAAATTTCTTTAAAATCGATAAACACGAAAAGTAGTCAACTTTGGGCCGATTTCTGAAATATATCCGAGTCATTGTCTAATTTTGGTTTTTACAGAACTCAAAAATGTATACTAGAACAAAAGTTATTGAATTTTGGCCGATGGATTTTGATTCTGAACCACTGTGCGTCGTAAAATTTTAACACGACCCAGAAAGTATATTCTTTATGAGGCTTGGATATTGGTTCAAAATAAAAAAGAGTCACTTTGGCCAATCTAAAGGTATTATTTCGAAGTGAACTAATTATGGATAACGTCGAAACTATTTTTTCGGAGACTTATAATTACAATTAATTTAATCTAATGCGATCAGCTTTGTATTCCTAATATTAAAATCCAACTACCTGGACAAAATTTAGATTTTCAATAAATAACGCTAGCAAGCTGGCTTCGTTTAAAAGACTCACGTCAACTGAAAAATTTGAATAAGATACTAATCGATGGATTTGAGGAAAAGATGAAAAATAAATAAAAAATAAAATTTTGAAGAAAAAAGTTATATTCTGTTCAGATCTTATTTATGTACGTATGAGCTAGGAGGCAATATAGATATTCAGTAATACTTCTCATAGATTACTCGGTGCAACACGAAAAAATATTACCATATACGGACGTGATAAAAGACCAAAAACATACCAGTGTCTGCCGGTTTTGCCCAAACTCATGCACTTTTTTATGGGTCCCCAAAGTTTGGGCAAACTTTATGGGCCTCGGTGTCATTTTTTACAATAAGTGATAATTTTCTTACAAACAATTGGAACAAACAATTGTGAACATATAAAAACCAACATCAAAATCAAAAAAAAAAAACTTTTGAATTCGATCTTTTTACCTTTTCCCCTGTTCAGGTCCATAGGTAGCAAACCGTTCAAAATTCAAGGAAACAATAAACTACAAAAATGTACTTAAGATCTCAATAAACATCTTTCTAAAATATATGAAGTTCCTATGAATGATTCTTAACACCGTTTAGGTGGGAAAAAATATATATTGTCTCTGTTAATTGTAAGTCCGACTATAGTGCGTATGAGTGATATTATCCGTAATCAACAGCACGTATCCGCTACCTACACGCATTACAGCCTATACGATTTGTTCGACGACATTTGCGATTTTGACCTTGAAGATGTAGTGTGTTTATTTCATATTTTCAAAATTGTTGTTCTTTATGGCAAGAGCTACAAATTTGCCTCAGAGAGTAAATCAAAATTACAAACGGTTTGCAAGATATGAGCCTCAGAAAATGATCACATTTTTGCAAAAATGACACCGAGGCCCCAACGGGTCTTTTTTTGTCTTTTATGACGTAGTGGTGTCCGTATATGGTCATATTTCCATGACTTACACACAGTGTTATATATGTTTCGGCTTGGCCAAACAATCGCCCTTTTTAGTTACTCTAATTCACTGTATATTTGTACACTTCATAATTATTTTTGGAATTAAAAAAATACTGGTACATAATAAAGTGTCACTCAAATTACAGGAAAAGGAAAACAAAATGTAATTATTTCATTTTCTTTTCGACTTTATTGTATGTATTGTATGTCCTCATTCCCTGTCATATGACAAGTCGTATTATTATTTCGTCGGTTCTATGATAAACCAGTTGCGTTTTGTTGACAAACACTTTTCTGAAATGGCAAATAAAAGCAGACGACTTATTATGAAATATAAGGGGCTCTAGTGTTAATTTATTTGTCACCATAGTGTTGGAATTACTTGGCGAAAGTACTACACCAGCACTTGAGATATGAGAGGAATCATATGTCACAATGGTTCGAAGCACAGCAAAAAAGGCACGAAAATAAAAATTTAAAAAATAAGCGCAGGACAAATTAGATGACATGACAAACATAACATTTGGAAATCTGCGATATTTAAATGCAAAAATATAAATTTTCTCTCCGAGACATAAATACACCAAGTTATAATGCTCTGGTGGAAGGTATAGCTGTGAATTTGCCTCAATCCCCCAAAGTGTGTGTTAAATAGAAATTCCTTTGAACTTGAATTCTGCTGGGCCACCTTTAAGAATTAATAATATATGGAATGTCCATGAATGTCCATCACATGTGAATGTAATTGAATGAAACGACAGTGCTCTGTTGCATTATATGCGGTATCACATATTAATATTGTGATTAATATTCCGAGAAAAGGAAAACAATAAAATGTTTACATCAAGGGAACCAGGCCCTGTCCAACTTACCATAGCAATGCTGTATCGATGACGACGATGAGGCCGAATTCTGTCGTTTATCATTCAATTGCTGTTGTGTTGTCTCTTTTGGGGGCTGTCTCATTTCCTGGCCGCCAACTTCTGCCGCGCCTGATGTCCTTGTGTTGTTACACAATATCCTGGGATATGTGGCCGATTCCCCCGACGACGAAGTCGACGATGCCAAGCACTTGCTGCGCTCGAGGTTGGCATGGAACTTTGTCTCCTTGCCATTGCTCGATGTGGCCGGTACAATTTGTAGCATTTCATCGGTATTATTACAAGGGGCGGTGGCACTTGATCCGGCGACCGCACCTCCAGCCACACCTCCTTTACGCGTGTGATAACGAAATGAGATGTTCAAATTGAAAACATTCGTTGTCTTCATATCCGTCGCCGCCACTTGTGTGTATATCCGGCCATCGGCTGCACTGGCATGGCTGTTAGCGGTCGTCCGGTCAGCACCGCTGACCACATTATTATTTTTACTGCCGAATATAAGTGCCTTTTCATCCTTGATGCCCAAATATAAAGTGCGCGTTATCAGTATGTAGGCAATGCACAGTATGCCCAGTGGCAGCACCAGCAGTACAAGATCCAAGAAGATGTTGTAGGACCGTTCATAGCCCACCGCCTGCTGTGGCCATTGTTCGCGGCACTTGCGAAGGCCTGTGGAGCAGAAAGCAAATGGAAATGTTTTAATAAAAAAATAAATACAAGTGAAATTGAGCCGAGAATCTGTTAAATTAAAAATAACAATGATTTCATTTCAACCGAAATTTCCTCCACCAAAATGACCATATTAAGATATTTGTTATGTGGTATACATAAGGGTGGGGTGATGATGAAAAATTCCTTGAATTTGGTAAAAAAAATCTCTATCAAATTTCAAATTTAAACAAGATGCTCCTTAGGGACACACACGTGTGTGTCTGTGTAATTCAAGCATTATTAAATCCTACCCCATATTAATTACAGCAGCAGACGAACGTACACAATTAAAATTGTTTTGTGAAATTTCGTCCATGACCATGTCAATAACCTTAAATATTCTATGAATGAAAATCAGTCTTCCCCAAGGATTCCGAGGGAGAAGACAACAAAGTTTATCCTGTGCGGTCACGCTATTGCCCTGATGTTAGCTTTCCACGCATTTTCCACACGCAATCAACTTAAGATAAATTATCCACACGCTCTTTTGCTGGCCTAATATCTTCAATATTTATTACCCAATGTTGTAGTTGTAGGTGCTGCTGCTGCAAACTAAGCATAAGCCAATTGTGATTACATGGCATTTAAAGCCCCCTATAATGTTTTGGAGACACATTCTTCTCGCTCTTAGTTCTGTGATGATGAAGTAATTGACTCTTTAAGGACCAGCATGACCGAGAAATATGAATTTATGTAGAAAGATAAATGTCCAGACTCAATATATTAGTATGTACTCGAATAATTGCAAGCAGAGAAGAAGAAAATATATTAACACCCGCATAAAGGACGAGCAGAGACAATAAACTTAACACTTATTCACTATACAAAAAAACTTGTGTCTAAGTCCTCAACATTTTTTTGTTATTTGTATTATTCGTAAATCGAAACACTATTTTTTATTAAAATTCCAATTTTTCTCAGCGTTTCGTATTTGGACTGTAATTTTTCAGTTTTTCATGTCAACAAAAAAAGCTACTTAACCCTTTCCATGGATTTGCCATATGTATTTGACAATTCATTTAGTTACTACTTAACGACGACTGACGAACGATTCATTTATATTTCTATACCCTCACGCGATAGAGTAGGATGGTATATATCATTTGGGACAGAAAAAAGTGTAACGCATTGAAGAAGTGACTTAAAACCCCAAATATGTTTGCACAAAATCGGTTTCACGACTTTTTAAGTTGTTCGAACCATGTCCGTCCGTCCGTCTGTCTGGATGGCTGGTGTACACGATAACTCTCGAAAGGAGTTAAGGAATCGATTCAAACTTTGCACATGGTAATATTTTTCGCAAACTTAATTTACGTTCGAAGATGGGCGAGCCATATTCCCATGTTAAACTAGCAAATACCCGCTACTTCGTACGTGGTGTAGGGATATTTAGTTCAGGGTAAATCGGTTGCTCACAAAATTTTAAACAAAAATGCTTCATGTTGCTCAACTACGTAGTCACATCAAATTCTCGATTCTAGATCGAAGGAATTTATACACCGAATTGATTTTGTCCCCCTTGTACAAATTAAACAAAACATAATTTGTATTATGCCATCAATTTATACGCAGTCAATAGATTAATTTAAGTAAGCATACAAATTGAAACAATTTTCCTAAAAAAATCATATAAATTAGACAATTATTTGCCCGTTTCCTTTTGGGATAATTATACCCTCACTCTACGGAGTAGATATATAAGCATATATAAGTACGAAGTTAACGTTCTAGCACCTCTTGGTAATTCGGATCACTGTTTTGTTTCAGCATCCTTTTCGTATTCCGCTCTTCGTGTCGCATCGACCGCAGCCCCAAAGCGGACAATATATATATATATATATATACGAAAGGGCACGTTGGGCCGAGCTCAACAACTTTTTCCAGCATTTCAATTGGAAACTTTGTTTTCTAAATGGCGATATAGATGCTGCGGCTGAAATGATTGAAAATATTATCTTGATTGGAATGAAGTCATTTATTCCGATTAAAGTTATTTCGGATAAACCATCTAATAAAAGTTTGTTTAACCACACATGCAAGGCTGCTGTCAGATCCAAAGAGGAAGCGTTCAGGAAATGGCGTTTAAATAAAAATGCCACAACTGATCTGCTACGCAAGCAGACAAGAACCATGTGTGCCAGGGTACTTAGTGCCAAAGTTCTTGCAGGGGAAGTAAGAGCTTTTGGTCATTTGTGAGAAGAGTAAAGAATAACTCCTCATCTATTCCAACTCTTGTTAAAAATGACCAGATATTCACTAACCCGGTTGACAAAGCTAACCTATTGGCTGAAATGTTTGCAAGGAATTCATCCTTGCCGGAAAGCAATCAACCACTCACCGTGATCGAAAATGTATATTGTTCCGTGCCTCAGATATTTTTTCGAACACGTGGAGTTAAAAGGGTTCTCACAAATCTCGACGTAAATAAATCTCCAGGCCCGGATGGCATTTCAGCACTTGTCCTATATAAGTACTCTTCGACGCTTGCCCGCCACCTTCGTAATCTTTTCAACCTTGCATACCGTGCAGGAGTTTTCCCAGCGTGTTGGAAGATTACGAACATCCAGCCCATCCCTAAAAGGTGAGGCTAATAACCCTGCTAACTATCGACCGATCGCGATTTGCTCTGCGCTCTCGAAGGTTATGGAGAGTATGGTTAACCACCATCTTGTGAGGTATTTAGAAACTAATGACTTACTTAATGGTCGACAGTATGCCTTCCGTAGGAATCGATCTACGGGAGACCTGATGACACTGCTATCCGAAAAGTGGAATCGATCTATTCACCAGCTTGGTGAGAGTAAGGTCCTTGCTCTAAATATCTCCAAGGCCTTTGATAGAGTTTGGCACGGCGCACTCCTATCAAAGCTTATCGCTTTTGCTGTTGGTAGTGACTTCTCTCGATTTATATAGAGCTTCCTCAGAGATCGCACTATACGTGTTGTTGTAGATGGGTTCTCATCCGATAAGCATAGGTTAACCGCAGTAGTACCACAGGGCTCTGTCCTTACCCCCTCCCTTTTTGTTATTTTCATCGTCGACCTCTTGGATCGTCGACTGTGAATCCAATATACTCATTCGCGGATGACAGCAACCTGTTCGATCATAGACCAAGTCGTCAAGAAATTGAGGATAAAATGCGATTGATAGATGAGTCACTAAGCCATGATTTGCTGGCAATTTCTGAATGGGGTCGAGAGAATAGAGTAGATTTTAATGCACGTCAGACCCAGTGTTCCAACGTTGTCGTCGATTTTAATGAACGGTGTAGATATTGAGCAATCAGATGCTCTCGATGTTCTTGGCATGAAAATACAACGTGATGTTCGTTGGACAAAACAGGTATTTGATGTGTCGAAAGATGCCTTCAAATGTTTAGGGTTTTTAAAAAGATGTAAGAAATATTTCACACCCTCTGATCTTCTCAATATCTACACTACCTACATCAGACCAAAGATGGAATACAACTCCCACATATCGGTCGGGTGCTCCAGCTTCATCTCTGGAGCTACTTGACCGTGTCCAGAGGAGGGCGATGGTGTTGATAGATGACGGTAGGATATCCAATTCTATTGTCTCCCTTGAACACCGTCGTAATGTTGGTTGTGTGTCATTGTTCTATCGATACTTTCATGGTGTTTGTTCTTCGGAAATTCGTGATCTTATACCGTCCGTGAGAACGTTCGGTAGAGATACGCGACTCTCCAGGAACGCTCACCCATTTGTGTCGATTGGACAACCGGCCGCACTACACATTAGAGCATAAATTCGTTCTTCGCCCGTACTATCCGTATGTGGAATCGACTTCCGGCAAATATCTTTCCCTCCAATTACGACATTCAGAGATTAAAAACAGATGTCAACAGACACTACTCCCTCTTTCCTCCTTCCAATACCTGATCTTCTTTCCACCAACGCAATACACTGCATTTATAGGGGACATCCCCTGAGTGTTGGTTCAGTGAAAAAAAAAGATTTGGGGCCTCGGTGTCATTTTTACAAAAAGTGATAATTTTCTCATATCTTCTTCAACGTCAAAATCCCAAAAAATCTTTTGAATTCGATATTTTAACCTTTTCCCCTGTTTAGGTCTATAGGTACCTAACCGTTCCAAATTCAAGGAAACAATCAACTACAAAAAATGTACCTAAGATCTCAATAAACAACTTTCTAGAATATATGAAGTTCCTAGGAATGATTCTTAACACCGTTTAGGTGGGAAAAAAATATATTGTCTCTGTAAATTGTCAGTCCGACTACAGTGCGTATTAGTGATATTATCCTTCATAAACAGCACGTATACGCTACCTACACACCTATAAAATTTGTTCGACGACATTTGCGATTTTAGAAAAATATGTAACTCAGCGTGATTTAAGAACCTAAGTATGTACTAAATCCCTAAATTGGTATCATTTTTGTTCCACCTCCACCTATAAAGTACACATTTTGATACAATACATTTGTATTGCACGTCAGAGTAATTATGTATATATATACCTTATTCGATACATTGGTGGCTACCATTTTAATCACTTTTTGTTCCGATTTCTACTTAAAAATATAACTTTTGAGAAATCCTTTAGAGGTCAGTGGAACACCGAATTTTGCAATTTGCAGGCGGTGGTACAATTCTAATCCCTTAAAAGTACAAATTTCGAAAAAATCCCTTCTTATCACGCATTTACAATGTAATACGAATATACACAACGAATGTCATGATTACATTTACCTTTTTTTCGTTTACCCTTAAAAAGTACGAATTTCGAAAAATCCCTTATTATCCCGCATCTACGCTGTAAGACGAATATACACACCGAATTTCGAAAAAAAATCCTTCATTTTGCGTTTCTAAGCATTTTGAGAATGAGAATGCCAGTTCCGTCTGTTTGATTGGTATAAATTTTATTTCTTTTGCCCAATTTCAAATCCAAAAAATACGAATTTTGCAAAAATATTTTCTTAGACGCATTCGTGCTATAAGCCGTTTGGTACTAATTTTGACCCATTTAATCCCTTAAAAGTAAAAATTTCGAAAAATTCCTTGTTACGCTGTATGACAAATATACACACCTAATTTCATGATTATAGCGTCAACCATGTTCTTGGTACCTTTATAATCCCCTTTTCCCGTTTACCCTTTAAAAGTATGCATTTCGCAAAAATTCCTTCATTTTGCGTTTGTAAGTATATACAAGCCGAATTTAATGTCTCCAGCTCCGTCAGTTTGATTGGTACTATTTGTATCCCTTTTTGCCTGGTTTTTGCCCCCAAAATTTCAATTTTTCTTGAACGCATTTGTGCTATAAGAGTAATATGCGTTCTAAATTTCAAGATTCTAGGCCCAGTCGAATTTAACCCCTAAAATGTAAAAATTTCGGAAAATTCCTTGTTATTACTCATCTACACTGTAAGACGAATATGTGCACCGAATTTTATTATTGTAGCGTCATCCACGTTGTTGGTACCTTTTTTTTATCCTTTAAAAGTACGAATTTCGAAAAATTCCTTCATTTTTGCGTTTCTAAGCTTTCAGGGATGTACACGCCGAATTTCGTGATTCCAGCTCCGTCTGTTTGATTGGTACCAATTTTGTATCCTTTATAACCAATTTCACGCACAAAAAGTACGAATTTTGAAAAATATTTTCTTAGTCGAAATCGGTCTGTAAAAGTAATGCCCGCACAATTTGTATCTCATTTAATCCCTTAAAACTACAAATTTCGAAAAATGTCTTCTTATCAGTGATTTACATACCGAATTTCATTATTGTAGCGAATATTATATATATATAGATATATATATATATATATATATATATATTTCTGATGGTGCAATCTCTCACTACAAAATTTTTTAAAAAATTTAATTAAAAAATTAATTTTAATTAAATAATTGGCAATTTTTCAATATAAACAAAATTATTTGCAAATCGCAAAGCAATGATTGGAAAGTATTTAGTATATTTTTTGCGGTAAATAAAGAAATGGCAATCATTTTAGTAAGAATACCAACATTTTGGAACACATTTTCCTCACATTCGGAATTTGGCAATATTTGGTTGGAAAAAATGCAAAAAATGCTGTTAAAGCTATTGCTCTGTTCTTTCCAGAATGGTCTATACATTTTTGAAACAGGAGATCCTGTAAATAAATGCAAAATGATCAAGAAATGAATAATTACAATAATTCTCTCAGCCGGATCAATAAAATATTACCAATTATCAATAATTTGATTTGAACTGGGAAATTGCCCTGGCCCGTGATAATTTTGCATCTATAATCTAGAGAATACAAATTTATTATATTTATTATCATGATTTATAGCCTATGAAAGCCTTAGTCAGGTGCTTCGCAGTGACTTTTCAACTTATTTAAGTAAAAGTAATAATCGAATGAGAAGCACAACTCACCTTCCGGGCTATCACGGGCCAGATATCATGATAGCGGTAGTGTAATAAATATCACCATGCCATTTATAAAAATTTGCATTCTATAAAAAATAGATGCAGAATGGGCATGAGCCAGGACAATATCCCAGTTCAAATAAAATATTGATTACAGACCGAAATAAAGCAAACGCCAAAAATTAAAACAATACATAATTTATTTAAACAATTACTTCTCGAAACCCAAAGCACCGATTTCAAAAGTAAAAATTGAATTTTATCCACGGACATAGCTGCTAAAAATATTTCTTTCGTCTGATCCCTGATCGAAATTAAGGAATAGGAGTTATTTTTTCGTAAAAATCAAATTTTTGCGATTTATTTTTAAAATTTTCCTTTTTAGGAATTTTCTGATTTTTATAGGAGGTATCGCAAAAAAATGTTTTTGAAAACAATTCAAGAATTTATAATCGTAAAACTTTTGCGATATCGCATCCAAAAACTCCACAATTCCTAAATCGAGGAAAATAAATCCGAAAAAAATTATTTTTTTAGAAACATAACCGGAATTCTTTAATTTTGATGTAGAACCAGAAGAAAAATTAAAGTTGTATACAACATATATTTTGTAAAAAATTCGAGCATTTTATGTATTCAATAATTATATACATATAATTTATATACATTAGGCTGGATCGCGGTCCATACATCCAGTCACCCCATCGATGTAAAGTTTGAACTGTTTAACCATTAAGTGCATGAGATCAGCAAAAACATGGAGACTAGGCAACCCTAATGGAAATTAGCTCTCTAATCACGAATTCGGCAGTAATATTCCTAGGAAATGCAAACTATGCTTCTATACATATTTTGAATAAAATACATGCTCTTAAAAATAAGCTAATTAAAAAGCCCAATGTATGTACCGTATGGCCCGCGACCCAGCCTACTGGGTGGGAAAACAATTTTCAGTCACCCCACGAAAATAAAGTTTGGATTGTTTAATGATGATCTGCAAAAAATATTTCGTCACTGGGTCAAGCAATCTGTGAGCTAAATGCTCCAGAAAACATCAACATGTTTTTCCAGTGTAAAGAAAGATTTGCATTGTAATACATGGCGTATACATTTATTTATTTGAGAATAATATTACGCATACGCATGGTGTTGCCAGTAATTGAAAGCTGATATCGAAAATAAGGCAACACGCTCGTGTTTTGCCATTCAGTCTCTAAACCCATTACCTCGACATTATTGTCAAATATATTTACACCCTTCACTAGGGTGTCTTTGTGCATTTGTTTGTAACACCCAAAAGGAAGCGAGATAGACCGATTGTTAAGTATACCGATCGACTTAGAATCACTTTCTGAATCGAGTTAGCCATGTCCGGCTGTCCGCCCGTCCGTCTGCCCATCTATTCTTGTAATCAAATTACAGGTCGCAATTATAGTCTGATCTTAATAAAAATTAGCACGATTAAGTTTTGTTGGCCAAGGACGGACGCTGAAGTAAATCGCTTCAGATACAAATTTCTCTCCCGATTTGTCGTTTTCCGCTCTAAAAACAACATAGTTTGTCAGATTTTCTTCAAATTTAGCAAAATGCTTGATATTTAAACTACAAACATCTCTGGTGAAAATGATTAAAATCGGTTCAGATTTTTATATACCCCCCAAATGGTCAAATGGGACAAAAATTGTACGGCTGGGGCTAGAATCTTGAAATTTGGTACAAAAATTCCTCTTATAGCTTCAACGCGCCCAAGAAAATATTTTTCATAATTCGTACTTTTTCGGGGGTGAAATCGGGTAAAAAGGGATAAAAATAGTACCAAATAAAGTGGATGGAGCTGAAACCATAAAATTCGCTGTGTTCGCATCCCTTAAAATGTTTAGAATCGCAAAATGAAGGAATTTTTCGTACTTTTTTTGTACTTTTAAAGGGAAAAGGGGATAAAAATGACACCAACAACACGGATGACGCTACAATAATGAAATTCGGTATGTATATTCGTTTTACAGCGCAAATCACTGATAAGAAGACATTTTTTCGAAATTTGTAATTTTAAGGGATTAAATGGGATAAAAATTGTGCCACTAGCCATTTCTTTATTTACCGCAGGAAGCCATCATATGTTGTTTAAAAAATATACTAAATACTTTCCAATCACTGCTTTGCGATTTGCAAATATTTTTTTTATATTGAAAAATTGCCAATATATATATATAGTGGTGGTCACGAGTTTAGCACACTTCACATGTGTTGTTTATAATAGCAAATAATTTGTTCGGATAATGAACTCTGCGCAAAATATTTGTTTTTTAGTGTTGCTTATGCTGTGATCAGTAAGCCCAATATATTTTTTTCGAATTCTTGTGTGCCTTTTCTTCGTACTCTCATGTTTTTGCAAGTAATTCGTAATCTGGGCTGGACACAAATTTAGCACATTTGATAAAAGTTGTTATTTTCTATTTGCGTTTAAATTAATTAATTGGTATGTTTGGGTAATTTTTACTCAAATGGAAGTTATTATTTAACAAAAATTATAATTAGATATTGCTAAAGGAAAATAGTGCATTGAGTCGCAGCGTCAGGTTATTATGCAATTGAACGACAGTGGAAGTACCGCTGGGGATACTGCAAACATTATAAATTGATCCACACCGATTGTGTGCAATATACTAAGCAATATTGGCACTTATGGGAGCTTCAAAAATATTGCAAAATGTCCTCCGCCGAGAAAAACAAGCAATAAATCGGATTTTTTAATTTATAGAACCTGCGTAGCAGATCCATTTAAAAGCTCAACTGTGATTCAGAGAGATTTTTCGGCAAAAATTGACATTAGCATTTCCTCATGAACCATAAGAAGAAGAACCAATGGAAAAAATTTACTTGGCTGCATTGTTCAACATAAGCCAGATGTATCAAAATATGGCTTACAGTGTCAAATTTAATCTGCTCAGGATCATTTAGAAAAATCCAAGATTTTTGGGAAAATATCGCCTGGATTGGCGAATCGAACATTTGTCGGTGCGGATCTAATAGGAAACAATACGAAGTGTGCCCTCCAAACATGCAGCACAACCCAAAGTACAAACCTGAGACGTTAAAGCTTGTTGGCGAAAATCTAATGATGTATACTGCGTTTTCTGGGCACGGCGTTTGTCCGATACACAAAATCGATGCACTGATGGATCAAAATATTTACAAAAATCCATTTGGTGATACTATGATAACATATTCAGATAAAGACATGCCAATTAAGTGGCGTTTTATACACGACAATCGACCAAAACACACTTAACGCCAGTGAAGAGCTGTTTGAGGCTGAACAAAATAGATTTTTAAAAATGGTGCAGCACAGTCACCGGATCTCAATCCTATTGAGAATCTATGGAATGGACTTTAACAACATATTATAGCAATAAAACCCAAAAATTTGCCCGATTTCTTGAATTAAACACAAAATTCCTGATATGCTACTCCAGTGGAGTCTTTTATGCCTCTAGTGGAGAGTATGTCCAGAAGATGTACAGCTATTACTCAAAATAGTGGTTATCCAACCAAATATTGAGTTTATAATAAAATGTATTGTTTACTTCAGTTTTTTTTCGATTTGATTAAAGTTTTTTAAATTTGTGCTAAATTACTGTCCAATCACTTTTCGTATTATTTGTACTTTTAATTGCATAAAACTAAAATGCAGCATAACAACCGAACAAAAACAACGTTAAATGGTCATCTTATCGTACGTAATATTTTAGAAAAAATACCGGTCAAAAAACATAAAGTTTTTTTTTTCATTTTTTTGTTTTTATATCTTGTCTTTATGAACTAATGAAAAAATGATAATTTTGATGATTTTTCACTGTAATTCTGGTTGATTTTCTAAAAAAATCGTAAAATATAGAAGCCATCATGACATCACTTTCAAACTCACACAGTCGCTTAAATGTATACCTAAGCACACTACTTAAAAATTTCAATAAAATGGATTGTTGTAATCATTTCGAATATTTTAAATTTAATTGAAATTACCTTCAAAACAAGGTATACCACATTAAAATCGGTAAAGTATTTCAGGAGTTACAGGCGATTGAATGAACACACCGTTTGAAAAAGGTAGTATTTTTCACTGTTAAATTTTACATTAACATAACTCGTAAAAAAAATTTCAATTTGTTTCCAAAAATACGTATACAATATTTTTATGAGAAGAATACATACACAAAGCTTCAAAACAGTCACAGCTACCGAGGTCAAAAACCGTACCGCTTGACATGGAATGAATATCTTTAATGTTTTACATTTTAACTCTTTATTTTCATGCCTTATTAACCACCCGAGGAACACTTTGATATCAAATATAAATTCCAAGCATATCTACACTCACTTTTAATCCAACGTTTCTGTTTGCCAAACCTTTGGTAGCCAACAATTGCAAAACGATCATAAATAACATTGTCAACACAACACATAAATTTATGGGTGTTTCGGAGGTGCTTAGACATAGATATTAATACCGTATTACATTGTATTTATGGCGAGCGTTTTAAAATGTGCCTCATGTACTTGAAATATGGACTGTTGTGTGCAAACACAGGTCTAGACTGCAAAACAAGAGTTAAGAAATCCACGTGCACGAATATTTCAACATGTGCATAAAATATTAATAGCTTTTAATAAAGGCGAAATACGCCACATCAGACTGCTTAAGCAGGCTGCAGCGGTAAAGGACACGTACAGATGCCTTAAAGTCTGCTGCCAGAGCTTTAAAGAAATTTTGTATTAATTGTGACATTTAACAAACAACAATAAATAAGTCAAAACTGTTCCAAGAGGGCCGTGTGTAATAATTCTTGTGAATAACAATTGTGTTGAAGTCTGTTGTTCACTTTAAATTGTGTCGACTTCTCACGTTTTGCATTTTCCGGCAATAACCACTGGCGTATAAAGAGCAGAAATGAGGAAAATAATTTTAAATCTTAGTGGGATGTATTATCATTATAAATGGGTATTCAATAAAAAACATACGAGTACATTTCCATGTACCAGCAAATTTAATTGGAAGTTAGCACTTAAATGCTTGGAGCTAAAATATGACCCAGATAATGCGTAAAATCAATTTGTTTAAATTAAATAACCCAGATTATCAAACTTATTTACAAAGTGTCAAGCATAAAAGACATTAGTGTTATTTCCTGATGGTCATGTTGTTTGTTCGCAAATGCTACTCTTAAATAATAACTGTACGCATCCTTTAAGGATCATTAATCAAAGTTTACAGCGCACTGGGCATAAATAATGACAAATACTTTGTGCCGGCGCCTCATGGCTAACTTTGTTTTTTTCTCTCTGTCGTTTGCTGTGGTGTGGTACTTACCCTGCCTGCTGGTCGGTATCAATTGGCTGAATATCGCTATGGGGGCCATGCACACGATGCTGCCAAACCAAATACAACCAATTATTTTATATGCATGATTTATGGTCTGCCATGTTCTCGAGCGCAGCGGATGACAAATAGCGTAATAACGTTCACAGGATATGGCCACTAATGTCCACGAGGAAACAGCCACTGAGGCAGCTGAAATGAGATGGAGGAGAGAGAAAATAAATAAAGTTTCAATATTATAGAAAAATATATATGCAAATTAAATTTATTTTAAATAAACCGTTATACACATACACACTGTATGCTGAATCATTCTCAATGAAATGCAAAGAAAACACACTATTCAATGCATACAATAGATAAATATAAAATTCGTATCTAACAGACAGCCAAATGAAATGAACAGCCTAGGATTGTGTGGTTATAATATTTCATATCATTCTTCGGCAGAATAACTTCAAAGCGGTATTTAAATTATCAATCCACTTCAGTTTGCGATGTTTTAATATGCACGTATATTAGCGTGTCTCACAATACTTCTATGCATTCACCCTACATGATAGTTAGGAATGCATATATTATTTGTTACAGGCAATAAGTGGAATTCATCGGAGTCGTGACTTTAGACTCTAGGCTCGTTTGAACCAAATCCATTGTATGATTTTTATACACTCAACGAGAGTATTATGGCTTTGTGCATTTGTTTGTAACACCCAAAAGGAAGCGAGATAGACCCATTGTTAAGTATACCGATCGACTTAGAATCACTTTCTGAGACGATTTAGCAATGTCCGTCTGTCTGTCCGTCTGTCTGTCCGTCTGTCTGTCCGTCTGTCTGTCCGTCTGTCTGTCCATCTATTGTTGTAATCAAATTACAGGTCGCAATTATAGTCCGATGTTAACAAAAATTGGCACAAGTAAGTTTTGTGGATCAAGGACGAACGCTATTTAATTTGAGGCAAATCGGTTCAGATTTAGATATAGCCCCCATACAAATGTCGCTCCCGATTTGACATTTTCCGCTCTAGAAACCACATATTGTACCCCACTTTCTTTAAATTTAGCACAACATCTTATAATCCAACTAGAAACACATATGGAGAAATTAGGTAAGATCGGTTCAGATTTAGATATAGCCCCCATACAAATGTCGCTCCCGATTTGACATTTTCCGCTCTAGAAACGACATATTTTTTTTTAATTTGGCACAACATCTTATAATCCAACTAGAGACACGTGTTGGTAAAGTGGACTAGGTTGCTTCAGATTTAGATATAGCCCCCATACAAATGTCGCTCCCGATTTGACTTTTGTCGCTCTAGAAATCATATATTTTCTTTAAAATTGGCACAACATTTTATAATCAACCTAAAACACCTATGGTGAAAGTGGGTAAAATCGGTTCAGATTTAGATATAGCCCCAATACAAATGTTGCTCCCAAATGTTTAACCGATTTTGGCCAAACTATACATATTTTATATCACCTATTTCGTTCCAGATTTCAATATACCCCCATACAAATGTCCTTTCCGATTTAACATTTTTTGTCAAACAGGATACAAAAATCCTTCCCGTTTTCACTTTTTCACCGAATTAAATTGTATTCGGATTGAAAGTGGAGTGTATTATAGAGTCGGCCCCGCCCGACTTTAGTCTTCCTTACTTGTTATACCCTCAATCTAAGGATGGGGATATAAAAAATATTCATCCGAGATATCAAAAAGTATTAATATCCAAGATCGTGATAAAATTGTAAGACGATCTAGCCATGTCCGCAGATCGGTTGGGATTGAAAGTGTGCGAAATCGGACTAGAGGGAAACATGTCGTTTTTGAAAGACGTAAAAGTTATTTTAAAGTAGTTGCAAATGAACCTTTTTTTTGCTGAAAGTCTAAAGTCTATTTTTTGAAAGGTTGAAAAAATGTATTATTTGTATACACTCCACGAGAGTATTATGTCTTTGTGCATTTGTTTGTAACACCCAAAAGGAAATGAGATAGACCCATTGTTAAGTATACGGATCGACTTAGAATCACTTTTTGAGTCGAGTCTGTCCATCTATTCTTGTAATCACGCTACAAGTCGCAATTGTAGACAGAACCAAATGAAACTTTGCACAACGAAGTTTTTCGGTACAAGGACGTACGCTATATAATTTGAAGAAAATCGGTTCAGATTTAGATATAGTCCCCATACGAATTTCACTCCCGATTTGACTATTTTCACTCTAGATACCACATATTACAACAGATTTTCTTTAAAATTTTCAAAACATCTTATATTTCAACTAGAAACACCTGTGGTAAAAATGTGTTAGATCGGTTCAGATTTATATAAAGCTCCCATACAAATTTCCCTCCACAACCACATATTTTAACAGACCTTCTTCAAATCTTGCAAAACATTTTGTATTTAAACTAGGAACTCCTATGGCAAAAATAGGTCAAATCGGTTCATACTTATATATAGCTACCACACAAATTTCTCTCCCGATTTCACTTCACTTCATTCCATGTTCGGGTACAATATGTGGATTTTAGAGCGGAAAAAGTCAAATCAGGAGCGTCATTTGTATGGGGTATATATCTAAATCTGAACCGATTTCCTCCAAATTCAATACCGATCGTCCTTGTCCCAAAAAAGTAACTTCTGCCAAATTTCATGATAAGCGGGCTACAATTGCGACCTGTAGAGCGCGAACAAGCTTAGATGGACAGCAGACGGACGGACGGACAGACAGACATCGTTAAATCGATTCAGCTGGTGATTCTAAGCTGATACGTATACTTAAATGTTGGTCTAGATCGATTATTTATTGGTGTTACAAACAACTTATAATACCCTAGTCCACGATGTGGTATAGGGTATACAAATAAAAATGAATGTTATTCTGCTTTTCAAAGTCAATGTAATCGGTAGTTCAAAATTTTAAATGACCCACCCATTGGTGGTGTAACATCTTAATGTGGAGAATACACCAATTTCCCCGGATTGCCGAAGAAAATCTCTAATACTTAATATTTCACTTCGGTCAATAAAGTAAAACACGACGTCATGGTCAGTTTAATCGACCCACTGATGCGGCTATTCGGGCTATTGTGACTAAATTTCGCACCAAATTTACATTGTTGGACATTAAACCACCAACACGCTTACGTAGAGTGCGAACTGAAGAAAATATCGCAGTTGTATCGGCCAGTGTTAATGATGACCATCAGCTATCGATTCGTCGCCGTTCGCAGCAATTGTGCCTCTGTTACTCAAAAACGTGGAAATGCCAAAATTGGACTAAGCGGATGGACCATTTGAGGCGCAGTCAAGGTCAACATTTGCATGAAATAATCTTCAAACATTAATTTATTTGGACCGTACTATTGATTCAAATAAAGATTTCATGCATTTTTCTGAATTTTATGTGTTTTTTTTTTTTTGAAAAACTTTCCTATAGCTTTTAAAAAATCACCCTTTATTTGTTTAAAGCGACTAATAACGTACGTGTATGTAAAACCTCACATCTGAGCGGCGTTATATCCAATTAACCATGTTGCCCTTGGGACATTTTGTACTGCAACTAGTCTACAGCAACAATTATTCGTTGAGTATTCTTAGCTTGATAAGCCATTTTTATTTATTTTGTTCATTGTTCGATAAATACATAGCTTTCTGATCATCCTAAAGTAATATTGTAAAATTAAATCTTTATTGTTGCCCCCTTACATCGTGAGGGAAATAAAGCTAAAGGTAAGTCATTACGTTTTCATAGGGTGATTTTAGATAATTTTTGCCTCGATCGGTCTTATACTTTGACGATAGTTGTAATAATTTTATTAAAAATAAATAAATAAATAAAAAATTCAAAAATATTCTGTGAAGTAATACCTTAAATTTTAGGTAATTCGAAAAATATGTTTTGTTTTAAATCGTTGTTCTTTTGACGATCTATCGTGCTAAGCTAAATTTTATCACAAAAATAAAATTATATCGGAGAATAGCAAAGCGTACCACAGCTTTTCACAACTAAACGTTTTTGAAATTTTAATTTTATTTTTTTATTAAAATTACACGGCCTGAGCCGTGTAACACCTCCAATTTTAAGTTTATTATCAGGGCACAGATAAAATGAAAAAACATGTTTTTTTGAAAAATCGTTTTTCTCTTGACGATATATCGAACTAAACTAAATTTTATCACAAAAATAAAATTATATCGGAGAATGGCAAAGCTTTTGATAACTAAAATTTTTAAATTAAAAAAATAATTTTATTTATTTTATTAAAATTACAATTATCATTTATTAAATACCTTACATTTTGAGCGCCCCGGTAGTCGAGTTGGCACCGTGCTCGGTTATCAGCGTCAGATCAAAGGCTCTGGTCTGCGCAAAACGCCACATTGCACAAATTTTTCAATTTGTGCGACAGCTCCAGTGTATATTAATTGAATTACCTTCCATGTTGGACAACATGCTTTTGCACAAATATTTGGTGTATGTAAAAACCCAAATTTTTTCGCTGTTAAAATTCTGTCCTAACAATCTAATTATTTTCGCCATTCCATGAAAAAGACAATCCTTATGCAGCTTTAATACGCACTTTTAGCCAACATCCACTGCCTTTTTTCGCAAATCCAATTCCTGATGCTACAACAACCACCCACCCCGTTTGAAGCTTACAAATAAATCTCATTGATTTCGTTGTTCAGTAATCACAGCAACATGATATGGTATCCATTCGATTTAATAACGTATGCATTTGACTCCTCTACTGTGGCCCAACATGTGGCTTATATGTATGTATGTTGGGAAAAACAGTGGACAGGATGCTAGCAAGTTAAGCACACATTCCAAACATTTCAGCCATGTTGCTTTGCGAGCACCATCAACATTCTGTGGAAGAACACAAAAGGCAAAATGCCAAGTGACTCTAGCTGGGCCACAAACAACAACTACAGCTGCAAAGCAGCTATAACCGACCATATAAACAAAGAATTTAAACGGTTTTGTTTATTTTGCTTGTTTGCCGTAAAATGTTATAACACGGAATGTAAATTTACTCACACACACACGCACATACGGCAACATACTAACTCAGAATGTGGTCTAACAAAAACAGGAAATGCCACAAGAACAACAGCACACAATATATGTAGCTCTGGTACAGCATCCGAAGGATGTGTGTACTTACGGGCATGAAAGAATATATCCGGGTATGTGATACGGCCAATTTGTTGAGCGAAGGCACACACACGCAGAGCGGTACTCTGCCAGCCATTGTATGTATGCTTCAAGGCACACCGCGTTCGATGGCACAAACAGTTTGATACCAACAACAGCAACAGGACATCATTCTTATCCTTATTTTTGTACCAGGATAAGACAAACTATTTTTTTGTTGGTTTGTGGTTTACTCAAAGTCATAAAGGAGGAGGGATACAACTTTGTTGGTCTCTTTCACATGAAACATGTGTGGATTTTTTAAAGCGGTGAAACTTTTTTCGTTTAAGTTGTATTTAGTGATTAGAAGGATTTTGGAATTTTGTACCCTTGACCCTTGTACCCTTGCAGGACAACTGCTTGTTATACCCATAATTAAACAGGGAAGAACCAATCATTTATTATAATTATCATTTAAGAATATCTAATAGAGTCGATTTCTGGACGACGCTTTTCAGGAGATGGAAAAAACTGATTTTCTCCTTCCTCTTTTAATTTTAAAAGTAAATATTAATCATTCTTCTACAGTTTAATCTAAAGAGCATTGCGATTTGCTACGACTAAAAGATATTCAAAATTTCCTATTATTGGCGGTTTTATGATTTATACCCACTTTTTCATGTTTAACAAGTAAGGAAAGGCTAAAGTCGGGCGGGGCCGACTATATGATACACTCCACTTTCTATCGGAATACAATTCAATTCAGTAAAAAAGTGAAAATGAGGAAATTTTTTGTATGTTTCCTAATCACAGGCTAATATGACCTGGTCCAATTTGTCAAATCGAGAATAATATTTGTATCGGGGCTATATCCAAACAAGTGACTAACTTTCACAATAAGTTCTTCTAGTTGAAGTATAACGTGTTACGCTCAATTTTAAGAAATTCTCGGAAAATACGCGGTTTCTGGGGGAACGAAATTTGTATGAGAGCTATATGTAAATCTGAACCGATCTAACACATTTTTACCACAAGTGTTTCCAGTTGAAATAATAGGTTTTTGCGAATTTAGAAGAATATCTGTTAAAATATGTTGATTCTAAAGCGGAAAAATTCAAATTGGGAACGAAATTTGTGTGGGAGCTATATATATATCTGAACCGATCTAACACATTTTTACCACAAGTGTTTCCAGTTGAAATATAAGGTGTTTTGCTAATTTAGAGGAAAATCTGTTAAAATATTATTGGGAACGAAATTTGTATGGGAGCTATATATAAATCTGAACCGATCTAACACATTTTTACCACAGGTGTTTCTAGTTGAACTATAAGATGTTTTGCAAATTTTGAAGAAAATCTTTTGAAATATGTGGTATCTAGAGTGAAAAGGGTCAAATCGGGAGTGAAATTCGTATGGGGGCTACATCTAAATCTGAACCGATTTTCTTCAAATTAAATAGTGTTCGTCCTTGACCCGAAAAACTTCGTTGTGCAAAGTTTCGTTTAGTTCTGTCTACAATTGCGAATTGTAATCACGACACAACAATAAATGGACAGACGGACATTGCTAAATCGACTGCACTCTCGTGGAGTGTATAAAAATTGAGCACTATGAATGAAGCACATAGCCATTAATGTGAAATTATATAAATAAAATTTATTGCGAACTCATTAATGTTTTTAATGAAATTTTGACAATGTTGTATAGAAAACGCATTTTCTGGGATGTACACACCGAATTTCAAAATTCCTGCTTCATCTGTTAGATTGATACCATTTTTATCCTTTTTTCAGGATTTTTTACAAAAAGTGGATATTGCGGTAGGGCACGGTAAAGAAAAAATATAAATTGGATATTTTTGGAAAATTTTTATTTTCGCGGCAAATATGGCTAACATGAATTTCATTGAAGATAGTTTTGTTTTATGATTTTCTCACGATCTAGCCAACGGATCCGACTGAATTTTTGTTTGTGTATTAAGAACCAATGTCGCTTGTAATATATTTGTAGCCAGTCGCAAAAACCGCGGCAATTGTTGAAATATCCAAACTTCGCGGTTGCAATTACTTATATTTAAACTTTCTCTGAAACTTTTCTGGCACAAATATGAAGTCGGCAATGATATGCCCAAAAATATTCTTTTTTTATTGTAATAAAAAGTTACGCGTGGCTTTTTGAAGATACTTTTCACAATTTTTGACTTCACGGCCAACATTTACCCCATTCTAACCTGATAAGTAGTTAAATGCTATTAACGGCGAAATGATGGAATTTGATAGTACGATATACCCTAAATCTAGAAAAATGCTGAAAAATTCCTTATGCTGCTACATTTTTATCTATTTATACACTCCACGAGAGAATTATGTCTTTGTGCTTTTGTTTGTAACACCCAAAAGGAAGGGAGATAGACCCATTGTTAATTATACCGATCGACTTAGAATCACTTTCTGAGTCGATTTAGCAATGTCCGTCTGTCTGTCCGTCTGTTCATCTATTGTTGTAATCACGATACAGGTCGCAACTGTAGACGGGTCCAAATAAAACTTTGCACAACGAAGTTTTTCGGTACAAGGACGAACGCTATTTAATTTGAAGAAAATCGGTTAAGATTTAGATATAGCCCCCATAAGAATTTCACTCCCGATTTAACTCTTTCCACTCTAGATACCACATATTACAACAGATTTTCTTCAAAATTGGCAAAACATCTTATATTTAATCTAGGAACAGCTATGGTGAAAATAGGTCAGATCGGTTCAGATTTATATATAGCTCCCATTAAAATTTCGCTCCCGATTTGACTTTTCCTGCTCTAGAAATCACACATTTTACCAGATCTTCTTTAAATTTTGCAAAATATCTTATATTTCCACTAGAAACACCCATGGTGAAAATGGGTCAAATCGGATCAGATTTATATATAGCTCCCACACAAATTTCACTCCCGGTTTGACTTTTTCCTCTCTATAAACCACAGATTTTAACAGATTTTCTTCAAATCTTTCAAAAACCCTTATATTTCAACTGGAGAAACCCATGGTGACAACGGTGCAGATCGGTTCACATTTATATATAGCTCCCATACAAATTTCGCTCCCGGCTATACTTTTTTCGCCCTAGAAACCACGTATTTTCAGCGAGCTTCTTCAAATTTGGCACAACGCCTTATATTTGAACTAGAGACATCTGTTGACAAAGTGGTTCAGATCGGTTCAGATTTATATATAACTCGCATACATATTTCGCTCCCGATTTGACTCTTTCGCTCTGGAAACCACATATTTTAACAGATCTTCTTCAACTTTAGCAAAATATCTTATATTTAAACAAGAAAGACCTATGATGAAAACGGGTAAAATCGGTTCAGATTTATATATAATTCCCATAAAAATTTCGCTCCCGGCTTGACTTTTTCCGCCCACCAAGTCTTTTTCTTTGCAAAAAATCACCTTTTTATATGTGTTCTACGTACAGTAGAGCGTACCAGGTTACAAGTAAAAAAAAAAAGTTCGCCGTACACCTTCGAATATGAAGTATTATTGAAAGGTAGTTTCAAAAAAATTTTTTTTATTTTTTTATGCCGAACGTAGGGGTCGCGCTTTTACATTTTTCTATATAACTTCTGCATTTATAAACGGATTTTAAAGTGTGATACATCGATGTTTTTGTCCGATTTTTTTGTCTTTGAAGTCATTGAGCTCAAACATGATTCATGATTTTATGCGAGCTTTAATTTTCGATTATTAGAGTGGTACATTAGGGTAGTAGCAACTGAGAAATGATGGGTAAGTACCAGAAGGGGGTGCTTGAGCTCAATGACTTCAAAGACAAAAAAATCGGCCTCGTCGAGACAAAAACATCGATGTATCACACTTTAAAATCCGTTTATAAATACAAGTTATATAGAAAAATGTAAAAGCGCGACCCCTACGTTCGGCATAAAAAAATAAAAATTTTTTTTTTGAAACTACCTTTCAATAATACTTCATATTCGAAGGTGTACGGCGAACTTTTTTTTTGAGGTACGCCCTAACGTACAGTGGTTGGCCGATTAATGAACACTCCATTTCAATTTCATAAAAAAAAAAAAAAACAAAAATATGATTTGAAAAATCTCATTTAAAGAAGAAGCCTAGTAGTATCTGGAAAGTATGGTGTAATATTGTTGTTGCAAAGATCGAAGAAAATTTAAAAACCCTCATTGTCCAAATGCTGTCCAAAATCGTATAAAAATTTAAAAAATCGTATATTTCTTTAAATAATGAAATTTCCTGTCAGAGTTAGTTGGATATTATGAAATATTATGAAAAATTCTTTTGATCTTACACAAATAATCATAATAATCAGTACTCGATATATATATATATATATAGAAATAACAAACATAAATGACAATCAATTGTTCGTTAAATTGGAAACCCAAGTTTTATCAAAAAAGTCTGATGCAATTCGCATTGGTGTGCGTTTTTGCAAAGAATAAAAAAATCGACTTCTATTTTTGTCACCGTCTATAGTAGCTAATATAAAGGGTCCGCCATCTAACGTTTTTTCAACTAGTGCTTATTTCGTGAATGGTAACACTTAGCTCATGTCTGATTTGACAGATAATTAGTTTTGTCCTTCCGCTGAATGAATATGGTTGTGTATACGCTTGAACAACGCTGGGAAATATTGCGACATTACTTTGCCGATTTTACCCTAAAAATCATATTTTCAGATGAAGCTCATTTTGATCTTGGCGGGTATGTAAACGCATTTGGGGCACAGAAAACCCACACGCATATATTGAAAAACCGATACACCCAAAACGTGTCACTGTTTGGTGCGTATTTTGGTCCAGAGGCGTAATTGGGCCATTATTCTTCGAAAATGAGCAAGGAGTGGCCATTACAGTCAATGGCGATCGTTATCGGGCCATGTTGAACGAATTTTTGTCCACAAAAATTGAAGGGGAGGATATTAGCAACATTTGGTTTCAACAGGACGGCGCTACGTGCCACACAGCCGAAGCTACACTCGATGTTTTGCGCCCTGTTTTTGAAGATCGCATTATCAGCCGCAGAGCTGATGTCGTTTGGCCACCTCGGATCTGCGATTTGACACCGTTGGACTATTATTTGTGGGGTGCCCTCAAAGATAAGTGTTACGCCGACAAGCCATTGGTGAAATACAGCTGCACACAATCGATAATGTGCTTAAAAATTGGACCGATCGTGTAGGCTACTGCATGGCCAGCCGAGGCAGCCATTTAAATGAAATTATTTTCCATTATTAACCGGAAGGATTGCACTTTCAAATAAACAAAGAAATTTGATAAAATATTCAGTAGTTTTTTTATAGCATTTTCAAAAAAAAATATTTGGCGGACCCATTATTAGGACAATGCAGTTCAATTGTTTTCTTCGTTTCGTAATTATAGAGCTTCTTACGCTGTACAAAAAATATATAAAGAAGTAAAAATAATTTTAGGTTTTTCACCCCTTTTGCAAACGTACGACAGTCACGTATGTGACTTAAAATAATTATTACTAGTTTTTAAGAAAATTTCCAAAACATATTTTTTTAATTTTTGCTTATTCTGTAAAAACTAACAATTCCTCTAATATATGTCAAGCAACCAAATATATCATTTGTCCTTCCTCAAAATATGCAAACTTTCAAAAAAAAGTGAAAATAATTTTGCCTAACTTAATATTATAAATCAAAATAGGAAGACCTTCGAATGTTCCACACTGAAATTTAAAGAATCTATAAAAACATAGTTCGAGGGACCTTCGAAAATCCCACACTGAAATTTAAAGAATGTGTATAGCATATATTTTATCCCATTTCATCCTCTAATAATAAGAATAACTTTATGGTGTACGTTCACGAAGAATTTAAGTACCAAAACCATTGAGCGTTCCCCTAGTCGATTTGGTTGCGTGCTCGGCATTTGAGGTTGTGGGTTTCATTCCATGCTGCAAAAACTAGCTACAATGGTCTTATTCAACCGGCTCAATCCCCGGACCTAAAAGTTAAAATATAAATTTGCTTTGTATTGTAATTCATAATAAATAAAACAAATAAATACCAGGCACAGGCACAAAAGAAATTTTAACAATTTGAAAACACAGCACAGTTCGTAATAGCTTCTAACTACTTTCTGACATTTCAATAGCTATCTAAAAATGGAACCTCTAACAACACTACTTTTTCCACTTTTCATAACTTCTCTATTGGCAGGGCTAAACTGCAAATAATTCTCATAACTTACACTAGCACATTTTATCCTTGACCGTGAAATTCATTCAGAGTGACAGTTTGTATATGTATTTCGTAGTTGTCCTATGTGTGTAATATTGCAAAATGATAGTCTTTGATAAATATATATGCTGCTGCAGCATATCCGCATTGTTTGTTCAACACATCCGGAATGGGATTTGCAAAGAAAATAAAAATACAAGCACATACAATAAACTATAAAATTATTATCCCCACAAGGCATTCTAAAGCTTGCAATCATTGTTTGATTGTTATTGTCATCTTCGGACCCTCAGTGTGCGGTCAGGACGATCATTTGGTTGTCCTCAAAAGTTTAAAACAATCTTTTGTTCATGGTCATAGATATACAGCACAATGCAAGACCATTGTCTAAGGATATAGAAAAACTGCAAATGCAACTGTCTCGTCATATCATACACCATCCCTGAATAGACATTGTATTGTGGTGGCAGGGGAAGAGGGTGATGTGGAAACAATCAAGAATAAACTACACTTAGTTCGGTCATGGCGAATCGGTTGAAGACTACATCATAGATTCACTTGTTTTGCATCAAGTCCTTAAAATTACAGCGAATAAATGGTGGAGGTATGATAATTACCTCACTGTGGTAGCAGAGACAGACATTGCTCTGTTTACCAGAACAGAAGACGCCATTCGTTTCAGAAGAATCCTGACAAATATACATATCCAGATGTAAGAATACAGGTCGGCTTCGAATGAAGAGCGGAAGCGATAACCATTTGCCCAACCGTGTGTCCACCTACGTTTTGTATAGCTCCAAATTGATGTTCTACCTCTGGAAATATGGCATAGAGATAGGGTAGGGTAACATTTAGCCGACTCTGCTTGATTTTAGCTTTTCCATACATGATTGATTTTTCATGCCTTTCTTCAAATTTCAATTGTTGCATTCTTCTTTTGCAGAACAAATATTTCTTTTGTGTTATTTGCTATTTGTATAAAATTGATTTGAATTCTGAGTAGAACAAATATATCCAATACAATACATTTCAAGAATGGAGTGGCCAACATGCTCCAGCACCATCGCAGCTTAAATTCATTGGCACACAAAAACAATACAAATAGAATATTTAGTGAAATTCATCAATAAGTGCAATAATGGATGGAGAAGTTCTACTCAGAACAACAGGAAAATGTATTGGGGAGGGCAACATCATCGGTATAGAAATCAATAGAATTAGAATATTTATTGAAATTCATCAACAAGTGCTATATTGGATGGAGAACTTCTAGACAGAACAACAGAAAAATGTATTGGTGAGAGCAATATGCAGGAATTCGTTATTGAGATTCAAATCAAGTTATAACAAAATTGCTTAGAATGAATAGCATTTTTCTTTTAACAAATTAAAATTCTTACAAATATAATACAAATAAAAAGTGAAATTCAACAAGTGAGTAGGTGTTAAGTTCGGTCGAGCTGAATCTTATACACCCTCCTTTGTGGAGTGAGTCCTACAGGCACATTAGAGGCTGTCGACTATACGTAGAAGTGCAGAAATATATTAGGAAAATGATGCTATTTTTAATACAAATTCCGATATTTGTTTTAAGTAACTTCAGAAATTAATTTTGCCACTTTTTTTCCAGAAATGGTGTGAATCGGCATTTCATTTTAGTGATAAGATATACTACCGGCCACTCAGATATTTTTCTGGACATGTTTAATTTTCTTCTGCATGATTTCAAGTTGAATTTTCTTAATTCACCTATAATAACTGTATCGCATGACATGGATGTCTGCACGGCTAATGAGGAAATTAGGAACATAAATTACCATTCATTATTACTGGTAAGTCCAGACGTCAGTTAAATAATGCGGGTAATTAATAAAATTCGTATTTCTACAAACATATAAAATAATTTGTCTCTTGCATACTATTAAGGTCAGATGCCTTTAAAGTGAAATTAAATTACAAGCACGAATGGAAATAAATGGAAAATAAATTTAGTTGCAAGTAAGAAGGCCTGTGAATTGTACGGCACAGACAGCCAATATATGACAACATAATTAGTACAGTTTTAAATAAATTATTCTGTTTCTTTAGTCAAATAGCTCAAACAATTAAAAGGCGCATTCTGGAATTCTGTTAGTCTGTCATGTATCTTTGTAATTTATTTTGATGTAACCCGCATACAAATGTCCTTCGCTCTACAAATCACATACTTTAACCTATTATTCAAAGCGGTGCTTTAAGGCACTCTTGACCCGTGACAGCGCCCGATTAAATTTGGCATTCAAAACATCTTTGCTGAAAGAGGGTCACATCAGTTCATGTTCTGATATAGACCCCATACAAATAAATACTTAATGCGTTGCCGGTCTTCGGGCGAGCTTACCGATTTTCTATTAATTCTTAACGAAAAATTACCCCATGATTTGGACCCATTTGGCGTTAGTAGATTGTGTCCATTTTCGATTGGGATTACAGCTCACAGAGCCGGCGTCAAGAGATTTGATATTACATATTATAAATATAATATTTTTATTATTTCAAACCACTTTTTCAAGGCAATAATATCGAAATAATAGTTCAAGTCAATTCAAAAAATAAATTTTTTATATCTATGTCTTCAATAAAGCTTTAATACCATAAATATTGGTAGATAGTGGGTGCTACAGTTGGGTGTATTTCAATTCTATGTTAATTCCAAAAGTACAAATTTTGAAAATCTATTATCTTACGTACATAGTGCAAAATATCCTAATTTCATGATTCAACCAATTTTTGCCGTCAAAGTAAAAAGGTACAAATTTCGAAAAATCTTTTTGTTTTTCGTGTCTATGTAGTCAGAGGAATGTATACACCGAATTCCATGATTCTAGCTGCGGCCATTTGGTAGGTATGTGGTTCCTATTGCGGAAATAGGCAAATAGGCAATTGGCTGAAATGTTTGCAAGGAATTCATCCTTGCCGGAAAGCAATCAACCACTCCCCGTGATCGAAAATGTATCTAGTTCCATGCCTCAGATTTTTTTTCGAACACGTGGAGTTAAAAGGGTTCTCGCAAATCTCGACGTAAATAAATCCCCGGGCCCGGATGGCATTTCAGCACTTGTCCTATGTAAGTGCTCTTCGACGCTTGCCCGTCCACTTCGCAATCTTTTCAACCTTGCATACTGTGCAGGGGTTTTCCCAGCGCGTTGGAAGATTGCGAACATCCAGCCCATCCCTAAAAAAGGTGAGGCTAATAATCCTGCTAACTATCGACCGATCGCGATTTGCTCAGCGCTCTCGAAGGTTATGGAGAGTATGGTTAACCACCATCTTGTGAGGTATTTAGAAACTAATGACTTACTTAATGATCGACAGTATGGCTTCCGTAGGAATCGATCTACGGGAGACCTGATGACACTGCTATCCGAAAAGTGGAATCGATCTATTCACAAGCTTGGTGAGAGTAAGGTCGTTGCTCTAGATATCTCCAAGGCCTTTGATAGAGTTTGGCACGGCGCACTCATATCAAAGCTTATCGCTTTTGGTGTTGGTAGTGACTTCTCTCGATTTATATCGAGCTTCCTCAGAGATCGCACTATACGTGTTGTTGTAGATGGGTTCTCATCCGACGAGCATAGGTTAACTGCAGGTGTACCTCAGGGCTCTGTCCTTTCCCCCTCCCTTTTTCTTATTTTCATCGACGACCTCTTGGATCGGACATCGAATCCAATATACTCATTTGCCGATGACAGCAACCTCTGTCATTCATACTCATTCGATCATAGACAAACCCGTCAAGAAATTGAGGATAAAAGGCGATTGATGGATGAGTCACTTAGCCAGGATTTGATGGCCATTTCTGAATGGGGTCGTGAGAATAGAGTAGATTTTAATGCACATAAGACCCAGTGCTCCTTGTTGTCTCACAAACGATTCACTGATCCAACGGTGTCGTCGATTTTAATGAACGGTGTAGATATTGAGCAATCAGATACTCTTGCTGTTCTAGGCATGAAAATTCAATCTGATGTTCGTTGGACAAAACATGTATTTGAAATGTCGAAAGAAGCATTTAAGTGTCTAGGCTTCTTAAACCGGTGTAAGAAATACTTCACTCCCCCTGATCTTCTCAATATCTACACTACTTACATCAGACCAAAGATGGAATACAACTCCCATATATGGTCGGGTGCTCCAGCTTCATCACTAGAGCTACTTGACCGTGTCCAGAGGAGGGCGATGGTGTTGATAGGTGATGGTAGGGTATCCAATTCTATTGTCTCCCTTGAACATCGTCGTAATGTGGGTTGTGTGTCCTTGTTCTATCGTTACTTTCATGGGGGTCGTGATCTTATACCGCCCGTGAGAACGTTCGGTAGAGATACGCGACTTTCCAGGAATTCTCACCCATTTGTTATAAATGTGACAACCGACCGCACCACACATTACAGAATGAATTCGTTCTTCGCCCGCACTATCCGTATGTGGAATCGACTTCCGGCAGATATCTTCCCAGCTAATTATGATGTTCAGAAGTTTAAAACAAAAGTCAACAAACACTACTCCCTCTTTCCTCCTTCCAATACCGTATTTTCCTTCCGCCAACGCAATGCGCTGCATTTATAGGGGACATCCCCTGAGTGTTGGTTCAGTGAAAAAAAAAAAAAAAAAAAAAACGAAAAAAAGTTCGTGCGTGAATGTGCGTTAGTCTAATTTCTGCGTGAATCACGTGATTATTTTGTGAGTAGCACATATTTCCTCCTTCCAATACCGTATTTTCCTTCCGCCAACGCAATGCGCTGCATTTATAGGGGACATCCCCTGAGTGTTGGTTCAGTGAAAAAAAAAAAAAAAAAAAAAAAACGAAAAAAAGTTCGTGCGTGAATGTGCGTTAGTCTAATTTCTGCGTGAATCACGTGATTATTTTGTGAGTAGCACATATTTATTAATTATCTTATTTTCATTTTATGTTTCATATGTATTTCATTCAAAATAAAAGTCATATATAATTTTTTTCTAAAACAAAGTGCTTCAGTGCAGGTATAATTTCTATTTTTCTATTATTTATGCAAGCATTCCCTGCACCAACAATTGACACTGCATTTATATGGGAAACCCCCTTAGTATTAGTTCAATAAAAAAACAAACGAACAAAAACATAATATAATATAATATAAAACAATATAATAATTGATATCGGGGTATATGCATTGATTTCTACTTAGATTTTATGTCAATGATTTTTACCTTATTTTGCGTTAAACAATACGATATATCACACTGTAATTTTGTATACTACTTCAAAAATATGAATTTAAGACAAACATCGCAATCGTAGTGATTTAAATAATAAAATTTTCGGATTTGCGCGGCGTTACTCATTTTGATTTAGAATGTACATACTATTTTTTTTGTGGAATATGTTTGGGTGATTTACGTGAATCGCGCGTGATCGTGAGCAAAATTTATGTTACTCACTCTTCGTGCGTGAACGTGTGTAATTCAATTGTTTTCCTTCGTGAACGTGCGTGAACATGAGCCAATAATCACTCATACTTTTATCTTTATTTGTAAGAAAATTTTAACACAAACTTTGAATAGGAGCTATATATAAATCTGAACTGATCTAACACACTTGTTAGTATAGGTTTTCTGAAATATAAGACGCTTTCCCAAATTTGAAGAAAATCTATCAAAGTTTGTGGTTTCTAGAGTGGAAAGAGTCAAATCGGTGGAGACATGGGAGCTATATATAAATCTGAACCGATGTATCCTATTTTTTACCAGAGCTGTTTTTAGTTGAAATATAAGCTGTTTTGCCAAATTTTAAGAAAATCTGTCAAAGTGTGTGGTTTCTAGAGCTGAAAAAGTCAAATCGGAGGAGACATTTGTATGGGACCTGTACTTTGATAGATCTGATCCGATCTATCCTATTTTTACCAGAGCTGTTTCTAGTTGAAATATACGGCGTTTTATCAAATTGGAGGAAAATATGTTGATATATGTGGTTTCTAGAGCGGAAAAAATAAAATCGGAAGCAAAATTTGTGTGGGAGCTATATCTAAATCTGAACTGATTTTCTTCAAATTAAATAGCATTCGTCCTTGTACCGAAAAACTTCGTTGTACAAAGTTTAATTTGGTTCTATGTACAATTGCGACCTGTATCGTGATTACAAGAATAGATGGACAGACAGACGGACATGGCTAAATCAACTCAGAAAGTGATTCTAAGTCTATCGGTATAATAAACGATAGGTCAACATCGTTTCGTTTTGGGTATTACAAGCAAATGCACATATTCATTATACCCTGTGGTGTAGGGCATAAACAGAGAAAAATTACTATAAATGCCCAATAATTCGAATTTAAAGTGCATTCAAGGATCTACTGCTGACAAAATTACAAAAATGCAACTCAAAGGTGTAGGGTATAGAAAGGTCGTTGCATTTGAACCGGGTGATATACGATACTGCTATAGGAGGAGAATATACTAAAAATCTCAAACTTCTATCTGTATTTGTAAGAAAATTGGAACACAAATTTCGAATGGGAACTATATATAAATCATAACCGATCAGACCCATTTTTAGCATAGGATTGAAATACAGGGTACGGCTAAAGTTACTATATGATGTAAAACAATTGTAACTTCTTTGCTTGCGAGTATTTAACTTTTTCTTTTTTCCTATTTCAGAAATTAAACTTGGGAGAATATTATAAATGGAACGCTATACAATTGCGCTTGGAATTTGCCAGATCACTTTTAAATCTCGTTGATCAAAATGAAATTTTTTTGTCAAATTTAATGATGACCGACGAAGCGCATTTTCACTTGAACGGTTTCGTAAATAAACAGAACAACAGATTTTGGGGATCCCAAAATCCCAAAAATCTTCATCAGAAATCTTTACAACTAAAGGACAACATTCAAGAAGAAATTGATCGTATACCACAAGAAACACTCAACAAAGTTATGGAAAATGCCATAAAAAGAGCACATTTTTGCATTAGAGAAAACGGTTCTCATTTAACTGATATTATTTTTCATAATTAATGTAAAAAAATAACATAAATTAAACTTTCTTTTTATCATAAATTTTTTTGTTTTTTTTTTCATTCCATTCAATAGTTATTTAAAAAACAAATCATATAGTTACTTTAGGCGCACCCTGTATTAGAGGTTTTCCCGAATTTGATGGACATGTGTAAATATGTGGTTTCTAGAGCGGAAAGAACCAAATCAGAGGAGTGATTATTATTATTACTATATATAAAACTGAACCGATTTTCATCAAATTAAATAGTCTCCGTCCTTATCCCATAAAACTTTGTTGTGCAAAGTTTCATTTAGTTCTAACAACAATAGCGACCTGTACTTTGATTACAAGAATAGATGGATGAACATTGCTAAATCGACTCAAAAAGTGACTCTAAGTCGATCGGTATAGTAAACGATCGTTTCCTTCTGGGTGTTACAAACAAATGCACAAAGTCACCATGTGGTGTAGGGCATAATCAGAGAAAAATTACTATAAATGCCCAATAATTCGAATTTAAAGTGCATTCAATGATCTACTGCTGAAAAAAAAATACAAAAATGCAACACAAAGAAAATTACACGGGAAACATATTTTTTCAGGAGCGTTTAGCTCATAGACGAACGAACGAAATTTTAAGCAAATCATCATTAATCAATCAAATTTCGTGGGGTGACTGGATATTATTTTTTCAATTATATGGACCGCGACTCAGCCTATTATACATAGCCATCTGGAACAAATTTGTGTAACCTAGTGTAATTAATATTGTTGCTTATTCCAGTTCATTTCAAACATAATTTGGCAATGCGACAAAGAAAAAAATTGGCTACTCTGATTCATCGAGGTAAAATTCTTAAATGAAAATTCATTTGGAATCATGGATGACAAAAGCTGCTGAATTTTATATGGAAAGTATTACATGTTATTAATGGAGAAAGTAGAAGACGTTTAGAAATAATAGCTATAGATTACCTAGTATTGGAAGTAAAGAAATAGGTACAGAGAGAAACTAGAACAATATTTCCTGCCAGTTTTCCTCTCTTAAATTAGATTTTTGAATGTAATTTTTAAACTTGTTTAAGATTTAAGATACCTGCGAGCCGCGGCCAACGGAAAGACAACATCAATACCACCACCATCCAATACATTGCAGGTGCTGCAAACTTAAAGTTTGTTTAATAAATTTAAAAGATTATACATTTTATGGCAAATCAGGAAGCACCTTTGCCACCTCCCTCCTCCTTCCCTTATCGTTGTATTCATTGCTTGAGCATTTGCTTTCATTACCTTTCCTTTGCCACAATGAAAAAAAAAAACTTTTCGCTTGATTCGATTACACTGCCTTTCCTTTTCCTGCTCTGTTTCACTTTCACAACTCCACGAGCTGTAACTTCGTCTTCTTCTTGTTCTTTGTACATCATTAATAGCCACCAACTTAAGCTTAATTTAAGGATATTTTTCGTTGTGGTGTTCAAGCAAGACAGAACGTTTGATTTCCTCTGCGGAAGGAAGCCACATTGAAGAGGAGTGAAACGTGAAACAGCAAACCGAGTGCAACCGTTAAAGTTATACTTTTGTCTTCGTGTTTTGTTTTCTACCTTTGGGTGGGTATCGAAAACAAACTCCAAAGTTCCAAGAACATCCTTTGCAGAATGGAGGGACAAACAAGTTATAAGCGAATACCCTATACCATTTATGTTAGATCTTTAGCTTTCTTTGTGTATGTTTGAATGAAGGCATGGAGTTTCTTATGTATGCATAACAGTGCCATCTTGTCTGTATGTCCTTTTGGACATCCTGAGGACAAACTTTTCACTTTCCTTTAATGAAGTGTATAACACCAACGACCAAGGACCACCCAATCACTTCCTCTTTCTACACCTACACTTTCCATTCGTTTATCTTTGGCCTCCTTTGGTGCCGTGAGGTAAGAGTTGTTTAGAAAACAAACAATTTTCTTGAAAAAAGAAAGATGTTCAAGTTAAAATGTTGTGGGTGGTGATTTTTTTTCTCGCTCTCCTTTAAGGCATCTTTTCTAAGAGTTATAAAAGTTATATAAGGATATTCTCAGAGTTCCTTGAGCAGACAAATGTCAAACCTTGGTGGCGGCCATCAAAACATTGTTCTTGAGGGGGCGTGTACAGAAAGAGTTATAACAAAAAGTTGTAAAATTTTCCTTATGTTAAAGTTTAAACTATTTATGGTTTTGTTTACACGAACAAGAGAAAGGCAAGTCAATCACAAAGAAGTCGAGATAGCAAATTCTCTAAAACAATTTTCTCGGAAGGACAATTGTCATTAGAGCAAGTTTTGTTCATATTTACCAATTAGGGGTCACAAACAAGTCTAGATTTTTATGAACTAGAGACACAGTACTCTGATTTTCATTTTTAACGATTCTATTGCCTTATTACTCATGTGGGGGGTCCTTAAAAAGTGGTCTTACACAGTGGTTTAAATATAAGCATTAAATGGTAATGATTGCAACTACATACATATATACATGATCAGACCATGTGGCGACTAAGTACTTTAACTACACAATTATACATTCGCAACCGCGGCCAAATGAACATGTCGATAATAAACTAGGAAACAAAATGGGGAAAATTATTGTAAATGAGACAATTGTAATACCCTCGGCCACATACTAAATTTATTATACCTTGAAATATCGATCTTAGACCCAAATATATAAATCATAGTTTTTATAGATTACGGTACTGGCATCACTAATTTGTATACCCTCCACCTGCAGGATGGGGGTATACTAGCTTTGCCATTCCGTTTGTAACACCTAGTAAAATCGACCTAAGACCCTATAAAGTATATATATTCGTCATAAAATACTAAGACGATCTAGCCATGTCCGTCCGTCCGTCTGTGGAAATCACGCTAGCATTTAAACCAAAGGAGCTAGAACGTCCAAAGTTTCCATAAATGTGTCTCATAGTCGTAGATCGGTTGGGATTGCAACTGGGCGAAATCGGTCCAAAGGGAAAAATGTTTCCCTCACAAGGACTGAAAATACCCATAATAATCCCTTATATTTTACAGTATTTTTGATCGCCATAAAATTCTAAGATGATTTAGTCATGTCTGCCCGTCCGTCTGTTGAAAGCACGCTAGCATCTAAACGAAAGGAGCTAGGAGCTCCAAATTTTGCATAAGTACATCTTATAGTCGTAGATCGGTTGGGATTGAAACTGGACGAAATCGGCCAAAAAGGGGAAAAAATTCCTTCACAAGGACTGAAAAAATCCATAATAACCCCCAATATTTTAGAGTACTTAAGCATATTTTCTCCAATATATCTGCATGTCCCGATAATAGAACCGTGCACCATAAAACTATTTTTATTCGTTGGGAGTGAAATGGGGCAAAAGGGATAAAAATGGTACATATCAAACGACAGCAGCTAGAAACACGAAATTCGCTGTGAACATTCCTCTAATTGAGTAGGTGCATAATATGAAATTATTTTTTCCAAATTCGTACTTTTAAGGGATAAAATGGGAATAGAGGGATACAAATGGTAGCAACCAAAGGGCTGCACCTAGAATAATGAAATTCGATGTATACATTCCTCTGATTGTGTAGACACGTAAAATAGAAGGATTTTTCGAAATTCGTACTTTTTGGGGTTCAAATGGGAAAGAGGGGATACAAATAGTACCAACCAAATGTTCGCAGCTAGAGTCCTGAAATTCGGTGTAGACATTCCTCTGATTGCGCAGATACGTAAAATAAACTGATTTTTCGAAATTCGTACTTTTTGGGGTTCAAAAAGAGAAAAGGGGATACAAATAGTACCAGCCAAATGACCGCAGTTAGAGTCATGAAATTCGGAGTATAAGCTAGAACATGGAAATCGGTGTATACATTCCTCTGACTGCATAGACACGCAAAATAAAAATATTTTTTCAAAATCGTACTTTTTACTTTTACGGCAAAAATTTGTTGAATCATGAAGGTAGGTTATTTTGCACTTGAGATACTGGATTTTCAAAATTTGTTTTGGTTTGGTTAAATTCAAAAAATATACATACTTTCCTGTAATATTACTGCACTTTACTTGTTTTTAATATTTTTGTTTTGTGAAGTACTTTTCAAAAAAAATATTGAAAAAAATATTCACAATGTTTTTGATTTTTTAAATTAAAACTTTATTTTTGAATTTCAAATATTATTTCGATATATATAGTATAAACATATTGGTAACCTTGCCCTTTTAGAATGGTTTAACATAATTAAAATCTTATATTTATTTATAAAACTAGCAAATACCCGCTACTTCGTATGCGGTGTAAGGATATTTATTTCAGGATAAATCGCTTGTAAATGCTCACAAAATTTGAAAACATGCTTTATGTTTCCCAACTACGTATTCCCACTAAATTCTCGATTCCAGATCCTAGGTAGCTGGGGGAATTTATAAACCGAATTTTTGTCTCCCTTGTACAAATTAAACAAAAAATAATTTATATTGTGTCATCAATTTATACGCAGTCAAGTGATTGATTTAAATTGAAACAATTTTCTTAAAAAATCCGAGATATATGCATTTGGGATAGAAAAAAGTGTAACTCAGAGTGATTAAATACCCTAAGTATGTAATAAATCCCTTTCACGTCCGTCTGTTTGGCTTGCTGGTGTACACGTAACTCTCAAAGGGAGTTAAGGAATTTATTCAAACTATGAACAAAGTATTATTTTTCTAAGACTTAGTTTAAATTCGGTACCCCCACACATATAGTCCATATTCCTAGTAAAATATTCGGAACCAGTTGTATTTTGATATTTGATAAAGTTTTTATAATCACTTAGAGTGTTCGAAATATGCATGAATTTGCAGTGTTCCTTTTTTTGCCTCACAAATTACCACTTCATAGGTAAAATTAAACATTTTAAAAATTCTATATTATATCTATATCTCTATTCTATATTTGCCACCATCGCTGCACACACCTTTGGTCAACACAAAACTGATAAAACCTCCATACGGATAGTCGAAATCAGTTGCCATTTTAGATTTAAAAATGTTTTCATAATCACTTTAAACCTATAAAACTTGTATGCTTTGCCACGCCCTTTGTCAAATTAAATACTTTACATATAACTTCTATACTTCTATTCTATCCTTTTTTATGTGGGTGCCATTTTTACCACTTTTTGTGCCGCCCTTAAACGTACACATTTAGAAATATTATTTTATGTTGCGCATCTACTTACTCGGAGAAATGTACACTCCAAATTTCTAACATTCTTTTTATATTCCAGCTAAAAACTTTGATTAGTACCATCTTTATCCCAATTCCCCCAATTTGGTTTATTCGATTTTTATCACTTTTGATCCGCTTCCACCTTTAAAGTACACATTTTGATAAAATACTTCTGTATTGCACGTCAGAATAATATATACCTTATTTGATACATTGGCGGGTAAAATTTTAATCGCTTGTTGTTCCGATTTCTACTTAAAAGTATACATTTACATATTAGGTGATGCTTCGCGTATACACGGTCAGAGGAATATATACACCGAATTTCACAATTCTAGCTTCAGCCGTGGTACAAATTTAATCCCTTGAAAGCAAAAATTTCCGTTCCTAAATTCAAGATTCTAGACCCAACCGTTTAGTCAGGGCGGCGGTACAATTTGTATCCCTTAAAAGTACAAATTTCGAAAAATGATTTCTTATTAGTGATCTGCGCTGTAAAACGAATTTCATTATTGTAGCGTCATCCGTGTTGTTAGTACCTTTTTTATCCCCTTTTCCCTTTAAAAGTACAAATTTCGAAAAATTCCTTCATTTTACGATTCTAAACATTTTGAGGGATGTACACACCGAATTTTATGGTTTCATCTCCATCCATTTTATTGGCACTATTTTTATCCCTTTTTACCCGATTTCACCCCCAAAAAGTACGAATTTTTAAAAATATTTTCTTGGGCGCGTTGAAGCTATAAGAGAATTTTTTGTACCAAATTTCAAGATTCTAGTCCCAGCCGTTTGGTCATTGCGGTGGTACAATTTTTATCCCTCTTTAACCCATTTTACCCCTTAAAATACGAATTACGAAAAACTCCATTCAAATCTGATCTCTTCGCTGTAAGATAAATGTACATACCAAATTTCATGATTCTAGCTTCAGCCATGTTGTTGGTACAATTTTTGTCCCATTTAACACCCCAAAAGTACGATTTTTTAAAATGTCACTTTTTGGGATGTCTTCATGCCGCTAGAGGAATATCCATACCATATTTCAAGATTCTAGGCCCATCCGTTTGTTCATTGCGGTGGTACTATTTTTATCCCTTTTTACCCGATTCCACCCCCAAAAAGTACGAATTTTGAAAAATATTTTCTTGGGCGCGTTGAAGCTATAAGAGGAATTTTTGTACCAAATTTTAAGATTCTAGTCCCAGCCGTTTGGTCATTACGGTGGTACCATTTTTATCCCTTCTTACCCCATTTTACCCCTTAAAAGTACGAATTTCGAAAAACTCACTTCATATCTGATCTCTTCGCTTTAGGAGAAATGTACACACCAAATTTCATGATTATAGTTTCAGTCGTGTTATTTGTACCATTTTTGTCCCTTTTTGCTCCATTTTAACCCCCAAAAGTACGAATTTTTCACAATCAACTTTTTGGGATACCTTCATGCCGCAAGAGGAACGCCCATACCAAATTTCAATATTCTAGGCCCAGCCGTTTGGTCATTGCGGTGGTACCATTTTTATCCCTTTTTACCCCATTTTACCCCTTAAAAGTACGAATTTCGAAAACCCCGTCTTATCACACCTCTACTATGTAAGAGAAATGTACACACCAAATTTCATGATTCTAGCTCTAGCCGTTTGGTCTGGGGAGTGATCAGTCAGTCAGTCACTCATTCACGTAGCTCTAGATAATTTCATTTAAATGTTGACCGCGGCTGCGTCTTAGGTGGTCCATTCGGAAAGTCCAATTTTGGGCAACTTTTTCGAGCATTTCGGCCGGAATAGCCCGAATTTCTTCGGAAATGTTGTCTTCCAAAGCTGGAATAGTTGCTGGCTTATTTCTGTAGACTTTAGACTTGACGTAGCCCCACAAAAAATAGTCTAAAGGCGTCAAATCGCATGATCTTGGTGGCCAACTTACCGGTCCATTTCTTGAGATGAATTGTTCTCCGAAGTTTTCCCTCAAAATGGCCATAGAATCGCGAGCTGTGTGGCATGTAGCGCCATCTTGTTGAAACCACATGTCAACCAAGTTCAGTTCTTCCATTTTTGGCAACAAAAAGTTTGTTAGCATCGAACGATAGCGATCGCCATTCACCGTAACGTTGCGTCCAACAGCATCTTTGAAAAAATACGGTCCAATGATTCCACCAGCGTACAAACCACACCAAACAGTGCATTTTTCGGTTCAGTTCTTGAACGGCTTCTGGTTGCTCTTCACTCCAAATGCGGCAATTTTGTTTATTTACGTAGCCATTCAACCAGAAATGAACCTCATCGCTGAACAAAATTTGTCGAAAAAAATTTCGAACCGAACACTGATTTTGGTAATAAAATTCAATGATTTGCAAGCGTTGCTCGTTAGTAAGTCTATTCATGATGAAATGTCAAAGCATACTGAGCATCTTTCTCTTTGACACCATGTCTGAAATCCCACGTGATCTGTCAAATACTAATGCATGAAAATCCTAACCTCAAAAAAATCACTCTTTATATATAGATTATTTTTTCAATATTTTTTTGGCTATATTAAAAAAATTAACATTTTCCAACATGTAATGTTACAGCTCTTCTACGAAAATCGACACACCCTGTGGAATACAATCCGTGGTGGAGGGTATATAAAGTTCGGCCAGGCCAAACTTATCTCCACGTTTACTTGTTTAGTCTCACGCACAAAATTGTTCGTTTTTGTTATCACTTTTGTATTGGTTGTCTCATAGTAACTAAGCCAAACAACAACTAAAGTCCACACCACATCATCTTTCCGATATGAATTAATAAATTGTTTTCACTGCGAGATACTGATAATTCATCCCCCATTGTCTTGCTTTTCGAAAAAATCAATTACATTGACAAACGTACATCATCTTCTTGGATTTAATAATAAATTTTGCCGGCAAAGGCCATGCAAAGTTGTTCGCAATTTATCCTCATTTTTGCGTAATTCCACAGAAGACACGTCCTTCCATACACACGAGTATTTTATACTTGTAATAAATTTGTTTGAATTTATCAAAATGTTATGTAATTGTATGCTGTTTGTTGGGAATTGCCTTAATGTTTATTCGGCCGTAAATAAAGCCGGCTATCACATTGTTGCTGCTGTTGTTGGAGGTCCTGACAACCATTGTTTGTGTTCAGGTTTTATCTTCTTATTTAATCAGATATTAATTTCTTAGAAATTCTTTTTATTTCTTTTGTCTAATTGGGGCCCCATTAAGACACACACACACACACCTCAGCTCCTTGAACAATTACATTGGCAATTGTGATGAATAATAACCTATAAGGTTGTTTTTATTTTTATGAAATTCAAATTCAAATTGTTCGGTCATCGAATGAAGGCATCGTTTAAATTCTAGGAGGTTTAAAATATATTCATGTCTACAACAATTACAAATAGAGGGTGTTTTTAGACATGAAGGTTAATTTAAGTTTAAATAAAATAATCTCCTTATTATAATTCCAAACAGAAAATTTATTTTTCCTGGACTTAGTCGCGCAACCCTCGTAACTCATCCAATTACCTTTAAAAGTTCATTCATATACCAAGAATTTGGTTTTTCGTCCAAAAGGGATATTTGTCCTTTCCTTCAGATAAATGGTGATTACAACTGAAATTTATGCAGCATGAATTAGTCGTATCTTCTTTATTTATTTAACAATTCACAGACACACAACATATTTGTCATTGCTTGCACATTGCAGCATCCCGCTGTCACGTAACCAATTAAATTTATTAGACTATATTCTTTACAATTTCCGTAAAGTTAAATTGAGCTTGTAAAACTCATTATAGAGAAAAGCACGGACATCGACTGTAAGATGTTCAAAATTGCCGGAAAAAAGACATCTTAGCCAAATTACGTGTTTTGAATAATGAATGAAGAATTTCAATTATCTTTTTTCATTTCCGGTATGATATTGCCAAAAAATGTCACTGTATATGAAATGTATCATCAGTATATAAGAGGGCGTCGACATTACGTACATATCAAGTGTCACATTTTTCAATTTCAATTCTGTTTTTCTGTTCTTAACAGAGAGCTTATACAGACTGAGAGTGGAAGTGGCTTCCTTGGCATGTTAAGTCAGTTGGAACAACATTAGATTGTGATGCTAAGAGATCATTTCCGCTCTCGGTCTGTATAAGCTCTCTGGTTCTTAATAACATTGAAATATTACGATAATTCATATATAATATAAAGAGCTTAGTCATGATGTGTTGGGAACAAATTTAAAGAAAAACTTACAAATTAAATCTAACGAATAAATTTAATTTAATGTAGAACCCAAGAAAAATATGTTGTGAATTATGTGCACATTCCTTCCAGAGAAAATTGTGATATGTCTTAAATTCTCTGGAAGTATACTACGATCATATATATCTAGTCGGAATAAATGAGAAGTAAAACAAGTAAGGAAGGTTAAAGTAGGGCGTGGTCGGCTATATGATACCCTACACCTAGTCGTTATACCCTGTGGTGTGGGGTATAAAAACGTCGTTACATTTGAACCGCGTGATACACGATACAGCTATAAGAGAAGAATAGAACAGCTATAGAAGAAGAAAACTTGAACGCAAACTTTGATATAAATCTGTTAAATATGTGGTCTCTAGAGAGGAAAGAATTAAATCGGGGGAGTCATTTACATGGGAGATATATGCATCTGAACCGATGTGACCCACTTTCGCCATGGATGTTTCTATTTCAAATATTAGACTTAGAAGAAAACCTTTTAAAATATCTTATTTCTGGAGCGGAAATTACCAGTTCGTTGGCGAAATTTGTATTGAAGCTATATATATATATCTGAACTGATCTGGCCCATTTTTACCACAGGTGTTTATAGTTGAAATATAAGTTGTTTTGACAAGAGCGGAAAGAGCTAAATCGGAAGAGACATTTGTATAGGAGCTAAAGGGTGATTTTTTAAGAGCTTGATAACTTTTTTTTAAAAAAAAACGCATAAAATTTGCAAAATCTCATCGGTTCTTTATTTGAAACGTTAGATTGGTCCATGACATTTACTTTTTGAAGATAATTTCATTTAAATGTTGACCGCGGCTGCGTCTTAGGTGGTCCATTCGGAAAGTCCAATTTTGGGCAACTTTTTCGAGCATTTCGGCCGGAATAGCCCGAATTTCTTCGGAAATGTTGTCTTCCAAAGCTGGAATAGTTGCTGGCTTATTTCTGTAGACTTTAGACTTGACGTAGCCCCACAAAAAATAGTCTAAAGGCGTCAAATCGCATGATCTTGGTGGCCAACTTACCGGTCCATTTCTTGAGATGAATTGTTCTCCGAAGTTTTCCCTCAAAATGGCCATAGAATCGCGAGCTGTGTGGCATGTAGCGCCATCTTGTTGAAACCACATGTCAACCAAGTTCAGTTCTTCCATTTTTGGCAACAAAAAGTTTGTTAGCATCGAACGATAGCGATCGCCATTCACCGTAACGTTGCGTCCAACAGCATCTTTGAAAAAATACGGTCCAATGATTCCACCAGCGTACAAACCACACCAAACAGTGCATTTTTCGGGATGCATGGGCAGTTCTTGAACGGCTTCTGGTTGCTCTTCACTCCAAATGCGGCAATTTTGTTTATTTACGTAGCCATTCAACCAGAAATGAACCTCATCGCTGAACAAAATTTGTTGATAAAAAAGCGGATTTTCTGCCATCTTTTCTAGGGCCCATTCACTGAAAATTCGACGTTGTGGCAGATCGTTTGGCTTCAGTTCTTGCACGAGCTGTATTTTATACGGTTTTACACCAAGATCTTTGCGTAAAATCTTCCATGTGGTCGAATAACACAAACCCAATTGCTGCGAACGGCGACGAATCGACATTTCACGGTCTTCAGCAACACTCTCAGAAACAGACGCAATATTCTCTTCTGTACGCACTGTACGCATTCGTGTGGTTGGTTTAATGTCCAATAAAGTAAACTGAGTGCGAAACTTGGTCACAATCGCATTAATTGTTTGCTCACTTGGTCGATTATGTAGACCATAAATCGGACGTAAAGCGCGAAACACATTTCGAACCGAACACTGATTTTGGTAATAAAATTCAATGATTTGCAAGCGTTGCTCGTTAGTAAGTCTATTCATGATGAAATGTCAAAGCATACTGAGCATCTTTCTCTTTGACACCATGTCTGAAATCCCACGTGATCTGTCAAATACTAATGCATGAAAATCTTAACCTCAAAAAAATCACTCTTTATATATAAATCTGAAACGATGTAGCCCATTTTCGCCACAGATGTTTTTAGCTGCATTATGAGCTGGTTTGGCAAAATTGAAGAAAATCTGTTCAAATATGCTATTTCTAGAGCGGAAATAATCAATTCAACAGCAAAATTTGTATTAGAGCTATATATAAATCTGAACCGATCTGCCTATTTTTCCCAGACCTGTTTCTAGTTAAAATATATGACGTTTTGCCAAATTGAAAGAAAATCTGTTGAAATATGTGGTTTCTAGAGCGGAAAGAGTAAAATCGGGAGTAAAATTTCTATTGGAGCTATAACTAAATCTGAACCGATTTTCTTCAAATTAAATAGCGGCCGTCCTTATCCCGAAAAACTTCGTTGTGCAAAGTTTCATTTAGTTCTAACAACAATTGCGACATGGAATTTGATTACAACAATAGATGGACAGACGGACGGACATCGCTAAATCGTTTCAAAAATTGATTCTAAGTCGATCGGTATAATAAACGATGGGTCTACCTCGTTTCCTTTAGGGTGTTACAAACAAATGCACAAAGACACCTGTGGTGTAAGGTATAAATACTACTTTTTCAAAAAGTAAGTCCTGAAATACTTTACTGAGTTTAATGTGTTATACCTTGTTTTGAAGGTAATTTCAATTACTTTTAAAATATTTATATTTATTTTAAAGTTTGGCAATTTTAATTATTTTATTTTGATTTTCGAAATGATTACACTAATCCATTTTTTTGAAATTTTAAGGTAGTGTGCTTAAGTCTATTTTTAAACGATTGTGTGAGTTTGAAAGTGGTGAAAAGATGGCTTCTATTTTTAAGGTATAAAACATTGAAATCGGTAAAGTATTTCTGAAGTTATAGGCGATTAAATGAACACAACTTTTGAAAAAGTAGTATTTTTTCAGTGTTAAATTGGTCATAACTCGTTAACAAAATTTCAACATTTTGTTTTCAAAAATACGTATACAAATACGTAAACCGCAGGTATACGTATACCGCAGGATTAATACGATTATAAAGACAATTTTAAATATCAAATTGCAACTAATTTGCCTATACTTATGGACGATATGTTGGTTTCATTTTGATTAATGATTTGACCCATTTATGTGGGAGGTACCAGAAGTGGTGGGGCAATATCGCACGTATTTCATGTGAGTACATCTATTAAAATATTGTCAAATACCAAATCAGAGAAAATTCTAATCTCTTATCATATTATAAATATTTTTTTGCCCTCCACAAGGGTATTTTTATACACTCCACGAGAGTATTATGTCTTTGTGCATTTGTTTGTAACACCCAAAAGGAATCGAGATAGACCCATTGTTAATTATACCGATCGACTTAGAATCACTTTTTGAGTCGATTTAGCAATGTGTGTCCGTCCGTCCGTCTGTTCACCTATTCTTGCAATCACGATACAGGTCGCATTTGTAGACATAACTAAATGAAACTTTGCACAATGAAGTTTTTCGGGACAAGGACGAACGCTACTTAATTTGAAGAAAATCGGTTCAGATTTAGATATAGCCCCCATACGAATTTCACTCCTGATTTGACTCTTTTCACTCTAGATACCACATATTTCAACAGATTTTCTTTAAAATTTGCAAAACATCTTATATTTCAACGCCGCCAGACTTTAGCCTTTCCTTACTTGTTTTTATTAAAGATTTTACCCATTTATGTGGGAAGTGGTGGGGCAATATCGCACGTATTTTATGTGAGTACATCTATTAAAATATTGTCAAATATCAATTCAGAGAAAAATCTAATCGTCTTTTTTCGTAACATGCGCAAGGAATTGAGATAGATCCATCGTTAATTGTATCCATTTTTAACTTGATTTACTCAGACGGGCATGAGTCGTCTGTCTGTCCTTCGTATCTTGTAATCAAAGTACAGATCGCAATTATTGTCCGAAGTCATGAAATGGGTTTGGAATAAACATACTCATATAGATAAATAACTGAAACATATGTGGTTTAAATTTAACTTAAATATAAATAACCACCCAAAAACTGCTTCTGTTTTCCCCTGTCACGAATCATACGCCCGATGTTCTGTGTTTTTCAGCCAGACTTCATTTGTCGCCATACCACTTATTAAATAATAAATACTATATTTGCTCAGTATGAACACAGAGTCCTTCATTCCCAGCTAATGAATGTCAACAATTGCAAGAGAAAGAAAACATATTTAAACTATGATTGAATGAAGAAACTATGATTGATGGATTGACTACTGATTGACAAATGGAAGTATACTATTGCTGTCAATAGTCTTCGGTAATAAATTGGGTTAATTGGAAAATATTTACTTTTTATGTTTGTCTAAAAATAATATAAATTGGAATAAGTAAGTTTGTGTGTCTCGGGACTGTGTTCTGTTCTTTTCATTTTGTTATAGTGTCTTAATATTTACAAAATATGGCATAAAAAACCCTAAATAATTTCCAATTTGATTGCTCTGTCCGTATAGTCTCAATCAATTTCAATTTGATTTTTAGAATCAATTTAAATCAATGAAATATTTATGCTTTTGCCTCGCCCCTTCTATTAACATTTACATATATTTCGTCATCATAGGTCATATGAATGTTTCATAACTTCTACATATGTGACTGAAAAATTCTATGACTTGACATTTGTTTTTACTGATGTTTTATAATATTGTAGTTGGGGTATATATAAGTCGATTTGGCGGACTAAAACTTTCTTACTTCTTATGCAAATCCTTTGTTCACACAGAAAAGTTGGCAACATATGCACAAAAAAAGAAATAAACCCCAAAAATATCCTCAGGCTGTGGATGCATGTAAGTGTGTTCAGTTGGATAAGAAAATAGTCCTTTGCATAATGGTGACATCGAAATCATAGCCATTGGTGATTCTAATGTGTCCACTTTTATGCTGCTGACAGCATGTAGAGGACATATGGGGGTGTATAGAGAATGGTATGTATGCAAAAGGGATTTGAATAACATCTCCTAAAACAGATGTTGTATTCAATTAAGTCTGACAAAAAGTAAGAAATTTTAGTCGACATAGGCCTTCATTCTCGGTGGACAATTTACGAGAATTCGTAAGGAAGAATGATTTAGTTTGATAAAGGATAGGGTGCGACATATGGACCCCAATACACAAATATCACATCATAGATGATTGCTGGCATTTATAATGAAGTTCTAAAGCTTTTAATTACAATGTGTGTAATTTTTTAAGTCATGGAAATGTAACCATATGCGGACACCACTATGTGATAAAAGACCAAAAAAAGACCCGTGTCTTCCAGTTTTGCACAAAGTCTCTGAGGCAAAGTTGTAAACGTATAAATTCAAAAAAACTTCATCTTCAAAGTCAAAATCACAAAGGTAGTCGAACAAATCTAAAGGCTGTAGTGTGTGTAGGTAGCGTATACGTGCTGTTGATTAAGAAATATCACTCATACGTACTGTAGTCGGACTGTCCTAACTAAACGGTGTAAAGAATCATTTCTAGGAAGTTCATATGTTCTAGAAAGTTGTTAGTTGAGATCTTAGGTACATTTTTATAGTTGATTTTCCTTTAATTTTGAACGGTTTGCTACCAATGAACCTGAACAGGGGAAAAGGTTAAAAAATCGAATTTTTTAAAGTTTTTTTTGTGATTTTAAAGTTTTTCTTTGATTCTATATGTTCATAATTTAAAATATTCATCGGAGACCCCATAAAGTATATATATTCTGGGTCGTGGTAAAATTCTAAGACGATATAGCCATGTCCGCCTGTCTGTTGAAAGCACGCTAGCTTCCGAACGAAATGATCTAGGAGGTTAAAATGTTCCCTAAATGTGTCTTATGGTTGCAGATCAGTTAGAATTGGAAGTGGGCGAAATCGGCCCAGAGGGAAAATTTTTTCCCTCACAAGGACTGAAAATACCCTTAATATTTAGAGTATTTCAGCCTGCTTTATTTATATGTCTGCATGTATTTACTTGATATTTGGAATGAACATTCCCCGTATAGCATTAAATCGCACCATAAAGTGATTCTTATTCGTAGGGGACGAAAGGGATAAAAATGGTACATATTAAACGATAACAGCTAGAAACGCGAAATTTGGTGTGTACATTCATCTAATTGAGTAGATACATAATGTAAAAGTATTTTTCCAAATTCGTACTTTTAAGGGGTAAAATGGGAATAGAGAGATAAAAATGGTACCAACCAAACGGCTGCATCTAGAATAATGAAATTCGGTGTATACATTCGTCTGATTGCGAAGACACGTAAAATAAACGGATTTGTCGAAATTCTTACAGCGAGAATCATGGAATTTGGTGTATACATTCCTCTGACTGCATAGACACGTGGAATAAAAAGATTTTTCCAAATTCGTATTTTTTATTTTTACGGCAAAAATGGTTAAATCATGAAGTTAGGTTATTTTGCACTATGTACGTGAGATAATGGATTTTCAAAATTTGTAAAGGGTTAATTTTTTGGCTATTATCTTTTTGGCAATACTTGTTTAAATAGCTGACGAATGTTTCGTGTTTTGTTTCACTGTCAAACATCTTCAGTTTGGTCTATAATTTAACCATGAATCGTCTTACAAACGAACAACGTTTGCAAATTATTGAATTTTATTATCAAAATGTGTTCTCTGTTAAGAAAATTCATCGCGCGCTTCCATTTTATGGTCAGTTTAATCGACCCACTGAAGCGGCTATTCGGGCTATTGTGACTAAATTTCGCACCAAATTTACATTGTTGGACATTAAACCACCAACACGCTTACGTAGAGTGCGAACTGAAGAAAATATCGCAGCTGTATCGGCCAGTGTTAATGATGACCATCAATTATCGATTCGTCGCCGGTCGCAGCAATTGGGCCTCTGTTACTCAACAACGTGGAAAATTTTGCGTATGCCAATATTCGACTAAGCGGATGGACCATTTGAGGCGCAGTCAAGGTCAACATTTGCATGAAATAATCTTCAAAAATTAAATTATATGGACCGTACTATCGATTCAAATAAAGATTTCATGCATTTCTCTGAATTATATGTGTTTTTTTAACTTTCCTATAGCTTTTAAAAAATCACCCTTTACTTTTGTAATTATAATAGAATCGAAATACAGCCAACTGTAGCACCCACTATCTACGAATATTTGTGGTATTTAAGCTTTTTTTGAAAATATAAATATTTGTAAGAATATTTACTTTTTGAATTGACTTGAAGTATTATTTCCATATGTAAACGTATTGGTAGCCTTGCCTTATAAGCTTGGTTTGAAGTAATAAAAATATTATAATTATTTATAAAATTAGTTTTTCAATATTTCTACTTGTTTTTGTTTGGCTATATTAAAAAAATATATTTTCCTGTAATAATACTGCACTTCTACGAAAATCGATCGCCTCTGTGGAATGCAATCCATGGTGGAGGGTATATAAAGTTCGGCCCGGTCGAACCTAACGCCGTTTTTACTTGTTTAATATGTTCTTGAAGAGAAAACTCGTCAGTCATCAGACAATGGTAACGCCTTGCGGTGATCATCACCGTTGTGCCGTCGTGTGTTTAGGTTCGGTTGTGTTTAGAACGAGCACTTTATACAAGTTCCACTAATGATTATCCCAACACTTGACATGAAATTCGTATATTCTTGAAGAGTGAATAGTTGAGCGTGGGAGGTTCCCATTTTCTCCAATTTGTGGCATGTTTTATTTACAAACAAGCGGATTTAACGTCAATTTCGAAAAAATCGGAGAACCCAGTGTTTTCATGCCTTTATTCCAGTGTTTATATTTCTTCCCTTTGTTCCAATGTAGAATATAAGGAGATGTTTTTATATTCATGCTGGTTTTTAAATAAATAATTCCTGGACACATTCCAAAATGATAACGAAAATCAACGATGATTCGTCTACTAGCAGTGAAGATAAACTAAACTGACCCATTCGTATGGGTGGATTCAGATTCATACAGTGAGATAAGTGATTATTAAATTGAGACTAAAGGATAGCGCAGACTGAGCTTTAGGTTTAATTTGTTAATAGCATTTTTATTTATGTGAATACACTACCCAGAAAAATTAAGTTTTTCCGCAGGAAGCACATTTTGTCGCATCCCAAAACCCTAGTAACTCCCGTATTTGAAGAAGTTCTTTTGAACCAAAAATTTGATAATATTCTAACATCCCGTAATATTTTAAGAATTGCATTTTCACAAGTGAGTGAGGTGTCCGCTTTGCACCCATAATGTCTAGGGTTCGAGTCTTGCCTCGTGAAAAATATTTTTAATTATTTTTTATAAATAAACAATAATATTCGTAATTACAAAAATTTTATAAATTTATTGTCTTACTAATGTATTTCAAATATTTCATTTGTTGATTACTTATTATTACTACATAATATCAATAACATTAAATAGTATTAATTCTTTTAATATTTTAAAGAAAGAAAGAATATTTTAAGTTCCCTCATTTCCACCTAAAAATGGTGTGATTTTGTTATTCACCAGAGGATAGTTGACATGGTTAGAGTGCCGTAGTAGCAACCAAAAGTTCCGCTGTTCTATCCCGTTAGCGACGTATTTGTTAAAATAGAAATGGAAAGTAGTGAAAATTGGATTTGTTGCCATTCGAAATAAAGGGCACTCGCCTATAGGGTAATTCCACAAGATTTCGACCCAACATGAACTTCAACCCTCATAGATTTTGATGAAATTTAGCACATACATTCTACCAGTTGTTGCAGATAATATACTATTGACCGTAGCTCAAAGTAGTACGTGATTTAAGTTTTACAGTGCTCCAAAGTTGGTTATCTTAGGGTTTTTTTTGAAGAGTCATATCGATATCATAACTTTGGGCCGCGTCATCAGATTTTACCGATTTGAAAGATTTACACCTCCTCCAAAAACTAAAAATAATGTTAATCCTTCAATATCCTGAAAAACATAACATATTTCTATATTTTTTTGTATTATAGCTTATTTTATTCTATACAAAATATTAACAAATCTGAGTGGGGTGGCCGTTGCTTAAGAAATTACACCTGTTTTGCCAAAGTATTGCGTTATTTCAGCAAAAAATTTCTTTCAATTTTATATATATATTTATTTGTATATGGACGATGATAACAGTAATATTATTACTTAAGATGCTGATATTGCTTTGTATTTGTATGCACATCATTTACAGTTGCCAAGTGTATTAAACGTATCAGATTCAGATTTAAACGTAGTCTTCTTAAAAATCAAAATATTTAGTTTTTTATTTATTTTACGTTGTCTACGCGTAAAAGATTTATGGTTAAATTATTAGTTAAATAGCGCTTTTATAATACAAAAGATATAATTTGTTATATTACAATATATCGTAACGAAGAAACAAAGGTCATTTGAAGAAAAATCTATGAATAAATATAGATGTTATGACTCTTATTGTGGGAACGTATAAAAATTGTGAATATCCTATCATTATACCTATGGTCCAGTATTTCCACCAAAAATTTTTAAAATGCTACAATATTTGAATGAAATGACTTGTCAAATTATCTTTATAAATGTCTCATATTGAATTCTCACACCATCGGTGTTTCAGACATAATGAATATTAGAACATACTGTGTAAAACTCTAGGAAGTGATATTATTTTTCTAGATCACCTTGACTGTAACTTAGTTGGTTATCAATCGATTTTTACTTTCTCGTTGAATTTGAAAAAAATATTCCGGTGCCTTCGATCGCTATATTTAAAAAAACTTAAGAAATCTTTGTGTTTTTGTCCAGCAAACACATTTTTTAAATAATTTTTAGCCATTTCTTTCGAGTTTGGCAATGTTTTTGCATATTATTTTGTTTGGTAACCGTACCGCTTGTAAATTTATTTAAGTAACACATTTAGTGAGGAGTAAAGCGCCGCTTTGGCTTTAAAAATACGTTAGTAACACTACTCAACAAAATGAAAAAAATTTCATGTACTCCGGATGCGATAATTTTTTCTGTGTAGATAACCTTGACATGAGCTCGAAAAACGCAATAAAAAACTTTTTTTCGTTTGGTTTTTGTTTTATTTTTTTTTTTAAATTTTAAAATTTTTTTTGGTTAATTTGTTTCGTCCGGCATAACTCGGGAACCACTAGCCCGATTTAATTGAATTAAATTTTAAAAAATTTAAAATTACAATTCCCTTAATCTGTTCATATATTGTTTTCCTATACAAGCAACAGTTTCCAAGTTAAAAATGAATATATAAAGGAAAAAACTTATTTTTTGCCTAAAGATTTAAATTTTTTTTTTTTTAAAAATCCATAAAAAATCCAAAATGAAAAAAAATGTCAAATCTTATTACTTTTACGTAAAGTCACATAACCTATGAGCAAAATGAGACAAATATCATGAAAATCGATGCACGCGTTTCGCTTTTATTCGCAATTGAGTAAAGGTATGAATTTCAAAAATTTGCTCGACATATGCACAACTTTGTCTATGGTAAGGTTTTTTCTTTTTTTTTTATTCTCAGAATTAACAAAACGGAATAAACAAAGGGTTATTTAATTTTTATGATTGCGTAAGCAAAGTAATAAACGCTAATAAATGTGCGTGAACAATTAAAAGGAAAAAAGGAAAGGGGACTTTTTTAATTATTTGGGTTTTCCGTTGGCTACCTGTATGATTTTTTTTACAGAAATGCAACCCACATTTAAGGGTGATCATTATTCGGAAAATTTAAGACTCACACATGGTGAAACAGGTATGTAGCCACCGTAAAAAAATATACACCCATTTATAAGTACCTGTCAGTAAAATACTAAACAATACACAGTATAAATAGGTCTTCATTGATCGATTTTACTCATTCAACAAGTGTCGACGAACGCGATAGTTAAAATGAGCAAACGTTCGCGAGGATTTGAATGCAATACCAATCCAAGTAATTTTTGTTACATGTGCGGAGAATACGTTTCTGAAAAAAAACAAGCGTTGTTTTTCACCTAAATTGAGAGATTCATTTGAAGAGAGCTTCAATTTAAAGGTCTCAAACATAGATGAGCGGTGGACACCAAGTGCTCTATGTCCAAGGTGCTACGTACAGCTAGCTGACTCAAGGTAAGTGTAGATTACGAAATTCAAGAACATATATAACTTATTATTGAAATTCTTTCAGACGACAGCCGATAATCATCATGCCAATGCTTTGGAGAGCTCCGCTTTCCCATGTAACAGATTGCTACTTCTGTCTTAGCAAAAAAACAGGCGTGGGAAAAAATAGACGATGGACTTACGCTGCTGTTTCAACAGTGAATTTTCCAGTGCCATTTTGCGAAGAACCAGTGGACCCGCAACCGTCCGTTTCAAGATGGGCATCTAATAATGAGGCGATACATCCAACATCAGATCCGGAGACAGTAGAAACCACATCAGAATGCGAGTCAACATATACATTGCATGGAGGTCAACGCTTATGTTCCCAAGCAGAACTGAACGATTGGGTTAGAGAATTGAAACTCTCCAAGGAAGATGCAGAGTTGCATGCATCGCGCATGCAACAGTTCGGTTTCTTGGCTCCTGGTGTGGTGACAACAATCTACAGGAAGCGTCATGAACCATACGCAAGGTACTACACAAAAAAAGACAACATCTGTTTTTGTAAGGACATTCCCGGATTATTTGGTGAACTCGGGTACTCTTACGATCCAGGAGAGTGGCGTCTTTTCATCGACAGCAACAAGCAGAGCCTTAAAGCAATTTTACTGCACAACGGCAACGAGAAACCTTCGATTCCAATTGCTCATGCCGTTGACACCAAGGAAACATACGAAGTCATGGACAATCTACTAAAGTGCCTTAACTATGAGAGGCACGATTGGAAAGTTTGTGCCGACCTTAAGGTTATCGGTATCCTTTGTGGATTACAAGGTCGATTCACAAAGTACTGTTGTTTTCTCTGCCTTTGGGACAGCCGCGATCGTCAACATCATTACACCAGGAGGAGTTGGACAGAAAGAGTTAACTTCATCCCCGGCAGCGACAACGTGAAATATACACCACTCATAAAAAAGGAAAATGTTTTTCTCCCACCTCTTCACATAAAGCTCGGACTCATAAAAAACTTCGTGAAAGCTATCAACAAAGATGGCGAAGCGTTCGCCTATTTAAAAACCATTTTTCCTCACCTTTCATCGGCAAAGATTAAGGAAGGCGTTTTCGACGGTCCGCAAATTAAAAAGTTGTTGCAAGACCAACAGTTTGAGCACATTTTATCACCAAATGAAGCTGCAGCTTGGAACTCATTTCGGCAAATTGTTTCCCGATTTCTTGGAAACAACAAAAGCTCAAATTACAGAGAGATCGTCGAACAACTACTCCAAAATTATAAAAAAATTAGAGCAAATATGTCGCTTAAGATACATTTTCTACACTCTCACTTGGACTTCTTTCCGGACAACCTGGGCGATGTGAGTGACGAGCATGGTGAGCGTTTTCATCAGCAAATGAAAGAAATTGAGCACCTATACCAAGGATTTTGGAACGAAGCTATGATGGGGGACTATATCTGGTTCCTGATAAGAGAAACAGACCCACAACAATATAAAAGAAAGACAAAAACACATAATTATTTTTAATTTGAAGGTTTTTATTTTTGTGTTTAGATATTTTTTTAAAACTTTTTTATAATTAATTAATGTTGATATCCTTAGGATAATTTCTTGTACATATATCGAATTGTTTTTTAATTTAAAGTCATATATTTTTGTCACCCAACAAATTTTAATTTTTTATACCCTACACCACTTCGTGGTCTAGGGTATTATTTTGTAATAAAAAAGAAAAAACCTTACCATAGACAAAGTTGTGCATATGTCGAGCAAATTTTTGAAATTCATACCTTTACTCAATTGCGAATAAAAGCGAAACGCGTGCATCGATTTTCATGATCTTTGTCTCATTTTGCTCATAGGTTATGTGACTTTACGTAAAAGTAATAAGATTTGACATTTTTTTTCATTTTGGATTTTTTATGGATTTAAAAAAAAAATTAATCTTTAGGCAAAAAATAAGTTTTTTCCTTTATATATTCATTTTTAACTTGGAAACTGTTGCTTGTATAGGAAAACAATATATGAACAGATTAAGGGATTGTAATTTTAAATTTTTTAAAATTTAATTCAATTAAATCGGGCTAGTGGTTCCCGAGTTATGCCGGACGAAACAAATTAACCAAAAAAAAATTTTTAAAATTTAAAAAAAAAATAATAAAAAAAAAACCAAACGAAAAAAAAAAATTTTTATTGCGTTTTTCGAGCTCATGTCAAGGTTATCTACACAGAAAAAATTATCGCATCCCGAGTACATTTTGACTGTTGACTAGTGTAATTGACTGAGTTATTGGCCATTCCAGTTTCCATCTCTCATAGTTTTACGAATTGAAATCAAATTCCCATCCATTTTAATAAAATTGCATAATATTTGCACAAAGTGAATTGACAATTTATTTACACGTGTGATATATCCCAACTGATAAACTTTTTTCAAAATTCTACTCTTGACTGTCCTTGTAATGAGAATTCTTCATATGGTTTACCCGTCACTGTGCAGCTGTAACTAATGGCCTTAAAGTGTTTGCGTCCCCATTGACCACACTCAACCCAAATGTATACTTATATACAGATTATATAGGAGCACATATTCATAACGTTGCCTGGACAACCGACAGAGGTAAGTGCTGCTGCATAAAGGGATGCCAGACACGTTAGTCGGTCATATAAGTGACGATATATGTTCACACAGAGTGACGGTTGTTTTGGTTGTTTAATGCAGCCACACACCGCAGGAGAACATGAAGCAATGGAAAGATGAAAGATTTATCTCTTTCGAATTGTTATTTTTTATTTAAGCTTATTTTTATTTATTTAATAAAAAATTGCGTTGATTTTTAAGTCACATTAATTCGAACTTGAACTTTGAATACTACAAACCCGAGAGCAACGCTTCACCTTTTATGCTTACAATCTTTACACATCCGCATCAAGTCATGCATACAGTAGCTCAAAGTGAAAATTGTGACAATGACTTTGATGGATTTCTTGAAAGATGAAGTTTTGCGGGACAACGTATAGAAAGGAAAACACTTACCAGCAGGACAGCTTCCGCTAGAATTATGAAATTGTAAGTGAACATTGCTATACCAGCGTAGAAATCGATTTTTTTAAAACGAATAAAAAGGCGAATGCTGTAACGATGATAACGACACATAGTAGTTCCAAGTCGTCTTGTAGGAAATTAATTGTGTTATTTTTGAACGGAAAAATAAATCTTGCCGAAATTTCATATTCTTATTTTCTGATTTTCTATCGAAATTAAGGAATGAAGGATATTTTTAATTGTGTTATTTTTGAACGGAAAAATAAATCTTGCCGAAATTTCATATTCTTAGAGCAGAGGTAGTTCTCAGGTGATTTGCACCATTCTGGATCTCAAGAGGGCACTTTGGGATTTTTATATATATTTTTTTATCTGATCCTTTACGAAATTAAGGAATGGCGATTATTTTTCCAAAAAATCTATTTTTTGGATTTATTTTCCCCGTTTTTGGAATTTTGGTATCTTTATATGCAACTTTGTTACTTCTAATCCTCTATCCCGCGTTTTGGGAATTGTATAAATTTTATGTGTATTTTTTCCCACAAAAATTACATTTTTGGATTTTTTCTATTGCAGCAACAGACAAACAGAGCCTCTGGTGGGAATCGAACCCACGACCCCCACGCTGATAGCCGTGCACGTTACCAAATTGACTACCGGGGCGCTCGGTTTTGGAATTTATTTTCCCCGTTTTAAGAACTGTGGGATTTTTTTCTTTTGATCCCCTATCGAAAGAAAGGCATGGAGGTTATTTTTCTAAAAAAATCATATTTATGGGATTTATTTTCCCCGTTTTAGGATTTGTATGATTTTTATTTGTAATTGTTTTCTTCTATCGAAATTAAGGAATGGCGATATTTTTCTAAATATATTTGATGGAATTTATTTTCCCCGTTTTGGGTAATGAGGGATTTTTATATGTATTTTCTTCTGATTCTCTATCGAAATTAAGGAGTGCCGGTTATATATTCCCGTTTTAGGAATTGTGGGATTTTTATATGCAAATTTGTTACTTCTGATCCTCTTTCGAAATTAAAGCATGGATGTTATTTTTACTAAATAACACGTTTTGGGATTTATTTTCCCTGGCGGTGATGTTTGCAAGAAAAATATTTGTTGGAATTTATTTTCCCCGATTTTCTGATCTTCTATCGAAATTAAGGAATGAAGGATATTTTCCCGAAAAAATCATATTTTTGCTATTTATGTACCCTATTATAGGAATTTGGGATTTTAATTTGTATTTTTTTCTCCTTATCCTATATCGAAATTAGACAATGGCGGTGATTTTTCGAAAAAAAAAATATTTGGTGGAATTTATCTTCCCCGTTTTAGAAATTGTGAGATTTTTATATGTTAATTTCTTTCTTTTGATACTCTAACAAAATTAAAGAATGACTGTTAGTTTTCCAAAAAAAAATTGGGATTTATTTTCCCCATTTTATGAATTGTGGAATTTTTATGTGTAAATTTTTTGCTGTGATCCTCTCTCGAAATTAAGGAATGACGGTTATTCTTCCAAAAAATCCATATATTGAGATTTATTTTCCCCGTTTTAGTAGTTGTGGGATTTTTATATGTAAATTTGTTACTTCTGATCCTTTTTCGAAATTAAGGAATGGAGGTGATTTTTCGAAAAAAATATTTGTTGGAATTTATTTTCCCATTTTAGGAATTCCGACTCTATTCAAAAATGAAGCATCTGCGGTAATTTTTACAAAAAAACATTTTTTGGGATTTATGATCCCGGTTTTAGGGGTTGTGGGATTTTTATATAAAACTTTTTTTCTTCTGAACCTCTATAAAAATTAAGGTTATTTTTTCCAAAAAAAAAACCAGTAAGGAAAGGCTAAAGTCGGGCGGGGCCGACTCTATGATACACTCCACTTTCAATCCGAATACAATTCAATTCGGTGAAAAAGTAAAAACGGGAAGGTTTTTTGTATCCTGTAAATGTATGTGTTTGACAAAAAATTTTATATCGGAAAGGACATTTGTATGAGGATATATTGAAACCTGGAACGAAATAGGTGAAATATAAAATGTATAGTTTGGCCAAAATCGGTTAAACTTATGGGAGCAACATTTGAATTTGGGCTATATTTAAGTCTGAACCGATCTTACCCACTTTCACCATAGTTTTGTTTAGTCAGATTATAAGATGTTGTGCGAAATTTAAAGAAAATCGAGCACAATATGTGGCTTTTAAAGCGGCAAAAGTCAAATCGGGAGCGACATTTGTATGGGGGCTATATCTAAATCTGAACCGATCTTACCCAATTTCTGCATAGTGTTTCTAGTTGGATTATAAGACGTTGTCCCAAATTTAAAGAAAATCGGGTACAATATATGGTTTTTAGAGCGCAAAATTCAAATCGGGAGCGACATTTGTATGGGGGCTATATCTAAATCTGAACCGATCTAGCCCGCTTTAGCCACAGGTGTTTCTAGTTAGATTATAAGATGTTGTGCCAAATTTAAAGAAAATCGAGTACAATATGTGGTTTCTACAGAGGAAAATGTCAAAGCGGGAACGACATTCGTATGGGGGCTGTATCTAAACCTGAACCGATTTGACCTATTTTCACCATAGATGTTCTTAGTTTAAATATAAGATGTTTTGCCAAATCTGAAGACAATCTGATACAATATGTGGTTTCTAGAGCGGAAAAAGTCAAATCGGGAGCGAAATTTGTATGGGAGCTATATATAAATCTGAACCGATCTGACCGATATTCACCATGGGTGTTTCTAGTGGAAATATAAGATGTTTTACCAAATCTGAAGACAGTCTGATACAATATGTGGTTTCTAGAGCGGAAAAAGTCAAATCGGGAGCGAAATTTGTATGGGAGCTAAAGGGTGATTTTTTAAGAGCTTGATAACTTTTTTTTAAAAAAAAAACGCATAAAATTTGCAAAATCTCATCGGTTCTTTATTTGAAACGTTAGATTGGTCCATGACATTTACTTTTTGAAGATAATTTCATTTAAATGTTGACCGCGGCTGCGTCTTAGGTGGTCCATCCGCTTAGTCCAATTTTGGCATTTCCACGTTTTTGAGTAACAGAGACCCAATTGGTGCGAACGGCGACGAATCGAAAATTGGTGGTCATCATTAACACTGGCCGATACAGCTGCGATATTTTCTTCAGTTCGCACTCTACGTAAGCGTGTTGGTGGTTTAATGTCCAACAATGTAAATTTGGTGCGAAATTTAGTCACAATAGCCCGAATAGCCGCTTCAGTGGGTCGATTAAACTGACCATAAAATGGAAGCGCGCAATGAACTTTCTTAACAGAGCACGCATTTTGATAATAAAATTCAATAATTTGCAAGCGTTGTTCGTTTGTAAGACGATTCATGATGAAATGTCAAAGCATACTGAGCATCTTTCTCTTTGACACCATGTCTGAAATCCCACGTGATCTGTCAAATACTAATGCATGAAAATCCTAACCTCAAAAAAATCACTCTTTATTAGGGTTTGCATTTTCCCGTACTTTTTATTTCCAGGGAAACGGGAATTATTTTTTCAATTTCCCGGGATCGCGGGACAGCACGGGAAATCGTCAACATACTGTTTACCACGAGTTAAACTTATTTTTTTCCAATGAAACATTCACATTTTATTAAAGTAAAATAAATATTTATTTCACAATAAACCTGTTTCAGAATTCATATAATAAAGTGCAACGTGAGATCAATTGAAACATCTTTTCAAGTTTTAAAATTAATAAAACTAATAAAATGTATGTACATATATATGCAAGCAATGCATTTATGGTATCTTCAAATATTTTATATTTTATTGGAAAATGTGGACGCGACGGAGAACGTCAACAAATTTAGGCTTAATAGTCAGTAGATCACTAAATAAAATGTTTAAGTTGCCTGGACTATGTCTTTAAATTCTTTTTTAGGCAGCTATCTTTACTTTTTAATACAACATTGTTACTTGCGTTTTCTATACCATTGTTTGCAATGCCTTTCATATTGACAGGCAAAATCCGAAAAAGTGGATTTTGGGTGTATGTCAGAACGCAGCTTAAAAATATGTTATCATCCAACTGCAATATTCGACATAACTAATTAAAAGCGATATGAGCTAAATTATTGTACAATATTTATACACTCCACGAGAGTATTATGTCTTTGTGCATTTGTTTGTAACACCCAAAAGGAAACGAGATAGACCCATTGTTAATTATACTGATCGACTTAGAATCACTTTTTGAATCGATTTAGCAATGTCCGTCCGTCTGTCTGTCCGTCCATCTATTCTTGTAATCAGGATACAGGTCGCAATTGTAGACAGAACCAAATGAAACTTTGCACAACGAAGTTTTTCGGGATAAGAACGAACGCTATTTAATTTGAAGAAAATCGGTTCAGATTTATATATAGCTCCCATACAAATTTCGCTCCCGATTTGATTTTTTCCGCTCTAGAAACCACATATTGTATCAGATTGTCTTCAAATTTGGCAAACTATCTTATATTTCAATTAGAAACGCCCATGAGGAAAATTGGTCAGATCGGTTCAGATTTATATATAGCTCCCATACAAATTTCGCTCCCAATTTGACTTTTTCCGCTCTAGATACCACATATTTTAACAGATTTTCTTCAAAATTGGCAAAACATCTTATAGTTCAACTAGAAACACCTGTGGTAAAAATATGTTAGATCGGTTCAGATTTATATATAGCTCCCATACAAATTTCGCTCCCGATTTGAATTTTTCCGCTTTAGAAACTACATATTGTATCAGATTGTCTTCAAATTTGGCAAACTATCTTATATATTAACTAGAAACGCCCATGATGAAAAGTGGTCAGATCGGATCAGATTTATATATAGCTCCCATACAAATTTCGCTCCCAATTTGACTTTTTCCGCTGTAGATACCACATATTTTGACAGATTTTCTTCAAAATTGGCAAAACATCTTATAGTTCCACTAGAAACACATGTGCTAAAAATGGGCCAGATCGGTTCAGATTTATATATATTACTGCCACACAAATTTCACTCCCGATTTCACATTTTCCACTCTATAAACCACATATTTTAACAGATCTCATACAAATCTTTCAAAATATCTTATATTTCAACTAGAAACACCCATGGTGAAAATGGGTCAGATCGGTTCAGATTTACATATAAATCCAATACAAATTTCGGTCCCAGATAGACTTTATCCGTCCCAGAAATTTTATCCGAATTTCTTTGAAGTGAGCACAACACGTTATATTTGAACTGGAAGAACTTATTTTGAAAGTTAGTTACTTTATTCCATGTTTGGATATATCCCCGATACAAATATTCTTTTCGGGGATACATCTAAATCTGAACCGATTTTCTTCAAATTAAATAGCGTTCGTCCTTATCCCGAAAAACATCGTTGTGCAAAGTTTCATTTGGTTCTGTCTACAATTGCGACCTGTATCGTGATTACAAGAATAGATGGACGGACGGACGGACAGACAGACAGACGGACATTGCTAAATCGACTCAGAAAGTGATTCTAAGACGATCGGTATAATTAACAATGGGTCTATCTCGTTTCCTTTTGGGTGTTACAAACAAATGCACAAAGACATAATACTCTCGTGGAGTGTATAATAATTTTCGGGATTTATGTTCCCCGTTTTAGGAATTGCATGATTTGTATATGTATTTTTCCTCTGATCCTCTATCGGAATTAAGGAGTGCCGGCTATTTTTCCAAATAAAACACATTTTGGATTTTTTTCCTCCGTTTTAGGAATTTGGGATTTTTATAAGTAATTTTTTCTCCTGATCCTCTATTGAAATTATGGAATGACGGTGTTTTTTCGAAAAAATATTTGTTGGAATTTATTTCCCCCGCTTTAGGAATTGTGAGATTTTACTTCTTAAATGTGTTACTTCTGATCTTCTATCGAAATTTAGGAATGGCGGTTATTTTTCCGTATCCCCGTTTTATGAATTTTGATTTTTATATGTTAATTTTTTTCTCGTGATCCTCTATTGAAATTCAGGAATGGCGGTGATTTTTACAAAAAATCGTATGTTTGGGATTAATGTTCCCCGATTTAGGAATTTAGGATTTTTATTTGTAAAATTTTTCTCCTGATCCTCTATCGAAATAAAAGAATTGTTGTTATTTTTCCAAAAAAAATCAGGTTTTTGGGATTTATTTTCCCCGTTTTAGGAATTTGAAATTTTCATATGTACTTTTTTTCTTCTGAACCTCGATCGAAAGTAAGGAATGGCGGTGTTTAAAAAAGTTGTTGGAATCTATTTCCCCGTTTAGGAATTGAGGTATTTTTATATGTTTTTTCTTCTGATCGTCTATCGAAATTAAGGAATGGCGGCTATTTCTCAAAAAAAAAGATTGGACTTTATTTTCTCCGTTTTAGGAATTGTGGATTTTATATAATTTGCTTTGTTCTGATCTTCAATCGAAATTAAGGCATGGATGTTATTTTTCCAAAAAATCACATTTTTGGGATTTATTTTCCCCACTTTAGGAATTGTAGGATTCTATTATGTAATTTGTTTTCTCTGATACTCTACCGAAAGTAAAGAATGACGGCTATTTTTCCCAAAAAAATATTTTTCGGGATTTATGTTCCCTGTTTTATGAATTGTGGGATTATGGAAGTCATTTTCCCCGTTTTAGGAATTGTTGGATTTACATACGCATTCTTTTTTTATCCTCTATCGAAATGAAAGAGTGCGTGATATTAAAAAAATTAAATTTTTGGGATTTAGTTTCCCCGTTTGTGAGATTTGTGAGATTTTTACATCTATTTGTTTTCTTCTGATCTTCTATCGAAATTAATGAATGAAGGTTATTTTTCTAAAAAATCACTTTTTGGAAATTATTTTCCCCGCTTTAGGAATTGTGGGATTTTTATATGCAAATTTTTTTCTTCTGATCCTCTAGCAAATTAAGGAATGGCGGTTATTTTTCCAAATAAAACACTTTTTGGAATTTTTCGTCCGTTTTAGGAATTGTGGGATTTTTATATGTACATTAGTTTCTTCTACCAAAAATGTATGTTTCTCGTTTTTTAAATTATGGGATTTTTATATGTATTTTTTTCTTCTGAGCCTCTATCGAAATTAAGGAATGGAGGTTATTTTTCCAAAACATATATATATATTTGTAGGAATTTATTCTTCCCGTTTTAGGAATTGTGCGATTTTTATATGTAATTTTTTTCTTATCCCATCTCGAAATTAAGGAATGGCGTTTATTAAAAAATATATTTGTAAAAATATACATTTTTGTGATACTCCCACTATTCCTATAAAAGGGAAAAATAAATCCCACAAATGTGATTTCTTTTGAAAAATAAACGCCATTCCTTAAATTCGAGAGGGGATAAGAAGAAGAAATTTACAATTGAAAATCCCACAATTCTTCTTTTAATAATCCCTAGAATTATTTTCAGATTTGATGGCTTCATTTTAAAATAAGTACAATCATCCCACCCAATTTTTAAATTTTGTAAATTATGGAATTTTTATATGTATTTTTTTCTTCTGAGCCTCTATCGAAATTAAGGAATGGAGGTTATTTTTCCAATATATATATATATATATTTGTAGGAATTTATTCTTCCCGTTTTAGGAATTGTGGGATTTTTATATGTAATTTTTTTCTGATCCCATCTCGAAATTAAGGAATGGCGTTTATTAAAAAATATATTTTTAAAAATATACATTTTTGTGATACTCCCACTATTCCTATAAAGGGGAAATATAAATCCCACAAATGTGATTTTTTTGGAAAAATAAACGCCATTCCTCAATTTCGAGAGGGGATAAGAAGAAAAATTTTACAATTGAAAATCCCACAATTGCTTCTTTTAAGAATCCCTAAAATTATTTTCAGATTTGATGGCTTCAATTTAAAATAAGTACAATCATCCCACCCAATCCCTGCCTGAGTCACTGTATAATAACCTGACATTTCCCCTCCGTTATTTAATATTATATGCGCGTTGTCCTTGTTTCAGATGCACATTGTTGTCCTGTAAAATATTTTAGAACAAAACAAGTAAGGAAAGGCTAAAGTCGGGCGGGGCCGACTATATAATACCCTACACCACTCCCTGCGTATGTACCTCGCTATGATTACTAAACCCATTTATTTCATGGGAGCAATTTTATGTAGTTCATATAAATTATACAGTATAAATTATACTATAAATTAATCTTTAGTCATATTTAACGAATATGGTAATTGATCCAATTATCCGACAGACAAATACAAATTATACAGTAGTAATAGGATGATTCGGACCGAAATTTCAAAAGGGGGCCTATAAATACATTTTAGGCCAGGTCTAAAACATGGACCTATATATTTCTCATTCACGGTAGGTATTCCTAGCTGAAAAATATCATGATCTGCAAAATTTGATGAAGATACGATGTAAGATGTAGTTTCTAGAGCTGTAATAGATCAGAATGGGACCCCATTTGGGATATACCAAAGTATGGACATATGGGCATCTCCCAAACAAGTAAGGAAATGCTAAAGACGGACGGACTTTCTATCTCATTACAATTCAATTCGTTAAAAAAGTGAAATCGGGAAGGATTTTTGCATCCTGTAAATGTATGTGTTTGACAAAAAATGTTAAATCGGAAATTACATATGTTATGGGGTATATTGAAACCTGGAACGATGTGACCCGCTTTCACTATGTATTTTTATTGGTAAAATATAATATGTAAAGTTTGGCCAAAATCGGTTAAACATTCGGGAGCAACATTTGTATGAGGGCGATATCTAAATCTGAACCGATCTTACCCACTTTCACCATAGGTTGGATTATAAGATGTTGTGCCAATTTGAAAGAAAAACGGGTACAATATGTGGATTTTAGTTAGATTATAAGATGTTTTGCAAAAGTTAAAGAAAATCGGGTACAGTATGTCGTTTCTAGAGCGGAAAATGTCAAATCGGGAGCTACATTTGTATAGGAGCTATATCTACATCTGAACCAATTTTTACATAGGTGTTTCTAGTTGGATTATAAGATGTTATGCCAATTTTAAAGAAAATCGGGTACAATATGTCGTTTCTAGAGCGGAAAATGTCAAATCGGGAGCAACATTTGTATGGGAGCTATATCTAAATCTGAACCGATCTTACCCAATTTTTGTATAGGTGTTTCTAGTTGGATTATAAGATGTTGTGCCAATTTTAAAGAAAATCGGGTACAATATGTCGTTTCTAGAACGGAAAATGTCAAATCGGGAGTAACATTTGTATGGGAGCTATATCTAAATCTGAACCGATCTTACCCAATTTCTGCATAGGTGTTTCTAGTTGGATTATAAGATGTAGTGCCAATTTTAGAGAAAATCGGGTACAATATGTCGTTTTTAGAGCGGAAAATGTTAAATCGGGTGCAACATTTGTATGGGAGCTATATCTAAATCTGAACCGATCTTACCCAATTTTTGCATAGGTGTTTCTAGTTGGATTATAAGATGTTGTGCCAATTTTAAAGAAAATCGGGTACAATATGTCGTTTCTAGAACGGAAAATGTCAAATCGGGAGCAACATTTGTATGGGAGCTATATCTAAATCTGAACCGATCTTACCCAATTTTTGCATAGGTGTTTCTAGTTGCATTATAAGATGTTGTGCCAATTTTAAAGAAAATCGGGTACAATATGTCTTTTCTAGAGCGGAAAATGTCAAATCGGGACCGACATTTGTATGGGGGCTATATCTAAATCTGAACCGATCTTAGCCAATTTTTGCATACGCATTTCTAGTTGGATTATAAGATGTTGTGCCAATTTTAAAGAAAATCGGGTACAATATGTCGTTTCTAGAACGGAAAATGTCAAATCGGGAGCAATATTTGTATGGGAGCTATATCTAAATCTGAACCGATCTTACCCAATTTTTGCATAGGTGTTTCTAGTTGGATTATAAGATGTTGTGCCAATTTTAAAGAAAATCGGGTACAATATGTCGTTTTCAGAGCGGAAAATGTCAAATCGGGAGCAACATTTGTATGGGGGCTATATCTAAATCTGAACCGATCTTATCCAATTTTTGCATAGGTGTTTCTAGTTGGATTATAAGATGTTGTGTCAATTTTAAAGAAAATCGGGTACAGTATGTGGTTTCTAAAGCGGAAAAAGTGAAATAGGGAGCGACATTTGTATGGGGGCTATATATAAATCTGAACCGATTTCCTCCAAATTCAATACCAATGGTCGTTGGCCAGAAAAAATAAATTTTGCCAAGTTTCATGACAATAGGACAACAGTTGCGACCTGTAGAGTGCGAACAAGCTTAGATGGACAGCAGACGGACGGACGGACGGACGGACGGACAGACGGACAGACGGACAGACGGACAGACGGACAGACGGACAGACGGACAGACGGACAGACGGACAGACGGACAGACGGACAGACAGACATCGTTAAATCGACTCAGCTGGTGATTCTAAGCCGATCGGTATACTTAAAGGTGGGTCTAGCTCGATTATTTCTTGGTGTTACAAACATTTGGCGCGAAACTAACTTATAATACCCTAGACCACGAAGTGGTGTAGGGTATAAAAATGCAGTCATAAAACAAATTTGCATACATTTTTCAAACGCAGTGTGGTTTAGGGGACACTTTAGACAGACACCAACATTGGCTTTGTGGTGAAATAAATATTTTGTAGTTGAGCGACGAGCAGATGCTTTCACAGAATTTGCATTAAAAATTCCATCTTTTACACCCTTTGCTCATATCATGCAGGTTGGATGAAAAGTTTACAACCTTGATGGGGAAAAGACAGAGATAAATAAAAACAATTTCCTCCCTGCCAATGATATAAAAAGAGCCCAGAATGCACTCTAATAAAAGATTAATATATTATTCAAAAATCATGCATTGTTAAACATGAATTGTAATGATTCACAATATATTTGAGACTATTATCATTAAGAGTTGTCATCACTGAAGAGTTGCATAATGGCCCAAATATTCTGAAATTATCACATTCCATTTCCTCTCGAATACTGCAACTGCAGCTCATTCATATGTCATCACGTGTTTTAAAAATTTGAAAATCTCATCGTAAATTACACATCTAAGCGCGTGATTAGCAACAGAAGTAGCTGTAGTTTATTAGTTTGCGCAAATTTGACGAAATTGCGAACGTGCGAACATGTTAATGAATGCTTTATTCGCACTACCACGAGTTAAACACTTCATGGCTGCCTTTCAACAACTCACTCTGCCGAAAACCCACTTATGCATCCAGTTATTAATGGTGCAACACGATTAAGTAGTAGTACACACTACACTGCAGCAGCATGGATGAACGCCTTCGCACACACATGCGGATTGGCACAACCACACATCGAGGATATCAACAAAAGTTTGTCATCATCATAATGTCCTGGACGTAAGGATGTTCGTACATACACTCAGAAAAAAAGTGTTACTAAATCTGAGTAAAATTTTTTAAAAATTAAAGTTTTCTTATTTTTTTGCCTGGAAATTTTATGTATTAAATTTACACAATTGTTTCTTACTGGCGTTTTTCTTGATGGAAATAATGAAGAAATTGTTGTGTGGAAAAAAAATCGATAAATAAATTTGAAGTAAAAAAATGGTTTATTCTCAAAATTAAGCTAATGAGTTTGCTTAAATTTATAATCTAAGAACCAATTCTATTTGCTATATCGCGACTGATTTCTTAAATACTTCAACAATTATACTAAAATCTACCTTGCCTTGGCAAGGTAGATGACTCAGCATTCAATAGCTAAACTCTTTATGGCAGAAATATAACGATTCGTTTGAGAATGATGTCATGTCAATATTTTTATTTGAGATTTACATACTCTGAAGCAAAATCACGATGAAATAAAAAAATAAAAACCCAAGACCTAAAAATATATTTTTGATTCATCAAAACAACTCAAAAAACTTTTATAGATCCGACTTTGGCTGATATCCACCATGTCTGAATATTCTCTGAACTCTTCAGACATATTCATATCGACTTTGTACAGAATTCTGTATGACTTGTCGAAGGAAATTTTATTTATTTTGTTCCGAATAGATTTGAACGAATTCTGATCGCCTATTTTTAGTTGTGTGTGTGTGTTCGATGTGTGCCGTTAGTTTTCAGTCTGATTTTTTATTATAATATTTCACAGAAGCCGCGAAATAATATTCAATACTTCAACCATTACTTCAGAATGTCGGCAGAAACATCAGAATTTCTTCAGATTTTACATCAGATATTGGTTAGAAGTCGCTATAACGCACAGTGGAATATTTTCATACAAGCTGCTGCAAAAATTAAAAGGAATAGAGATAGGACCTTGAAATTTCGTACATATCCCTTATATAGTCGACTTAGATCAAAAACCGCCCACAACCACGCCCACCTTCCATGTAAGTTAAAATGAAAAAACGTCATTAAATTCTTATTTTAAAATATATATGAATACAAATCATTACCAGTGATTTCATTTGAGTCCACAATTAAATGAAAATTGTCAGTGCCATGCCCAACACACAAATAAAATTTTCGGTTTTTACTATTTTCGAATTTTTTTATAAAAATTATTTTATTTGATTTGAACTTGGATATTGTCCTGGCTCAAGACCATTTTGCATCTATATTTAATAGAATGCTAATTTATTTACAAATAGCATGGTGACATTTATTACTTGGCTGCAGACTACCACGATCATGATTTCGATCATGTCAAAAGTCTTTTCAAGTCTAGAAAGGGCGTATCTCGATTTTATCCAATTTGTCTACATATTATGATCTGTCATTCTCAACTACAATATTTTAGACGCCTAGTGCTATTAATTCACATTTTTCTGAGTGTAGTGGGTTTTCAATCTATAGACATATGTCTACAGATATGTGGGGTAAGAAACGTATATTGTTCTATGGAAAACTGTACTCCGACAGACATATTTATTTACACAGTGGTGGATTTTTCCATAAAAAATGTGACAATAATATCACATTGGTTTAAAAATTATATTTGTTTATTGTCACCCTGCCTTTGAAAATATTGATACTGATATTTCGTGCCATACGATGAAAAAAAGGAAAATCAACAAAAAATTTTGGTTATAAAATATTTTTTTAATTTTTAAACACTCCACCATAGGAAATATCGACCTGAGACTGTTGATCGTCGTGAAAGCAGCTCTAAACATGTCCGTCTGTCGATCTGTCTGTTGGAAGGCAATTAGCATAGAAACGTAAGGTGCTAGGAAGTCCAAATTTTCAAAAAATACTTATAAATCTGTTGTAATGGGAAAATGGGCAAGGGTAAAATTTTCCCCTAATAAGGACGGAAATTGCCACTTAATATTTAGAATTTAGGGTGATTTTTGAAGACTTCCTTCATAGCGTGAACGCACACCATAAAGTAATTATTTATTGTAGTGAGAAATGAAATGGGGCAAAAAGGGATAAAAATGATATATTTCAATAAAAATACTTAAAATTCGTCAAAATGATAAAAACGATGAAAAATACTAAATTTTCCGTTTCCTAAAGTGGGAAAAATTGGTAATTGTCGACATATTTTTTTATAATTTTTGCTGTTTTGAAATTGGACTTCACTTTGTAAAATAATGAGAGATGAGAACTCGAATGACCAAAACCTGTATTTTTGCAAAAATATTAGTATTAATAGAAACGTCAAAAACTCAATCAATTACGAACGGATTTTTAAAACTAAAGCGGCGCTTAACTCCATACTAAATGTTTTCTAAAATAAATGTACGGTTAACAAACAAAAAAACGTGCAAAACATTGCAGAAGTTGAAAAATGGCTAAAATTTTTTTAAAAAATATGTTTGCTGGACAAAATCACACCGATTTCTTACGTTTTTTTTAACTCCGATGATAAAGTGGAAATCGGTTGATAACTAGCCTTATAAGTGTGAAAATGTACGAAAACACGGTTTTTTACCCATGACTGAAGATTTTGTGGGTGTCGGGAAAATTTCAAGAAAATCGAGTGCAATATGTCGTTTCTAGAGCGGAAAATGTCAAATCGGGAGCGACATTTGTATAGGGGCTATATCTAAATCTGAACCGATCTTACCTAATTTCTGCATATGTGTTTCTAGTTGGATTACAAGATGTTGTGCCAAATTTAAAGAAAATCGAGTACAATATGGGGTTTCTAGAGCGGAAAATGTCAAATCGGGAGCGAGATTTGTATGGGGGCTATATCTAAATCCGAACCGATCTTACTCAATTTTTACATAGGTGTTTCTTGTTGGATTATAAGATGTTGTGCCAAATTTAAAGAAAATCGGGTTCAATATGTGGTTTCTAGAGCGGAAAATGTTAAATCGGGAGCGACATTTGTATGGGGCCTATATCTAAATATGAACCGATTTGCCTCAAATTAAATAACGTTTGTCCTTGATCCACAAAACTTAGTTGTGCCAATTTTTGTTAATATCGGACTACAATTGTGACCTGTAATTTGATTACAACAATAGATGGACAGACAGACGGATATTGCTAAATCGACTCAAAAAGTGATTCTAAGTCGATCGGTATACTTAACAATGGGTCTATCTCGCTTCCTTTTGGGTGTTACAAACAAATACACAAAGACCTAATACTCTCGTGGAGTGTATAAAAAATATCGCTTCTTAGAGTCTTCTACTTCACATTGTAATTCATCTTGGTGAAATGAACCGACCCATGCGAATAAAAATACAATTTCGATGACAATATGATATTTTCGAGACGTTGAACTTTTCAAGAACTGTCAACGTTGTTGTTACAGAAATCAGTGTTCAAATTTCACCGGCTATAACAACAAAACAATTTTCCTACATTCGTGACAAAATTCCTTTATTTCCACTACATTCCCCACTGTGCAGCGATTCATGTGCTCAAGCATTTCGCTTTGCTATCTGTAATGAAAACACTAACCGAACATGAATTTAAAACTTCAACGACGTTTCCAGGCCTGCTAAAGTGCCTTTCAACAATTATCTCTTCCCAGAGGATGAATTCAACTCACATGCACATCGCAAATGGGTAAATGAACAATCATTCATTAATATTGGAATTCGAAGCAGCATTCGATACGATGCTTCACATTCAACTGAATACATAATAAGTAGCTTGCGAAACCGCCTTCGAACACATACTAAACGTTCCAATCAAACCGAGGGGATTAACAAAAGCTATTCGGTTTATAATGTCGTTCTGGCGAAAGCAACGATTTCGGCCAAACATTTACTTGTAGAGCGAACGAATGGCGGTCGACTTTTTCAATCATATATTGATAGATATATATTATTTGTATAGAAGATAAATTGTATATTTCTTAAATGTTGCATCTAGTTTGTATTATTACAAAATTGGCCACACTAAATTGTTTAGTTATACCCCACGTCAATTGTGATGTCATCTAGATTTAGTTACTTTTGTATCCACTTCAAGCACATTCAGAAAATTATATGGAATCTAATAACTTTTTTACGACAGAAATCGCATGGAATTCTCCCATTATCATAAATATTATCGAATGTTACCATAGACCGACCAAACAAACAAATGTCCCTCTAGAAATCATATCCGCTCTTATTCAATCTTATTTATGCCGCATATCTATACATCACTCTGTAGGATAGTCATAGGATGCATATGTACCCTTATGCGCTTTTCTCCAAGGCACTTATAACAACACATAGGTATTTACATTTGGAGAATGAATCGCAGTGAGCATCGCTTTGGCAAGCCGTCCACAATGTTTAATGTAGAGCAAATTTCGCAGAATTTCATATTTGAAATTATGGCTTAGGATTAGGAACACCCCCTATCCCACACAGTGTCTTCAAAATTATTTGAAGGGAATTATATCGGTGTACCATAAAAGGCATCTTAACGGAAATGCGTCTACTGCTACTAAAATCACTATCTCCACACAGGGCCGTACATTTTGTCATTTGCACGAATTCAGTGATTATTTTCGCTTCGTACATTTGCGGCAATATGTAATCCAAAATAATAAAAAATAATCAGAAAAATGGCATAGAAATGGAACGATGAGGCGACGAGTTGATAATGTACAATCTGCTACCATTGCTACCATTTTCCATTCCGAATTTTTATGAAATCTAGGATTACTTTTACTGAATAGGATATTTGTTGCTTCAGACATGTGCAGCGATATATAACCACACAAAAGCACAATAAGTAAAATGCAGTTACATGGTATACCCTCCACCACGGATTGCATTCCACAAAGACTGTCGATTTTACGTAGAACTGCAGCAACATTACAGTAAAAGGTTTAATTTTTTAGTATAGTCGAAATAAAAAGGAAAGGCCAAAGTCGGGCGGGCCGACTATATAATACCCTACACCACTCCCTGTGTATATACTAGGGTTTGCATCCCGGGATTTCCCGGGAATTCGCACATTTTTCATTTCCCGTATCCCGGGAAATTCGTACGGGAATCCCGCGGGAATTCAGTAGAACATTTTACATATTTCTTCGCATATTTTTTCCATCATTTCCACAATAAAATTAAAAATGTTTTATAAAAATGTTGTATGTCAAATATTGCAGTCGGATTACAAAATATTTTTAAGCTGCGTTCGGACATAGACTGAAAATCCACTTTTTCGGATTTTTCCTGTCAAGCTCCTATAAAACTTGAAGATAACTTGTTTTCTTTTATTTTTATTAAAATTTGAAGTGTTATAACGAAAATTACTATTTTTTTTTAATACGAGTGAAAAATTTTGTCCCGTCCGTTTTGTCGCGTCCGTATTTCTGCTGTACCTAATTAAAAAAAATTAAGAGATAATTCTCATATTTCATAAATCTACGAACAAAATATATCCTCTGACCTTCATTTACATGTATATAAGGAAAAACAAAGTTTTCAAAAAATCGGTGAACTTTGTATATTTCTATAAGACCTTGCAAAGTACTTCTGTTTTTTTTTTGTCTCGTCCGTTTCGATGTAAATTTGTTTATAGTTTTGTACTAACTTGCACTAAATCCTGATGATATATTTTTAAAATGTAGTACTTTAAGCGCTTCAGAGCACTAAAGAGGCTGATCGACTTTTTCAGTTTCTTCGTTCGGGCCACTGGGAGATGCCCATATGAAAAATTTAAAATCAGGGAAAAGTAGATTTTGTGCGTGTATCCGAACGCCAGAAATAAAGAGTTAAAGTTTACGAAGCGCCAGAACAAAGAACAAACATTTCAATTGATGCTCTACTGACTATTAATGTGAACGATCGTTCTTCGTCGCGTCCAATAAAATAAGAAATATCTATTCTTTAATTAATTTTGAAACTTGAAAAAATGGTTAAATTGATCTCACATTGCGGTTTATTATTATATGATTTCTGTAACAGGTTCGTTGTGAAACATATATTTATTTTACTTTAATAAAATGTGAATGTTTCATTGGAAAAAATAAGCTTAGCTCATGGTAAACAGTATGTTGACGATTTCCCGTGCTGTCCCGGGATCCCGGGAAATTGAAAAAATAATTCCCGTTTCCCGGGAAATAAAAAGTACGGGAAAATGCAAACCCTAGTATATACCTGGCTTTAATTACTAAACCCAAACTCAGAAAAATAGCATTACTAAATTTGAATAAAATCCGTACTCAAAATTTAGTTCAACGTTTTGACTCCAGTTTAGTAAAAATTTCCTTAAAAGTAGGAAAATTAACTAAGTAGGAGTAACGTTTCCCTATTCCAAAGTCATAGCAAATAGTTCATTTACTAGAAATAGGGTAGTAAATTTACTTAAAAACATTTCATTGAATTTAATAAAAAATTCTTACAATTGAGTAAATTTATAGTTGTGTGGAATAAAATTTCCAAGGATTTAAGTTAGAACAAGTAAGGAAAGGCTAAAGTCGGGCGGGCCGACTATACGATACACTCCACTTTCTATCCGAATACAATTCAACTCGGTAAAAAGTGAAAACGGGAAGAATTTTTATATGTTTCCGTATCATAGGCTAATATGACCTGGTCCAATTTGTCAAATCGAAAAGAATATTTGTATCGGGGCTATATCCAAACATGGAATAAAGTATCTAACTTTCAAAATAAGTTCTTCCAGTTCTAATATAACGTGTTGTGGTCACTTCAAAGAAATTCAGAAAAATTCGTGGTTTCTGGGGCGGAAAAAGTCTATCCGGGAGCGAATTTTGTATTGGATCTATATGTAAATCTGAACCGATCTGACCCATTTTAACCATGGGTGTTTCTAGTTGAAATATAAGATATTTTGAAAGATTTGAAAGAGATCTGTTAAAATATGTGGTTTATAGAGTGGAAAAAGTGAAATCGGGAGAGCAATTTATGTGGCAGCTATATATAAATCTGAACCGATCTGGCCCATTTTTACCACAGGTGTTTCTAGTTGAACTATAAGATGTTTTGCCAAATCTGAAGACAATCTGATACAATTTGTGGTTTCTATAGCGGAAAAAATCAAATCGGGAGCGAAATTTGTATGGGAGCTATATATAAGTCTGAACCGATCTGGCCCATTATTACCCCAGGTGTTTCAAGTTGAACTATAAGATAGTTTGCCAAATTTGAAGACAATCTGATACAATATGTGGTTTCTAGAGCGGAAAAAATCAAATCGGGTGCGAAATTTGTATGGGAGCTATATATAAATCTGAACCGATCTAACACATTTTTACCACAGGTATTGCTAGTTGAAAAATAAGAGGTTTTGCCAAATCTGAAGACAATCTGATACAATTTGTGGTTTCTAGAGCGGAAAAAATAAAATCGGGAGCGAAATTTGTATGGGAGCTATATATAAATCTGAACCGATCTGACCCATTTTTACCACAGATGTTTCTACTTGAACTATAAGATGTTTTGCCAATTTTGAAGAAAATCTGTTAAAATATGTATGTATGTAGAGTGAAAAGAGTCAAATCGGGAGTGAAATTCGTATGGGGGCTATATCTAAATCTTAACCGATTTTCTTCAAATTAAATATCGTTCGTTCTTATCCCGAAAAACTTCGTTGTGCAAAGTTTCATTTGGTTCTGTGTACAATTGCGACCTGTATCGTGATTACAAGAATAGATGGACGGACAGACAGACAGACAGACAGACAGACAGACAGACAGACAGACAGACAGACAGACAGACAGACAGACAGACAGACAGACAGACAGACAGACAGACAGACAGACAGACAGACAGACAGACAGACAGACAGACAGACAGACAGACAGACAGACAGACAGACAGACAGACAGACAGACAGACACACAGACAGACATCGCTAAATCGATTCAAAAAGTGATTCTAAGTCGATCGGTATAATTAACAATGGGTCTATCTCTCTTCATTTTGCACAAAGACATAATACTCTCGTGGAGTGTATAAAAATATTAAGAAATTTTTTGTTTGGAAAAAATTTCATTCGTAAGAAGAAATTACTCTATCGAATAGCTGAAATTCGAATGTATTACATTCAAAGCCCATAGAAAAAATTACATGTTTTGAGCAAATTTGTCCTCAGTTTAAGTAAATATTTACTTGATTTGAGTAAAAATTTCGCAAAATTTTATTTCAAATATACATAGTTTAAAGAAAATTTTACTTAAATTTAGTAAACATTTACTTGGTTTGAAGAAAATTGAACTAGAATTAAGTTCAAAGCATGTACTACTTTCAAGAAAAGTTTGAACGTTATATGAGGAAATATTGCTTTCGCGCTAAACGAAGCTCAAATTTACTAGATATTAGTTCATTTTCACTCACTATAGTGTTCATTTTTTTCTGAGTCCAGGTAAATATTTCATGGGATCAATTTTATGTAGTTCATATAAATTATACACTATACTATAAATCCATCTTTACTCAAATTTAACGAATATGGTAAATAATATGGTATTTGATCCAATTTTCCCGTAGATATTCCGATTATAGTAAATATAACATGATCTGAAAAATTAGTCAAGATCCAATGGCAAATACAGATTATACAGCGGCTATAGGATGACTCGGACGGACATTTGATGGGAGCCTATAACAAAACTTCGGGCCTGCGCCAAAAAATGGGTCTATATAGTTCTCATTCGCGGTAGTTATATATGGTTGAAATATATCATAAACTGCAGATTTTGATTAAGATGTATAGTTTCTAGAGCTGTAATAGAGTAGAATGGGGACCGTTTGTAAGGGCGCTACATTAGAAAATGGGTCCATATAGATCACTTTTAAAGTAGGTATTCTTAGTTGAAATATTACATGATCTGCAAAATTGTATCGAAATCCAATGCACGATGTGGGCTCTAGAGCTATAATAGAGTAGAATAGGGGCCCAATTTGTATGGGGTTTATAACAATATATGGACCAGATATTTCACTTTCATAGAATGTATTCCAAGTTGAAATATAATATAATCTGGAAAATTTGATAAACTTCCGATGTAAAACGTGGGTCCTAAAGGGGTAATAATAAAAATGTGGTCCCATTTGTAAGGGCGCTACATTAAAAAGTGGACCCTTATAGATCACCTCCAAAGTACGTATTCTTCATTAAAAGATAACATGATCTGCAAAATTTCATCAAGATCCAATGTAAGCAGTGGGTTCTAGAGCGATAATAGTGTAAACTGGGGGCCCATTTGTATGGGGGCTATACCAAAAAATTGACCAATATGGCAGGCCTTAACAAAAATTGGCACAAATAAGTTTTGTGGATCAAGGACGAACGCTATTTAATTTGAGGCAAATCGGTTCAGATTTATATATAGCCCCCATACAAATGTCGTTCCCGATTTGACATTTTCCGCTCTAGAAACCCCATACTCGATTTTCTGTAAATTTGGCACAACATCTTATACTCCAACTAGAAATACATATGCAGAAATTTGGTAAGATCGGTTCAGATTTAGATATAGCCCCCATACAAATGTCGCTCCCAATTTGTCGTTTTCCGCTGTAGAAACCACATATTGTACCCGATTTTCATTAAATTTCACCTATTTCGTTCCAGATTTCAATATTTAACATTTTTTCAAACACATACATTTACAGGATACAAAAATCATTCCCGTTTTCGCTTTTTCACCGAATTAAATTGTATACGGATGAAAAGTGGAGTGTATCATAGAGTCGGCCCCGCCCGACTTTAGCCTTTCCTTACTTGTTTTACGTGTCTACGCATTCAGAGGAATATATAGACCTAATTTCATTATTCTAGGTGCAGCCGTTTGGTTGGATCAAATTTTATCCCTCTATTCCTATTTACCCCTTAAAAGTACGAATTTGGAAAAAATAATATTATATTATGTATCTACTCAATTAGAGGAATGTACACACCGAATTTCGTGTTTCTAGCTGTTGTCGTTTGATAGGTACCATTTTTATCGCTTTTTGCCACATTTCAGCCCCTACGAATAAGAATCAATTTATGGTGCATGTTTTTGTTACAGGAGGAATGCGCATATCCAATATCAAGTACTTATAAAAAGAAAAAACATGCTTAAATACGTAAAATAGCAGGGGTTATTGGGGGTATTTTCAGGTATTTTCCTTGTGAGGGACCTGTTCGCCCAGTTGCAATTCCAAGCGATCTACAACTATAAGGCTCCTTTCGTTTAGACGCTAGCGTGCTTTCACCAGACGGACGGGCATGGCTAGATCGTCTTAGAATTTTATGACGATGCATAATATATATGGGACATTCGACGACAAATCGGACAGTCGAAAAAAAATATTTTTCATTTCTTAAATTTTTTTATATTTTTTATTAACCATTAAAAAACACCTTCTTATTTTTATACCCTCCACCTCCAGGATGGGGGTATATTCACTTTGTCATTCCGTTTGTAACACCTTGAAATATTCATCGGAGACCCCATAAAGTATATATATTCTGGGTCGTGGTAAAATTCTAAGACGATATAGCCATGTCCGTCTGTCTGTCTGTTGAAAGCACGATAGTGGCCGAACGCAATGAGCTAGGAGGTTCAAATTTTTCCTAAATGTGTCTTATTGATTGAAAGTGGGCGAAATCGGCCCAGAGGGAAAATTTTTTCCCTGATAAGGACTGAAAATACCCCTAATATTTAGAGTATTTCAGCCTGTTTTTTTAACATATTAGTTTGTATTTACTTGATATTTGCAATGCGCATTCCCTTTATAGCATAAAAGGGCACCATAGAGTATTTTTTATTTTATGGGACAAAAAGGGATAAAAATTGTACTTATCAAACGACAACAGATAGAAACACGAAATTTGGCGTGTACATTCCTCTAATAGAGTATATACATAATATAAAAGTATTTTTTCGAAATTCTTACTTTTAAGGGGTTAAATGGGGATAGAGGGATAAAAACAGTACCAACCTAACGACTGCATCTAGAATAATGAAATTTGATATATAAATTCCTCTGATTGCGTAGACACGTAAAATAAAAGAACTTTCCAAAATTCGTACTTTTTGGGGTTCAAATGGAAAAAGGGGATAAAAATAGTACCTACCAAATGACAGCAGCTAGAATCATGAAATTCGAAGTAGACATTCCTCTGACTGCGTAGACACGAAAAATAAAACGTTTTTTCCAAATTCGTACTTTCAAGGGACACAATGGCGACAGGGGATAAAAATAGTACAAACTAAACGAATACAGCTAGAATGATGAAATTCAGTGTGTACATCCCTCTAATTGTGTAGATACGTAAAATAAAGAGATTGTAGATAGTCGTACTCTTGAGGGGTCAAAATTGGCAAAAGGGGATAAAAATGGTACCAACAAAATTACCGCTGATAGAATCATGGAATTCGGTGTATACATTCCACTGACTGCATAGCCACGTAAAATATATTTTTCCAAATTCGTACTTTATTTTGTTGCTTTTACGACAACAAATGGTAGAATCAGGAAGTTGTCTTATACTGCGTACGTGAGAGATAAGGTGTTTTCAAAATTTATTCTTTTGAAATTAAAATAGGATGGAAATACAGCCAACCAAACGACTGTAGCTGAAAATACACTCTCTATCCCCCAATATTTATGGTATTTATGATTGCTCCCTTATATTTACTTTATGAACAAATATTGATAGCCTTGGCTTAATAATTAAATTTCTTATTTTCATACAGTTAACATTTGTTGCGGACATTCCTCTTGTAGCTTGGAAGCACCACAAAGGAAATAAAACTTTTAGCGGGCGAAATGGGACAAAAAGGGATAAAATATGGTACCAATGATACGACAACAGCTAGAATAATGAAATTCAGTGTGTACATTAGAGCGTACCAGGTTACAAGTAAAAAAAAAAAAGTTCGCCGTACACCTTCGAATATGAAGTATTATTGAAAGGTAGTTTCAAAAAAATTTTTTTTATTTTTTTATGCCGAACGTAGGGGTCGCGCTTTTACATTTTTCTATATAACTTCTGCATTTATAAACGGATTTTAAAGTGTGATACATCGATGTTTTTGTCCGATTTTTTTGTCTTTGAAGTCATTGAGCTCAAACATGATTCATGATTTTATGCGAGCTTTAATTTTCGATTATTAGAGTGGTACATTAGGGTAGTAGCAACTGAGAAATGATGGGTAAGTACCAGAAGGGGGTGCTTGAGCTCAATGACTTCAAAGACAAAAAAATCGGCCTCGTCGAGACAAAAACATCGATGTATCACACTTTAAAATCCGTTTATAAATACAAGTTATATAGAAAAATGTAAAAGCGCGACCCCTACGTTCGGCATAAAAAAATAAAAATTTTTTTTTTGAAACTACCTTTCAATAATACTTCATATTCGAAGGTGTACGGCGAACTTTTTTTTTGAGGTACGCCCTAGTGTACATCCCTCTAATTGCATAGACACGTAAAATAGAGGGATTTTTCGAAATTCGTACTTTTAAGGGATATAATTGAAAAAGAGGGATAAAAATGGGACCTACCAAACCGCTGAAGTTGAAATCATGAAATTCGGTGTATACATTCTGACTATGAATACTCGAACAAGGGTTTTTTTCGAAATTTGTACATTTGGGCGGAGAATGGGGCAAATGGGGATATCTTTAAAATTTATACTTTTCTTATCACTTCGTCTGTATCTGAAAATGCTTCTTTCTAATGGCGACTGATTGTCGATTTTAAACAGTGCGCATAAGTATACATTATAGTTTGAAATAGTAAACAAATATAGTAATGTGCATAAAAATCACATCACAATTTTCGTAATATGGTACTGTGCTTCTATGTAAAGTCGACATCCTTTAATCTGCTGGTAATACTGTGGAATGCACTCCGTGGTGGAGGGTATATAAGATTCGGCCCGGCCGAACATAACGCCTTCTTACTTGTTTCTTTTTGTCTTGTCTTTTGCTTATAACTTCTTCAATAATGGTCCGAATTAGACATTCTTTTTTAATATTTTTTTTTTAATTATTTTCCAGAAAGAATATTCACAATGTTTTTCTATACAAATTTATAGTTAAAAAAATTTTACTTAAACATGTATTTACTCTGTAAGTTTTGAGCTTTGTTTGAAAGTGGGGCTATAATAATTACTATGTTTTTTAGTTTTTTTGAAAATTTGGAAAAAACGAATTCTCTAATCTCCACTGCTTTATCTCTTCAGCTATCTTTGACATAAAGCAATACATCGTGTTTGGTTTATTAATACTCAATAATAAATAAAGCCATATATGTAAGTATTTTTTTAATTTTACAAAAAATATATTCAAATTCAAATAATAATAATGTTGTACAATTAAAAAAAGTACATAAATATATAAGGTGTCACAAGCGGAATGACAAAGTTAGTATACCCCTATCCTCGTGGTGGAGGGTACAAAAACGAATGTTATTCTACCTTTCAAAATCAAAGTAATCGGTAGATCATTGACATATTGACATTATTTTCATCGCTAGAATACTAACTAGTTAAAAATCAATCAAGATCAAACCAATAATTCCATTTAGCTGATGACTTGCCTGTCAGTGTAACTTCTGCCAATTTTAATTAAAACTTACCAGCTCCTCATCAAGGTAATATAATTTTCACCAAGCACTCTGTAAATACTTTCGCCAATAAACTTTGTGATGGCGATGCTCTCAACAGTTGCTTCCTCAAAGCAAAGGCATCTCTTCTGTTTAACAAATACCGAAAAGTGAATAACAAATAAAACCAACATTCAAATGAAAAAAATGTTGTTTACTCGCATCTGAAGAAATACTCTCATACCCTCCATAACTATATTTATTAATTTAATGGAATAACGAAAATAAATGCATGTTTCCAGCACATACCGCCAGGGATCGAAAGGAAGTGTAGTTGATATGTGTGGCAGTGACGTATTACATATTTAGTTGTTCTTTTTTGCTGTGGCAAACATTAAGGGAAGTCATGACAATATTTAGTAGATGGAAAAAGCAAAAAGATGATTTTTGAGCAAAATCAGCTTTTCTATGGTCAACTTGACATATGCTTTGTGCAAAATACGTATCAAGCGTTGGGTGCCTCATTTTAGCCTAATCGGTTTGGCCTAAACGATATTGAGTTTGAAGATAGTTTTGAAATATTTCCCAATGTTGTTCAAACGTACAGTGATTAATTTCGCTCCACGAGATATGATACTGACTTACTCTCAAGATTTCAATGAACACCAACTATTTTCGTTATATGTGGCAGTCCCTCTACACTTCAGTACAATTCTTACGTGAATCCCCTTATTATAACGCAAGAAAAATATTCAATTTCATGTGTTCATGTCGTTTCCTTTTCCCGCGTATACAATGCTTTCCAAGACTCACACTCGTACACCCACATTCAGGCACGTCTTAACATCAACGTACAATGTAGAATGTAAGTACATACCCCAACACACACACGCACAGTACTTAGTACATTAGAGAAGTAATGTCGTTATGTTAATATGTATGAAGGATGTTTGCATGCATGCGTGTGTGTGAACAAGTACACACACACTTCAGCAGTACGGCTCGTTGCTCCAACGCCATCCTCATCATCGTTTGAATTATTTGGAGACACTTTCAAACGTTTATGGACCCAATTTCTTAATGCTCGCAAACAATGACGAAGGCAACATTCGAATATGCTTTGGAGACCATATATAAAGGGTGTTGCAAATTGCACAAAAATATAATTTTGAATAGGCAGGGTTTCAATTAGAAATTAGTTATTGATTCATAAAATCCACAGTAGCGTGGTTCATACATTTTTTGTTGGTTTTTAGCGCAAAAAATTGAGTGAAAATTAAAGAAATATATTTTTTCCGATTTATCCACAAAAAAGTTCTAAATGCTCTCTAATTTTCAAAGAGGAATTTTTATACCCTCCACCTCCAGGATGGGGTATACTAACTTTTTCATTCCGTTTGTAACAACATGAAATATCGACCTGAGACCCTATAAAGTATATATATTCTTGATCGTCATAAAATTCTAAGACGATCTAGCCATGTCCGTCCGTCTGTTGAAAGCACGCTAGCATCTAAACGAAAGGAGCTAGAACGTTCAAATTTTCTATAAATGCGTCTTATAGTCGTAGATCGGTTGGGATTGAAACGGGGCGGTATCGGCCCAAAGGGAAAAATTTTTCCCTCACAAGGACTAAAAATACCCATAATAATCCCTAATATTTTAGGGATTATATTTGTTTATATTTGCTTGATATTTGGTATGTGCATTCCCCTTGTAGCAAAAACGTGCACCATAAAGTGATTCTTATTTGTAGGGGCGAAATGGGACTAAAAAGGGATAAAAATCGTACTTATTAAACGACAACAGCTAGAAACACGAAATTCGATGTGTAAATTCCTCTATAAAAGTATTTTTTCCAAATTCGAACTTTTAAGGGGTAAAATGGGAATAGCGGGATAAAAATGGTACCAACCAAACTGCTGCATCTAGAATATTGAAATCTTCTGGTTGTGTAGACACGTAAAATAAGCGGATTTTTCAAAATTCGTACTTTTTGGGGTTAAAATGAAAAAGGGGATATAAATAGTACCAATCAAATGACCGCAACTAGTGTCATGAATTTCGGAGTATACATTCCTCTGACTGTGTAGACACGGAAAATAAACAGATTTTTCGAAATTCGTACTTTTTGGGGCCAAAATGAAAAAAGGGGATAAAAATAGTACCAACCAAATGACCGCAGTTAGAGTCATGAAATTCGGAGTATACATTCCTTTGACTACATAGACACGCAAAATAAAAAGCTTTTTTCCAAATTTGTACTTTTTCTTTTACGGCAATAATTGGTTGAATCATGAAGTTAAGTTATATTGCACTATGTACGTCTGATAATGGATTTTCATTTTTTACTGTAGTACCCATTATCTACTAATATTTATGGTATTTAAGAATATTTATTATTTATATTTAATATAAGAATATTTATTTTTTGAATTGACGTATTGGTAGCCTTGCATTATAAGCGTGGTTTAAAATAATTAAAATATTATATTTATTTATAAAATTATTTTTTCAAAATTTGTTTTGGTTTGGCTATATTAAAAAAATTAAATTTTCCTGTAATATTACTGCACTTCTACGAAAACCGACAACCTCTGTGGAATGCAACCCATAGTGGAGGGTATATAACTCTCATCCGGCCCTACGTAAAATTTAAGTTATTATAATTTCCATAGATATGTTCACTGAGAGTGAGGGTATATATGTATAAGTCGGTTTAGCCGACTGAAGTTTTCTTACTTTTCTTTTTATCTGTCAGTAAAAACTATTTTGTGTAATAGTGAAATGACAAACTAGACATCCCGTCAAATTTATGATAAGGGATAGCTAAATTGATTTTTACGTACATATGTATGTCAACAAACCCCTACGAATGTCACCGAATTGACAGTTTTCAACAATCAAATAATACTTATTTAGTTTACGTGATCACAACCCCAACAATTAATGGTGGGTCTGAAACTACCTTCCTGCACAAGTGGCGACAAAATAAATGACACTCCCTGGCAAACAACGCCTGTCCATAGTAGCCGAAAATGATAAGGGAAAAGGTAAAACAAACACCAATAAATTGAACTATGTCAGCAAACAACTACAAGCTGTCAAAAGAATATAAAATAAGCTTTCTATATATGGATACATATGTATGAATACAGCCAATAAAACAATAGAAAATCCATGTCCATGTGGTAAACATTAAGACTTTGCCCTTAAAACCACGTAAGCGTTACGTGGTTTGAACCTTTTGGCCATACACATTTTACCAATGAAGAGAAATCATATGTACAGTGACTGGTGTGCGCCAAACATAGATTATTTCCGGTGGGTCATACTTTGTGAAATATCTTAGCAGTGCTATAATAATGTAAAGCAGACGAAGGAATTGATTTAAAATTTATAAAAATATTTAAAAATAGCCATACCTTTCGCATGCGAAAACCCTTTCTTGTTACCATTTCAACATTTATGGATGTATAATGAATTTCTATCTGGAGCCGCTCTATTGGTAATATTTAAACACCTTTCTATGTTAGAGAAATGTATGAACAAAATTGCAAGTGCAAATCAGACAGAACTCTTCAAATTCTTAAATGCTTTTATTGGGGAATTGGCAATATATATTAAGGGACATTTTTTCATCTGGTTAGATTTGGGTCGTACATTTATAACTATAAGAGGTATACTTAATAATTGGTGACATGTTAACTTATTTCCTTTAGATGTTAGCGTACTTTCAACAGATGCACGGAGATGAGTAATTCGTCATAGAATTGATCAATAATATAAGCCACAAAAATATTTAATAAATAAGTAAGGAAAAGCTAAAGTTGAGCGGAACCGATTATATTATACCCTCCACCCTCTTTAGCCAAACCATATCACAACAAGGGCCGATGTGACTTACTTTATGTTTTTGGAACATAATGATATTTTGGGAGATATTTCATGCAAATCAGTTAAAATACGTGCGTAAGGAGTACAAATGGGAAGAATAAACACGGAGCCTGATCTGGGGTATTTGACGCTACTGGGCTACTTTTATTGTGCCTCCCAAACAAATGTCGCTCCCGATTTGACTCTTTCCGCCCTAGAAACAACATATTGTATCAGATTGTCTTCAGATTTGGCAAAACATCTTATATTTCCACCAGAAATAACCACGGTGAATATAGATCAGATCGGTTCAGATTTATATATAGCTCCCATACAAATTTCGCTCCCGATTTGACTTTTTCCGCTCTAGAAACAACATATTGTTTCAGATTGTCTTCAGATTTGGCAAAACATCATATATTTAAACTAGGAACACCTATGGTGATAATAGGTCAGATCGGTTCAGATTTATATATAGTTCATCCAGTTCATCCAAAATTCGCTACCGATTTGACTTTTTCTGCTCTAGAAGCCACATATTTTAGCAGATCCTAATGAAATTAGGCGAATTATCTTATATTTGTTCTATAAACAGCCGATCGGTTCAAATCGGTTCAGATTTATATATAGCTCCCACACAAACTTCACTGCCGATTTCACTTTTTCCAATCTATAAGCCACATATTTTTAAAGATCTTCTTCAAATATTTCGAAATATCTCATATTTCAACGGGAAACACCCATGGTGAAAATGGGTCATCGGTTCAGATTTACATATAGCTCCCATACATATTTCGCCCCAAAAAATTATTTTACAAATTTCGGATAGACTCTTTCCGCACCAGAAAGCACGAATTTTCACAAAATGAGCTTAACACGTTATATTTGAACTGGATGAACTTATTGTGAAAGTTAGTCGCTATATTCCATGTTTGGCTATAGCACCGATATAAATATTTCCGATTTGGCAAATTGGACCAGGTAATATTAGCCTTTGATTAGGAAACGTATAAAAATTCTTCCCGTTTTCACTATTTTACCGAGTTGAATTGTTTTTGGATAGAAAGTGGAGTATATCATATAGTCGGCCCCGCCCGACTTTAGCCTTTCCTTACTTGTTCGAAATTTGTACTTTTATGGGAGGAAAGAGACAAAAAAAGTACCAATTTAAGTATTGCGTGAAAATCGGTACTTACATTTCTCTGACAACGTAAACTTGAAACATAAATGGATTTTTCGAAATTTGTAATCTTTAGGGGGTGTGTGGAACAAAAAGGGGTTAAAAATAGTACCAACTCAAGTATTGCAGCTGTAGTCGTGAAATTTTGTGTGTCTAAATAGATTTTTTTCGAAATTATATATATGCACTTATATTGGGTTGAGGGGAACAAAAAGGGATAAAAATGGTACTAACTAAAGTTTTGCAGCTAATTTTTTCAAAATTTGAACTTATAAGGCGGTGACCGAGACATAAACGGATAAAAATAGAAGCAACTAAAGTATTACAGATATAGTCGTGAAATTTGGTATGTAAATACCTCTCACAACATAGAAGCGAATATAAATGTATTTTTGCACTTTTAAGGAGCGACACAAAAAGGGATAAAAAAGGTACCAAATGAATTATGGCTACAATATGTAATGAAATTTGATAAATAAATTCCTCTGACCATGTAGAAGTGCAATATTTCTTTTTCGAAATTTGTACTTTTAAGGGAAAAAGGGATAAAAATGTGGAACATATATGGATATCTCAAAATTTTGTTCTTATAAGAAGTATGCGGCATAAACATGGTACCAAATAAAGTACATGCTTTTAGCGAGAAAGCGAAACACATGTTGCCTATAGTGATGTGTACTTTTTGGGAAAGAGGTGCAAAAAGTTATAAAGTGGCTGGCTGTATCTAGAAACATGAGATCGATCGATATAATTTGTTCAAAACTAGATAGAAAATGATAAAAATTATACATACGAAGTGAGTTCAGCTAAAATAGTGTAGATCACAAGCACATTTATTTGACTGTGTATGAATGCTGTCTAATAGGAAATTTACAATTTACTATTTTAGATTGATCTAAAGGGTGTCCCAAGAAGAGCGCAATTTTTTAATTTTAAATAAAACACAGATATTTAGAAAAAATCGTGAAACTTTATTATATCGTAAAGTAGACAGAATGATGTTATGTATGGAACAATATATCGTACAGATGGCCGCCGCGGCTTTGCTGGCATGCACGCGATCTTTTAATGAAATTTTCAATGACCGTTTTGCATGAATGCTGCGGTATTTCATTAATGCAGCGTCCAATTTCGTCTTTTAAGGCTTGAGTCGTCGTCGGCTTATTCGCGTAAACCATCGACTTCAAAAAACCCCAAAGAAAAAAATCTAATGGTGTTAAATCGCACGATCTAGGCGGCCAATTCTGATCTCCAAAACGCGAAATAACACGACCGGGAAATGACTGATGCAGCAATTGAATTGTTTCTCTGGCTGTATGACATGTGGCGCCGTCTTGTTGGAATCACATGCCCTCCACATTCATTTCTTCAATTCTAGGCAAGAAAAAACTGGTTATCATTTCACGATACCGAACTCCATTGACTGTTTGCGCTTGACCTGCCTCATTTTCATAAAAAAAGGCCCAATGATTCCTCCAGCCCAAAAACCACACCACACAGTGACACGTTGAGGATGCATTTGCTTCTCGTGAATCACTCGAGGATTTTCCGCACCCCAAATGCGACAATTCTGCCTATTGACGAAGCCATCAAGATGAAAATGGGCCTCGTCACTGAAGATGATTTTATCGGCAAAATCAGCATTTTCATGTTGTCTCTCCAATACCCATTTAACGAACTCCCTTCGCTGTCCATGGTCAGTTGGCTTCAGTTCCTGAGTCAATTGAACTTTGTATGCATGAAGATGCAAATCTTTCGTCAAAATTCGCTGCAAAGTGGATTTGGAGACACCAATTTGCTGAGCTCGGTGTCGAATTGAGGTGGATGGAGTTTGAGCGACATCATCACGTACAGCTGCGACATTTTCGGTCGATCGACCTGGTCGATGGCGCGTTGTTGTCTTTATCCCTTAATCTCTTTACAGTTGACTCTTTTGGAGCATTATTGTGACCCCAAATTGATCGCAATTTGCGAACTGTAGCCGCGAAACTTTCACCATTTTGGTAAAACAATTTCGCAATGAGAATGCGTTGTTCATTCGTGTAGCGCTCCATTGTTACTAACCTCGTACCTTCTACTAACAAACAATAACAATTGTTCAAATGTCAAACAATGACACTTCGAATGTTGCCAGATTTAAAAATTGCGTTCTTCTTGGGACACCCTTTATATCCACCAAAAGAAAATTAAATAAATACTATGCAAAAACAGAGCCGGATAAAACTAATAACTCGCGTGCGAAGCAGCGGGTACAGCTAGTCAAAAATAAGTCCACGTGAATCTAACGACTTTTTAGTTTTTATTGTTTTGGCACCGGCATTTCTTTATTAGGACATTTTTGACTGCATTTTACAAATAAAATGTTTGTCCTTTTTATAAAAAATATATGTATAAGAAACTACAGAAAAGGAGCTACTAAAAAATAATTGTCTGATAATAACGTCCCACTGCAATTTTGAAATACAACCTCGCAGTGACTGCTTTATTATTATCCCAATCTAAAAATAATATTAAAAAGTGAACTAACAACAAAATCTATTTCAGTTCGCATGGCACACTTACTTGAAGAAAAATGAAGGAAGGAAAAAGAGTATCAATGACCAAGGGACCACTCGTTTTGATGGAGCAAAATCTTTAATCTGAGATAGATGCAGTCATTTTCAACGATTTTCATACAATGTGTGAGAGAAATTCCAATTCGTGATCTCTGATATACGATATGAACTGTATTGAATCATCTTTAATTTTATTTCTTTCATTCGTTGGTGTACAAATTGACAAAGTACCGACATCTGCAGTGGCATTGCCCTCCAACTTCACATTGCCATTGGCATTTTGTATCACCAGATAAATATTTTCCAAAGATGACAAAAAATAAATAAATAAAAGCAATATTGACTCAATTCAGACAAACAAGTGTACAAAGAAATAAATCTGTGTGAGTGTGCGTCTGTACAGCTGCATCCTGTCATCGTACCACCGCCGGAGTCATATTATCCTTGATTGAATTACATTCAATTTTTGGAAAATGTCAAACCAGCTGCGGCACTTGGATTTCAGCTGGTATTTCGTTGTTGAAATCAAAGAGATTGAAACTCAATTCAATCCACCTGTTCACACGCACACACACATTGCTTCGGGTTTTATTATTGTTTGCAAATCCAATCAATAATAAACTAAAGAGACGTTAAAAGTCAGATAAATTCAATAAAGGAGGATATTAAGAGGAGCATCGTTGATCTACTGAAAACAAGCAACTTTGAACGTCAGGGCAGCTCGGGACACATAATCGACACATTTAATGAAATATATAAAATTTAACTATTTAACTATTCATGTAGACCTAGTTGTTATATTAATCAAAAATCATTGAGATATATTTATTCTGTAACTGAACTCTGAACTGGGATTCCACCCCTCTCGCAATACTGACATTATAAGCGGAAACTTTTGAAAACTTAAAACATCATCGTTTATATTCTTTTTTGCTGAATCCTTTGTTTTAGCTGTTAAACACCATCACATTAACCCTGGGAAAACTTTCTCTTTCAACTCCCATTTAGCTCATGCATTGCATGATGATGGTACTTTGCTGGCTGAAGCCTAAAAGTATACCCCATTCGTTGTTTAACTCTTGAGCCTAAATACATTACGCCTTTTGGCATTAACATCTACGGCATTGTAGAACTCAACATCTGTAGTACTTTTTGTTTTATAAACAAATAAAAAGCATCTTTTTCATATAAGTTTTTTTTGCGTTGGAATATTTAAAGCAAAAAAAGAAAATGCGGGAATTTGCACTGTGGAATTTATGGAATTCGTAAAAGGGGATTATGTGAAGCAGCACTGGGATTATTTGAACAAGGAAAAATCGACTTAAATTTAAATGGCTTATTGTAGAAGCGGTGCAAAACCGCTTTATCAAAAACAATAGCAAATTGTGTTGTTATATTGAATGGTGCTGTACTTTTATCAGTCGAATATTCTCGTGGTACTTATTTAGCCCATATGTCTAAAGTTTATGTATGATTCAGTAGTTTTAGACTGATATTCTTCTTGGCATACACAGTAGGGTGGTCTGGAATAAAATCACATGTATAACTAAAGTGCTGTCGAGCTTAAGTACAGAATATGGACATCCAAGTACCATACAGACGGAGCTTGGAGGGCACGGAGTAAGTCTCTAGAAAATTTTGTAAAAATGATTAATGGTTGACGTCTGTCTAAAGTGTATGAATTACATCCCACAAACCACACAGCGTTTGAAAAAATTATGCAAATGCGTTTTTATACACTCCGCATTTGTTTGTAACACCCAAAAGGAAGCGAGATAGACCCATTGTTAATGATACCGATCAACTTAGAATCACTTTTTTGAATCGATTTAGCAATGTTCGTCTGTCTGTCCTTATATTCTTGTAATCAAGGTTCAGGTCGTAATTGTAGTCAGAACCCAACTAAACTTTGCACAATGAGGTTTTTAAGGATAAGGACGAACGCAACTTAATTTGAAGAAAATTGGTTCAGATTTAGATATAGCTCCCATACGAATTTCACTCCCCATTCTTCAAATCTTGCAAAATATCTTATATATCAACTAGAAACACCCATGGTGAAAATAAGTCAGATCGGTTCAGATTTAGATATAGCCCCCATACGAATTTCACTCCCGATTTGACCCTTTTCACTCCACAAACCACATATTTCAACATATTTTCTTCAAAATTGGCATCTTATAGTTCAACTAGAAACACCTGTGGTAGAAATGTGTTAGATCGGTTCAGCTTTATATACAGCTCCCATACAAATTTCGCTCCCAATTTGAATTTTTCCCCGCCCGACTTTAGCCTTTCCTTACTTGTTTTAAATATATAGCCTATCTGTATGAAGTTCCAAAAAGAGACAAAAGTTTTTATAATATTAATGGGGATATATATTTACGTTATGTGTATGGTGCCACACCCACTTTTCTCGTACCGCCCACTTTTCCAAAAATTTGCAAATTAATACTCAATGAACTCACACAAAATTTCAAGATTATTGTTGCCATTTAAGGGAATATAATTTTTAGAGAAGATGCCACGCCCATCTTTCAAATCCCGCCCATTTGTATCTTGCTTACTTAAGTGAAAACTTAATGAACTTACACATATTTTCAGGAAACTTGGTGTCATGTAAGAGAAAATACTCTATAACTGGTTTTAATTTCTTATAGGATGTGACACGCCCCTTTAACAATATCGTTCATTTTCTCCCAACTACCCAGATTAATAGTTGATGGATTCACATAAAATTGTAGAACTCTCACAGTCAAAGAAATTAATATCTATATATATTAAAGAGTTTCGTTACTGACTGACTGACTTATCATTGACCATCCCCCAGGTTTTACGAAATGCGTACTTTTAGGGGGTAAAATGGCCCAAAAAGGGATAAACATCGAATCTTCGCCCTGACTAAACGGCAGTAGCTATAAACTATATAAAATTCGGTGAGTTCCTTGCAATGGCCATGCAGACGAGCTACAAATAGGGATTTTTCGAAATTTGTACTTTTAAGAGGCGAGCGGGACAAAAAGGGATAAAAATGGTACCAACTAAAGTATTACAGCTAGATTCGTGAAATTTGGTGTGTAAATTCTTCTGACCATATAAATAGAAACGAAGTAAAATTGGATTTTTCGAAATTTGTATTTTTAAGGGGCGAGAGGGACAAAAAGGGATAAAAATGGTACAAACTAAAGTATTACAGCTAGAATCGTGAAATTTGGTATGTAAATTCCTCTGACGATATAGAAACGAAGTAAAATTGGATTTTTCGAAATTTGTACTCGGTGATAACAGTTGTACCAATTTAAGTATTGCAGCTATAGTCGTGAAATTTGGTATGTAAATTCCTCCGACAACGTAGACGCGCAAATCTAAATAAATTTTTCGAAATTTGTACTTATTATTAGCGTGCGGGACAAAAAGGGATACAAATTGAACCAACTAAATTATTGTAGTTAGAATCGTGAAATTCGGCGTGTACATTTCTCCGACCATGTAGGCGTGCAACATAAATGGATTTTTCGAAATTTGTACAAGGGATGAGAGGGGCAAAAATGGATAAAAACGGTACCAACTAAAGTATTACAGCTAGAATCGTGAAATTTGGTATGTAAAGTCCTCTGACCATGTAGAAGCGCAGTTGAACAGCCATATAAACCACAATTGTTGTCTGATTTTGAATCGGGTTTCGGATTTTTGATCAGTAATAAGTTCTCTATCAATTGGTATTAACAGATTTACTAAAAGCTTTAATCAAATTTTTTACTTTTGCCACTGATTCCTGGCAGAGGCCCCACAGCACATCGTTCTTACACTCGAAATCGAATAGTAAATTAAACACCTAATTGTGTTTTTAATTTAACATCTAAGTCAAAAATGTTTAAAGTCATTGAGTTTCTCGCATGGTTATAGTCCAGTAGCAAAAACCACAAATTTTTATCGTAATTACAAACAATATGATGATGCCAAAGGAAAAAATCGATTCAAAGAATTTCTTTGTTTTGTTTGTACTTGAACATCGTTCTTGCATTTCGATAATTTCGTTTACATTTAATTCTGATTTAATTATTTATGACATCATTTTTTACATAATGTAAAACTTCCGATTGCCATCCGTCTGATGTTGAATATCGATGAACATTTTCTCAAATTGATTGATTATCCAGAAATACGTTTAAACTAACATTGCATAAGTTCAATGATAACCAAATAATTTGAAATCACTCTATTCATATCTTATGGGAGGCCAATACGTTAATTTTTCAAACAAGAAATAGTTACACTATTTGTTGCCAATTTTCATTAAAAACTCAGAAAACACATTTAAGTCGTATAGAATTCGATTTATTCAACTCAACATCAATAAACTATTTCGAAATTGCTCGAAACAACCCAGGAAATATATGTCAACGTATGGTATTGTTTTGCATTTGCCATCCGTTGCAATAGATTTGAAATAGCCCTATTAATTCTTCGAATTTGTGGAAAAATAGATAGTTTATTAATTTTCTATTGAAACAAAACTGCTTTCAAGTCTGCTGTTGAACGCGCAACATTTCAGTTTTCAGTAAATGTTGAATGTTAATCCTTGTAAATTCTAGAATGTTATATATTTTGTAAAGGTGTAATGTGTTTAGGCTCAAGCGTTAAATAATGAATGAAGCATACTTTTAGGCTCCAACAATTAAAATACCTTCATCCTACTAAAAATGGTGGAAAGAGGAAGGCTAATATGCTGGTGCTTAACAATTGAGAACAAAGTATTGAATGCTAAATGCTAGTGAGATAAGTACTGTATCAGCTGCAATCGCTTTAATTGGGGCACTAGATCTCACTATTGACGATAATTGTGAAAATGTTAGAATAAATCTATTCAGACGAACAAAAAGTCATAACCAATTTTAATTAAATTCTAAAAGTTACCAACTATTGCATGTCAGATTGCTAGCACGTACATTCGTGGGGAAAATATCACAGAAATTAAATTCAAAAGGTTAACGAAAAAATTGTTGATTATAATTTATAGCATCACAAACAAACAACTCAAATCTCTTTCACACAAAAGAGCACGCATTCCATTTAAACCGATTTTTTATTGGCCGTATTCATGCCAAATATTCATAATACCAAGAAATTATCAAGCTAGACCGACCTTTACATACGTTCCGAAGAGGTATTAGGATTTTTAAAAATTAAATTAAAAATATCTTGTTTTAAGATTTCATATTTTTATATTAAACTAGAGTGAATTAGCTTCAAATTCGACAAGAAAGATATAATTCTATCTCCTACCACAAAAAGTTACAAATTTTTTAAAATTACCTTATGACAAAATTCATGATTTTCGATTTTTTTGAAAATCGTTGTATTTGCATTTTCCTTTTTCAGTTATATTTCCTTCCTCAAAATTACACACTCACATTTACGAACTTTCATTAAAATCGAAGAACCTAAGGAAAATGTCTGTTACGTTTCAGATATAATTAATCAGAATCATTGGTTTAGGATTACCCACCATTTTTTTATTTTCATTTTTTATATTTCAACACCTCGACTAAAAGTCAATAAACGAGTGATGTTAGGGTATCAATGATTCGATTTGACCGAACATAGCAACGTGTTTATTCACACACACATTTTTGTCCGTGTCCAGTTTAACAAAATATTGTATATTCATATTTGGCATACACTTCAATTAATAATTTTTTATCGAACTCTCTTTCCCAATTTTAATTTGAAATAAATGGAAAAGAACTGCTCGCAACAAATCTATTGATATACAATATATAGGTAGATACAAGCACATTCATATAAACATTAAGTTGGCCCCATTTGTGTGGGACGAAAAAAGTTTTCGGTGTTCTCAATTAAAAATAACGTTTTAGTTTTTTTATGAGAATTGTAGTACGAAACAGATTATACAGTACAACAATTTGTTAGTCGTTACGTTTGAACCATATGACATACCTCTGAAGCTACGGGAGAAATTAAGTTTTTTAGCGTTTTCAGTTTCTCATTTTCTCGTCCTTTTGCCCCTGCACAGGATTACAAAATTCAACAGGATACAAATATTTTTAATACTTACTCGCACCCTTTGATTCCCGTTTATATTTAAAACAAAAGATGAGAATATCTGTTAAGAATCCTTTAAACCAAACTTTTATTTTAGCTGCGAATACCCACAACTTTTTTTGGGAGCCAACTTAATATTCGTGAATTAACTGGAACGCACAAACTTTTTTGATAACGACTGATTTTTTTATTACCAACAAATTTGTGAAACACGCTTTCGGGCAAAGCAAATATGAAATCACACAGTGGCGAGAAATAAAAGTATATTTATAGAGTCATCATTTTTAGTATTGACCTAAAACATATTCTTCTACGAAATGTTTATAAAATGTATAGAAATCATTCATACATATAAAGTTTCAATGAAAAATTTATTAATTTTTTAACAATAGCTGGGAATCAAATAATTACACTATGTGACAAAAAAATAAAAATGTTGTGTCGGAGACCTTAAAAATTATTTGTTGTGTACATTGAGGGATGGTGATGTATAAAATCGACACGAAAAATGTTTAGGGATAAATTTAAAAAGTAATTGTTTTACGAAAATTCCAACTTTCTTCGAAGGTACTTTTAATATTTTACTCTTATTCTGAAAGCGGTGAATGATGGGTTCTATTTGTATACACTCCACGAGAGTATTATGTCTTTGTGCATTTGTTTGTAACCCCAAAAGGAAGCGAGATAGACCCATTGTTAATTATACCGATCGACTTAGAATCACTCTTTGAATCGATTTAGCAATGTCCGTCTGTCCGTCTGTCCATCTATTGTTGTAATCACGATACAGGTCGCAATTGTAGACGGAACCAAATGAAACTTTGTACAACGAAGTTTTTCGGTACAAGGACGAACACTATTTAATTTGAAGACAATCGGTTAAGATTTAGATATAGCCCCCAATTTCACTTCCGATTTGACTCAATTCACTCTAGATACCACATATTACAACAGATTTTCTTCAAAATTGGCAAAACGTCTTATATTTCAACTAAAAACACCTGTGGTAAAAATGTGTTAGATCGGTTCAGATTTATATAGCATACAATATATAATTATATATACCATACAAATTTCACTCTCAATTTGAGTTTTTTACGCTCTAGAAACCACATATTTTATCAGATCTTCTTCAAAACTTGCAAGATATCTTATATTTCAAGTAGAAACATCCACGGTGAAAATAGGTCAGATCGGTTCAGATTTATCTATAGCTCCTACACAAATTTCACTCCCGATTTGACTTTTTCCACTCTATAAACCACATATTTTAATAGATCTTCTTCAAATCTAGCAAAATGTCTTGTATTTCAACTAGAAACTTTCGTGGTGCAAATGAGTCAGATCGGTTCAGATTTAGATATAGTCCCCATACGAATTTCACTCCCGATTTGATTCTTTTCACTCTAGATACCACATATTTTAACAGATTTTCTTCAAATTTGGCAAAATATCAAATATTTCCACTAGAAACATCCGGGGTGAAAATGAGTCAGATCGGTTCAGATTTATATATAGCTCCCATACAAATTTCACTCTCAATTTGAGTTGTTTCTGCTCTAGAAACCACAAATTTTATCACATTTTCTTCAAATCGTGCAAAATATTTTATATTTCAAGTTGGGTATCATGGTGAAAATAGGTCAGATCGGTTCAGATTTATATATAGCTCACATACAAATGTCGCTCCCAATTTGAATTTTGCCGCTCTAGAAATCACATATTGCACCCGATTTTCTTCAAATTTAGCTTAACACCTTATAATCCAACTAGAAACACTTATACAGAAAGTGGGTAAGATCGGTTCAGATTTAGATGTAGCCCCCATACAATTGTCGATCTCGATATGACTGTTGCCGCTCTAGAAATTACATATTGTACACGATTTTCTTTAAATTTGGCACAACATCTTATAACTCAAGTAAAAAACCTATGGTTAAAGTGGGTAAGATCGGTTCAGATTTAGAATGTTTAACCAATTTTGGCCAAACTATATATATATTTCACCTATTTCGTTCCAGGTTTCAGTATAACCCCATACAAATGTCCTTTCCAATTCCTTTAACATTTTTGTCAAACACATAGATATAGACAGGATACGTTTTCTCTTTTTTACCGAATTGAATTGTATTCGGATAGAAAGTGGAGTGTATCGTATAGTCGGCCCGCCCGACTTTAGCCTTTTTTACTTGTTTACGAATTTGTTTGCAAGATCAGCCAGAATTTCAGTGAAAAATCATCAGAATGATAATTTTGTTCTTTAGTTCATAAAAACAATGAAAATTTCAAGAAAAAAAATGCTATATATGGGGCATTCCACGACAAACCGAAGAGTTAAAAAATTTTTTTTGATTTCCTCCATTTTTTTACATTTTTTAGTACCCACTAAAAAACAACCCCTGGTATACTTTGAGTTTTTTTCTGATTACTCGTTAAAAAATATAGCTTTTTAAAAAAATCGTTAAATAGTAGTTCTTTTTTCAGTCTTTTGCTCATAACATCGTCAATAATGGTTCGAATTGGATATTCTTTTTTATTTTTGACTTAATTTTCAGAATAAATATTCACAAAGTTTTTGTATACAACTTTTTATTTTTTTAAATTAAAACTTTTTTTAATTGTTTGTACTTTTCGATTTTCTCGATTTTTTTTAATTTAAACATCAATCTATTCTGTAAATTTTGAGGCTTGGTTGAAAGTGGGCCTATAATAATTAATATTTTTTTAATTTTTTGAAAATTTGGAAAACAAAAAATAAATTTAAACTTTATTTTTTAATTGTTTGTACTCTTCGATTTTCTCAAAAAAAAACTTGGTTGAAAATGGGTCTATAGAAAAGACTCTGTTGTTTATTTTTTTCAAAATTTGGAAACGCGAAAAAAATTAAAAAACATAGTAATTTGTATAGGCATAAAAGACTGAAAAAAGAACTACTGTTTAACGATTTTTAAAAAAGCTATAACTTTTTAACGAATAATCAGAAAAACTCAAAGTATACCAGGTGGTGTTTTTAGTGGGTACTAAAAAATGTAAAAAAATGGAGGAAATCAAAAATATTTTTTTTTGAACTGTCCGATTTGTCGAGGAATGCATCATTTAGTAACTAAATTACCTTAAAAACAAGGTATAGCCCATTAAAATTAAAATTTAAATCGATCAAGTATTTCAGGAGTTACTGGCGACTGACACACCTTTTTGAAAAAGTCATATTTTATTCACTGTTAAATAAACAAACTTTCAAAACAAAAACAGCTATCGATATCAAATAATATGGAATGATATGTGTAAATTTTTCTTTTCATAGTGCAGGTGAAAATTCCTTTTATTTTTCGTGAATAAAACATAATTTAAATGTTTTTAATGTCCCTCTTGAATCATTTTGGTCGAAGGAACTTCCTGGTAGGTCTTCTCCAAAATTTCTAATTTTTCAAAAAACGACAAAACGTTGTTTGCTAGAACTTTCAATCCACAAAGCACCGAAAATGTTTAGTTTATTTGTTTAGAACCATATTTTGACTACTTATTCAGAAAGTATTACAACATTTCTATGGGCAATAAAGAAGTGGCAACCATTATAAAGAGTGATTTTTTTGAGGTTAGGATTTTCATGCATTAGTATTTGACAGATCACGTGGGATTTCAGACATGGTGTCAAAGAGAAAGATGCTCAGTATGCTTTGACATTTCATCATGAATAGACTTACTAACGAGCAACGCTTGCAAATCATTGAATTTTATTATCAAAATGCGTGCTCTGTTAAGAAAGTTCATCGCACGCTTCCATTTTATGGTCAGTTTAATTGACCCACTGAAGCGGCTATTCGGGCTATTGTGACTAAATTTCGCACCAAATTTACATTGTTGGACATTAAGCCACCAACACGCTTACGTAGAGTGCGAACTGAAGAAAATATCGCAGCTGTATCGGCCAATGTTAATGATGACCATCAATTATCGATTCGTCGCCGTTCGCAGCAATTGGGCCTCTGTTACTCAAAAACGTGGAAATGCCAAAATTGGACTAAGCGGATGGACCACTTGAGGCGCAGCCGCGGTCAACATTTAAATGAAATTATCTTCAAAAAGTAAATGTCATGGACCAATCTAACGTTTCAAATAAAGAACCGATGAGATTTTGCAAATTTTATGCGTTTTTTTTAAAAAAAAAGTTATCAAGCTCTTAAAAAATCACCCTTTATTAAAAAAACCCAAATATTGGAATATATTTTCTCCACTTTGGGAATTTGGGTATTTGTTAGAAAAAAATGCAAAAACAAAGCAAATAAAAAAATCTTCTGCATGTTTTCAATAACTCGCTTAAATATCGGATTATCGGACGTTAAAGATTTAAAAAATCAAAAATAAATATATTTGAAAAAAAAAAAATCGATAACAATCTTAGTTATCGAAATTAAAAAAAAACTATCTCTTCTAAAGTGTTTAATATGTTTAGCTCATTTGGAAAAAGCAAAATAATTGGGTAAAAATTCTAAATAACTTTCGAGTTATCTAAACAAAAAATAAAACTGAATTATAGACAGCAACGGTAATATTTCCCGAAAAGTGACGAAGTTGTCGAGGTATTGCACAATGTTCCCGAAAAAGGTAGCTCCACCTAATGTGATGAAAAATGGGAAATGTGGGCTATGTAATTGGAATAACATCGCTATTGCTGTGTTGTATATTGTGGGCGACAATTTGTGGAAAATTTGAAAATACTCGAATCAAAGAGGCGTCCTCCTCTACATACACTCCCTGCGTATATACCTCGCTTTGATTACTAAACCCAGGTAGTTCATGGGAGCAATTTTGTGTAGTTTATATAAATTATACTATAAATTCATCTTCCATCGTCTTTAGCGTCAAATATAATGAATATGGTTAATAATATGGTAACTAAACCAATTTTCCGGCAGATATTCCGATTAAAGCAAATATAACATGATCTGGAAAAATTTATCAAGATCCAATGACAAATACAGATTATATAGCGGTAATAGGATGATGATCGGACGGACATTTGAAGAGGGCCTATAGCAACTAGGGGCCTGTGCCAAAACCTTGGCCTATGTAGTTCTCCTTCACGGTAGGTATTCCTAGTGGAAATATGTCATGATCTGCAAAATTTGATGTAAGGTGTAGTTTCTAGAGCTGTAATAGAGTAGAATGGGGCCACATTTGGGTTATACCACAGTATGAACACATATATTTGACTTTAATATATATTGTATATATTCGTAGTTGAAATATAATAAAATCTGCAAAATATGAAAAACTACCGATGTAAAATATGGGTCATAGAGGGGTAATAATAAAAATGGGGTCAATTTGTAAGGGCGCTACATTAATCTTGTAGATCACTTTCAAATTAGGTATTCTTAGTTGAAATATAACATGATCTGCAAAGTTGTATAGCTATCCACTGCACAATGTGGGTTCTAGAGCTGTAATAGAGTAGAATGGGTGGCCAATTTGTATGAGGGTTACAACAAAATATGGACCCATATATTTGACTTTCATAGTATGCATTCCTAGTTGAAATATAATATAATCTGCAAAATTTGATAAACTTACGATGCAAAATGTGGGTTCTAATAATAAAAATGGGGGCCATTTCAAAGGGCGCTACATTAAAAAGTGGTCCATATAGATCACTTTCAAAGTAGGTATTCTTTATTGAAATATAACATGATCTGCATAACTTTATCCAATGTAAGATGTGGGTTCTAGAGCGATAACAGTGTAAACTTGGGGCTCATTTGTATAGGGGCTATACCAAAACATTGACCTTTCAAATATACGCTTTCAAAATACGTGTCTCTAGTATAAATGTAACATTGTGTGGAAAATTTGATCAAGATACGAAGTAAAATGTGCATTTTAGAGCAGTAATATTGTAAGTCGGATGTACATTTGTATGGGGGCTACATCAACCCATGTGGACCACTTTCCCGCGAGCTGTTTCTAGTTCAAATATAACACGATACTGAAAATTTGGCCATGATCCCATGTAAAATGTGTATTCTAGAGCAATAATAGTGTAAATTATAGTGATAATTGTATGGATGCTATATCTAAATCTGAACCGAAATCGGTTCAAATTCAATACTGATGGTCCTTGGGCCAAAAAAAGCCTTCTGCCAAATTTCACGACAATCCGACTACAATTGCGACCTGTAGAGTGCGAACAAGCTTAGATGGACAGCAGACGGACAAACGGACGGACAGACATCGTTAAATCGATTCAGCTGGTGATTCTAAGTCGATCCGTATACTTAAAGATTTGGCAAAACATATATTTCCACTAGAAACAACCATGGTGAATATAGATCAGATCGGTTCAGATTTCCCATACAAATTTCGCTCCCGATTTGACTTTTTCCGCTCTAGAAACCACAAATTGTATCAGATTGTCTTCAGATTTGGCAAAACATCTTATATTTAAACTAGGAACACGTATGGTGAAAATAGGTCAGATCGGTTCCGATTTATTTATTTATTTAGCTCCCACTAAAATATCGCTCCCGATTTTACTTGTTGTACTCTATAAACCACATAGTTTAACAGATCCTCTACAAATTAGGCGAAATATCTTATATTTGTTCTATAAACAGCCATGGAGCAAATGCCAGATCAGTTCAGATTTATATATAGCTCCCACACAAATTTCATTCCCGATTTCACTTGTTCAACTCTATAAACCACATATTTTAACAGATCTTCTTTAAATCTTTAAAAATATCTCATATTTCAACTGGAAACACCCATGGGTCATCGGTTCAGATTTACATATAGCTCCCATACAAATTTCGCCCCAAAAATTTCCCATACAAATTTCGGAAAGACTTTTTCCGCACCAGAAAACACGATTTTTCACAAAATGAGCTTAACACGACTTAAACTGGATGAACTTATTGTGAAAGTTAGTCACTATACTCCATGCTTGGATATAGCACCGATATAAATATTTCCGATTTGACAAATTGGACCAGGTAATGTTAGCCTATGATTAGGAAACATACCAAAATTCTTCCGTTTTCACTTTTACCGAGTTGAATTGTTTTCGCATAGAAAGTGGAGTGTATCATATAGTCGGCCCTGCCCGACTTTAGCCTTTCCTTACTTGTTTTTTTGTTTTATTTGTGAAACACTAAAGAGAGCTAAACATTATTTAAATTAAGTAAGCTTCAGTCGGCTAAACCGACTTATAAAGAGTGATTTTTTGAGGTTAGGATTTTCATGCATTAGTATTTGACAGATCACGTGGGATTTCAGACATGGTGTCAAAGAGAAAGATGCTCAGTATGCTTTGACATTTCATCATGAATCGTCTTACAAACGAACAACGCTTGCAAATTATTGAATTTTATTATCAAAATGCGTGCTCTGTTAAGAAAGTTCATTGCGCGCTTCCATTTTATGGTCAGTTTAATCGACCCACTGAAGCGGCTATTCGGGCTATTGTGACTAAATTTCGCACCAAATTTACATTGTTGGACATTAAACCACCAACACGCTTACGTAGAGTGCGAACTGAAGAAAATATCGCAGCTGTATCGGCCAGTGTTAATGATGACCACCAATTTTCGATTCGTCGCCGTTCGCACCAATTGGGTCTCTGTTACTCAAAAACGTGGAAATGCCAAAATTGGACTAAGCGGATGGACCACCTAAGACGCAGCCGCGGTCAACATTTAAATGAAATTATCTTCAAAAAGTAAATGTCATGGACCAATCTAACGTTTCAAATAAAGAACCGATGAGATTTTGCAAATTTTATGCGTTTTTTTTAAAAAAAAAGTTATCAAGCTCTTAAAAAATCACCCTTTATATACCCGCACTCTCAGAGAACAAATATACGAAAAATAATAGGAATTAAATTTTACTTAGGTTAGGATAATTTGTGTGGAAGGTGCTAGAAGGTTCGTGGCAGATGATCCCAGCTTCCACATTTATAAAATTATTGTAAAAACATGTTCAAATATCAAGAAATAGTGGATTCCATATTCCACGTGAATGCAACTTCTATAAAGTCATTGCGAAATATCGAATTTCTTAGTTTTCCGATCATCTTTACAGAAGTTGAAACAGCTTTAATTTTACGTAGTTTTGAGTGATTTGGGCGTGAGGTACGCTTAAAGTCATTATAAAAACTTAATCATATTCCAAAAGATTGGTGATTCCGAATATCAGTGTGGAAGTTACATAGGTTTTAATTTAACATAGACATATGGGCCATTTGTGTGGGAGGTACCAAAACTAAATTTGTGGAAAATATTACCATGTGCTAAGTTTGAATTGATTCCTTACATCCATTCGAGAGTTATCGTGTACACCAGCCAGCCATGAAGCGGATTTGTTCCAAACATAGTTAGGTCTCCTTCAATGCGTTGCACTTTTTGTCTGTCCCAAGTGATAAATATGTGTATAAAAATCGCGAGATTTTTGTAAATAATATTCCTTTAGTTGTCTTCCTTAAACATAAATGCACACCATTTTTATCGAATTTCCACAATCGATAACAACGGAAGTTATCGATTTTTTTTTCAAACAATCTTCTTTATATTTTAAAATTTTTTGTTTTATTCTTTTGTGTATTGCACCATTTTAACTAACTAAATGTGGCAAATTCATAAATTCAAATCTTGAGTGAATTTTATCTGATCCTTTTAAAATATGTTTGTTTTTCCTTTTTAGAATTAAAAAAATGTGCCATTGTTTTTAGAACTTATGTAGTTTTCCTAACCAATCCCATTTCGAATCACTGTGCACCGTCCACTTAGATTGTGCCCCCGAAATGTTATTATTGTCGCTATAAATTTCAAACTTTTTTATGTCATCTCCACTTCCTTATTATTTTTTTTCTGAGCAATACAATATTTGCCCGGGCAAATAACAGGATTTACAAAATATTGGCCATAAAATCTCACCATATCGAAGCAGGCATCTGCCACAAGTTATTGTTGCTGGTTTATTGTGAGTTTATAAACCCGAAACTTTTCAAGTCTTGCCAAGCGTATGGCATGGAATGGCCAAAAGGCCAAAAGTGTTTGCTCTGCCAAATGACATTATAATGATAGGAAAATATGTGTGTGCCACATTTCTTACTGCAAATATTTATTTCGCCCCCTCCCCCATTCTCGCCCCTAACAACAACTGAATATGATTTTCTTGTGAAATTGAAAATTAGAAAAGTTTTTGTTTGGTTTCCATTAGGCTTGTCCTTTTCATGCCCTTTCGCAATACGATTTACATAGCGAATTCAGTAAGTTCAGTCCAGGCAGTAGGCAATTTATATGCAAAGTTGTTTCTCAAATCTATTTTCAATTTGATTCAAATCAAGGCGACCTCCATGGCAACAACAGGCCGTTGGGAATAGCAGTAGAACTCCCGCCCCCTCCACGCAACAATGTGTGAAGTCTTATCACAGTGTTGCCATAAAGCGGCAGGGCTTTATCAATATTGCCACTAACGAACTTATTTATATCCACCTCCTCAGCCTTGTTAACCAAAACCGAAAACCACAGCCAGTGTTCCGTGGGTTGGCATGGGAGATATCAACACACCGAGACCCTCTTCCGTGGTGCTTTCAACTTTCACATCAAATTCTGAGTTGTCTACGTAACCAACTGTTACTTGTTACCGAGTTACCCAGAGCGTCGAGGGGGTTATGGTGGAACTGAGGGTCATGGCACTCATAACACATTTAGCACAGCCTTTTATTATTGATTGATGTTTGCAGCAGCACCACCACAAATTGCGTTTTCGGTGAGAAATAATATAATTAAAACGACTCACTAGAGGTTTGAATAACGAACCCTAACATGGACCATGAAATTTAATTTAATTATTTTTGGACATTCTAAATATATATATGACGCTCGTAATAAATTAGAGTATTCTGGGTTATCCTTAAGATTTGCAAATATATTATCTACTTTATGGCTTTAGAAGGTTGAATTTACATGGTATACTTTTAGGGTTATCATGGTAATAACTCATATCATAGTTTATTCTCCATCTGTACACAAAATGCTTAACACTTTCTCATTATTTTTAAGTTATTTGTGTCTTAATTAGTTAATTTATTTAATATTAAAAATGGCAAATTTTGTCTGAGCAATTTCGAAAATCTAATATTCAGATTACTTTATTAATTGTTTGCACAAATGATTGATTGAAAACCTTGAAGACTATGTCTTTTAAGATATAATGCGACCACAAGCATATTAATCAAGTGGGCTATGAGTGAAAATGTTGTGAGAAATATGGCTACATGAAGTAAACAAAACATAACTCAAGGAGAAACAAGTAAGTAAAGGCTAAAGTCGAGGCCGACAATATGATGCACTCCCTGTGACCCTATCGTATCGAAACGCATTTTTTTTCACAGTCAAAAATATGACAACGTTTCATTGAAGTCGTAACACGATTCAAATGTTTTTTTTTTTTGCGAATTAAAATATAATTTCGATTACAATATGATATTTTTGCATTTGAGATTTCAATGCGATACCAACGCCGTAATTAAGCACCAAGTGTGATTTTTGTAGGCCATATAAATTAATCAGTGCACTATAAATTAATCTTCAATCACATTTAAAAACACTCCAACATGTAATGGACAAAATTTAAAAACAAACCTTCTGTGATCCTCTGTCATTGGAGTTTTGTTTAGGGGGGGAATATAACAAGGTGTAAATAATTTCGCCACGATTGACTGTAGAAAGTGGAATCTAGAACCGCAAATTGCCAATTGGAAAGGACATATAAACAGATGATATACCATTGCATTGCGGTCTAATTTTCATCCAGAACTAGCTGAACTCGAATGTGACGTGGAAAATAAGCCTAAAGTCCGAAATAATATATGGGTTCAGAATAGTAATGGGGTCAATCGGAGAGATATTTGTGTGGAGTCTATGAAAAACCAGTTCCCTTGTGTATGTAGGTTATATGAAAACATGGAACGTTATGTTCCATTTTTACGATGTGAAATATGAAATGATGTGGAAAATTTGATCAAGATCCGACAACAAAATATGGATGGAACAGCAGTAATGGTGTAAATCGATCGAGTAATAACCTATTGACGAGTACTGTATATAAATATAATCCAATTTTCTTCATATTCAATAGCTAACAAGCTTTAGACGGACGAACGGTCAGCATTAACTTCAAAAATTGATGGGGTTTTTCATTAATTTCCAATCACCCACTCCCCGTGGTCGAACATGTATCTTGTTCAATGTCTCAGATATTTTCCAACGCTTGCGTGAAGCATATCTCGATGTAAACTAATCCCCCGGGCTTGATGGCATTTCAAAACTTGCCCTTGATTATAAGTGCCCTTCAAGGCTATTCAGGCTCCTTCCCAGCGCGTTGAAAGGTTCACAGAAAAACTAAAATCAGATTTCAATTAAAAAATTCGCAGATTCAATTAAAAAGTTTATTGAACAAAATTCGCAAATTCAATTAAAAACTTTAATTTAAACATTTAGAGAAATTTAATTAAATAATTTAATTGCACTTATTAATAGTTTGTTTAAATTTTCAATTAAATATTTTAATTGGATCAATTAAAATCAATCAATCAATTAAACAAAATATTTAAAAATTGCAATTAAATATTTTAATTGGACCAATTAAAATTGTAATCAAAATATTTAAAAAAATTGTTGAACACAAATTCAATTAAAAAATTAATTGATTCAATTAAGACATTTATTGAAAACCAAATTTGATTTCAATAAAATGTTTGCTTGAATATTATGGTCCAATATTTTTTCTGTGTTGCAATCGTTCAGCACATCCCTAAAAAAAGTATTATTACTAGGTGTTCATGTTCTCTCTCCATTTCCATGCGATTGTAAGATCGACTTGGCTCTCCCCCTTCTCACTATGTGTGCTTATCACGAGAACAACATAAAACATCAACACACGTCAACAGCTACCATAAAAAGTTCCTCGAACAATCCACACTCAACATACAAGTGAAGACGAACGAGAACAACTTATACCCAACTTACATAGTGATACTCACAACACACACTATATTCTACAGTGAAACATAACCTACGTAAACTAAAGTAAACATTACTTGTACCGTAAACTCACAAATGAATTATCAAATTACCCAACATATATTCAATACACATTAAACACAACACTTGCATTGTAACACATACATACACACGTGCCAATAAAATACACTACCCAGAATAATAATTATAACGTTCACCGAAAATACACAGTGTTATTATTCTATGAGGGAAAGGTAAATGAGACAACACCATCTACCCCCTCTAACGCGTCTAAACACTAGGAACTACCGACCAATTGTGATTTGCTTTACGCTTTCGATGGTGATTGAGAGTATGGTTAATCACTATCTTGAGGTTAGGCATTTAGAGACCAATAATCTTCTTCATAATGACTTTCGTAAGAATCTATTGATCTACAGAAGACCTGATGACGTTCTTGTCAGAATGATTGAGTCGATCTATTCAACAGTTTGGTGATCTAGAGTCTTGATGGTGATTCGAGTTAATAGAGTAGATTTTAATGCACGTAAGACCCAGTGCTCCTTGTTGTCTCAGAAACCATTCACTAATCCGATGGTGTCGCCAATTTCTTTGAACGTTGTCGTTATTGAGCAATCATACAATCTTGATGTTCTGGGCATGAAAATACAATGTGATGATCGTTGGTTAAAACATTTATTTAAAGTGTCGAAATAAGCACTCAATTATCAAGGCTTTTGATGTAAGAAAAATTTATATCTTCTTCTGATCTTCTCAATACAAAATCATCCATGTTCACAACAGATAGATGGTGTTAATCGATTACGGTAGGATATCAATTTCTATTGCCTCTTTCTAGCTTTTCTATCGATAATTACATTGTGTTTGTTTACGCTTTAACCCATCTAATAATTGGTGTATTCCGACATCTCTAACCCTTCTGAATAGTGTTTGTTTTTCAGAACGTCAGGACGTTCGGCAGTGATACTTTCCAGGAACTATCACAGGTTTAATTAAAAACAGATGTTAAACAAGTAAGGAAAGACTAAAGTCACCACTACACCACTCCTGCGTATATATCTCGTTTTGATTACTAAAGTCAGGTGTTTCATGTGAGCAATTTTATGTACTTCATATAAATTACTATAAATTAATTATTAGTATTATTACTATAAATTAATCTTCAGTCAAATTTATCGAATATGATAAATAATATGGTAATTAATACAATTTTCCGAGTAAACTAAAGTAAATATCTGGAAAAATTGACCAAGTTCCAATGACAAATACAGATCATACAACGGTAATAGGATGAATCGGGCGGACATTTGAACGGGGCCTATAAGAACACTTGGGGTCTATGCCAAAACATAGGCCTATATAGTTCTCATTCACGGTAGGTATTCCTAGTTGAAATATATCATGATCAGCAAAATTTCATCAAGATCCCATGTCAGATGTAGTTTCTAATGCTGTAATAGAGTAAAATGGGGCCCCATTAGGGTTATACCACAGTATGGACACATATATTTGACTTTCATAGTATTTTGTTGAAATATAATAAAATCTTCAAATTTGAAAAACTTCCGATGTAAAATGTGGGTCAAAGAGGGGTAATAATAAAAATTGGGCCCATTTGTAAAGGCGCTACATTAAAAAGTGGGCTCTTACAGATCACTTTCAAAGCAGGTATTCTATACTGAAATATAACATGATCTTTAAAATGCTGTCAAGATCCAATGTAAGATGTGGGTTCTAGAGCGAAAATAGAGTGAACTGGGGGCCCATTTGTCTGGGGGTTATACCAAAACATTGACCCATATAGCTGGCTTTCAAAATAGGTGTTTCTATTCTAAATGTAACATTCTGTGGGAAATTTGGTCAAGATCCTATGTAAAATGTGAATTTTAGAGCCGTAATATTGCAAATCGGAGGTACATTTGTATGGGGGCTATATCAAAACATGGAGCCATGTGGTCCACTTTCCCATTAGCTGTTTCTAAAGGGTGATTTTTTAAGACTTGATAACTTTTTTAAAAAAAAAACGCATAAAATTTGCAAAATCTCATCGGTTGTTTATTTGAAACGTTAGATTGGTCCATGACATTTACTTTTTGAAGATAATTTCATTTAAATGTTGACCGCGGCTGCGCCTCAAGTGGTCCATCCGCTTAGTCCAATTTTGGCATTTCCACGTTTTTGAGTAACAGAGGCCCAATTGCTGCGAACGGCGACGAATCGATAATTGATGATCATCATTAACATTGGCCGATACAGCTGCGATATTTTCTTCAGTTCGTACTCTACGTAAGCGTCTTGGTGGTTTAATGTCCAACAATGTAAATTTGGTGCGAAATTTAGTCACAATAGCCCGAATAGCCGCTTCAGTGGGTCGATTAAACTGACCATAAAATGGAAGCGTGCGATGAACTTTCTTAACAGAGCACGCATTTTGATAATAAAATTCAATGATTTGCAAGCGTTGCTCGTTAGTAAGTCTATTCATGATGAAATGTCAAAGCATACTGAGCATCTTTCTCTTTGACATGTCTGAAATCCCACGTGATCTGTCAAATACTAATGCATGAAAATCCTAACCTCAAAAAAATCACTCTTTAGTTTAAAATGTACACGATCCTGAAAATGTTGTCATGATCACATGTAAAATGTGTTATCTAGAACAGAAATATTGTAAATTATAGGTATATTTGTATTGAACTATATCTAAATCTGAACAGATTTCCTCCAAATTAAATACCAATCGTCCTTGGCAAAAAAATAACTTCTGCCAAATTTCTTGATAATCGAACAGCAATTGCGTCCTGTAGAGCTTGAACAAGCTTAGATGGACAGCAGACGGATGGACGGACAAACAGACATCGTTAAATCGATTCAGCTGGTGATTCTAGGACGATCCGTATACTTAAAGGTGGTCTTGCTCGATTATTTCTTGGTGTTACAAACATTTGGTGGAAAACTAACTTATTATACCCCAGACCACGAAGTGATACACAAAATAAAAGATTTTTTTCCAAACCGTACCTGCAGCTGGAATCTTGAAATTCGATGTGTACTCTCCACTAATAGTGTGGAGGTTTATATAGCAACTAGACAAAATCGATGCATAGAAAAAATTCCTAATAACTACTGAAAGCCCTATCGCGGTAATGTAAGCATTTTTGGCTTGTAAGCGGTCGTGCGACTTCCGACCCAATTATTCACAAAAAACGAAAAACCGACCCAATTATTCACAAAAAAAACGAAAAACTTCCGACCCAATTATTCACAAAAAACGATTTTCAAACACTGTGGTGATTCGGAACTAGACGGTGCTCCCGTTCATATCAATATTACACTATTAAATTGCACACAAAAAATATTTAACACACCTCGCTTTTGCTGATTACCTAACACCGCTGAGTAAAAACCACACAGACAATTATTGTATATTTCTGGGATCGCTTTGACTTTAAAATTGGCTGCATACTTTAAGGCGCTTATGTGGTAAACACCCCATTGCTCTGAGCAACCTAAAGGAATGCCTTTCGTTTTGTTTTTCATTCCGTTGCCAGCCAACAGACCTTGAAATTTGTTACACTTTGCGCCAGCTAATAGCACCATCATTTATTAATGTCATGCCTATTTTCTGCGTATTCTTCATCATCTCCAACCACAATCTCAAGCGATTTGTTAGAATTGTATTCTATTATTTCGGGGAATTCGAGGCAATCTCGAATGAGTGTGTGGTTTCAGGTGAAACCTTCACTTCACTTTTGTTTAATGGAAACCCATGGTTTGGGGCTGAATATTGGGAAAAAAATCCCCGAAGATTTTAAAACGTTTAATGTAGAGCAGAATTCGAAATGAGAAAAATGAAAAACGATTTTTAACATTTATTTGCTTGGGGGGGGAGGTGGCTTCAGTGGTTTGAGTTAAGTTCAATAAATAGTAATGATACCTGAGTATTGATTATATTACAGAAAATTCGAAGAATGAATATTTTATAGCTGGCATTTGATCATTTTGGGCACAGTGTACATATCGACTTAGATCATGAAACGAAAAATATGTGAGATGATTTGCCAATGGATTTTATATAAAAGATGCAATCAAACCAGACCTCATTTGTTAATATCCCCCATTTGTATTAATATCCTTCTTTTGTTTTGTTCCTCTGCTAAGTTGAACTAATATTTTATTCAGGGGAGGAACTGCTCCCAAACACTGTGCACGAGTCTTGTGCGAACAGTGGAAAAATAAAAAGGAATTCCTTTAATTTTTCTCTGCTCATTTTAATAAATGGGGTTTGTCCCATTTTAATAAACACCATATACCCAGGGCGGAAGACAATTATTCTTACTTTCTCCTTCTCGGAAGGATACTAAATGCTAAGACAAGAAACTGTTCAAAACAAAATGCCACGCGAAAGCAGAAGGACCGGAGAGAACGCATTTGCATTTTTATTTTCATGGAACATTTCACGACTCAAGTAAACCAAATGTAATGCTAAGAATTTGTTGGTTATTGCACATAAATCATGGCACGCTCCATTCGGTCCAAACGAATATTTAGTGGCATTTTGCGTGTGGAAAATTCAACAACTATAATAACACTTTTGCATTGCATATTTACAGGGGTGAATGCGTCTCTGCAAGTGCGCCAAAGTGATTCACAAATTGTATATTTATTTCACTTCATTTGTTACCCCACCGATGACACTTTTAACAAAATGGGGTAGAAAATTTGTAAATTTTTCGTTTATAACAATAAACGTTTGTAACACACTTTAAGATAATTCCACGAAAATGTTTATACAATAAAAATGCAATGTAGTAGGTAGACTATTATCTGTTGAATATATTATATTGCATACTTTCGGGAGAAACTACATTTGCTGTGCTTTTGGTGAATACATCTTCATAGGACCGCCACCTCACAGAAACACTTAAAATATGAGAAGCTCTCAAGTTGTGTTCATACTTGTTTCTTACATATTATTTGCATATTTTAACATCAAAACTCGAGGAACACAGTCTGGTATTCGTCGTATTCAAATTGCTGCAAACCAGTTGAGTACGTTCAGGGGCCATTATCATATGAAACTGTACAGCATACATTAAGGAGGTACTCGAAAATAGACATAGTCGTACGCATATGCTTATGAATTCAATTATGTTGCGATTTAATAAACAAATTTTATAAAAACTTTGAATATATACACGAAATTTCGGAGATAAAAGTATGGAAAATCAGATATAAAACAAGAACAAAGTATCTAAGCAGTCAGAGGAATGTATACTGCGAATTTCATGACTCTAGCTGCGGTCATTTGATTTGTACTATTTTTATCCCTTTTTTCATTTTAACCCAAAAAAGTACGAATTTTGAAAAATCCGTATATTTTACTTGTCTACGCAATCAGAGGAATGTATACACCAAATTTCATTATTCTGGGTACAGCCGTTTGTTTGGTACCATTTTTATCCCTCTATTCCCATTTTACCCCTTAAAAGTACGAATTTGGAAAAAATACTTTTATATTATGTATCTACTCAATTAGAGGAATGTACACACCGAATTTTTATCCCTTTTTTGCCCCCATTTCATCCCCTACAAATAAGAATCACTTTAAGTTGGACGTTTTTGCTATAAGGGGAATGCGAATACCAAATATCAAGCAAATAAAAACAGACATATTCAAAAACAAGTATGGAAAGGCTAAAGTCGGGCGGGGCCGACTATATGATACACTCCACTTTCCAACCGAATACAATTCAACTCGGTAAAAAAGTGAAAACGGGAGGAATTTTTGTATGTTTCCTAATCATAGGCTAATATGACCTGGTTCGGTTTGTCAAATCGATAAGAATATTTGTATCGGGGCTATATCCAAACATGGAAAAATGTAACTAACTTTCACAATAAGTTCTTCCAGTTCAAATATAAGAAATTCGGTTAAAATTCGTCGTTTCTGGGGCGGAAAAAGTTGAATCGGTAGTGAAATTCGTATTGGAGCTATATATAAATCTGAACCGATCTAACACATTTTTACCGCAGGTGTTTCTAGTTGAAATATATGATGTTTTGCCAATTTTGAAGAAAATCTCTTCTAATATATGGTATCTAGAGTGAAATGAGTCAAATCGGGAGTGAAATTCGTATGGGAGCTATATATAAATCTGAACCGATGTGAGCCATTTTTACCACAGGTGTTGCTAGTTGAAATATAAGATGTTTTGCCAAATCTGAAGACAATCTGATACAATATGTGGTTTCTAGAGCGGAAAAAGTCAAATCGGGAGCGAAATTTGTATAGGATCTATATATAAATCTGAACCGATCTGACCCATTTTTACCACAGGCGTTTCCAGTTGAAATATAAGATGGTTTGCTAATTTTGAAGAAAATGTGTTGTTATATGTGGTATCTAGAGTGAAAAGAGTCAAATCGGGATTGAAATTCATATGGGGGCTATATCTAAATTTGAACCGATTTTCTTCAAATTAAATAGCGTTCGTTCTTATCCCGAAAAAGTTTGCTGTGCAAAGTTTCATTTGGTTCTGTCTACAATTGCGACCTGTATCGTGATTACAAGAATAGATGGACGGACGGACGGACAGACAGACGGACATTGCTAAATCGATTCAAAAAGTGATTCTAAGTCGATCGGTCTATGGGTCTATATCTCTTCCTTTTGGGTGTTACAAACAAATGCACAAAGACATAATACTCTGGTGGAGTGTATAATCATGCTAAAATATTAGGGATTATTATGGACATTTTTAGTCCTTGTGAGGGAAACATTTTTCGTTTTGGGCAGATTTCGTCCCGTTTCAATCCCAACCGATATACAACTATAAGACGCATTTATGGAAAATTTGAACATTCTAGCTCCTTTGGTTTAGATGCTAGTGTGCTTTCAACAGACGGAAGGTCGGACATGGCTAGATCGTCTTAGAATTTTATGACGATTAATAATATATATACTTTATAGGGTCTCAGGTCGATATTTCAAGGTGTTACAAACGGAATGACAAAGTTAGTATACCCCCATCCCGGAGGTGGAGGGTATACAAAGAGAACAAGTTAACTTCAAGTTTCATAATAAAAGAAGTTGTCCGAATAAGGAAAAAATAAAGTTAAAAGCTTTTAGTGTGGTCTGATTTCATTTTCTGGCAGACCTTTTTTGGGAGATGCCTATATGTGCCAGTTAGAATGATAGGGGTCTAATTCACACTTTATCCGTTCTGAGATATGCAATGGTTTATGTTTGAGTCAATAGGAAAATATTTTTCCAGCGAAGCACAACATTTTTTTCTTAGAATATCGTACTACTATATCGAACTTTTATAACAAAAATCGACAACATTAGTACCTCTAAGGAAACCACTACTTTCAGAGGATATACTGACATAGACCACTTTCATTCTTCTCAAAATTAAAAAAAAATAAACAAAACAAATTTTACTTGTATTCGCAAAAGTAATATTAATAATATTTATTAAGTAATAATATTTCAAAAACAATTAAGGAAAGGCTAAAGTCGGGCGTGGCCGACTATATAATACCCTACACCACTCCCTGCGTATATACCTCGATTTGATTACTAAACCCAGGTGTTCCATGGGACCAATTTTATGTAGTTCATATAAATATAATATAAATGCTATAAATTCATCATAAGACGAATTCAACGAATATTGTAAATACTATGATAATTAATCCAATCATTCAATAATATGATCTGCAAAACTTGATCAAGATCCAATAACAAATATAGATTATACAACGGTAATAGGATGAATCGGACGGACATTTGAAGATGCCTATAACAACACTTGGGGCCTGCGCCAAAACATGGGCCTATATAGTTCTCCTTCACGGTAGGTATTCCTAGTTGAAATATATCATTATCAGTAAAATTTCATCAAGATTCGTCAGATGTTGTTGTAAGAGCTTTAGAGGAAGCTGAGGTGATAATCCTTAAGTCTCACGTTCTCATGTTGTCCGGCTGTTATTTGCATCTTCTTTAAGGTTGATGTTAATGTTAAGGGAATGGAATGTTAATCGAGTTTTACCCCTATCCTCCACTAGGGGCGCTGCATTTTTTATGTTAACAGCCATGTTATGTATTGCTAATGGCTATTAGTTTCTTCCCTGGACCTTGGAACAATCGAAATGACTATTTTTATGTGAAAGTGTGTTCGGATGAGAAAATTGGCTGCAGAAACTCTTATTTTATGATGAAAAGTGAAAATTTGTTGATATTGAATTTTACCAGTGCGCCGGCCGGGAATCGAACCCAGCACCTTCAGATTGCAAGACGCGCACACTTCCACTGAGCTATGTCAGATGTAGTTTCTAGAGCTGTAATAGGGCAGAATGGGGTCAAATTGGGTTATACCAAAGTATGGACACATATATTTGACTTTCATAGTATGTATTCTTAGTTGAAATATCAAAAAATATAATCTGCAAAATTTGAAATATTTCCGATGTAGAATGTGGATCCTAGAGGGGTAATAATAAAAATGGGGACCATTTGTAAGGGCGCTACATTAAAATGTGGGCCAATATATGTTACTTTTTAGTTGAAATATAACATGATCTACAAACTTTTATCGGGCCTATTTGTATAGGGTGATCTATGTCTATGCCGTCAGAGGAATGTATACACAGAATTCCATGATTCTAGTTGCGACCTATTTCTATCCCCTTCTTTACAATTTACCCCTTAAAATATTGACTTTCGAAAATCATTTTATTTTACGTGTCTGTTTATCTTTTTAAATCCTTCATATTACATCGGATCTGGATTCAATTTTCCAGATCATGGATTATTTCACATAGGAACACATACTGATGAAGTGGACCATGGATACCGATTTTATACGTATTTTCTACATCACCTTATATTTCAGTTAGGAACACTTACAGCAAAGGTGGAGCATTACGAAAAGAAATTGGCACCGCTAATTATCAGTTTTTGATTTGTTTACATAATACTTCGGATTCAACTTATTACAGCCAATCAATTTTGCCATCTTCGCTAAATTTGACTAAAGATGTATTTTATTTATAGTCCTCATAAAACAACTGGTTTTTTAATCAAAACTAGGTATATACGCAGGGAGTGGTGTAGGGTATCATAAAGTCGGCCACGCCCGACTTTAGCCTTTTCTTTATTTGTTGTTTTTAAAATCGTTTTTCACAAAGATCGTCACCATTTAGGAGGTGACCCAGCCGCTGAAAAAGTCAGATTATCTTAGCCGAAGTTAAACTTGCTCACATTTAAGGTCTCTCGCTCTGCGTACCTGTTGTATATGAACACAGCAGTTGTAGCGACTATAAGCTATCCAACATTTGTTTACCTTTCATTTGTTCACCACACAAAATCTGGTGTAAACTAGTGCACCTAGTTTACAAAGGTACAACACAAAGTTTTAGTTTTCTTTGCTTAGTGTTGTGCGAGAAGTATACCCAAAGGCAGTATTTATGCTTGAAATTCAAAGCATACCTTAAGGCAAACATCTTTTCGTGTGTAGAGCGGTCTTTCGCAACAATTGTTTTGCATTATTATTTGCTTTTCATTAGCCGCATTCTTTGTGTGCTTTTTTATCTACTGTATAATTTACCAGCAAATATTTTGACTATGAGTTACGCACGGTAGACGTCCACAAGTTAATTGGGTGAGTGTATACCATTAGGAGATGGGCATAATGTAGAATGTGCATGTGGCGTAATTCAAGACCATAAGCATTGTAAACATATTTGTCGGGTTTTGAGTTATTTGAGCAGACAGATGTACACCAGAACTTTTGTTAAATACATACCAATTCATCAAAATGTACTCAAATTTAATTTAAGTATCTTTAAAAGTTGGACAATTAACTAAATATTACAGAATTTGCATCTTAAATCAACGAAGGTCGAAGGTGTTCCATTTTCTGGCATGGTATTCTGGTATGGTATTGCAGAATATTAAATTATCAGAAATTATTTGAAAAAATTTGGAAAACTGTGACAAATTTTGCATACATTGAGGAAGAGAGTTTATTCAACCAATCATATATTTTGTTATGTAAAAGACATTAGCTGATTGTTTTTATAGAATAAAAAAACATAAATTACAATTATCAACAAAATTTATAAAAAATCTATACTTATTAAAATTTAAATAAGAAGCTATGAACAAAATGTATGCTTATCTTTTAATCAGATAATACTCTAGGAATTTCAGAGTGGGCTCGATATTAATTTCTGAGATATCAGCACCACATGATTTACTAGAAATTTGGGTAGTAACTTTGCTTAGAAAAATTCTCTGAATCGAGTTCAAATTTCTTATTTACGATAATAAGATGGACCAAAAACTAAATGAGATTTTAAATGTATTCTCAATGTTTGGAATGGGTTAATATTATATAATATATTCTTGATCGTCATAAAATTCTAAGACGATCTAGCCATGTCCGTCCGTCTGTTGAAATCACGCTACCATCTAAACGAAAGGAGCTAGAACGTTCAAATTTTTCATAAATGCGTCTTATGGTCGTATAGTAGATCGGTTGGGATTGAAATAGGGCGAAATCGGCCCAAAGGGAAACATTTTTCCCTCACAAGGACTAAAAATACCCATAATAATCCCTAATATTTTAGCGTATTTATACATGTTTTTTGAATATATCTGTTTATATTTGCTTGATATTTGGTATGCGCATTCCTCTTATAGCAAAAACGTGCACCATAAAGTGATTCTTATTTGTAGGGGGTGAAATGGGGCAAAAAAAGGATAAAAATGGTACATATTAAACGACAACAGCTAGAAACACGAAATTCGGTGTGTACATTCCTCTAATTGAGTAGATACATAATATAAAAGTATTTTTTCAAATTCGTATTTTTAGAATAATGAAATTCGGTGTATACAATCCTCTGATTGCATAGATAAGTAAAATACACGGATTTTTCAAGAGTATACATTCCTCTGACTGTGTAGACAAGAAAAATAAACTGATTTTTCGAAATTCGTACTTTTTGGGGTTAAAATGGAAAAATGGGATACAAATAGTACCAACCAAATGACCGCAGCTAGAGTCATGCAATTCGGAGTATACATTCCTCTGAATGCGTAGACACGGAAAATAAACGAATTTTTCGAAATTCGTAATTTCAAGGGATACAATGGTACAGAGATATAAAAGTAGTACCAACTAAACGACTACACCTAGAATGATGAAATTCTAATTGTGTAGAAACGTCAAGGGGGTAAAAATGGTATGAACCAAATGGGCGCAGCTGGAATCATGGAAATCGGTGTATACATTCCTCTAACTGCATAGACACGGAAAATAAAAAGTTTTTTTCCAAATTCGTACTTTACATTCCTCTAACTGAGTAGATAAATAATACAAAAGTATTTTTTCCAAATTCGTACTTTTAAGGGGCAAAATGGGAATAGAGGGATAAAAATGGTACCAACCAAACGGCTGTACCTAGAATAATGAAATTCGGTGTATACATTCCTCTGATTGCATAGATAAGTAAAATACACGAATTTTTCGAAATTAGTACAATGGTACAGAGGGATAAAAATAGTACCAACTAAACGACTACAGCTAGAATGATAAAATTCTAATTGCGTAGAAACGTCAAGGGGGTAAAATGGTACCAACTAAATGGGCGCAGCTGGAATCATGGAATTCGGTGTATACACTCCTCTGACTGCATAGACACGCAAAATAAAAAGTTTTTTTCCAAATTCGGATTTTTTTACGGCAAAAATTGGTTGAATCATGAAGTTAGATTATTTTGCACTATGTACGTCTGATAATGGATTTCAAAATTTAAAATAGAATGGACAACCAACTGTAGCACCCACTATCTACCAATATTTATGGCTTTGAAAATATTTTTGAAAATATAAATATAAGAATATTTATTTTTTGAATTGACGTATTTGTAGCATTACCTTATAAGCGTGGTTTGAAATATTAATATTTCATTATTTGTATTTGTTTTGGTTTGGCTATATTAAAAAAATTATATTTTCCTGTAATATTACTGCACTTCTACGAAAACCGACAACAGACCTCTGTGGAATGCAATCCATGGTCGAGGGTATATAAAGTTCGGCCCGACCGAACTTAACGCCGTTTTTACTTGTTACCTTTCCATTTGAAAATAGCAGAAAAAGTTGCCATTTACCCGTGATTGCTCATTTCGGACAAAAAGAAAAATTAATAAAAAATCGCCTAAAATCGAATTTGAGAAATTTTAAAATCATTGACTTATATTATGTTTTAAACAGTACAGTACAGATAACACACACATAACGTTGGTAGAATACACTACTCAACAAAATGAAAAAAATTTCATGTACTCCGGATGCGATAATTTTTTCTGTGTAGATAACCTTGACATGAGCTCGAAAAACGCAATAAAAAATTTTAGGTATTATAAGTTAGTTTCGCCCCAAATGTTTGTAACACCAAGAAATAATCGAGCTAGACCCACCTTTAAGTATACCGATCGGCTTAGAATCACCAGCTGAGTCGATTTAACGATGTCTGTCTGTCCGTCTGCTGTCCATCTAAGCTTGTTCGCACTCTACAGGTCGCAATTGTTGTCCGATTATCATGAAACTTGGCAGAAGTTATTTTTTCTGGTCAAGGACCATCGGTATTGAATTTGGAGGAAATCGGTTCAGATTTAGATATAGCCCCCATACAAATGTCGCTCCCGATTTGACTTTTTCCGCCCTATAAAGCACATATTGTACCCGATTTTCTTTAAAATTGGCACAGCATCTCATAATCCAACTAGAAACACCTGTGCAAAAATTGGGTGAGATCGGTTCAGATTTAGATATAGCCCCCATACAAATGTCGCTCCCGATTTGACATTTTCCGCTCTAGAAACGACATATTGTACCCGATTTTCTTTAAAATTGGCACAGCATCTCATAATCCAACTAGAAACACCTGTGCAAAAATTGGGTGAGATCGGTTCAGATTTAGATATAGCCCCCATACAAATGTCGCTCCCGATTTGACATTTTCCGCTCTAGAAACGATTTTCTTTAAATTTGGCAGAACATCTTATAATCCACCTAGAAACACGAATGCAAAAATTGGCTAAGATCGGTTCAGATTTAGATATAGCCCCCATACAAATGTCGCTATCTATTTCACTTTTTCCGCTTTAGAAACCACATATTGTACCCGATTTTCTTTAAAATTGGCAAAGCATTTTATAATCCAACTAGAAACACCTGTGCAAAAATTGGGTAAGATCGGTTCAGATTTAGATATAGCCCCCATACAAATGTCGCTCCCGATTTGACATTTTCCGCTCTAGAAACGACATATTGTACCCGATTTTCTTTAAATTTGGCAGAACATCTTATAATCCAACTAGAAACACGAATGCAAAAATTGGGTAAGATCGGTTCAGATTTAGATATAGCCCCCATACAAATGTCGCTCCCGATTTGACATTTTCCGCTCTAGAAACGACATATTGTACCCGATTTTCTTTAAATTTGGCAGAACATCTTATAATCCAACTAGAAACACGAATGCAAAAATTGGCTAAGATCGGTTAAGATTTAGATATAGCCCCCATACAAATGTCGCTCCCGATTTGACATTTTCCGCTCTAGAAACGACATATTGTACCCGATTTTCTTTAAATTTTGCAGAACATCTTATAATCCAACTAGAAATACGTATGCAAAAATTGGGTAAGATCGGTTCAGATTTAGATATAGCCCCCATACAAATGTCGCTATCTATTTCACTTTTTCCGCTTTAGAAACCACATATTGTACCCGATTTTCTTTAAAATTGGCAAAGCATTTTATAATCCAACTAGAAACACCTGTGCAAAAATTGGGTAAGATCGGTTCAGATTTAGATATAGCCCCCATACAAATGTCGCTCCCGATTTGACATTTTCCGCTCTAGAAACGCCATCTTGTACCCGATTTTCTTTAAATTTGGCAGAACATCTTATAATCCAACTAGAAACACGAATGCAAAAATTGGCTAAGATCGGTTCAGATTTAGATATAGCCCCCATACAAACGTCGCTCCCGATTTGACATTTTCCGCTCTAGAAACGACATATTGTACCCGATTTTGTCTAAATTTTGCAGAACATCTTATAATCCAACTAGAAACACGAATGCAAAAATTGGCTAAGATCGGTTCAGATTTAGATATAGCCCCCATACAAATGTCGCTCCCGATTTGACATTTTCCGCTCTAGAAACGACATATTGTACCCGATTTTCTTTAAATTTGGCACAACATCTTATAATCCAACTAGAAACAGGGATGCAAAAATTGGGTAAGATCGGTTCAGATTTAGATATAGCCCCCATACAAATGTCGCTCCCGATTTGACATTTTCCGCTCTAGAAACGACATATTGTACCCGATTTTCTTTAAATTTGGCAGAACATCTTATAATCCAACTAGAAACACGAATGCAAAAATTGGCTAAGATCGGTTCAGATTTAGATATAGCCCCCATACAAATGTCGCTCCCGATTTGACATTTTCCGCTCTAGAAACGACATATTGTACCCGATTTTCTTTAAATTTGGCACAACATCTTATAATCCAACTAGAAACAGGGATGCAAAAATTGGGTAAGATCGGTTCAGATTTAGATATAGCCCCCATACTAATGTCGCTCCCGATTTGACATTTTCCGCTCTAGAAACGACATATTGTACCCGATTTTCTTTAAATTTTGCAGAACATCTTATAATCCAACTAGAAATACGTTTGCAAAAATTGGGTAAGATCGGTTCAGATTTAGATATAGCCCCATACAAATGTCGCTCCCGATTTGACATTTTCCGCTCTAGAAACGACATATTGTACCCGATTTTCTTTAAATTTGGCACAACATCTTATAATCCAACTAGAAACAGGGATGCAAAAATTGGGTAAGATCGGTTCAGATTTAGATATAGCCCCCATACTAATGTCGCTCCCGATTTGACATTTTCCGCTCTAGAAACGACATATTGTACCCGATTTTCTTTAAATTTTGCAGAACATCTTATAATCCAACTAGAAATACGTTTGCAAAAATTGGGTAAGATCGGTTCAGATTTAGATATAGCCCCATACAAATGTCGCTCCCGATTTCACTTTTTCCGCTCTAAAATCCACACATTGTACCCGTTTTTCTTTAAAATTGGCACAACATCTTATAATCGAATTAGAAACATCTATGGTGAAAGTGGGTAAGATAGGTTCAGATTTAGATATAGCCCTCATACAAATGTTGCTCCCGAATGTTTAACCGATTTTGGCCAAATTTTACATATTATATTTCACCAATAAACAGACATGGTGAAAGCGGGTCACATCGTTCCAGGTTTATATATAACCCCATACAAATGTCCTTTCCGATTTAACATTTTTTGTCAAACACATACATTTACAGGATGCAAAAATCCTTCCCGATTTCACTTTTTTACCGAATTGAATTGCAATGAGAATTGTTTGGGTGATGTCCATATGTCCATACTTTGAAATGACTTTGGTATACTACTGTATAATTTGTATTTGTCTGTCGGACAATTAGATCAATTACCATATTATTTATCATACTCGTTAAATTTGACTGAAGATGAATTTATAGCATATAAATTATATGAATATAATTTACATATATAATTTGTATGAACTACATAAAATTGCTCCCATGAAATACCTGGGTTTAGTAATCAAAGCGAGGTACATACGCAGGGAGTGGTGTAGGGTATTATATAGTCGGCCCCGCCCGACTTTAGCCTTTCCTTACTTGTTTTTTTTTTTTTAATTTTAAAAATTTTTTTTTGGTTAATTTGTTTCGTCCGGCATAACTCGGGAACCACTAGCCCGATTTAATTGAATTAAATTTTAAAAAAATTAAAATTACAAATCCCTTAATCTGTTCATATATTGTTTTCCTATACAAGCAACAGTTTCCAAGTTAAAAATGAATATATAAAGGAAAAAACTTATTTTTTGCCTAAAAATTTAAATTTTTTTTTTTTAAATCCATAAAAAATCCAAAATGAAAAAAAATGTCAAATCTTATTACTTTTACGTAAAGTCACATAACCTATGAGCAAAATGAGACAAAGATCATGAAAATCGATGCACGCGTTTCGCTTTTATTCGCAATTGAGTAAAGGTATGAATTTCAAAAATTTGCTCGACTATGCACAACTTTGTCTATGGTAAGGTTTTTTCTTTTTTTTTATTCTCAGAATTAACAAAACGGAATAAACAAAGGGTTATTTAATTTTTATGATTGCGTAAGCAAAGTAATAAACGCTAATAAATGTGCATGAACAATTAAAAGGAAAAAAGGAAAGGGGACTTTTTTAATTATTTGGGTTTTCCGTTGGCTACCTGTATGATTTTTTTACAGAAATGCAACCCACATTTAAGGGTGGTCATTATTCGGAAAATTTAAGACTCACACATGGTGAAACAGGTATGTAGCCACCGTAAAAAAATATACACCCATTTATAAGTACCTGTCAGTAAAATACTAAACAATACACAGTATAAATAGGTCTTCATTGATCGATTTTACTCATTCAACAAGTGTCGACGAACGCGATAGTTAAAATGAGCAAACGTTCGCGAGGATTTGAATGCAATACCAATCCAAGTAATTTTTGTTACATGTGCGGAGAATACGTTTCTGAAAAAAAAACAAGCGTTGTTTTTCACCTAAATTGAGAGATTCATTTGAAGAGAGCTTCAATTTAAAGGTCTCAAACATAGATGAGCGGTGGACACCAAGTGCTCTATGTCCAAGATGCTACGTACAGCTAGCTGACTCAAGGTAAGTGTAGATTACGAAATTCAAGAACATATATAACTTATTATTGAAATTCTTTCAGACGACAGCCGAGAATCATCATGCCAATGCTTTGGAGAGCTCCGCTTTGCCATGTAACAGATTGCTACTTCTGTCTTAGCAAAAAAACAGGCGTGGGAAAAAATATACGATGGACTTACGCTGCTGTTTCAACAGTGAATTTTCCAGTGCCATTTTCCGAAGAACCAGTGGACCCGCAACCGTCCGTTTCAAGATGGGCATCTAATAATGAGGCGATACATCCGACATCATATCCGGAGACAGTAGAAACCACATCAGAATGCGAGTCAACATATACATTGCATGGAGGTCAACGCTTATGTTCCCAAGCAGAACTGAACGATTGGGTTAGAGAATTGAAACTCTCCAAGGAAGATGCAGAGTTGCATGCATCGCACATGCAACAGTTCGGTTTCTTGGCTCCTGGTGTGGTGACAACAATCTACAGGAAGCGTCATGAACCATACGCAAGGTACTACACAAAAAAAGACAACATCTGTTTTTGTAAGGACATTCCCGGATTATTTGGTGAACTCGGGTACTCTTACGATCCAGGAGAGTGGCGTCTTTTCATCGACAGCAACAAGCAGAGCCTTAAAGCAATTTTACTGCACAACGGCAACAAGAAACCTTCGATTCCAATTGCTCATGCCGTTGACACCAAGGAAACATACGAAGTCATGGACAATCTACTAAAGTGCCTTAACTATGAGAGGCACGATTGGAAAGTTTGTGCCGACCTTAAGGTTATCGGTATCCTTTGTGGATTACAAGGTGGATTCACAAAGTACTGTTGTTTTCTCTGCCTTTGGGACAGCCGCGATCGTCAACATCATTACACCAGGAGGAGTTGGACAGAAAGAGTTAACTTCATCCCCGGCAGCGACAACGTGAAATATACACCACTCATAAAAAAGGAAAATATTTTTCTCCCACCTCTTCACATAAAGCTCGGACTCATAAAAAACTTCGTGAAAGCTATCAACAAAGATGGCGAAGCGTTCGCCTATTTAAAAACCATTTTTCCTCACCTTTCATCGGCAAAGATTAAGGAAGGCGTTTTCGACGGTCCGCAAATTAAAAAGTTGTTGCAAGACCAACAGTTTGAGCACATTTTATCACCAAATGAAGCTGCAGCTTGGAACTCATTTCGGCAAATTGTTTCCGGATTTCTTGGAAACAACAAAAGCTCAAATTACAGAGAGATCGTCGAACAACTACTCCAAAATTATAAATAAATTAGAGCAAATATGTCGCTTAAGATACATTTTCTACACTCGCACTTGGACTTCTTTCCGGACAACCTGGGCGATGTGAGTGACGAGCATGGTGAGCGTTTTCATCAGCAAATGAAAGAAATTGAGCACCGATACCAAGGATTTTGGAACGAAGCTATGATGGGGGACTATATCTGGTTCCTGATAAGAGAAACAGACCCACAACAATATAAAAGAAAAGAAAAAACCTTACCATAGACAAAGTTGTGCATATGTCGAGCAAATTTTTGAAATTCATACCTTTACTCAATTGCGAATAAAAGCGAAACGCGTGCATCGATTTTCATGATCTTTGTCTCATTTTGCTCATAGGTTATGTGACTTTACGTAAAAGTAATAAGATTTGACATTTTTTTCATTCTGGATTTTTTATGGATTTTTTAAAAAAAAAAAAAATTTAAATCTTTAGGCAAAAAATAAGTTTTTTCCTTTATATATTCATTTTTAACTTGGAAACTGTTGCTTGTATAGGAAAACAATATATGAACAGATTAAGGGAATTGTAATTTTAAATTTTTTAAAATTTAATTCAATTAAATCGGGCTAGTGGTTCCCGAGTTATGCCGGACGAAACAAATTAACCAAAAAAAAATTTTTTAAATTTAAAAAAAAAAAAAAATAAAACAAAAACCAAACGAAAAAAAAATTTTATTGCGTTTTTCGAGCTCATGTCAAGGTTATCTACACAGAAAAAAATATCGCATCCCGAGTACATTTTGACTGTTGACTAGTGATATTAACCACCCAGATAATTTTAAAGACATGATCAAATATAAAGTCATAGTGGATTTCAGGCACAGTTTTAAAGTTATAATGAATTTAATTTTAACAGGGATTGAAACAATTATGTCACAGGAACTAGAATGGGCGTGGCTAAAGCATAAATATATTTTAGGTTTAAAGTGATTATATAAACATTGACTCGAACAGCATAAAATGACGTGAAACGAATTTTGACCAAACATACTATAATTCATTTTCAATTCCGCATACGACTGTTGAAAAACGAATATATTTTGCTATGTATTAGCGTATGTTCTTTTAAACTCAAAAGCTACTATTCGATATCGCACATTGTCAACTTTTGTTGACAATTCCAACAAAAAAATAAATCCCAACAACGACAACATCAGAATTACAATCAAGTGCCATTAATACTACATAATTGGCCATTTGTTTGTTGGTGCCACATAAAGCTGTCCACTGCTTTGGATGAGCCATCAATTCAGCCTCCACCACCCACCCACTGTGGAACAGTGGAAACGTCAATGTACCGATGACTGTTGTTGGCCTCTCAAGCACACCTGTTCCACTGACTATAACTAATGGCCGAACTAGAGCAACAATGCTAAACCACAGGTTAATCGGACCACTTATACAAAACATTCGAAAGCATTTGTATGTGTCCTGGTTATCTCAACTGTAATCGGTTGCCATTTGTGGACAACATTTGGATGGAGAAGAGTGGCCGTAATGTCCCCATAAATTTATGCTGGTTGCAGGGGCCACACTATTGTGATTGTTGTGGTGGTATGTGGGCTGGTATTTATTTATACAACAACTATCACAATATACATATGGGACAACTATCACAATTAGGGTTTGTAAGGTGGGGGAAATCCAGAGCTGGTTTAATTCCACATAATTTTAAATTCTTGTGGAAAATATTCGAAAGCTTTGTTTCTGTTAAACTGCTGATTATGGTCATGAAGTATGAGTTGTCTCGCATCCATTTATTCTATGATATGGCTTCGTGTAATTTTGTTTGCCCTAATAGTTTTCCAAGAACTTTAATATCAGATATATTTATTTTTAAATTCTATGCTACAAAGTTTAATTTTACTGGGAATTACCCATATGCCAGGTATCCCGACAACTTTTTCATGGACCATGAACAGAATTTTCTTTTTGTAATACTTTTTTGACTATTTCCGTTTGGCTGGCTCTCTGAATGTGTTCTATTTTGATAGCTGATAAGTGTTTTCCATTTGGCTGATGTTGCAAGCCCAATGTAACCTTGAAATGATAGTCATGTGTCACTGTCACATCAGTATTTCTATTTCTTTTTTTGTTAGAAAAAATATATACATTCTTACGTACATATGTATGTATCTCTGCATGTGAATTGAATGCTCTCATCACAATGATAAATGATTATTGCTTTGGTACTACGACTGAGATATGTGGGTATGTATGTGTGTGATGACATGCGATAAAGTCCACAAGTTCAGGATATAGCAGACCTCTGGGTGACTTTTATTTGGAAGGAATGAAAGGTGTGTGTTACTGCAACTGTTATGCGTGTCACGCTTGACTACACCTGACATTTAATTTGGCATTACATTCATAGAAACACACAATTGCGAACGTTATTTTGGCTAGTCAGCCAGACAGTGTGTAAGTTTGTTATGCAGTAGGTGCTGTGACATAATAATTTCCGGTTCTGTATGGGTATCCTTGTGGGAGAAAGTCATATCTTTTTATTTGCCACAATTCTAAGTAAAAGGATATCTTAAAGAAGGTTAAATTGGCATTCGCTTCAGTTATAATGTTATACAATAAATAAATATAAATTTATAAAAATTCCCTTCCATTTAATGAAGGGAATAATATTCATCGAGGATTATATAATAGGGTGAGTCTTTTGGTGCGATTTTAGGCTTAGCTATCACATGATAGCCGCTGATATACATTTTAAGAAGCCATATCTATGGCGATTTTTTAAAACTTATTTTCTAAATAATTTCAAATGTTCCACATCAAACCTCAGTTGCAAAACTATACGCGATCAAAACTATTTTACATTTTAATTTTTCAATTTAAAGAAACAATACACCAAAAACAAGCGAACAACTTCAGATTGAAAAATGGTTTTCCTAACAAGGATACTTTCAGTCCTAAACAAAGTTATTGAAAATTTGCTTTATAAAAACTTATTTTTTCTTTCTCATAAAAAAGCATATTGAAACATTATCAAATCATCCGATTTGTAGAGAAATCCTCTTGGTGATCAATGAATCAGTGATAATACCGAATATAATATAACCCCAACATTCCATTCGCTCATCATTCAATCCATCACCCTACCTCCTAAATCCTTTTTCTCCTATAATACTTATGGAAATCCCAATGGGACGAATTTAGTTGGCATCGAATGAAATCGTCGGTTGTACTCAACCTGTAAGAAATAAAAATTAAATCAACTTATTTTTTAAAGTTAAGAAGTTTTTTGAAATATAATATCTTCTTAAAACAGACAACACATTTATATTTTGAAGAAATTTAAAATGGAATTATCTTAAATATTAAAATAATGTATTTGAAACATTCTATTCTGTTATATTTACTTCATATAAATTATATGTGGTAAATTACTATATTAAAGGTAAAAGATTTGTATTGCCTATAGGGTTTGGGGTTTCCCGGACTTTTTTCATTTCCCGGGAAAACGGGAATGGAAAGTTTCATTCCCGGGAATCCCGGGAATTCCCGGGAAAAAATAATTTTTTTAGGTATGATTTAAAATGTCAACATTTAGTAACTGGTGTGTTATTTTAACCTATTAACGCCCACCATACACGTCCGTGCACACTATTTGAAGGTTTTCGTACTTTTTGATAGCTTTTAATATGAATGTATTTCCTGATTATTAAACTATAGGAATTTACTAATCTCATAAGGTTGCTGCCAGATTTTCTTGTTGATTGATTTAAGAAAAAATGGATAAAAATGTTGTTTTTATTGTATTATACAGATTATTTTTTATTTTACATATATTTTACTCTAGAATAATCGTCATAATTAAAGTCGTCATAAAATTGGACATTTAAATCGCAGTCTCAAGTGACTATACTAGAATCAAAATTTTAAAATGATTAAGGAAACAAATAACTCGGAGATTGTCATGACGAAATTAAATTAGAAGATTCATATAAAAAAATTACAGAAACAAAGTAAAATATTCTAAAATGTAAAAGTAATATAAAAAAATAATATTAAACAAATAATTAGGTCTTACAAAGGGTTATTTAAAATACCATATGATATATTTCTATTCATATTTGATTTTTCTTGAAAGTTTCCAGGTGAAAAATTTTAAATGTATCCGAATTTTTAACAATTTCTTACTGGTTTCATATGTAAAGTAAATTGTTATTTAATAAGATGTTCACCTTTTATTTTGTCGATTCTTCTAAGAAAACAAGAAATTTAAAGTATAACCAGCACGACATTAAATATTGACATTATGTCAGCCATAGTATTGTCGGTATGATATTCTTGTTTCACAATAAAGATCATGCAAATATACTCACAAAAAGTTTGTATTCCCCTAGTTGTGTTTCGCAAAAAATGGGTACTTAGCGAATTTAAAATGTTCTGTTTGTAGTAATAACCAAATACCCATTATTATTGTCAGCAATGTATATATATGAATTTGAAATGTATCTAACATTTCTAATTTATATTAATGCTCAAAATAATCAATAAAATATTTATTTAATATTTCCCGTATTCCCGGGAAATCAAAAAATTTTTCCCGGGAATTCCCGTCCCAAATTTTCCGGGAATTCCCGGGAAAAACGATTCGGGAATTCCCGGACCCCAAACCCTAATTGCCTAGTTTACACATAATTTAATTGAAAGTGAAATTTGTTAAAACATGGTGAAAAAATGTGCTGAATTCTCACGGGATACGGGAACGGAATATATGCAAATTCCCGGGATTTTTTCCGCGGGAAATCCCGTGATGCAAGCCCGAGTGTGTACACCAATCTCATCAAATTCGAAAAGAAAATTTTCACAATTTTTACATTTTAGGGGAGACGTAAAGGGATACAAATGGTACCAACCAAATGGCTGCAGCTAGAGTCATGAACTTTGATGTATAGCTTCTTGTTGCACAACAGGATTTCTTTAATTCGTACACTCAGAAAAAAGTGAACCCTATAATGAGTTAAAATGAACTATATTTTAGGAAAATTGTACTACGCATAGCTCTAAAGCATTATTTCTTAATATCAAGTTCAAACTTTTACTTGAAATAAGTATATGATTTGAACTTGATTCTAGTTCAAGTTTCCTCAAATCAAGTAAATATTTACTTCAACTGAGGAAAATTGCAGTAAGTTTTTCCTCTAACTAAGTAAAATTTTGCTGAAAAATTCTTGAATATTAGTAAAATTTTCCTAAAACTAAGTAAATGTTTACTTCTTAGTATTTACTTAAACTGAGGACAAACTTGCTGATTTTTTTCCTAAAAACAAGTAAATTTTTAATATTTTTTGAATACTTCCTCATATGCCAAATTAGTTTTTACTAGTACTGATTTTGCATTTGACCTCAGTAATCTTTTAATGATATGTGTTTATACTTCCAACACTATTATGACCGGGATCCGCACATTTTATTAGAAAAATCTGTTCGTTAGCCTAAAACACCATCTACTCTATTGTACTCTTAACATAAATTCCACTACGGGTATATATTTATGAACTTCAATTCCACATAAAGCTGTCAACTGAGGAAATTTTTAATTGATTCAAGGAAAAAGTGAACTCAAACTAATTCAAACAAATGATTTTGCTTCAGAATATGCAAAACTAAAACAAAAAAACGTTTCACGATACCTCTGCCATAAAGAGTTGAGCAATTACTCCATGATTGATGCGAACGCAAGATAGGGGTCTCCGTAGGTGGTTGTTTAGAATAATACTTGCTGTATTTAAGAAATAAGTCTCTGTAAACAACTGAGAATTGCTTCTTAGATTAATATTCAAGAATTTTCTAAACAATTTCAAGTTCATTAATATGGATGAAAAACATTTTAGTAAACAAATTAACTTAATTTTATCAAAAAACCCATTTTTAGTAAAAATTTCCTTACGGGATTTTGCCCATACAAAAATTTCTTAATATTTTTCTTACTTAAAACTTTGGAAAATTTCTTCCAGTATTAATTTACTCATTTGGAAAAAATTCGTATTAGATCCAATGAAGTTTTTAAAGTAAATTTACTACCCTATTTCTAATAAAGAGTTGCCAACAGTAAGGCCAACATTTGTCATTCATATCTATATAAAGGGTGGTTAAATTGTAAGGGCCGATGTTTTTTCTGCATTTCCTGTGACATTTCTCACTTTCAGACTAACTCAATTTGAACCATAGAAAGATACACAATCGAGCAACGCGTTATAGTTATTCAGACTTATTATGAAAATGGGCGTTCAAATCAAAATGCAAATGATCAATTTTCGAAGAAAATCATCTGCAGTGATGAGGCACATTTTCACCGCAGTGGATTAGTCAATAAGCAGAATTGCCGCATTTGGGCGAATGACAATCCAAGAGTGATTGTCGAAAAAACAATGCACAGACCCAGTGACTGTTTGGTGCGGATTATGGACTGGCGGCAACATCGGACCGTATTTTTTCCAAAATGAGGCCGGTCAGGCAGTTACTGTGAATGGTCTTCGCTATCGTGAGATGATAACGAACTTTTTATGGCCCGAATTGGAAAATTTGGTGCCACTTGCAACGCAGCTACCGAAAGAATGGCTATTTTGCGCGACAAATTTAATGACCGTGCTATCTCACGTGGAGGCGATGTCAATTGGCCGCCAAGATCATGCAATGTGACGCCGTTGCACATCTTTCGTTGAGGCAACAACAGTTCAGGAGCTAAATGATGAGTTAATTCGACACATTAACGGCAGAAAACCTCAATTATGTCTCAGCGTCATCGAAAATTTAGACCATCGTATGGAGGTGAGCCTCCGTGGTCGCGGCGGACATATGGCCGATATTTTGTTCCATACATAATTGAACCATACCAATTGAACAGAGGAGACGTTGCGGGGGGGGGGGGAAACTCTGCAATAATTGCTTGGTTAGAGAAATAAAACGAGAAAGATAAAAAACCAAAGAATTAATTGTTAATTCAAGAGATAGAGTTTATTTCGTAGCTCACCTTCTGAGTGTTGATAGAAAAGAGAGAGTTCATTTCAAAATATATTCTTAGGAAACTTATCAAATTCGTATTTTGTAGTTTATAATATTTAGTACAATATTCAAATCGATTTTCCTTATAATTCACAGTAAGGACGTACATCGATGTACTGTTCAAATATATCAATTCGTATGTTGTATTTTACGATGATTCACAATAAAAGTAATTATAATCTATTTTATTTGAACCTATAGTATTCAAAAACTTAAAGAGTTACGTTATTGTAATATTGTCTAAAATACGATTTTATACACCAATATTATCATAATAAAAAGAAATGACAATAATTTCCTAAATAATTTGTGTTTTATTCAAAATCAACATCGGCCCTTAAAATTTAACCACCCTTTACATTAGAGTTGTCGATGTTCTGACAAAATAAAAGATTGGATTGTTCTTGGAGTGTTCATCCAAAATAAAAATATTTTTTTAGAATAATATTTGAAGTACTTAAAAAGAAAGTACTTGAAACGAAAGAGAATTGCTTCTTAGACTATCGTTCATGTAGTTTTCTAATCAGATTGAAGAAGTTTTTATAAGTTCATTAATACTTGAATGTATAAACTAACTTTATTTAAAGGGATAAACCTATTTTTAGTAAATATTAAATGGATTTTTTTTTATAAAAAATGTTCTTCATTATTTTCTTTCTTAAAAGCTAGTAAATTTTCTTCCGCACAAATGTGAATTGTAAGAAGTTTTTGCTAGATCTAAAAAAAGTTTTTAAGTAAAATTACTGGAGTAAATGTACTATTCCCTCTGGCTTCGAAATAAGGAAATTGTACTCATATCTTACTTAATTTTCCTTATTATTTATATATTATTTTATTTATTATTTTAACGGTAACATACAAGTGGGTGTTATAGGACTTATATTTACAAAATGAGAGTACAAATATTAAAGGTGCCTTAAGTGAAAATTAGAATTTTGGAAAATTGTATTTAGAAAAAATTAATTAATTAATTAAAAAATTATGTTTGTGTATTTGTTTGTAACACCCAAAACGAATAGAGATGGACCCATTGTTAAGTATAGACATCGACTTAGAATCACTTTTTGATTCGATTTATCAATGCCCGTCCGTCTGTCTATATATTCTTGTAAGCAGAGTACAGGTCGCATTTGTAGTCAGAACCAAATGATACTTTGCGCAACGAAGTTTTTCGAGAGAGGGACGAATGCTATTTAATTTGAAGAAAATCGGTTCAGGTTTAGATATAGCCCCCATACGAATTTCACTCCAGATTTGACTCTTTTCACTCTCAATGCCACATATATTTCTAATTAAACTAGAAATATCTTTGGTGAATGTGGGTAAGATCGGTTCAGATTTAGATGTAGCTCCCATACTAATTTCGCTCTCATGTTTCCCCCGAATTCAATTGTAAAGTGAACATATATGCGAGTATTACACTGTCCGACAGTCCATATTACATATGAACCAAATGATATACATCTGAAACTATAGGCGAAATAGTTCTTTATGTGCTCATCCTGTTGGCCCTTAAAATGACTACAAATGTCCAAAGGATAAAATTTTTCAAAAAAATATTTTTAATACTTATTCGCACCCTATGACACCGGTATAAATGCCAAAACAAAGAAGAGAATATGTGCTAAAAATACTTTAGACTTTAAGCTTCTATCTCTATTAGTTTAGTAATAACAACCATTTAAGTTTTTGTTTTTTTTTTTTTTTAATCGAGATATGAATAGAAAAACTAAGGGGTAAACTTAAAAAATAGATGTTAATGCTAAACTAATACAGATAGAAGCATGATATTTGAAGTATTTTTAATATACATTATCCTCAAGTATTAAAAAAATTGAAAATTTGTATCCTTTGGAACTTTGTAGTTTTGTGAATGAGCTATAGGATGAGGAAATGATAAACTAAAAATGCCAAGTAACTCCATTCTGCCTATAGTTTCATACGTATATCATCCGGTTCAAGTGTAACGACTCTTTCAAAAATTGTCGTACGGTGTTATCGGACTTATATTTCCAACATGAATGTAAAAATGTTTTTATAATTTTACAATGTACGAGACACATTTTTAAACACTCCACGAGAGTATTATGTCTTTGGGCATTTGTTTGTAACACCCAAAAGGAAACGAGATAGACCCATTGTTAATTATACCGATCGACTTAGAATCACTTTTTGACTCGATTTAGCAATGTCCGTCCGTCTGTCTGTCCGTCCTTCCGTCCGTCTGTTCATCTATTCTTTTAATCACGATACAGGTCGCAATTGTAGACATAACTAAATGAAACCTTGCACAATGAAGTTTTTCGGGACAAGGACGAACGCTTTTTAATTTGAAGAAAATCGGTTCAGATTTAGATATAGCCCCCATACGAATTTCACTCCCGACTTGACTCTTTTCACTCTAGATACCACATATTACAACACATTTTCTTTAAAATTGGCAAAACATCTTATATTTGAACTAGAAACACATGAGGTAAAAATGAGTTACATCGGTTCAGATTTATAAAGAGTGATTTTTTTGAGGTTAGGATTTTCATGCATTAGTATTTGACAGATCACGTGGGATTTCAGACATGGTGTCAAAGAGAAAGATGCTCAGTATGCTTTGACATTTCATCATGAATCGTCTTACAAACGAACAACGCTTGCAAATTATTGAATTTTATTATCAAAATGCATGCTCTGTTAAGAAAGTTCATTGCGCGCTTCCATTTTATGGTCAGTTTAATCGACCCACTGAAGCGGCTATTCGGGCTATTGTGACTAAATTTCGCACCAAATTTACATTGTTAAACCACATTAAACCACCAACACGCTTACGTAGAGTGCGAACTGAAGAAAATATCGCAGCTGTATCGGCCAGTGTTAATGATGACAATCAATTATCGATTCGTCGCCGTTCGCACCAATTGGGTCTCTGTTACTCAAAAACGTGGAAATGCCAAAATTGGATTAAGCGGATGGACCACCTAAGACGCAGCCGCGGTCAACATTTAAATGAAATTATCTTCAAAAAGTAAATGTCATGGACCAATCTAACGTTTCAAATAAAGAACCGATGAGATTTTGCAAATTTTATGCGTTTTTTTTTTTAAAAAACTTATCAAGCTCTTAAAAAATCACCCTTTATATAGCTCCCATACAAATTTCGCTCCCGATTTGACTTTTGCGCTATAGATAACCACATATTGTACCCGATTTTCTTTAAAATTGGCACAACATCTTATAGTCCAACTAAACAAAACTATGGTGAAAGTGGGTAAGATCGGTTCTGATTTAAATATAGCCCAAATACAAATGTTGCTCCCAAAAGTTTAACCGATTTTTTTATTTTGGCGAAACTATTAATTTTATATTTCACCTATTTCTTTCCAGGTTTCAATATATCCTACAAATGTCCTTTCCGATGTAACATTTTTTGTCAAACACATACATTTACAGGATACAAAAAACTTTCCCGTTTTCACTTTTTCACCGAATTGAATTGTATTCGGATAGAAAGTGGAGTGTATCATAGAGTCGGCCCCGCCCGACTTTAGCATTTCCTTACTTGTTTTTTGTCAAGATGTTGGTATCTATGAAATTTCAAAAACATATTCATGTAGTAGTCGAAAACACATATAAAGAAAACTTCCTTGGTATTTCCATTTCAATATTTTTGGCATCACTGTGTCACTATCGTGAAATAATATTGTGCGACTGCGGCTTTCCTTTGTCGAGACCCTCACAAATTATCTCAAGTAATTTTCTCTTCTCTTTTCCCCGGGGGTACTGGCTATCAAAAGAATGGCGTAACAGTTCGTTTGTATTCAACTTCCTCCCTTCCTTCGCACCTGTTAAGGTGTTGCCTAAGTGCCTGAAGAAGATAACAAAAATACAAGAAGATAACGCTGAGATAAGGCCACACTGCAGTGATGTTGTGTTTTTTGTTTTGTGAGAAATCGTCGGCAATTACTGGTGAGGAAATTGCGAGCACTTCACGAGATATGCACAATTCGAAGGGCGTCCCATAAAGAAAAAATCCTTCAAAGAAAATTCCCTAGTGGCCAACACGTAATATCCGTAAGCCCCGTTGTCACTGCCACCTCCATTCATAAAAGAAAGAAAAAAAACGAAAATATTTATCCATTGTTCCATTCCGCAGGAACATCACAACAGAATGTTTAACACCAAAAAACCGAGGCAAATCTTTCACTTTGACTTGCGAACTACAAACCAAACATGAGAGCAAAAAAACAAACACTCCCACCCAAATGACTGTGAGTGAGCATGAACATTTGTCAGGGGAACTTAACCATTGTCGAGTTTTCAGCATGACATTTACATTGGATTGTTATCCGGTTACGTTGATTTTCCCCCAGTCCTTGTGCAATCTATTGTCCTTTGACGAACGCCTAAATGAATGCTTTTCGGATTTTACAAGGATGTACTAGACGAAGATAGCAATGCCGCAATGCGCACAGTGCTTCGCGCCATGGACAAGGACCAAATTTGAATTGTATAGACTCCCTCCCTATCCTCTATGTTTTTATACTTCATAATTTTCCAACAAGTGCTTTAAAAATATGCACATATATGAGCAGGGATCAAGTTGTAACATGAACCCTATGTAACTTTTGCATGGATAGCCGGGACATTTCAAAACTTATTTCAATTTTTCCCCATTTAATATATGAGATCGCATGACTGTGCGCATGTTTCAAGGAAAAAGGATGAATGTCCTTGCTTTTCAATGATGGTTTTTCACTCTTGTGAATTGCTCGGGATGATGTTGCCTTTCTATCTCTGCAAAGGATAATTAACCCTGGTATTCAACGAAGTGGCTGATTGGTTTTGTGCTAGCTGGGATATTTCAATAGAATATTTCATGTACATAGAACACATCCTAACATGGAATGTAACCACCTCTAAAAAGTTGAGGATTTTAGGATTTTTTGAAAAACATTGGAAACATTTTTGCTGTAACTGTGTTTGTTTAATGCAGGCTTGGATGTGGGGATTTTGTTCTCTTTGACAAATGAAATGCGGACAAGGTATTTTGTAAAATATTTCCGATATATTATGTTTCAGACCTTTAAATTTACAACATTTTCTCCACGTTCATTATTCAAGTGTTTTTACTAATTTTAATTATTGTTTCTTATTGCCGTTTTTGCTGCAGCGGCAGAGGTACAGAAAGCCGTGAGTTCGAGTCACAATTGGAGCGAAGTGATTTTTTTAGACTTTTAGTTGTATTTTATCCAAATATAAATCCTAGCAACAAAAATTTAAGTACTTTCGCAGGGAACACATTTTAGTCGCATCCCAAATCCCGAAATTACATATTTCCTGTATTTGAGGAAGTTCTTTTATGATTTTTTTGATGATAAGTTACAATTCCGTAACATGCTACGAATAGCATTTTCAAAAGTCAATGGGAACGAATTTTTCGTATGCGGTCACAGAGTTATGGTGTTTGTTTTGCACCCAGAGGTCCTCGGATTAGAATCTTAGCTCGGGAATTTTTTTTTGTTCTTTTTTTATTATTATACCCTATACCACTTCGTGGTATAGGTTTGTAACACCAAGAAATAATTGAGCTAGACCCACCTTTAAGTATACGGATCGGCTTAGAATCACCAGCTGAATCGATCTGTTGTGGTCCGATTGTCATGAAATTTGGCAGAAGTTATTTTTTAGCCAAGGACGAGGGATACAAATATCCCTATAATTTACACTGTTATTGCTCTAGAATACACATTTTACGTTGGATCATGAGTTTTCAGGATCGTGTTATATTTGAACTAGAAACAGCTCGCGGGAAAGTGGACCGCATGGGTCTATGTTTTGATATAGCCCCCATACAAATGTACCTCCGATTTACAGTATTACTGCTCTAAAATACACATTTTACATCGGATCTTGATCAAATTTTCCACACAATGTTACATTTATACTAGAAACACGTATTTTGAAAGCCAGCTATATAGGTCAATGTTTTGGTGTAGCCCCCATACAAATGGGCCCCAGTTTACTTTGAAAGTGATCTATAAAGGCCCACTTTTATTGTAGCGCCCTTATAAATGGCCCCCATTTTACCCCTCTAGGGCCCACAATTTACATCAGAAGTTTATCAAATTTTACATTTTGCATTATATTTCAACTAAGAAGACGTATTATGAAAGTCAAATATATGGGTCCATATTTTGGTATAACGCCCATACAAATTGGGACCCCATTCTACTCTATTACATATCTAGAACCCACATCGTGCATTAGATCTCGATATAATTTTACATATCATGTCATATTTCAACTAAGAATACCTACTTTGAAAGTGATCTATTAATCTTTTTAATGTAGAGTCCTTACAAATGGCTCCCTCGCAATATAGAAATAACTTTAAGCATATGTACAGAACCATGTTATATAGGGTCCGACAAATAACTTTTTTTTTAAATGCTATAAAAAAAACTGCAGAATATTTTCTCAAATTTCTTTTTTTATTTGAAAGTACAATCCTTCCGGTTAATAATGGAAAATAATTTAATTCAAATGTCCAACGTAGTCCAACGGTTGAATAGTTGAAAAAAAATGTTAGTTGGCGGACCCTATACATGTTAGCAACACTTTGTAGACCCTCCACTAGGGTATTATGCATTTGTGCATTTGTTTGTAACACCGAAAACGAAGCGATATAGACCCTTCGTTAGTATTAGTCAGCGGAATATATGCAATTGCATATTTTGATTGGATTGTGGTATCGAAATGGTAATTCCACACAAATGTTTTTCATCAAAAATTTATTCGAAATATATGAACATATTTTTCACAATTTTGCATATTTTATGCAAAGTGCATATTTGCATAAATAGAGTATATGTTAAACATATGCAGAAATTAATTAAACTTCTAAATAGCGGCATATTTTGTATACTAATATATTATAACTAATTACTAGATAAGATAAGAAAGATGAGACGCAATGATATGGTCCCAGCTCGATCTGAAGTTCAATTTTATGATTGTCCTCCGTTTGGAACATTAACATAAAATGATTTTCACGTGTAATTATACCCTACACCACTTCGTGTACTAGGGTATTATAAGTTAGTTTTCCGCCAAATGTTTGTAACACCAAGAAATAATCGAGCTAGACCCACCTTTAAGTATACGGATCGGCTTAGAATCACCAGCTGAATCGATCAAACGATGTCTGTCTCTCCGTCTGCTGTCCATCTAAGCCTGTTCGCACTCTACAGGTCGCAAGTGTTGGCCGATTATCATGAAATTTGGCAGAAGTTACTTTTTTGGGGCGAGGACAATCGATACTGAATTTGGAGAAAATCGGTTCAGATTTAGATATAGCCCCCATACAAATGTCGCTCCCGATTTGACTTTTTCCGCGCTAGAAACCACATATTGTACCTGATTTTCTTTAAAATTGGCACAACATTTTATAATCGAACTAGAAACATCTATCCTGGAAGTGGGTAAGATCGGTTCAGATTTAGATATAGCCCCCATACAAATGTCGCTCCCGATTTGACTTTTGAATTCGTGCTGCATTAAAGTTCGTCTAAATACCAAATTTGAGCTCATTCAGACTATAATTGAATTTTGCATAAAATTCCGCTGTCTAGTTATTATACAGATCGACTTAGAACAACTTTAGCACTGTCCGTCCGTCTGTCTATCCATCTTTTCTTGTAATCAAAGTACAGGTCGCAATTATTGTCCGATCCTAACAAAAATTGGCACAAGTACGTTTTGTGGGTCAAGGAGGAACAATATTTAATTTTAAGAAAATCGGTCCAGATTTAGATATAGCCCCCATAGCAATGTTACTCGCGACTTGACTTTCTTCGCTGTAGAAACCACACTCTCTAGAGACCACATATTTTAACAGATCTTCTTCCAATTTGTTACAACACCTAATATTTTGAACTAGAAACATCACTGGTGGAAATGATTCAAATCGGTTCACATGCAAATACCGAAATTTCGATTCCAATTTCCGCTCTAGAAACAATACAATTTAAACGATTTTGATTAAAATTGGCACAACTCCTAACATTTTAAGTAGAATCATCTATAGTGAAAATGGGTCATATCAGTTTGGATTTATATGTAGTTTCCAACAAATGTCTCCGATTTTACTTTTTCAGTTCTAGAAAATACATATTTTAAGAGATTTTGATCAGAACAATTTATTTTTCATCTGGAAGCATACATCGGTCCTTGATATAGGACACATTCCAAAATCCTGACTGACTTGAATTGCAATGGTGAAGAATGTGAAGGGTATCATATAGTTTGCCCCGCCCAACTTTAGCCTTTCCTTACTTGTTTAATGCCTGGATGTATAAAGATTTTAACATACATTTAAGTAAAAAAATTAACATAATTGAAAGGAAGTAACAATTAAATAAAAATTTCCTGAATTAAATTTATTCCATACAACAAATTTCTTCCATTTTTTTTGTTTCTTAAAACTGAGGAAACTTTCTACCGTACGAGTATGAATTTACGCAATTGTATGAATTTTTTACAAGATCCACAGAAATATATTTTTAAGCAATTTACTACAATATTTCTAGAAAACGAACTATAACTATACAATCAAACGCACAAAGTCTGGCATAATATAGGGTGTATTTAAGCTTTAGTCTCTGACTGTACATTAGTATTTCTAAATTTTTGTTGATATCTCAGAAACTACTGGCGATAACCCTCAGGGTGATGTACAGCACAAATGTAGCTATTTATATCGAAAGGTGAGCTATCTCGAGTATTTCTTGATATTACAAGTATTTGGCGAGACACCCACCTATAATACCCACGGAGTTGTGATGGGTATTCAAATTTTACAATCTAAATTCGATGACGAAATCTATTACAAATATTAAATCTAAAATCTATTAAAATTTGTATTTGAATGCAATCATTGTAAGTTTCAAAAATAATTTCGATTTTAATACGATTGCTTAGAAGTATATATTTTATATATTTGTCATATGGAGTATGTAAAAGATTTTATTTAATATAACAATTATCGGTGAAATCAATCAATAACCTGCAATACGATTTCCAACAGAATCCTCTTTATTTGTATTAGCATTTAAAGCGCCATGAAATTCCCCTAAACGTAGATTGTAATAAATTAAGCACCAATCCACCCACCCAATCCACTGCTCCTAAAAGTAGATAATAAATTGTATTTTCGTTGTGATGCCTTTAGGGCCTATCATTCACTAATAATATCAATGCTTAGCCCACAACAGATACTCCATTATACTGATCCTTCGGCTAAGCACTTTATTTCCGTAAAGCCGAAAGTAGTTGCTCGTATCATGTGACAAAACAAAATCCCAAATCGGATTACAATAAAACTTGCCACATCGGCAAATACTCGGATGGTTGGTTGTTGTGTTTTCCCAACTAATTCCATCATATTGACTGTCAGTCAAGCAATTGTTTTGTTTAGTTACGACCACTTGCCCACATTCATTTTATTGGAGGGTATGTTTTTGTTATAATTCCATTCAGTTATCTCGCTCTCCCTCGCCCTCTCGAATGCTGGAAAATATGCTACCGTCTTTTTATGACAGCCATAAATCCCCTAATGTATGCAATAATTTTTGTTTGTTTGTTAAATCGCCACGATTGTTTGCCAATTTTTATAGCTGTTTGTGTTGTGTTGTTGTTGTGTTTGGTTTGAGGAGGGATTCCAGAATACAAAAGCAGACAAAGGCACACGCATATAAATGGACAACTATTACACCATTTCCTTGAGAAACATTTTTCAAACTATATTGAGCAAATTCTAAATAAAATGAAGAAAATTCTAATTTAAATAAATTCAACTCGATTTTTTTAATGGGCTGAAAATCCAAACTTTAAAATAATAGTTGCAGATTATAGTTTGCAATAAGATTTTCCAATACTAAGACTGCCTATTTCTAGATTGTCTGGCTCGAGGCAATGAATAAATAAAGTAATTTTTGAGCATTTTAAACATAAATTCGATGCGATATTTGGCTCTATCATTGAACTGGTTATTTAATTTTATTGCTGCGAACACGCCAAGACTTTTGCTAACATAATATGGGATTTTTTCCAGGAGAAATGATTAATAAAAGTGAGTCTTTAACGCAAACTGTAAGAAATTTTTCGTATTTTCAGATGAAGATCATTTTCATTTCGGTGGCTATGTCAATAGGCAAAATTGCCGCATTTGGGTTCAGAGAACCCACATATGATTATTGAGAAGCCAATGCATTCACAACGATCGATTGTTCGGATTTTGGGCTGTACTGAAAAATTGGGTTGATGCGATGAGGTACTGTCGAACCAGTCGTGGTAGTCATATGAATGTTGTGAATGTTATTGTGTTCCATTATTAAGTGACAAACTTAAACCTTCCCACTAAAACCAGAAATTTGAAAGAATAATCAGTACTTTTTGTAGCCGATTCTAATTTAAAATTTTAATTGGCACACCCTATATTAAAAATGTAGTAAAAAATAATTTTTCAAAAAATTCATTTTTCGGACTGTTTGAATTTCACTCATAAAGTCCCCATTTTTGGCAAAAAAAGTCTCAAATTTGGCGAGGATGTGTATTTTTGTATAACTATTGTCAATCTAAAACTAAAAGTTGGACGGTATGCACCAAATGGTTTAATAGAGATCAAACACCTATGACTTCATCTATCAAATTAATTTTCCTTCCTCCTCAAATAAATCGCTGTGCTCGAATCTGGAACTTCAAAACGCGTACCGTGAATCTTGTGACGAAATTTCTTATTCTATGTAAGCTCTTCAAAATATACAAAATTAAGGTACCCCAAAGTATGTATATATAAAATATAAATAATCGAATGAAAAAAAATATAAGTCATACGTCACCTATATAATAAATATTTCATAAATCATACGCCACCTATATAAAATTATAATGTAAATCATACGTCACCCACACTGGATTTCATTGTAAGAAAATTAAAGTATCAAAAATATCATATATTCCTTGACGCATTTATATTCTTCATTTTCATCGAAATAAATCCATTACGATGTCGTAATAAGAGATTTTAATATAGGGGTTCGGTAATCTTGAATAAAAAAAGAGTTATAATAAAGGGTGATATTTTAAAAGCTATAGGAAAGTCTTTCAAAAAAAACATATAAAATTCAGAAAAATGCTTGAAATCTTCGTTTGAATCGATTGTACGGTCCATATAATTTAATGTTTGAAAATTATTTCATGCAAATGATGGCCTTGACTGTGCCTCAAATGGTCCATCCGCTTAGTCCAATTTTGGTATTTCCACGTTTTTGAGTAACAGAGGCCCAATTGCTGCGAACGGCGACGAATCGATAATTGATGGTCATCGTTAGCACTGGCCGATACAGCTGCGATATTTTCTTCAGTTCGCACTCTACGTAAGCGTGTTGATGGTTTAATGTCCAACAATGTAAAATTGGTGCGAAATTTAGTCACAATAGCCCGAATATCCGCTTCAATGGGTCGATTAAACAGACCATAAAATGGAAGAAGCGCGCGTTGAACTTTCTTAACAGAGCACGCATTTTGATAATAAAATTCAATAATTTGCAAGCGTTGTTCGTTTGTAAGACGATTCATGGTTAAATTATAGACCAAACTGAAGATGAAATAAAATTCCGATCATGGCCAGTTATACGTTGAACTGAAAAAATTGATAATTTGTAGTCCTTTTTATTGCACAAAAATGCTATTATAAATTAGAAAAATGCAAAGTTTTTTTTTTAAATAAAATAATTCTTTTTTGAAAAATGGAAGTAAATAGAAAATATGCTATTAGAAATTAGGTTAGTTGGTTTTAAGGGATTTTATCGTGCCAGAATGACAATATTTAAAAATAAACAGGATATTTAAAATGTTCTTATGAAGAGAGTCACCGAAACTGCGCAGTCAACTTTCAGCTGCTACAAATAAAGGCAATTGTTCTAGTTTTGAGTTCGGCTGAAAACTCCGGCCCAACCTTTGGTCTTAAATTGATATCCCAATTTTTTATGGGATTTTTTGTGGCACAAAAAACGATTTTGTGAATGTTATATTCAGTTGATTAGTAGCTCTGCCTTAAATTTTACGTATAACAGGGTATGATCGGTCTTATACTGGCAAATATCAGTGCAAATATTAAAGGTAACATCGACGAAAGTTGGAGTGTTTGTAAAAAATGAATAGAAAGTTGTTAATGTTATGAATCAGTATTAGAATTTGCATCCCGGGATTTCCCGTGGGAAAAAAAATTGAACGGGATTCGCGTGGGAAATCAGCATAAACTTCTATTATCTCTCCAAGTTTTTTACAATACTTTCAATATAAAATTGTAAAATGTAGCGAAATAGTTTAACAAAGATCACTTTCTATTATCCTAATATAAAGTAATAACGCTGTATTGGAAAGTCAGTTATTTATTTTTTCGAAAAAATTAGCTTTGCATAAGACTAGACATGTTTAGTATGTGTTTACGATTTCAGTTTTCTCTTGGCATTTAACCCATTCAGGACCATTAGTTTGAAATTATAAAATCTCAATGGGAGATCAATGTCCCTCCAACGAGCCCCTAAATAAACAAATCGAAGTGAAAAATAGCACTAGAATCGTTTAAATCTGAGTCATACTGCAACTTTTCTATATGGTTGGATAAGGTTGGAGCCAAATTATAATCTCTAGCGGTTTCCTTTTTAGAAACACCTAATTTATAGAGAATATTTTGAAAGCGTCCAGCTCACGAACGGACAATGATAAAAGCGAAATATTTTGGGAGAACACAGAAAACAAACCAAACATTATTTTTAATCTGGAACATTGCAAATTTTATTTTAGAGTGGCTACTAAATAAAAGTTGTTCTCGACTACAAATAATGTTTGGTTTGCTTTGTGCTTTCTCCCAAAATATATTATATATTAAATTATTTGTATACCCTACACCACAGGGTATAATGTTTGTAACACCCAAAAGGAAACGAGATAGACCCATCGTTTATTATACCGATCGACTTAGAATCACTTTTTGAGTCGATTTAGCGATGTCCGGTTCAGATTTAGTTATAGCTCTCATACAAATTTTGATTCCAATATTACTTTTTCCGCTCTAGAAACCACATATTTCAACAGATTTTCCTCCAATTTGGCAAGACGCCGTATATTTCAACTAGAAACAGCTCAGGTAGAAATAGGATAGATCGGTTCAGATTTATATATAGCTCCCATACAAATGTCTCTTCCGATTTGACTCCTTCCGCTCTAGAAACCACAAACTTTGACAGATTTTCTTCGAATTTGGCAAAAACAACTTATATTTCAAAAACTTGCTTTTGTAAAAATAAAATAGATCGGTTCAGATTTATATATAGCTTAGATTTATATTTAGCCATACAAATGTCTCCTCCGATTTGACTCTTTCCGCTCTAGAACCCACAAACTTTAATAGATTTTCTTCAAATTTGACAAAACAACTTATATTTCAACTAAAAACAGCTCTGGTGAAAATGGGTCAGATGAGCTCAGATATATATATATATATATATATATATAGCTCCATTACAAATTTCACTACTGAATTGATTATTTCCGCTCTAGAAATAGCATTTTTGAACAGATTTTCTAATTCTTCTAATTCGGCACATCTGCTATTGTTTCAAATAGAAATTACTATAGCGAAAGTGGGTCACATCGGTTAAGATTATATATAGTTCCCGATTTTCTTTCTTTCTTTCCGCTCTGGAAACCACATATTTAACACACCATAAAATTTGGAAAAGCGTTTAATATTTCAACTAGAAAACCTTTGTAAACATGGGTCAGATCGGTTCAGATTTGTATATAGCTCCCATTCAAAGTTTGTGTTCAAATTTTCTTACAAATACAGATAGAAGTATGGAATTTTGTAGTATATTCTCCTGTTATAGCTTCGTCGTATATAACGCGGTTCAAATGTAATGACCTTTTTATATCCTATACCATAGGGAATAATGACTAAGTGTAGGGTATCATATATTCGCCACGCCCGTCTTAAACCTTCCTTACTTGTTTATCCTTGAAAAAAGGTTTATAAATTGATATATTTCAAATTGTTTTTTTTTATACGAAATAATATAATTTACAGTTCAAATCTTTTATTGGAAAAAAAGAAAAAATAAGTTTTTCTACAGCCGTCTTTTAACGGCATGCCGGGAAATTAAGAAAATATTTCCCGTGAAATACGGGAAAATGCAACCCGCATGCAAAATCAGCATGCTCAATAGTAACACAAAAATTGTAGGCCTCGAATACAAAACTTTTTTTTCAAAATGTTGTCTTCTGCTCCTTTGTCCGACAATCCTGCTAATTTTAATCCGGTTTATAAACTTCCTAAACTCTTAGTGGAAAGCATACCAGAGCGATGGTATGACAATATCATTGACTTTTTCTTAATTTCTAATGGAATATCTAATATAAAATAGCAGCGCTCACATGACAATATCAATTGTTTGCCAAATTTCTCAATTTCACTTTGGAAATGGTGTAGCACCATAGTCAGCTCTTCCAAATCCAAGATTTTTCGAATAGATTATAAGGCCAAAATGAGATTCACACGTATTCAGAGGATTTCCCCCGAATTCTTTACATGTCATAAATTTCAGCTGATCATGATTTATGGTCTTCCTTTGTTTCGGGTTTGTTTATGGCTTTGGCAAAACTACTTTATTTATTTACACATATTATTCGCTTCGACCCACACCATGTTCTCATTGTGTTTTTGTGTTTATTTTATATCCTTGTGCGTTGACTGATTGGGCGGCAGCCTCTTGTGTTTTTTATCTTTTGTTTTTGTAACAATATATACATAAATACATGTAGGAGCTGATATTTTTACTCACCCTGGGCAAATTGTATAAATTTACACACCAATTCACCGAATATGAAATGCCGCAAATATGTGCCCACCAATGTTATGGGCATGCAGAGCACGCCCAGCAGCATGTCCGATATGGCCAAATTGGCCAGAAAGACATTGGTTATGGTGCGCATACGACGATTCTGAAAGAGGGTCGAGGCCACCAACAGATTGCCCACAATGGCAAAGATGAGGATGATGCTGTAGCACGGAATCAGCCATATGGGTATTTCCGTGCTGGTGCGTGGCCGATTGATGACCACCACCGTTTGATTGGCGGCCAGAGTGTCATTCGAGGCAAACTGCGCTGATGAATTGTCCGCTATGAATTGGTTGAAGAGGGCAGAGGTGGCGGTGGTGTTATCCACTGTATCCAAAATATCCCATGATTGATCCAGTGTTATGGTGGCCGAAGGCCTTTTGAAGGTGGCACTGTCATTGGCCGTCAAAGCCAACGAGATGATGTGATTCGTCGAATTATGTATGGAAAAGTAATTGATTAGATCACTGTACTCTCGATTGGTTAGGGTCATAGTTGAAATTGGGGGACTTTGCTTTTGAGAGACTTTGAGACACTGTTAGCACTTGGAATTATTTCATGTTGTAGCTGGAATTTCTTTAAATTTTCATTTAAATTTGCTTTTCTTTTCAAACATATAGGCTTTCTCTTTAAGTAGGTTTTTCTATATCACTTGGAGACACTTGTTAGCATTTTTTCTTTTTTTTTAATTTCTGTAGAAATCACTTTATGTTTTGTTTTGAATTTCCGTGAATTCTCATTAAAATGTCCTTTTCTTTTCTCAATTTTTTCCTCTGCTGCCTCTTTATTTGTTTTTCAACTTTGGAATTCTCTTCAGAGATTTTTTATGACAGACTTCCTTTTGATGTTTTTTTTCTCAGATTTCTGTTTTGATTTTTTCGCATTTGTTTTTCTAGTGATTCACTTTAATACAATTTAAATTTCCTTTAGAAATTGTTTACTTTTATAAGAATTTCCTTAGTTTGATCTTAAAGCTTCCGATTTGAAGGACATTTCTTTGAAGTTTAAATTTTTATTTAAATTGAAAATTTTTAAGTTTAAATTTAAATTGATTTTTTTTTCTTCTGATTTTCAATTTATTTTTTTTTAATTTCTGTTTAAATTGCACAAATTTTAAGCACTATATCATTTAGGATATTTTTTAGTTTAAATACCAAAAATGCAAATTAATTTAATTTTTTCTCAACGCCACCTTACACCATTTATAGCTTTAAATCCTTTCAATTGTTACATTTCCATCTTTTAACTTCTGAGCCTTATTCTTCTTTCCTTTTGTTTTTTTAATATTTTTTTTCAATTCACTTTGAGTGTGTATGCCTTTGTGATCACTTTATTTTCCCCTTTTTCTTATCTCACATCACCAATTAAATTTTTAATTTGATTTCATTTATATCTTGATTTCGCTATCATTGCTCATCTTTGTTGTGTTTTGTTTAATTTAATTAATTCCACTTTGTTGCGTTTCACATCCTTCTCAACACTCACTGTTGCGTTTTGTTGGCATAGCCCCGTTGGATGCTTGTTAACAATACGACGCACTGCTGAAAACTACCTTTGTCCTCAGACGGTCGCATGCGAAGCATTTCTTATCCTACCAAAAAGCATTGCGTCAAATTCACCACGACGCAACTCATGCGCCGCATACCGGCTTTTCGGAGTAAATTTAATTGAATGAACTTAAGACTATTCACCACTGCACAGCGCTCTTCTCTCCTCTCTCTCTCTCGTCCAATGAAGGAAATTATTTGTCAACATCAACCAAAACATACTCTCCCTTTCAAAAGATTGGCAACATATCACTTGTGTGTCTCACAACATTTCATTCAACTTTCACTATTTACTTTTTCATTACACACATGTATGCATGTAGTTGTAAACAAGTTAGTGAAAGTTGAATGAAGTGATGTTTGATACAAACACACAAAGTTGATACACATTTGGAAATGTAGGTCAAGTTTGTGTGATGTTGCTAACAAGTTACATTGAAACTTGTTTCAATGCAAATGAACAGAATGCAGAACATGAATGATATGTTGCTAAACATTTCCAAGATACATATCTGAAATGTTGACAAACTTTTGAAAATGAAGACATGTTGATAAATAATTATCACTTTAAACATGTTTAGATATAATTTAAATGTTGCTAATAAATATCACGAAAGATTCATGTTCCACTGCTACATGATGTATATAAACATGTTATAATCCATGATGATTTTATCACGGATGAATTATTATGTCCCAGATGTTGAAAATGCCATTTTCGAATTTCGAAAAAACAAAAGTTGTGCTGAATTGTGCTAGGTTTGTGCCCAATTGTGCCGTAAAAAGTTTTTCGAAAAATTGAAAATTGACCGAGATATTGCGAAAAAACTTTTTTTCCAAAAAAAATCGCTGGGATTGCCATTTTGTTTTTTTGCAAAAACAAAAATTGTGCTGGATTGTGCTAGCGGAGTATATAATTGTGCCGTTTTTAAAAAAGTTCTATCTCAATCCGTTTTCGAAAAAATCGATATTTTCGAAAAATCATAGAATTGCCATTTTTTCGCAAAAATAAAAGTTGTGCTGAATTGTGCTAGATTTGTGCTCAATTGTGCCGCAAAAAGTTTTTCGAAAAAATGAAAATTGACAGAGATACAGCGAAAAAACTTTTTGCAACAAAAATCGCTGAAATTTTCATTGTAAGTTTTTTGGGCAGCAAAAGTTGTGCTAGGTTCTTCTAGAGGAGGGTGTTATTGTGCCGTTTCAAGCTAAGTTCTATCTCAAACCGTTTTCGAGAAAATCGCTAATCAAAATTTTGGCGATTTTTCAAAAAAATGCTCTAATTTTGTTAAAATCGCGATTTTTGCAAATCCAAAAACTGTGTTGAATTGTGCTCGCCTATCACAATTTTTTCGTGATACATCAAAAAGTGCTCATTTCAATGGTTCATAAAAATAATCGCCATTGGACTTTTACAAAAAGTAGGCGCTTTTTTTCAACACAGTTTTTGGATTTGCAAAAATCGCGATTTTAACAAAATTAGAGCATTTTTTTGAAAAATCGCGATTTTCTCGAAAACGGTTTGAGATAGAACTTAGCTTGAAACGGCACAATAACACCCTCCTCTAGAAGAACCTAGCACAACTTTTGCTGCCCAAAAAACCTACAATGAAAATTTCAGCGATTTTTGTTGCGAAAAGTTTTTTCGCTGTATCTCTGTCAATTTTCATTTTTTCGAAAAACTTTTTGCGGCACAATTGGGCACAAATCTAGCACAATTCAGCACAACTTTTGTTTTTGCGAAAAAACAAAATAGCAATTCTAGGATTTTTTCGAAAATAGCGATTTTTCCGAAAACGGATTGAGATAGAACTTTTTTAAAAACGGCACAATTATGTACTCCGCTAGCACAATCCAGCACAACTTTTGTTTTTGCAAAAAAACGAAATGGCAATCCCAGCGATTTTTTTTGAAAAAAAGTTTTTTCGCAATATCTCGGTCAATTTTCAATTTTTCGAAAAACTTTTTACGGCACAATTTGGCACAAACCTAGCACAATTCAGCACAACTTTTGTTTTTTCGAAATTCGAAAATGGCATTTTCAACATCTGGGACATCAAAAGTTCAACTGCTATGTATATAAACATGAAGAATATAAACATGTATATAATCCATGATGATTTTGTCACGGATGGATTATTTGAAGAAATATTTTCTGATGAGGCTACGAAAAATTGCACCTAAGAAAGAATAAATAAATAGTCTTTTCATATGAAAAATTACAAAAAAAATTGAGAGCGAATTTTCAGATTGCGTTATTTTTCATAACGAACAAGTAAGGAAAGGCTAAAGTCGGGCGGGGCCGACTATATGATACACTCCACTTTATATCCGAATACAATTCACTCGGTAAAAAAGTGAAAACGGGAAGAATTTTTGTATGTTTCCTAATAATAGGCTAATATGACCTGGTCCAATTTGTCAAATTGAAAAGTATATTTGTATCGTGGATACATCCAAATATGGAATAAAGTGACTAACTTTCACAATAAGTGCTTCCAGTTCAAATATAAAATTGTTATGCTCACTTTCGGTGAAAATTCCTGGGGCGGAAAAGTTCTATGCGAGAGAGAAATTTGTATGGGAGCTATATATAAATCTGAACCGATCTGACCCATTTTTACCGTGGGTGTTTCTAGTTGAAATATAAGGTAAAATCGGGAGCGACATTTATATGGGAGCTATATGTAAATCTGAACCGATCTAACACATTTTTACCACAGATGTTTTGAGTTGAAATATAAGACATTTTTCAAAATTTGAAGAGGATCTGTTAAAATATGTGATTTCTAAGCAGGAAAAGTCAAATCGGGAGCGAAATATTAATGGAAGCTAAATAAACCTGAACCGATCTGACCTATTTTCTGGGCGTTCCTATAAGATATTTTGCCAAATCTGAAGACAATGTGATACAATATGTGTTTCCTAGAACGGAAAAGGTAAAATCTGGAGTGAAATTTGTATGCGAGCTATATAAATCTGAACAGATATAACACATTTTTACCACAGGTGTTTCTAGTTGAACTATAAGATGTTTTGCCAATCTTCAAGAAAATCTGTTGAAATATGTGGTATCTAGAGTGAAAAGGGTCAAATCGGGAGTGAAATTCGTATGGGGGCTATATCTAAATCTGAACCGATTTTCTTCAAATTAAATAGCGTTCGTCCTTATCTCGAAAAACTTCGTTGTGCAAAGTTTCGTCTGGTTCTGGCTACAATTGCGACCTGTATCGTGATTACAACAATAGACGGACAGACGGACATAGCTAAATCGACTCAGAAAGTGATTCTAAGTCGATCGGTATAATTAACAATGGGTCTATCTCGCTTCCTTTTGGATGTTACAAACAAATGCACAAAGACATAATACTCTCATGGAGTGTATAAATAATAAAGTGTATAAAATAAATATCAGTTTTACTTCGAAATTCCTAAAAGTTGTTACGGTGATTGAAAAGTGGTGTTGTGCCATTCTTAATCTGACTTTAAATAAAAAATTAAGTTTTTATAATTTTGAGATTAAGACTTTAGAGCAATTTATGTCAAAAATGAGGCCCGTCAAAAAATAGCAGTGCTAATAAAAACTAAAAACTTTTTGTTCACTTTAATTGAAAACTTTTTTGAATAATTATTTAAATAACGATATTTTCTTCAATTTAACACTTAGTTGTACTGTCTTAATTGCTTATTACTGCTTCATAACGTCGTTTATTGGAGTCGACTAGTATTTTGCACCTTTCATGCGGTACTTTTGGTCATGCCTCTATAATTACATGTCAAACATCGATATTGTTTTTCACTTCAAAATGTTTGATTACACAGTGCAACACGAAAAAAAATAACCATATACGGACACCGCTACATGATAAAAGACCAAAAAAAAAAGACCCGTGTTTTTTTTCCCCCCCCCCAAAGTCATGCACTTTTTTTATGGGCCCCCAGAGATTTGAGGCCTCGGTGTAATTTTTGGAAAAAAGTGATCATATTCTCAGGCTCATATCTTGCAAACCGTTCGGACACCGCTACATGATAAAAGACCAAAAAAAAAAGACCCGTGTTTTTTTTTTTCCCCAAAGTCATGCACTTTTTTTTATGGGCCCCCAGAGATTTGAGGCCTCGGTGTAATTTTTGGAAAAAGTGATCATATTCTCAGGCTCATATCTTGCAAACCGTTCGGAATTTTGATTTACTCTCTGAGGCAAAGTTCTAGCTCTTGTCATAAAGAACAAAAATTGTGAACATATAAAATATGGTTATTTTGAAATGACTTCAAAAATGTTGCACAGTGAAAGGAAAAAAATCTAATTTTGGGAAATTTTTCAATTTTGGGCTACATAAGCGCTACCTAAACGGTGTTAAGAATAATTCCTAGGAAGTTCATATGTTCTAGAAAGTTGTTTATTGAGATCTTATGTACATTTTTGTAGTTGATTGTTTCCCTGAATTTCAGCGGTTTGCTACCTATGGACCTGAACAGGGGAAAAAAGGTTAAAATTTTTTTTTTTTAAGTTTTTTGCGATTTTGACCTTGAAGATGAAGTTTTTTTTGATTTTATATGTTCACAATATGTTTTATATGTTCACTTTATGACAAGAGCTAGAACTTTGCCTCAGAGAGTAAATCAAAATTCTGAACGGTTTGCAAGATATGAGCCTGAGAATATGATCACTTTTTTCCAAAAATTACACCGAGGCCTCAAATCTCTGGGGGCCCATAAAAAAAAAGTGCATGACTTTGGGGGAAAAAAAACACGGGTCTTTTTTTTTGGTCTTTTTCATGTAGCGGTGTCCGTATATGGTTATTTTGAAATGACTTCAAAAATGTTGCACAGTGTTATATTTAGTTGTGGTGTCTACCCGAACCATTCCATAACATCGATATTATTGACTTCAAACCACCTTTTTGCGAGTCGACTGGTGTTTTCCCTGCTAGAAGACCCATTTAAGCGGCATTCCGTATTCTGAATACGTAAGCATAATATTATGCATTGATTTACTGGGCAGAGTCCATGGTAGTTGTGGGCCAATATATTGACCCAACTCCATAATATGAAAAAAACAAGTAAGGAAAGGCTAAATTCGTGCGGAGCCGACTATATGATACACTCCACTTTCTATCCTATTACAATTCAATTCGGTAAAAAAGTGAAATCGGGAAGGATTTTTGTTAAATGTTAAATCGGAAAGAACATCTCTATGGGGGTATATTGAAGGAACGCTGTGACCCTATTGTATGTTTATAGGTGAAATATAATATGTAAAGTTTGGCCAAACTCGGTTAAACATTTGGGAGCAACATTTGTATATATATAAATAAATGCATATCTAAATCTGAACCGATCTTACCCACTTTCACCATAGATGTTTTAGTTAGATTATTAGATATTGTGCCAATTTTAAAGAAAACTGGGTACAATATGTGGTTTTTAGAGCGGAAAATGTCAAATCTGGAGCAACATTTGTATGGGGGCTATATCTAAATCTGAACCGATCTCACCCACTTTCAGCATAGGTGTTTCTAGTTGTATTATAAGACGTTGTGCCAAATTTAAAGAATATGGGGTACAAAATGTGGTTTCTAGAGCGGAAAATGTCAACTCGGAAGCGACATTTGCATGGTGGCTATATCTAAATCTGAACCGATCTCACCCACTTTCAGCATAGGTGTTTCTAGTTGTATTATAAGATGTTGTGCCAAATTTAAAAAATATGGGGTACAATATGTGGTTTTTAGAGCGGAAAATGTCAAATCGGAAGCGACATTTGTATGAGGGCTATATCTAAATCTGAACCGATCTAACCCACTTTCTGCATAGGTGTTTCAGTTGTATTATAAGATGTTGTGCCAAATTTAAAGAAAATCGGATACAATATGTGGTTTCTAGAGCGGAAAAAGTCAAATCGGGAACGACATTTGTATGGGGGCTATATCTAAATCTGAACCGATCTTACCCACTTTCCACATATGTGTTTCTATTTGTATTATAAGATGTTGTGCCAAATTTAAAGAAAATCGGATACAATATGTGGTTTCTAGAGCGGAAAAAGTCAAATCGGGAACGACATTTGTATGGGGGCTATATCTAAATCTGAACCGATTTGCCTCAAATTAAATAGCGTTCGTCCTTGATCCACAAAACTTACTTGTGCCAATTTTTGTTAAGATCGGACTATAATTGCGACCTGTAATTTGATTACAACAATAGATGGACAGACGGACAGACAGACGGACATTGCTAAATCGACTCAGAAGGTGATTCTAAGCCGATCTGTATAATAAACGATGGGTCTAACTCGTTTCCTTTTGGGTGTTACAAACAAATGCACAAAGACATAATACTCTCGTGGAGTGTATAATAACGCCCAAGTCATTACGCTTGATCCTCCCTATTTGACAGTCTTGTTACTATACCTGGAGATACATTCCGTGTTCTGTGGACGTCTTACAAACTGTCGAGGGACTGTACCACCATATAAAACAATTTTTGATTCACCTGACGATAGAACGTGCACCCACTTCTTGGTTGGCTATACCAGTTGTGTTTTTGCGAATTGCATTTTTTTATAAATTGTCTTTTATTTTTAGGTGGGACTTTTTTCGTACTTCTGGCTTATAGATTACGTTTTCTTAGTACATTCTAAACTCTCAAAGTTGAACAGACATTGTTTTTTATTTCGATGACAGGCGTAAGTGGGTTTTTAGTACTAGACATTATTATTCGGCGAATGATTGTGAGTCATATAAACGGATTTTTTACACTTGTTTGTGGTTTTTTTATTTCTGATCATTGAATTTCTGATCATTTTAATAGAACACTGGAATAAATGTCGAATTTCACTATATGATTTTCCCTCAGATTTCAACCTTTTTATATGAACTCGATTTTATTGAACACTGCTATAATTTTGGCCGGTCCAAAATGTCGAATAATCCATAAATGTGAAATTTCTTAAGTAATTAAAATCATATCACCAAATAAACAATTCTGTATAAATAAATAAACAATATTTTATATTGGAGCAAGTATATATAGTGGAGCCTTTTTCTATGTAGCCAGTTTTGGACATGGAAGAAACCATTCAGTACAGCAGCTTTCGAATTTTTTTTGGCGATTTTGCGTATAACAAAATATATCCAGGACTTTGATTTTCTAATTGTTTAATTTTGCATTTATTAATTTCATTTTAAATTGTTAACCTACTTTTTGACATGACCGGGAGATTTTTCATGGATACTAATCAAATTATCCGGCTATACTGGTACAAATGGTTAGGTTTCATTAGATGAAATAAACGTTAACTCGAATAGTGCTGTAAATACACTGTCCAATAAATTAAGACTTTTTGAATGGAACAGAAAGCGACGCTAAAATTCTGAAAGGACATGTTGAGTAGACCAATTTTTGCTGAATATATATTGAAACCTGGAACGATGTGACCCGCTTTCACCATGTATGTTTATTGGTGAAATATAATATATTAAAGTTTGGCCAAAATCGGGTAAACATTCAGGAGCGACATTTGTATTGGAGCTATATCTAGATCTGAACCGATCTTACCCACTTTCAGCATAGGTGTTTCTAGTTCGATTATAAAATGTTGTGCCAATTTTAGAGAAAATCAGGTACAATATGTGGTTTCTAGAGCGGAAAAAGTCAAATCGGGAGCGACATTTGTAGGGGGGCTACATCTAAATCTGAACCGATCTTACCCACTTTCAGCATAGGTTTTTCTAGATGGATTATAACATGCTGTGCCATATTTAAAGAAAATCGAGTACGATGTAAGGTTTCTAGAGCGGAAAATGTCAAATCGGGAACGACACTTGTATTAGGGCTATATCTAAATCTTAACCGATTTGCCTCAAATGAAATAGCGTTCGTACTTGATTCACAAAACTTAGTTTTGCCAATTTTTGTTAAGATCGGACTATAATTGCGACCTGCAATTTGATTACAACAATAGATGGACAGACAGACGGGTGTTACAAACAAATGCACTCTCGTGGAGTGTATAAAAAGCACACCAGTTACCAAATGTTTACATTACAAATCATATTGGACATACCTAAAATAAATTATTTTACCCTGGAATTCCCGGGAATGAAACTTTTTATTCCCGTTTTCCCGGGAAATGGAAAAAGTCCGGGCAACCATAAACCCTAGCTGTGTTTCAACTTTTATAGTTCATTGCATTTATATCAATTCAATCTGCTTTAGAGTAGGCATTTGCATTCCAAATTAATAAGACACCAAAGACTTCCTCAGTCGATAGTGTTTCGAATTTGATAATATATTTGGTAATAGTGAGGATTTCTGCTAAAAACACTCGATAGCAGCAAGTATCGAAATTACCCAGAGAAATAGGTGGCGTATGCTAAATATGGAATCGCTTAATTGTCAATCATACGCAATGTGAACATATGAAGTATTAATTTAAGTTGATTTGATTTTTATTTCAGGAGAATTTTTAGTTTGATTTTTAGTTTAACCAAATTTCATTATCTTTATTTTTCCTCATTGTCTTTGATATGTGAAAGTAGGGTTACAAATTTTACATTCATCCATAGAATTAAGCATTTAGCGCTATTTAAACAAACATTAATAATCACGATTTGAAATTCGTTGGCTTCCGCAAAGAGAGTCATAACTTCTATATTTCGCCCCGGTAGTCGAGTTGGTAACGTGCTCGCCTATCAGCGTGGGGGTCGTGGGTTCGATTCCCACCAGACAGCCCAGAGCTGTCGCTGCAATAACTATGGTCTTAGTCACCCCGGCTCAATTCCTGGACCCAAAATTAGAATATAAATTTACTTTGTATTGTAATTCATAATAAATAAATAAATAAAAAAAACTTCTATATTTACGCATAGATATTTAACGAACAGGCACTGCTTTCTTCGTTGGAATGTTAGCTATTAAAAACTATAACAAAATACTTTTTCTGTCTTTTGATTTGAACTGGGATATTGTACTGGCTCAAGACCATTTTGCATCTGTATTTAATAGAATGCAAATTTATTTACAAATTGCATGGTGATATTTACTGCTTGGCTGCAGACTACCACGATCGTGATTTCGACCATGTCAAAAGTCTTTTCAAGTGGCTTCGCAGCAACTTTTCAACATCAAACCCGACCTCTATAAGGAGATGATTCTCACAAACGAACGAGAAGCACAACTCACTTGGCGAATTTGCGTTTTTTTAATGATTTTTTCGTGCCAACAAAAAGTTTTTTTGAAAAAAAAAAAAATAATTTATTATTGTGTTTTTTTTTTGTGACAGAAATACATTTGTAGCCATCATAATTACCTTTAATTGAACACATAAGCAGTTGTGATCTGATTTATATTTCCCAATTGAGAATACAAATATTAGGGAAATTGCAATTTTAGTAAAAATAAAAAATAATATCATTTTCGAGTTTAGTCGAAAAAATGTTTGTAAATTAGTGTTCTTTGGTAAAACGACAAGATAGAAATTCAAATTTGTGCCTTTCCAATAAAGTAATATCATCGGAATAATAAATGCTCTTAAAATATGCTCCTACCGGATTATGCAGATGCTCAATGATAATAACCAGCAAAATGTGTCCCTCAGCTCAGAAATGTGCTTCACACCCGCGCTAGCTAACATTTATGTTCCATCACAACCATCACCCTCTTCCTCTGTTGATGCAGGCTAACCAATTAATACATTCTGCGAAAGCTTAACTCTTCCAGTGTACAATGTAATCGAATCGATTCATTAACTACAGAGATATGTACATAATTATGTACCAGCCACCAAGTAGCAACACCAGCACACACACACACTCCTACAACAATTTGCAATTCACAACGTCTTGTCATGGCCGCTGGAAGACAATTTCCATAGCCTCCCCAGCGTGTAGCTCTTGATGCGACAACGAATTAATGAAATAATTTATGCCAAACGGCAACAGAAGACCAACAAGACCAAAGTTGTTACCAGTTAGCACGTGCCTCCAATATCATAAATATCTGCGAGTATGTACGTAGGTATGTATGTTTGAATGGCACAAACAGTACTGCTCACAATTTGTGATTGCAGAAAGGTAATCATCGAGATTATGAGCAAGCTGTTCAATAGTCAAAACCATAAGCATGCTTTCGTAATCGATTCCTATAAATAACCGGCACTAGCAACTACTGCTGGTACCGGTGGCTACTTGTGCCACGGCGTCATGTCCTTGGCAGTATGTCTGAAGTACGTTGAATGTGAAAAGTTCAGTTTAGTTTCCGGTGAAATTGCCAGCGTTTGCACTTAGCCAACCAGCCATTCATTAATGACATAACTTGAATTGCTCCCCCGCTGTGTTAGCCAGTTCACATAGTCCTGGACAGCTTGTTCGTGTTATTCGTGGGCGTATTGAAAGGACCTTTCAATCGAATGTCCACATGAGATTTTAATAATAGAAATTCAATTCAACGAATTTGTTGTGGAAATTACTTAAAGTACGACAAAGAGGCATGCAAAATTGAGCCTTTTTCAAATTCGTCATACGCAGAGGATGGTCTTAAAAAATGCAAGACTCACAACCAAAGATTCAATAAAAACTACTTAAAATATCCAAACAATGTTTAACCAATTTTAAGAAACAGTTCAACATATTGACATTTTGAACATTTCAATCAAATCTTTCAAGGGGTTTAGGTTCCAATAAAAAACAAAATCAGCTTTCGACCGGAACTAAAAATGTTCTCCTCTGGGTTGTCTTCAATGCCGGTCTTCAGTTGACCTTAAAGATTTTCTGCTATCGGATACACCTAAATTTTTGTAAATAATTAATTTCGATATTTAAATAAAATATCAAAGCAAAATTTAATTTCCATGTCACAAAAGTGTGACAAAAACTCAAATGTTAAAACATTTTGAGAGTTGTTTCTGATGTAAAATAATAAAGATATTCAATTTTATTATTAAATTTTTTGATTTCATATATAGAGTGGAGTTGTGGATTCTTAATTTTTAGTTTTTTTTAATTTTAAAGTTTTATCATTCTTTATTTTGTTATACAGGGTGGCGCAGAATGTGCTATATGGTTTGAATTCTTTATTAACTTTAACTTTTTGTTTTTTTCTTTGTTTTTTTTTTTTGAATTTTGTGAAGGAGACTTGGGGAATTAATTATGAATCATTACACGATCGAACAACGTACAATAATAATTGAATTTTATTTTTCAAACCAACAGTCACAATTCACAATATTCACAATTTGATAATGAGCGATGAAGCCCACTTCCTATTAAATGGGTATGTCGACAAGCTACAGAAAAACCAAGAACAGTTCATCAGCGACAATCACACGCACTTAAGTGCACTGTTTGGTGCGGTGTATCCTCCCAAAGGATAATTGGCCCAAATTTCTTGGAAAATTAAAGTGGTGTCTCAATCTCTGTTATGGAAAATATGAAAAAAAAAATTCAAAGCTAATTGCAAAAAATTCCCCACTAATATACTGTAAAAAAATTATAACAATTGTATAAATAAACCAGTAAGGAAAGGCTAAAGTCGGGCGGGGCTGACTATATGATACACTCCACTTTCTATCAGAATACAATTCAATTCGGAAAAAAGTGAAAACGGGAAGAATTTTTGAATGTTTCCTAATCATAGGCTAATATGTCCTGGTTCAATTTGTCAAATAGAGAAGAATATTTGTATCAGGGCTATATCCAAACATGGAATTAAGTGACCCATTTCACAATAGGTTCTTCCAGTTCTCAATTTGAAGTAATTCGGTGAAAATTTCGTGGTTTCTGGGGCGGAAAAATCAAGCCGGAAGCGAAATTTGTATAGGAGCTATATATAAATCTGAACCGATCTGGCTCATTTTCACCGTGGGTGTTTCTAGTTGAAATTTAAGATGTTTTGCCAATTTTGAAGAACATCTGTTAAAATATGTGGTTTCTACAGCAGAAAAAGTCAAATCGGGAGTGAAATTCGTATGGGGGCTATATCTAGATCTGAGCCGATCTGGATCATTTTCACAGTGGGTGTTTCTAGTTGAAATTTAAGATGTTTTGCCAATTTTTAAGAACATCTGTTAAAATATATGGTTTCTACAGCAGAAAAAGTGAAATCGGGAGTGAAATTCGTATGGGGGCTATATCTAAATCTGAACCGATCTGGAACATTTTCACCGTGGGTGTTTCTAGTTGAAATATAAGATGTTTTGCCAATTTTGAAGAACATCTGTTAAAATATGTGGCTTCTACAGCAGAAAAAGTCAAATCCGGAGTGAAATTCGTATGGGGGCTATATCTAAATCTGAACCGATCTGGCTCATTTTCACCGTGGGTGTTTCTAGTTGAAATGTAAGATGTTTTGCCAATTTTGAAGAACATCTGTTAAAATATGTGGTTTCTACAGCAAAAAAAGTCAAATCGGGAGTGAAATTCGTATGGAGGCTGTATCTAAATCTGAACCGATTTTCTTCAAATTAAGTAGCGTTCGTCCTTATCCCGAAAAACTTTGTTGTGAAAAGTTTCATTTGGTTCTGGCTGCAATTGCGACCTGTACTTTGATTACAAGAAGAGATGGACAGACGGACGGACGGACGGACATTGTTAAATCGATTCAAAAAGTGATTCTAAGTCGATCGGTATAATTAACAATGGGTCTATCTCGCTTCCTTTTGGGTGTTACAAACAAATGCACAAAGACATAATACTCTCGTGGAGTGTATAAAAAGTTATAAACCATTTAAACCATATAGCTCATTCTGCGCCACCCTGTACTACGTAATATTTATATTTAAATCATTGTAGAGGTCACCGAAACGCGTATAAACTTTATTGTATTTTAGCACCATTTTCGCATTAGTAACTTTTAGTACACAACACAATATACATATAAAGTGTTATACTAACTGGGTTGGGTTATAACAGTTTCCATCGAATTTTCATTGAATGACGTTCAAAGTTATATCAAAAATGTTCTGGCAAAAGCTTTCCAAAAAGCACAACAAATTCTTTGGACGCACACAGCTTTACTTATTTATACAAAAAGACTATACATTTTAACATAAATAACGTAACTATGTCTGCTAACAGAGTAATATAAAAGTTCATTGTAGATGACGCACTCGAATACAATCGAATGTAAATAAAAAACTTTTGAGTGTATATTCTGACAATGAGCACAAAGTCATTCAATTGTTTTATCACAATATTTTAAGTCCATTTATCTCATAATGGACATGACAATAACCAAAAATTGCCACATTTCAAGAGATGACAAAAAACTGAGGTACAAATTTGCGGTAAGTGATATCATTTAGTATATTCTCCGCTAGAGTATTGTGTCTTTGTGATTTTGTTTCTAACATTCAAATGGAAGAGAAATAGATCCAAATCGGTTCAGATTTATATAACCCTATACAAATGTTCTTCCCGTCTTGACTTTTCCGCTCAATAAAGCACATATCTTAGCACACCTTCTATACATATTTTTGAATTTTATTACAGTATGTTATATTTGACCTGGAAACATCTATTGTGAAATTGGACCACAAAAGTCCATGCTTTGTTATAAATCCCATACAATTGATTTTCCTGAATGTTAATTCCTTCGCTATAGAAACCACAAGCATTAAACGATTTTGGTCCAATTTGGATTGACTCGTTATATGTTTTCCCTAGGCACGTCTATTGGAAATTCGACCACATGAGGTCTTGCTTTTGTATAGCCCCATTCAAATGTCCTTCCCCATTTGAAATTTTTTGCTTTAACGACATTATATTTTAACCTTTTTTTAACTAATTTTCGCAATCCACGCCATATTTCGCGTAGAAGCTTTTCGCGGAAGTATATCATATCGATTTAGATATAGACCAATACAAATATTACTTCCGATTTGATTTTGTCGTTCTCGATTTTGTTCAAATTTGCACAGTAGCTTCAGAGACACAGTATTACTTTATACGTGAATGTGTTCGGCATTACATTTTCACTCAAATTTTAAAATGTCTCTAGACATCAAAGTTCATACGTTATACGACGTACAGATTTACTAACATTTAATAAATTTTTAATCATTTAGTGTTATTATACCCTCATTCTACAGAGTATGAGGATATATATCATTTGGGCAGAAAAAAAGTGTAACGCATTAAAGGAATGACTTAAAACCCTAAGTATGTTTGGACCAAAACCGTTTTACGACTATTTAAGTTGCCATATCCGTCCATAACATTTATTTGTAAAGTTTTTATGGATATTTATTTATTTTTTTATGGAAAATAAATTCATAAAATTATGAGATAGAAACCAAATTATATTAAATATTTTACATATATGACAGGGAACTTTCCATATATATAGCAAAGATTTGTGTACCGTATTCGCGATATTTAAGAACATATAATGTGTATTTAAGGTAAACTGAACGAAATGTATTTAAAGTTTCAAATTTAGTTCACATATTAGCCGGCAAAATTCCTATGGCCAAATTCATCTCACCTCCATCCATCAATCTCGTTATAATTACAATTATTTAAATCATTGGGTCTTAAAATCAAAAACTAAACTAATAAATTTCGTTTAAAAATTCTTCATTTCCATAGAAAACGTATGCTCTATTAATACTTCACTTCGATGAATCACTATGGCCACGACTATATCTGAGGAGATCCATTCGGTCCAACATTGGGCGACTCATTCAAACATAGCGACTGAAAATAACACGCAAATTTAAGTCGCATGGCTTCAATTCTAGCACTAGTCGAATTTTTTACGCTTTAAGGCCAAAATACTTACGTAACGAATCTATTCAACACGGTCTTTGCTCAGGTACAGCTGATATATTCTCTTCTCCGTTTGCCAGAAGACACAAGTACAAGAAAGAACAAGTAGTGCGTGAACTGTCAAAAAAAAACATTTTGAAAATCAAATCTCACGATGAATCACCCGATATGTGTGCGTGAAAAACATCTATAAATTTGGTACATAATTGTATTTTGACAATCGTTTCATAATTCGACATTGCGACCAACGTTGCACATTGGGGAAGAGCAGTAAATTTCTTCATGATAGTATTTTTATAACCTCATTCTAGAGAGTAGGGACAGACAAAAAGTGTAACGCATTGAAGGAGTAACTTAAGACCCTAAGTATCTTTGGACCAAATCCATTTCACGACTTTTTAAAATGTTTGAGCCATGTCCATCTGGCTGGTGTACACGAAAACTCTCGAAAGGAATCAATTCAAACTTTGTACATGATAATATTTTTCCCAAACTTAGTTTAAGTTCGAAGATGGGCAAAATTGCCACGAAACTTTGGGTACCTCCCACACAAATGGGCAATATTACTATGTTAAATTAAAGCCGTCATTACTTCCACACCGATATTCGGAATCGCCTATATTTTGGTATTTAATAAAGTTTTTATAAGCGCACTAAATATGGCGGGTTTTGCCACGCCCCTTCTAGTACCTCCCACACAAATCACACTAAATTATTTAAAATTAAAGCTGTTATAACTTCTATACGGGTCTTCGGATTACTATGACAATTGATATTTGGCAATGCTTTTATAGATGTTGCATTCGTGTGGAATATGGACGATATTGGCACACCCCTTCAGGCACCTATCACACAAAATGGCATAAGCTTTGTTTAAAATAAAACTGGTGTAACATTCACACGGGTAGTCAAATTCATTTGAAATTTGATATTTGAAAATGTTTTTATAATCACTTTAAACCAAAAAAATATTTACGCTTTTTTAGTTGCTTGATTGTACGTTGTTGCGTTTAAAATGTATAGACCATTTAAGTTCAAAAATATGTTTAGTTGATGTGCAAGGTTTTCCAACAAGAAGTGTTATTTTGGTATTCAAAGAAATATGCCATTTTTGAGATAAATGATCCGATGTTTATTTCATAATAAAGAGGAAGGTATGCCGTTAACAATGAAAAACAACATCAGCCAAATGGTCACCACGACTACGCTCACAAGACCATATCCTTTTAATGAAATTTTCCATAACAAATCGCAAAGTGGCTGCCCTATGTCCTCGATAGCCTCACGAATTCTATCTTTGAGGACGCTGAGCTATTGGCGTAGACCTTATCTTTCACGTGGCCCCAAAGGAAGAAGTCGCAAGGTATTAAATCACAAGATCTCGGTGGCCAAGTGTGATCACCTCTTCGAGAGATACCACGGCCTGGAAACTTTTCCCGTAAAAGAGCGATGATTTCGTTGCTGGTGTGGCACGTGCGCCGTCTTCTTGAAAGTAAACGTTGTCCAGATCAGTACCATCTAACTCCGACCATAAAAAATAACCAATCATCTCCCGATAGCGCAAACCATTCACTGTAACTGATGATCCAACCTCATTTTCGAAAAAGTAAGGTCCAATGACCCCGTGGGACCATAAACCGAACCAAACAGTCACACGATGAGGATGGAGAGGCTTCTCAATAATAACTCTTGGATTTTCCGAGCCTCCGATGCGACAATTTTGCTTGTTGACGTAGCCACCCAGGTGTAAATGGACCTCATCAGTCAATATGATTTTTCTATGGAATTCCGGATCATTTTCATTCATGAATTTTAATAATTTCAATGCGTTGTTGAAGCATGTATCGTTCCATTTTTAGTAATTTCGTAGTTTCTAATGTCAAAGAATAAAAGCTTCAAAAGTTACAGCTACCTAAATACCGGGTGATTCAAAATAACACCTCTTGTTGGAAAACCATGTACGTATCAATGTAAATGTACATTAATGTACGTGTTGCTTTATTTAATGCGTATTTCGATATAAGCCACAAAATATCGGCAGCTAAGCCTCATGTTATATATTACTCATATTATTATATTTATTTAAAATAATTTAAAAAATTAAACAATGTTTTTCAGGAATAATTTTGTATTCAATTAAATTAAAATTTTCTTTTTGTATCCAACATGTATTTTACTTCATCCGGCAAATCTTTTTTGTTAGATGATAATTTGCTGAAAGCCCTTAAATGTGAAATCACAGGATCTGAGACTTAAATCATATTATACATAAATAATTGCAGAAACTTACCTCCTTCTGCCATGATTAATAACAAATGATAGCTTAAATGTACACATCAATACAAAACAAGTAAGGAAAGGCTAAAGTCGGGCGGGTCCGACTATATAATACCCTACACCACTCCCTGTGTATATACCTCGCTTTAATTACTAAACTCAGGTATTTCATGGGAACAATTTTATGTAGTTCATATAAATTATACTATAAATTCATCTTTAACCAAATTTAATGAATAAGGTAAATACTAAAGTAATTGATCCAATTTTCCAGCAGATATTCCGAGTAAAGTAAATATAACATGATCTGGAAAAATTGATCAAGATCCAAAGACAAATACAAATTATACAGCGGTAATAGGATAAATCGGACGGACATTTGAAGAGGGCCTATAACAACACTTGAGGTCTGTGCCAAAACATGCGCCTATATATTTCTCATTCACGGTAGGTATTCGTAGTTGAAACATGGAATGATGTGCAAAATTTGATGAAGATCCGATGAAAGATGTAGTTTCTTGAGCTGTAATAGAGCAGAATGGGGCCCCATTTTGGTTATACCAAAGTAGAGATGTGCGCGTGAGTGATTATTGGCTCACGTTCACGCACGCTCACGAAGGAAAAAAATTTAATCACGCACGTTCACGCACGAAGATTTTTTCGCTACTCACGTTCACGCACGCTCACGTGAGTAAAATAAATTTTGCTCGCGATCACGCGTGATTCACGCGTGAATCACGTAAATCACGCAAACTATTTCCACAAAGATATACATTTTAAATCGAAATGAGTAACACACCGCAAATCCGAAAATTATTAATTTAATTATTTAAAACACTCTACGTTTGCGTTGTTTGTTCTAAATTCATATTTTTAAAATTGTATACAATATTACGGTGGTATACCGTATAGTTAACGCAAAATAAGTTAGAAATCGGACACTGACATAAAATCCAAGTAAAAATATACACAGCATATACCCCGATACCAGTTGTGTGGTTTTTTAATTGAATTAACACTAAGGATCTAAATTCAGTGCCTAGTGTTGGTGCAGGGAATGCTTACTTAAATAATAGAAAAAAATAGATATTATACCTACACTGAAGCACTCTGTTTTAGAAATAAATATGTCTATGACTTTTATTTTGAATGGAAAATTTCACATTTTTAAACGAAATTAAATGAAAATAAAAGAATTAATAAATATGTGCGACTCACGAAAAAATCACGTGATTCACGCAGAAATTAGACTCACGCACATTCACGCACGAAAATTTTTTCGTTCCTCACGTTCACGCAATTCACGTGAGTGGCGCCCATCTCTATACCAAAGTATGGGCATCTCCCAAATAAGTAAGGAAAGCCTAAAGTCGGACGGAGTCGTCTATATGATACACCCCACTTTCTATCTCATTACAATTCAATTCGGTAAACAAAGTGAAATCGGGAAGGATTTTTGAATTATGTAAATGTATGTGTTTTACAAAAAATGTTAAATCGGGAAGGACATTTGTATGTGGGTATATTGAAACCTGTAATATTGTGACCCCTTTCACCATGTATGTTTATTGGTGAAATATAATATGTAAAGTTTGGCCAAAATCGGTTAAACATTCGGGAGCGACATTTGTATGGGGGCTATATCTAAATCTGAACCGATCTTACCCACTTTCAGCATAGGTATTTCTAGTTCGATTATAAAATGATGTGCCAATTGTAAAGAAAATCGGGTACAATATGTGGATTCTAGAGCGGAAAAAGTCAAATCGGGATCGACATTTGTATTGGGGCTATATCTAAATCTGAACCGATCTTACCCACTTTCTGCATAGATGATTATAGTTTGATTGTAGGATGTTTTGCCAAATTTAAAGAATATCGGGCTCAATATATGGTTTCTAGAGCGGAAAAAGTCAAATCGGGAGCGACATTTGTATTGGGGCTATATCTAAATCTGAACCAATTTCCTCCAAATACAATACCAATCGTCCTTAGCCAAAAAAAAGTAACTTCTGCCAAATTTCATGATAATCGGACAGCAATTGCGACCTGTAGAGTGCGAACAAGCTTAGATGGACAGCAGACGGACGGACAGACAGACATCGGTAAATCGATTCAGCTGGTGATTCTAAGCCGAACCGTATACTTAAAGGTGGGTCTCGATTATTTTTTGGTGTTACAAACATTTGGCGGAAAACTAACTTATAATACCCTAGGCCACAAAGTGGTGAAGGGTATAATAACAAGATCTATTCATAACTGTAATCTCCAAATGAGTGTACTGAATTGGTTGGCGTGGCCGCTCTCACGGAAGCGGAGGGAAAGGAAAATCGATTCATATTTAGATGTAGCTCTCACACATATTTTGTATATTTGGAGTAACAAATGACATATTTAAATTACACGTATCTGTCGCAAGGGCACCTACGGGCAGCTAAGATATATATTGTTGAATTCACCACAAATTCAGCTTTCTCCCCTATGTGGAATGGCCGTGAAAGCACGTGAATTGAAAAAGTTGTTGGATTATTAAAAAAAACGGCACTTTCCCACTTATATGTCTGACCACTTACTGACAGACGGTAAAAATCGAGTTATACACAAAAATGAAGGTTCATATGACCTTTTAATATGGCACAAGTTCGTTTTATTTCATCAATAAACAGCAATTCTACAGTCATTATTTCATCGCAACATAAATTGCTTTTTTGTGAGAAAAAACCCTAACTTTGAATAGTCATAACTCGGAATCGGCTTGAGATATTTACATAAAATAATACCATATTTTCTCAACGTGCGACACAAGAACGTATGTATATCCCTTTCGCACCCTAATTTTTTTATATTGTTTCCATTTTTATTATAATGTTTCCATTTCAGCCTTATTTGAATTATTATTATTTATTTGTAATTAAATATTTTGCTTTAAATAAAAAGACACATCAGTTTTGAAGAATTTCCACAATTGATAACTATGGAAATTATCGATTACTAAGGCAGCTATCGGTAATTAAAAAAGTTATCGAAATTTGTTTCTTCTAATTTTCGATTTTATACGAAAACAACACTTTTTTAACGATAACATCCGATAACTCGACAACTAAGTGAGATATCGATAACAGGCTAATAATTTTTTTAATATTTTTAGGTGCTCTATATCGGATATCATAGTATCCCTCTCTTTCTGAATTTCGACTCACCTATTACGAGATAGAAGATTATGTTCTTATAATAAAAGCAAATCTGAGATTGATTTTAACAAAAGTTCCCGCGGAAAATATGTGAATTTCAAAATTCATTCATTTGAAATTTTCCACACCTCATTTTATGAAAGTCGAAAGTTTCGGACGGATTTCAAATTGAAATATATTTAAAAATATAATATTTTAACCATTTTGGTAATATCACATTAATATCAACCCATCATTTTATATCGTAAAATTTCGATTTTTTTAAACTTCAACCCATTTTCCGGTGGATCTTTTTTGAAGCTGGAAAAAAATATTTTTGTCATGGTTTGCATATTTTGAAAAAGTGTAAGAAAAGTCACCCTAATATACACTCCAAATTTCAAGTTTCTAGCCATTTCACCGCATTGAAGTATGAATTCTGAACATGGCTAATAGTCTGCTATTACCATTAACTAAATGTATGTATATTAGGATGGGTCACGAAAATAAATGGCACCCCTCAGAAATGAAGATTGCATTGTCTAATGATTATCTGTAAAATATTTTGTATCTGGGGCCTGTGAACTAAACGCGTTTGAAAACATCTCTAAACATCAGGTTTTCCTGTGTAATTTGTATACACTCCACGAGAGTGGATTTGTTTGTTTGTGCATTTGTTTGTAACACCCAAAAGGAAGGGAGATATACCCATTGTTAATTACACCGATCGACTTAGAATCACTTTTTGAAACGATGTCCGTCTGCCCTTCTGTCTCTCTGTCCATCTATTCTTGTAATCACGATACAATTACATCGCAATTATAGCCACAACCAAACAAAACTTTTCACAACGAAGTTTTTCGGGACAAGGACGAACGCTATTTAATTTGAAGAAAAGCGGTTCAGATTTAGATATAGCCCCCATACGAATTTCACTTCCGTTTTGACTCTTTTCACTCTAAATACCACAATAGATTTTCTTCAAAATTGGCAAAACATCTTATATTTAAACTAGGAACACCTATGGTGAAAATAGGTCAGATCGGTTCAGATTTACATATAGCTCCCATAAAAAATTCGCTTCCGGGTTGACTTTTTCCGCCCCAAAAACCACGTATTTTCACCGAATTTCTCCAAACTGAATGTGAAAGTTAGTCACTTTATTCCATGTTTGGATATAGCCCCGATGCAGATATTCTACTCGATTTGACAAATTGGACCAGGACCGTTTTCACTTTATTACAGAATTGAATTGTAATCGGATAGAAAGTGTAGTGTATCATAAAGTCGGCCCCGCCCCAATTAATAGACCTTTGGAAGCACTTTAACTATAAATTTTTATTCTTGTCTTAGAATAACTCATTGGTCGTATTATTGGACATTTAGATTTATTTTTTGTGGTTTTTGAAGTAATAGCTTAAGACTCATATTTCGTGGAAACATTTTGTCAAAGGTGTCATGAAAAATAAAAGGAATTCCTTTCAAATGATGCTTAAATGATTTTTGTGAAATTATTTTATATAGGAATAGTTTTTTAAGAGACAACATTTTCAAACTGTTTTTACAGAAATGAGCGCTGCGGCGTCAATTTCTTTCCGATCTTCATAATTAAAACATCATTCGAAAGGTATTGACTGCATATCTTTTGTTCTTATAAGATACGTACACCAAGTAGAGAAAAGTTTTCAGTTGTCAATATGAAAAAAAAACTAAAAACTATTCGACCAATAAGTTACTCTAAGACAAGAATCTAAATTTATATTTTAATTGCTTTCAAGGGTCTCTTAATTCAGAGAAATTTTTACAAAAATGAAACATAAAAACCAGTAAGAAAGGCTAAAGACGCGCGGGGCAGAATACAATTCAATTCGAAAAAAAGTGAAAACGGGAAGAATTTTTGAATGTTTCCTAATCATAGGCTAATATATCCTGGTTCAATTTGTCAAATAGAGAAGAATATTTGTATCAGGGCTATATCCAAACATGGAATGAAGTGACCCATTTCACAATAGGTTCTTCCAGTTCTCAATTTTAAAGTAATTCGGAGAAAATTTCGTGGTTTCTGGGGCGGAAAAATCAAGCCGGAAGCGAAATTTGTATAGAAGCTATATATAAATCTGAACCGATTTCACTCATTTTCATCCTGGCTGTTTCTCATGGAAATATAAGATATTTTGCCAAATTTGAAGAAAATCTGTTGGTTTCTACAGCAGAAAAAGTCAAATCGGGAGTGAGATTCGTATGGGGGCTATATCTAAATCTGAACCGATCTGGAACATTTTCACCGTGGGTGTTTCTAGTTGAAATATAAGATGTTTTGCCAATTTTGAAGAAAATCTGTTAAAATATGTGGTTTCTACAGCAGAAAAAGTCAAATCGGGAGTGAAATTCGTATGGGGGCTATATCTAAATCTGAACCGATCTGGAACATTTTCACCGTGGGTGTTTCTAGTTGAAATATAAGATGTTTTGCCAATTTTGAAGAAAATCCGTTAAAATATGTGGTTTCTACAGCAGAAACAGTCAAATCGGGAGTGAAATTCGTATGGGGGCTATATCTAAATCTGAACCGATTTTCTTCAAATTAAATAACGTTCGTCCTTATCCCGAAAAACTTTATTGTGCAAAGTTCCACTTGGTTCTGGCTGCAATTGCGACCTGTACTTTGATTACAAGAATAGATGGACAGACGGACGGACGGACGGACATTGTTAAATCGATTCAAAAAGTGATTCTAAGTCGATCGGTATAATTAACAATGGGTCTAACTCGTTTCCTTTTGGGTGTTACAAACAAATGCACAAATACATAATATTCTCGTGGAGTGTATAAATACAATGGAAAAACATGATTTTTAGTGGTGTTTCAGGGGCGCTCAGCTCTCAGAAGGCTTGATCTAAAAACGAAATATTTTGCAAATCATCATTGAACAATCCAAACTTTATTTTCTAGTGGTGAATGGAAATTGTTTTTCCATTTGTATGAACGGCAAGCCTAATTTATATAATGTCTCTGGTGTTGCAAATGAATACAAAATCCTTCCTATTTTACAGAGTATAAAAAAATCCAAAAAATTGGATCACGTATTTCAAATAATATTTCCAATCAGATTTTCAACCACTTGTCTTCCTCTACATGTCAACTTACGAAGTTGACAAATGAAAAATTCAACTTCGATTATGTTTTATTTCATTTTATTTATTTAAAAATTTACTAAGTAACCGCTTATATATTTTGTTTATTATCTGTTTTGGTATTTTAGTTTAAGGAAATCATAAATCTCTATAAATCAATGTTCATTACATTCAATTAAGTAATTATTCTAAAAACAGTAAATATATAAATCAATTACAAAATTAGTTGTCGATAAAAGTAAAATGTCAAAGAAAAGTTTTATTTAAAAAACTCGAATCGAAGAGTTAAACAAGATCACATGTAAATAGGAAATACATTCAATATCGTAGGTATGGATGTACATATGTATGGGTGTATATTTATTTTAGTATTTGATATATGCATCCGCATCCGTATTCGTAACGGCATCCGCATTGTATGTGTAAGTGTATGTGTTGATGTTGTTGTGATAGTGTTTGTTGTAAAGTAGTCAACAAGTTATAAAGTAGATATCGCATATTATCAAGTTATAAGTATATATATAAAAAAAGTGTTTTTGGATGTTGTTGCTGTTGTTGTTGTCATCAAATATTTGTTATAAGGTACACAAGGACACATTGATTAAAAAGTTTTCTTCTCCTTTTTTCTTGTTTGTTTGTTTGCTTTGTCGGTTTTTCTTTGGCATTCAGAATTACGAGTATTCGAAAATTTATTGTTACGACGAAGTTAGTTAGTGACTTTCTTTAGTTTTGTTCTTGTTGTTTGTTGGTTTACATATACATAGATAACAATAATAACAATAGTAATAATCGTAGATAAAAAATAGGGAGAAAATAGATAACAGTCTCTTAAGGATGTTGTTGGTTGGTTGGTTGCTTCCGTTTCCGGTTGTTTCTTTGTTTTCATAACAAACAAAAGAGGAAACATCGATATATGTATAGTTTAGCTGAGTGTGTGTGTGTGTTCTAAATTGTTCTCTATAGTTAATTGAACTACAACTCAGTTCTGGGGAGAATTCAAGATTTATTTTTTTTTCATTCAAAGACATGAATATCAAATTCCTGGTTTCGATTTCACCCTAAAACCCATCACAGAACCGAGTTCATTAGTTATTCATATGTGTGAGATATTTTTTCTTTAAGATTTCTTTTAAATTTGTCTTGGTGTGTGTGTCATTATTCATATCCATTTTCTTGCACTCTATCATTTGTTTAGTCTAAGACTCATTTTGTTTTATTTTATATTCAATTGGGTTGTTGGGTCAAGGTGTAGTGCAAGAATTGTGTCATCATATTATTATTATTTTGAAAATATATTTTGATTTTTTCTTCTTGATTTATAAATAAATTCTGTCGGTTTTCTGATATGAAAGCTGCCTTAGTTTTTGTGTTTTATTAAATTTGCATCATCTGCCTTAACAATATCTTTAAATTGAGCAAAGATTTGTCTTAAAAAGGGAGGCTGGAAAAAGCACAGTGTATCTTTCAAAATACTGGTTACTACCTCAAAAAACAAACTTGTCTTTCGTACCAAAGAAGTATACGGATTTTTCTCCAAAACCCCAAAAAATGTTGGTACTTTTAAAATTTTTTGACTTTATAGCCAAGATTTATCCTATTTCACACTTATTTTATCCCGATACCTGGATAAGAAAAATACGACGAAAAGATGGTACCTTATTGCAATATATACTCTCAATTCAATTGATTTTTCCCCAATGGATCACATTATTCCTCAGGTCAATTCAACTGTTAGAAGCGACATTGATTCTTAATACATATGACAACGGTTGGATAAATTGCGAGAATATCACAGAAAAAAAGTGAAAACGAAAATTTCGTAAATAAATCTAATTTGTGTTTTTTTTTATCGAAATATCCACTTGTTGTCAAAAAGTATACAAAAAATAATGCAAAATTTGTTCATTAATTTTTACATATTCGGTAAATTTGACTAAAGATGCATTTATTTAATGTATATGGGCTACATACAATCGCCTATCGATACTAAAGTAACTTGGTTTACTAAGATATGGACGCAGGGAGTGACGTAGGGTATCATATATTTGACCCGCCCTTTCCTTACTTGTTTTCTGTTTTGATATGTTCTTGCTAGGAGCTGATTTCTCACCACAATGAACCCATATTATAATTGGACATCTTGGAAGACAACATTGTGTGAATTAGAGTGATCAAAACCCTGGTTTTTGTCGGGTTTTTCGAAAACCGTAATATCAATTAATTTTTGCCCGGTCGGACCGGGTTTTTGTATATTCCACTAGGGTATTATGTCTTTGTGCATTTGTTTGTAACATCCAAAAGGAAGCGAGATAGACCCATTGTTAATTATACCGATCAACTTAGAATCACTTTTTGAATCGATTTAGCCATGTCCGTCTGTCTGTCCGTCCATCTATTCTTGTAATCAAAGTACAGGTCGCAATTATTCTCCGATCCTAAGAAAAACTAGCACATGTGAGTTTTGCGGCCCAATGACGAACCCTATTTAATTTGAAGCAAATCGTTTCAGATTTACATATAGCCCCCAACACAAATGTCACTCCCGATTTGACTTTTTCCGCTCTATAAACCGCATATTTTACTCGATGTGCTTAAAATTTAACATAGTACCTTATAATTCAACTAGAAACATATATGGTAAATATGCGGCAGATAGGTTCATATTAAGATATATATCCCATACAAATTTCGTTCTCCATTTTACTTTTTGCCCTCTAGAGATAAACAATTTCACCAGATTTGCTTCAAAGTAGGTACAAAACCTTATATTTGAACTAAAACCATTTGTGGTGAAAGTGGTTCAAATCGGTTCAGATTTAGATATAGCTCGCATACAAATTTCGCTCTCCATTTAATTTTTTTCTACTCTAAAAAACACATATTTTTACCGATTTTCTTCAAATTTAACATAACAACTTATATTTCAGCTGGAAACATTATGGTGCAAGTGGATCAGATCGGAACATATTTAGATATATAATGTTGCTCCTCATTTTACTTTTTCCGCTCAAGAAACCCCATATTTTACAAGATGTTCTTCAAATTTGACAAAACACATTATATTTCAACTAGAAAAATCTATAGTGAATGTGGGCCACATATTTACAGGTTTAAAACAGCCCTCATTCAATTGTTCTCTCAAGGTATTACAGATTTCGATCTAATTTAGCAGAACACGTTATACGTCTTCTGGAAACATACATTATGAAAGTAGGCCACATCGGTTCATGAATAATACCCATAAAAATCGTTCCCGATTTCACTTTTTCCCCCGAATTCAATTGTAATGGGGTAGAAAGTGGAGGGTATCATATAGTCGGCCCCGCCAGACTTTAGTCTTTCCTTAATTCTTTCGGGTTGTTCTTGAAATAGAACAAGTAAGAAAACTTCAGTCGGCTAAACCGACTTATATATACCCTCACTATCAGAGAATATATATACGGAAGTTATAAGGAAAAAAATTGATGTAGGGCAGGATAATTTGTGTGGAAGGCGCTAGGAGGCTCGCTTCACATGATCCCAAATTCCAAATTTATAAAACAATTCTAAAAACATGATCAAATATCAAGTCAGCATAAATATATTTTTTATATTTAAAGTGACTATAAAACATTTTTAAATATCAAATTGCAAATAATTTTGATTACCCGTACGCATGTTATAACGGTTTTATTCTAACAAAAGTTTAAGCCACTTTATGTGGGAGGTACCAGAAGGGGTGTGACAATTTCGTCCATCTTCGAACTTAAAGTAAATTTAGGAAAAATATTACCACGTGCAAAGTTTGAATTGATTACTTAACTCCTATCGAAAGTTGTCGTGTACACCAGCCAGCCAGCCAGACGGACGGACATGGCTCCAATAGCTTAAAAAGTCGTGAAACACATTTGGTCCAAATATACTTGTGGTCTTAAGTCACTCCTTCAATGCGTTACACTTTTTTTCTGTCCCTCCCACTCTGTAGAGTGAAGGCATAAAAAAGGGGAAATTATGCATTACACAAAATATTGACCCATTGTGCATGCTCGTTCTTGGGGATAGGGAAATTCTGATCTCATAATCAGATTCATTGAAATCTTTTAAAATTGACTCCAAACATTCCTGTCTGAATTGGGATCCTTTTGGTCCATTGCCAAAAAATCATTTGACGTTTTTATACACTCCACGAGAGTATTATGCCTTTGTGCATTTGTTTGTAACACCCAAAAGGAAACGAGATAGACCCATTGTTAATTATACCGATCGACTTAGAATCACTTTTTGAGTCGATTTTGCAATGTCCGTCCGTCCGTCTGTCCATCTATTCTTGTAATCACGATACAGGTCGCAATTGTAGACAGAACCAAATGAAACATTGTACAACGAAGTTTTTCGGTACAAGAACGAACGTTATTTAATTTGAAGAAAATCAGTTCAGATTTAGATATAGCCCCCATACGAATGTCACTCCCGATTTGACTCTTTTCACTCTAGATACCACATATTACAACAGATTTTCTTTAAAATTGGCAAAACATATTATATTTCAACTAGAAACACCTGTGGTAAAAATGTGTTAGATCGGTTCAGATTTAGATATAGCCCACATACAAATGTCGCTCCCGATTTGACTTTTGCGCTATAGAAACCACATATTGTACCCGCTTTTCTTTAATATTGGCTCAACATCTTATCCAACTAAACAAAACTATGGTGAAAGTGGGTAAGAACGGTTCAGATTTAGATATAGCCCCCACACAAATGTCGTCCCGAATTGACTTTTGCGCTATAGAAACCACATATTGTACCCGCTTTTCATTAAAATTGGCTCAACATCTTATCCAACTAAACAAAACTATGGTGAAAGTGGGTAAGAGCGGTTCAGATTTAAATATAGCCCAAATAAAAATTTTGCTTCCGAAAGTTTAACTGATTTTGGCCAAACTATACATTTTATATTTCACCTATTTCGTTCCAGGTTTCAGTATATCCTCATACAAATGTCCATTCCGATTTAACATTTTTATATGAGACTGGATAACTGGATTTTCTTTAAGACTGGATAACTAAGCTGCGATAACAAAAATCTAAATAAAATGTTAAAATTTCACTCAAAATAAAAAATTGTTTCTAGCAAATTCAAATACTTGTTTCTAGCAAAGATTTTTAGATAGAAGCACAGACGGAGAGCTGATCCAAAGATTAACAGAAGATAATTTTCTTCATTTCATTGATATTCGGAAGGTGAGTGAGTTGTGGTTCTCATTAGTTTAGGACAATCATTGACATTGCAAAGTCTCTACCAAGCCACCTGAAGAAGGTTGTTACTTGACCACCTGCCACATGCCATTTGTAAATAAATTTGCTTTTATAAAATATAGATGCAAAATGGCCTTGAGAAATGACAATATCCCAGTTCAAATCAATTTAGGAAAACAATTACAATGAAATGATGTCGTCTAATCCAAGAGGGCCAATGAATATTTTTGACTGTGATCTACATCTTGACACCAGTAACATTTTAGATGATATTAGCACAACAACGCTGCAGCACGGTGGTTCAGAATCAAATTCCATTGCACAAAAGTAAATCACTTTTGTTCTAGTAACCATTTTTGAGTTTTGGAAAAAAATGAAATTAGACAATTTCGATAAATACGAAATTTTCAATTTTCTTTTCCAAAAATACGTATACAATATTTTTATGAGAAGAATACATACACAAACTTTCAAAACAATAGCAGCTATCGAGGTCAAAAACCGTACCGTTTGACACGGAATGACTCATATACCTTTCGAAAAATATTTACTATGTTTATTTACAACTTAAGGGATCTGCGTGTAATTGTATAGCAATAATAGATTGCTTCAATTTTCTCGTCATTTTTTTAAAAAATTCCTAAAATATGTTTGGCCATTCCAGTTCACATCTCACAACTTTTACGAATTCGAAAAATGCAGTTTCCTCGTTTCCAATTTTATCTGTTAATAGTACTAATTTCGGGTTTCCCTTTATTTTACATGTCTACGCAATTATGTTGTCGTACCGTTTGTATCCCTTTCAAACTATTTCACTCCATAAAGGTAAGGATTTTGAGAAACTTGATTTTGGTACACGCTTACGATATAAAAGGAACGAAAGTTCCAAATTTCGAACTTTTCAAAAAAATGTAGGTGCATTTCCAGTCCTGGTTAGAGGAATTAGTATACCCCACACCACTTCGTGGAATAGGGTATTATAAGTTAGTTTCGCGCCAAATGTTTGTAACACCAAGAAATAATCGAGCTAGACCCACCTTTAAGTATACCGATCGGCTTAGACTCACCAGCTGAGTCGATTTAACGATGTCTGTCTATCCGTCCGTCCGTCTGCTGTCCATCTAAGCTTGTTCACACTCTACAGGTCGCAATTGTGGACCGATTGTCATGAAATTGGCAGAAGTTACTTTTTTTGGCCAAGGATGATTGTATTGAATTTGGAGAAAATCGGTTCAGATTTAGATATAGCCTCCATACAAATATCCCTATAATTTACACTATTACTGCTCTAGAATACACATTTTACATGGGATCATGACGGGATCGTGTTATATTTGAACTAGAAACAGCTCACGGGAAAGTTTACCACATGGGTCTATGTTTTGTTATAGCCCCCATACAAATGGGCCCCCAGTTTTCACAATGATCGCTCTAGAACCCACATCTTACATTGAATCTTGATAAAATTTTGCAGATCATGTTATATTTCAATAAAGAATACCTACTTTGAAAGTGATTTGTATGGGCCCACTTTGTAATGTAGCGCCCTTACAAATGGTCCCCCATTTTTTATACACTCCACGAGAGTATTATGTCTTTGTGCATTTGTTTGTAACACCCAAAAGGAAACGAGATAGACCCATTGTTAATTATACCGATCGTCTTAGAATCACTTTCTGAGTCGATTTAGCAATGTCCGTCCGTCTGTCTGTCTGTCTGTCTGTCTGTCTGTCTGTCTGTCTGTCTGTCTGTCTGTCTGTCCGTCCATCTATTCTTGTAATCACGATACAGGTCGCAATTGTAGACAGAACCAAATGAAACTTTGCACAACGATGTTTTTCGGGATAAGGACGAACGCTATTTAATTTGAAGAAAATCGGTTCAGATTTAGATATAGCCCCCATACGAATTTCACTCCCGATTTGACTCTTTTCACTCTAGATACCACATATTACAACAGATTTTCTTTAAAATTGGCAAAACATCTTATATTGTAACTAGAAACACCTGTGCTAAAAATGTGTTAGATCGGTTCAGATTTATATATAGCTCCCATACAAATTTCTCTCCCGATTTGACTTTTTCCGCTCTAGAGACCACATATTGTATCAGATTGTCTTCAGATTTGGTAAAACATCTTATATTTCCACTAGAAACACCCATGGTGAATATCGGTCAGATCGGTTCAGATTTATATATAGCTCCCATACAAATTTCGCTCCCGATTTGACTTTTTCCGCTCTAGAAACCACATATTGTATCAGATTGTCTTCAGATTTGGTGAAACATCTTATATTTCCACTAGAAACACCCATGGTGAATATCGGTCAGATCGGTTCAGATTTATATATAGCTCCCATACAAATTTCGCTCCCGATTTGACTTTTTCCGCTCTAGAGACCACATATTGTATCAGATTGTCTTCAGATTTGGTAAAACATCTTATATTCCCACTAGAAACTCCCATGGTGAATATGGGACAGATCGGTTCAGATTTATATATAGCTCCCATACAAATTTCTCTCCCGATTTGACTTTTTCCGCTCTAGAGACCACATATTGTATCAGATTGTCTTCAGAGTTGGTAAACCATCTTATAATTCCGCTAGAAACACCCATGGTGAATATCGGTCAGATCGGTTCAGATTTATATATAGCTCCCATACAAATTTCGCTCCCGATTTGACTTTTTTCGCTCTAGAAACCAAATATTGTATCAGATTGTCTTCAGATTTGGCAAAACATCTTATAATTAAACTAAGAACATCTATGGTGAAAATTGGTTCAGATTTAGATATAGCCCCCATACAAATGTCGTTCCCGATTTGACATTTTCCTCTGTAGAAACCACATATTCTACTCGATTTTCTTTAAATTTGGCACAACATCTTATAATCTTACTAGAAACACCTATGCAGAAATTGGGTAAGATCGGTTGAGATTTAGATATAGCCCCCATACCAATGACGCTCCCGATTTGACATTTTCCGCTTTAAAAGCCACATATTGTGCTCGATTGTCTTTAAATTTCGCACAACATCTTATAATCTAACTAAACAAAACTATGGTGAAAGTGGGTAAGATCGGTTCAGATTTAAATATAGCCCAAATTCAAATGTTGCTCCCATAAGTTTAACCGATTTGATCCAAACTATACATTTTATATTTCACTTATTTCGTTCCAGGTTTCAATATATCCTCATACAAATGTCCTTTCCGATATAAAATTTTTTGTCAAACACATACATTTACAGGATACAAAAAACCTTCCCGTTTTCACTTTTTCACCGAATTGAATTGTATTCGGATTGAAAGTGGAGTGTATCATAGAGTCGGCCCCGCCCGACTTTAGCCTTTCCTTACTGTTTTTTTTTTTAAATTGGCAAAACATCTTATATTTCAACTAGAAACACCTGCGGTAAAAATGTGTTAGATCGGTTCAGATTTATATATAGCTCCCATGCAAATTTCGCTCCCGATTTGACTTTTTCCGCTCTAGAAACCACATACTGTACTTGATTTTCTTTAAATTTGGTACAACTTCCTATAATCCAATTAGAAACACCTATGCAGAAATTGGGTAAGATCGGTTGAGATTTAGATATAGCCCCCATACCAATGACGCTCCCGATTTGACATTTTCCGCTCTAGAAAGCACATATTGTAGTCGATTTTCGTTAAATTTGGCACAACATCTTATAATCTTACTAGAAACGCCTATGCTGAAATTGAGTAAGATCGGTTCAGATTTAGATATAGCCCCCATATAAATGTCGCTCCAGATTTGACATTTTGGGTAAGATCGGTTCAGATTTAGATATAGCCCCCAAACAAACGACGCCCCCGATTTGACTTTTGCGCTCTAGAAACCACATATTGTACCCGATTTTCTTTCAAATTGGCACAACATCTTATCCAACTAAACAAAACTATAGTGAAAATGGGTAAGAGCGGTTCAGATTTAAATATAGCCCAAATACAAATGTTGCTACCAAAAGTTTAACTGATTTTTGCCAAACTATACATTTTATATTTCACCTGTTTCGTTCCAGGTTTCAATATATCCTCATACAAATGCCCTTTCCGATTTAACATTTTTTGTCAAACACATACATTTACAGGATACAAAAAACCTTCCCGTTTTCACTTTTTCACCGAATTGAATTGTATTCTGATAGAAAGTGGAGTGTATCATAGAGTCGGCCCCGCCCGACTTTATCCTTTCCTTACTGGTTATTATTACCCCTCTAGAACCCACATTTTACATCGGAAGTTTTTCAAATTTTGCAGATTATATTATATTTCAACTAAAAATACATACTATGAAAGTCAAATATATGGGTCCATATTTTGGTATAACCCCCAGACAAATTGGGCCCCCATTCTACTCTAATATAGCTCTAACACCCACATCGTGGAATCTAAATAGAATTTTGCAGATCATGTTCTATTTCAGCTAGGATTACCTACACTCAGAAAAATTGCATTCCTAAATCTGAGTAAATTCCATACTACAATTTAGTTAAACAATTTTACTCCAGTTCAGTAAAAATTTCCTTAAAAGTAGGGGTTAAGTATGTGTAAAGTTTCCTTCTTTCAAAGTCATAGTAAGTAGTTCATTTACTAGAAGGTATCAAATTTACTTAAAAACATTTCTTTGGATCTAATCAATAATTCTTACTATTGAGTGAATACATACTTATGTGGAAGAATATTTCCGAGATTTTAAGTAAGAAAAAAAATCAGAAATTCACGGTATGAAAAAAATCCATTTAGGAAATTTTTACTAAATAATATGGGTTTTCCTAAAATCAAGTTAATATGTTTACTGAAATTTATGCAGAGTTCTTCATACATTTTAGTGTTTAGGAAATTATGAAGAATCAATTGATATTGTTTAGAAAATTCTTGAATATTAATCTAAGAGTATAATATGAAAGTCAAATATATGTCTCCATATTTTGGCACAATCCCCGTGCAAATGGTCCCCCTATTTTACACTATTACCGCTCCAGAACCTATATCTTACATCGTATCTTTATAAAATTTTACAGATCATGACTCATGTCCACTAGGAATGCCAAAAGAGAACTACAATGTCCGTCTAATTCATCCTATTACCGCTGTAAAATATGCATTTGTCATCGGATCTTGGTTAAATTTTCCAGATCATATTATATTTACTATCGGAATACCTACCCAAAAATTTGACCATATCGTTTTAAATCATTCATATTACATCGGATCTAGATTAAATTTTCCAGATATTTATTAGTTATAAGATTCTGATTTGTTTACATCACACTTCAGATTCAACTTATCACAGCCAATCAATTTAGCCATTCGTATAATTTATCGCCCCATAAGTTTAGTAATAAAACCAGGTATATACGCAGGGAGTGGTGTAGGGTATCATACAGTCGGCCCCGCCCGACTTTAGCCTTTCCTTACTTGTTTTTCTCTGATTCGATTTTGTCCATTTTCAATTTGATTATCCTAGCTCATTACGCAAGTTAGCGTGATTTTAACATGCAAACGGACATTGCTAGACCGTTTTAAATTTTTACCATGATATAAATCGATGACCTTAATATTAGTACACCGTGCTAGACTCTATTAAATACCTTGGAAATATCCTGAACAAGGAATGGAATGAATAACCAAACTGCTGAATGAACGACTCGAACATTCTGACAGAAATGGCAGCGGGTGCCCCGTACATCGATTCCTACCGAAACCGTACCAACGATTATTAAGAATGCCCTTGGTTTCCAATGGATCATTATGGGTTCACATGTGTTCGCCACATTTAATCCTAAGTATCAGTTGTTTATTATTCGCAGATCTAGTGAATGAACGTTTAAGAATCGATTATTTATCTACATCTTTACCATGTCAAGTCTGCCTGAGACTGATAACTGACACTATCATTGGAGCGACAAAAACTTTTAAAGAACATCATGGCAGTATTTAAAAAGATAACTGTGCTTTCCAATATTCAGAATTGTACAAAATCAAAATCTTATTTACCTTTTATGTATATTGTTCATATTTTTTTATAATTAGGTGTGTAAATATATATGTATGTATATATAATTATTTTTTTGTTTCTTCTATATTGAGTTGTTCTCATTTTGGATCTAGGGACTATTATTTGGATTTCTACTACATTACTTCCAGGAGGATTTTGAATATGTTTGTGTGTGTATTTTTGTGTACTCTGCTTAAATGCTAACAAAATGATTGTAGGGTGGTATTCCACTCAATGTTCGCATCCATCCATTCAGATGGCCGACAAACAATTGTGTGGCAGAGGGGGGGGGGGTATAAATATCTCGAGTTGGATGTCTATTCGGTTGGTCTAACAACAAACTACAAACTATCGGAAGATTTTGGTTGCGAATAGAAACTATTCCCAAAAGGGTGAGGGCTCTAAAAGGATATTTCAACGAGGTGGCTACCACGGAGCGCCACATGTTCGGCTGCTCCACACAAAAGTGTTTACTTATTCTCTATGATCATTTGTAATTGTAAAACCAAACTGCGGGCCAGCTGCAAAATCGATGGGGCATTGTGACGTTCAGCCATTTCTGAAAACAACCAAATTCTCAATTACAACGAATCAATTTTCCAAAATGCCATCCACTTACCATTGAAAAACTTTATAACATCCGTAAAATCCATACTATTCGATAAGATAATATCTCGATACGTTTCCAGCAAAGCCAAGGCCAAGAAAAGCACAAAGTGCCCGGAGGCCACATGCTTGGCGGCCCATATCACCTCCCAGGTGGAAAAGACATCGTCGTAGACCAGCTCACGCTTGAAGTCCAACAGAAACCAACGATAACAGAAATAGAAATGTGTATAATCACCATTGGAGTCCATCAGATCGTACATTTCCGAGTCCAAAATTTGTATCAACGAGCTATAAGGGAGTAAGAAAAGAGAATAGTTCAGACAAAACGCACTCTCACACACTTTTCAAACTCTCTTTTACCGCATATTGGCAAAGTGCATGTCCATGGCCCCGCCGTTGGGGAAATTGTCAATCATGCGTTCCATTAGCTTGCAGAAGCAACTGTAGGTCAGCGATTCATCATCGAAAACGACCAGCAGAGGAGCCACCAAATCGCACATGCCCTGCATGTAGCCAACGTCCAGATGTTCCCAAACATAGCTGGGGAAAAATAAAAGTTTTACTTTGAAAATTTCCATTTCTTATATTAATGTGAGAAAATATGACTTACGTTGATATAACATTCCGTAACTTGTCCAAATTCTCATTGGCGAAATAGGCATAATTCCGATCGCAACGTTGCACATCCTTCTCGATGCGATGTAAATTCAAGCCAAATTGTTCCAGAAGTTCGCTCTGCAATAAATCAAATGAAAAGGAAAATATTTTATTTCAAATATTTGGATTTTTAATAGAACTCCTTTTAACAATTGTCTAAATACATCAAATTGAGATCGCAATTAAAAGTGTTGAGAAAACTAATTTTGTACTCGTTTCGACAATCTAAATATATAAAAGAGTTGCGTTACTGACTGACTGACTTATCATTGACCAGCCCCCAGACCAAACGGCTGAAGCCAGGGTCATGAAATTTTCAGGGTAGTTCCCAAATATAACGCAGACATCGACTAAGAAATTCGTACTTTTAGGGGGTAAAATGGGGCAAAAAGGGATAAACATCGAACCTTCGTCCTGACCAAACTGTAGTAGCTAGAAACATGAAATTCGGTGTGTTCCTTGCTATGACCATGCAGACGAGCTACAAATTGGGATTTTTCGAAATTTGTACTTTTAAGGGAGGAAAGAGACAAAAAGGGATACAAATGGTACCAATTTAAGAATTGCAACTAGATTCGTGAAAATCGGTATTTACATTTCTCTTACAACGTAGACTTGCAATATAAATTGATTTTTCGACATTTGTACTTATAAGGGGTGAGCGGGACAAAACGGGATAAAAATGGTACCAACTAAAGTATTACAGCTAGAATCGTGAAATTTGGTATGTAAATTGCTCTGACCATATAAAAGCGAAGTAAAATTGGATTTTTCGAAAATTGTACTTTTAAGGGGCTTGCTGGATAAAAATGGTACCAACTAAAATATTACACCTAGAATCGTGAAATTTGGTGTGTAGATTCCTTTGACCATGTAAAAGCAAAGTAAAATTGGATTTTTCGAAAATTGTACTTTTAATGGGCGTGCGGGACAAAAAGGGATAAAAATGGTACCAACTAATGTATTACACCTTGAATCGTGAAATTTGGTATGTAAATTCCTCTGACCATATAAAAGCGAAGTAAAATTAGATTTTCGAAATTTGTACTTTTAGGGACGTGCGAGACAAAAAGGGATACAAATGGTACCTACTAAAGTATAACACCTAGAATCGTGTTATGTAAATTCCTCTGACCATATAAAAGCGATGTAAAATTGCGAAATAAAATTGGAAGTGAAGTAAAATTGGACTTTTCGAAATTTTTACTTTCAAGGGGTGCGCGGGGCAAAAAGGGATACAAGTTGTACCAATTTAAGTATTGCAGCTATAGTCGTAAAATTTGGTATGTAAATTCCACTGACAACGTAGTAGCGCAAATCTAAATGGATTTTTTGAAATTTGTACTTATTAGGGGTGAGTGGGACAAAAAGGGATAAAAATTGTACCAACCAAAGTATTGTAGCTGCAATAGTGAAATTTGGAGTGTAAATTCCTCTGGCCAACTAAAGTATTGACAATTTAGAAGCGCTAATATACAAGAATTTTTCGAAATTTGTACTTATAAACGGTGAGCGGGATAAAAATAGTATTAACTAAAATAGTGCAGTTAGAGTTGCGAAATTTGGAGTGTAAATTCCCTGACAACGTAGAAGCGCAATCTCAATGGATTTTTTTGAAATTTGTATTTATAGGAGGTGAGCGGGGCAAAAGGGATAAAAATGGTACCAACTAAAGTATTGCAGCTATAGTCGAGAAATTTGGAGTGTAAATTCCTCTGACAACGTAGACTTGCAACAGAAATGGATTTCTTGATTTAGTATGTAAATTCCTCTGGCCAAGTAGAAGCGCAGTAAAATTGGACTTTCGAAATTTGTACTTTTAACTGATGCGAAAAGGGATACAAATTGTGTACAGTCCTTTAATTACTTAAACGCGGAACATAAGTGTATATTTTAAAATTTAAGTGTATATTTTAAAATGTGTTACCAAATAAAGTACATATTTTTAGGGGAAGCAAAAACACATGTTACCTATAGTGGTTTTTCAAAATGTGTACTTTTTGGGAAAGAGGTGCAAAAGTTATGAAGTAGCTGGCTGCATCTAGAAACATGAGATCGAGGTTATAAATGGTGGTAATTTTTTGTTCAAAACTTGGTAGAAAATGATAAAAATTATACATACGAAGGAGTTCAACTAAAATAGTGCATATCGACAAGCACATTACTCTGACTGTGTGTGAGTGCTATCTAATAGGAGGTTTCCAAATTACTATTTTAGATTTATCTATATCCACCAAAAGAAAATTAAATAAATAGATAAATAAATAAATAGCAGAGACGGATAAAATTAACAAATAAGTGGCTTTTTCGCGAGCGAAGCAGCGGGTACTGCTAGTCATAAATATTTGGATAATAAGGGGTTCAAACATTGTCATCGAGAACAATGAATGTCATCATAAATAGTCTAGTTATATCGTCGTCAACCATACATCGAGGAAATTTTAGAATGTCATCTACGGCATTGGTCGCTTAAGTTATCTTTAACGACCACGTAACAGAGCCTGTCGTTGACAACAAGCTGCAAGACAAAATCGTGCATGTATCGCGCACCAAACTCCACAACTTGGGACAGTTTGGCTGGTACAGTACGATTTTGGGAAATGCGAAGGAGGATTTTGGGAACGGGCGAGGAGGAGATCTAGTGTAAGGATGGCGAAGGCAATCCAACAAACAAGGAACGACCTACAGGTTTGGCTACATCAAAACATGCGCTGATCACGGACAAGTCTACAATGGGCGAGACCCAAATGTGAACGTATACAAACGCTGGTTGAAACTGGAAACTGGAACTCTGAAAAATTATGAAACAAATATTGTGTTGAGAAGATTTTCACCGATAACCTTGATCGCCAAGTGATCAAAAATATAGCGACGAACGGAATGTAAGGTGATATTCACCAAATTTTCGGGCAATGGCAACCCAACAATAACCGGCCTTAAGGATTGGCCAATATCAACAGATTGGCGAATCAATCAAGATCTCTATACCGGACAATGAAATACGTATCAATGGTCAAATGTGTGTATGGTTTAGCATGGCTCTACTCCTTTCCATTACCAAAAACAAAAATTTCCTTCTTAGGAAAAAATTACTTGATCGAATATCTGAAATTCGAATGTATTACATTCAAAACTCATAGAAAATAAATCATTCGATCGCTAATCACCCACACAAAAACTAATAATGAGAAAAGTTTAACTTCACTCGGTAGATTCAACCATGAGGATGTATTTGCGATCGGAATCGGATGAATGCAGATTATTTCCGGTTGACAAAAAATTTCCCTGCGTTAACGAGGCTGTTTCTGGTGGAACACTACATATCTTTTAGGAAATTTCAGGCGTAACTCTGAATTGGGGAACCTGTTGATGTACCAAAGACATAAAAACCGCCCGACACTACCAAAACTTCCCAATTTGACGTTGAATGGCGGCACTTTTTGATTTCTAAATAGAAACGGTTTACTGGATCCGAATTAATCCGTTTATTTGTCAATAAAAGAATGCAAAAAGTCTGCTGTAAGAGCAGATTTTCTGCTGAAAAAGACATATCAGATTTGTATCTACTGAAATAGCAAACAGCTGTTTGCTGTTTTTAGCAATAAAGACAAAAACGTTTTCTTGAAACTTTAAGCATATGTACAGAACAATGTAGTCAGTTAACAATTTTATTAACAACACTTTTTAGAATAAATGTTATTATAATTGTCTTTTTAATGATACGCATATGGACCCAAGCAAATATAAAACGAAATTCGAGCTAAATTCGTTTTCGACGTTAATCTGAAAGGCTTTTAAATTATAAGCGCTTGTTTTTATCTATTTTTATAATTTAATTATCAGCAGCCATTTTTAGCAGACTGCAAACACTTTAGCAGTGTGAGTGCTGATTAGGGTTTGGGGTACGGGAATTCCCGAATCATTTTTCCCGGGATTTCCCGGAAAATTTTGGACGGGAATTCCCGGGAAAAAATTTGTGATTTGATACGGAAAATATTAAATAAACATTTTATTGATTATATTGCGCACTAGTTTACATTTACTATATCAATTAGAAATTTTAGATATATTTAAAATTCATATATTTACATTACTGACAATAATAATGAGTATTTGTTTATTACTACAAACAGAACATTTTAAATTCGCTAAGTACCCATTTTTTGCGAAACCCAGCTAGGGGAATACAAACTTTTTCTGAATATATTTGCATGATCTTTATTGTGAAACAAAAATATCATACCGCCAATACTATGGCTGACATAATGTCAATACTTAAACCCTCGTGCTGGTTATACTTTAAATTTCTTTTTTCCTAGAAGAATCGACAAAATAAAAGGTGAAAATCTTCTTAAATAACAATTTACTTTACATATGAAACCAGTAAGAAATTGTTAAAAATTGGGATACATTTAAAATTGTTCACCAGGAAACATTCAAAATAAATCAAATATGAATAGAAATATATCCTACGGTATTTTTAAATAACCCTTTGTAAGAACTAATTATTTATTTAATATTAATTATTTATTTAATATTATTTTTTCTTTAATTTTTTATATGAATCTTCTAAACCCATAACAATCTCCAAGTTATTTGTTTCCTTAACCATTTTTTATTTTTGAATCTAGTGTAGTGTAGTTGTGACTGCGATTTAAATGTCCAATTTTATGACGCCTTTAATTCTGACGAGTAAAATATTAGTAAAATGAAAAATAATCTGTAAATTATTTTGACAAAACATTCGTCTAATTTGTAATATGTGAGTATTTTAACCTATTTTTTATTTATTACTACAACAATAAAAATATTTATTTTTAGATTATTATTATATTATATTGTCTTTCTCTTTAAGAGACATGATAAGGTGGCAACATTATTATCCATTGTTTTTTTATACACTCCACGAGAGTATTATGTCTTTGTGCATTTGTTTGTAACACCCAAAAGGGTCTGTTTATTATACCAATCGGCTTAGAATCACTTTCTGAGTCGATTTAGCAATGTCCGTCTGTCTGTCCGTCTGTCCATCTATTGTTGTAATCAAATTACAAGTCGCAATTATAGTCCGATCTTAACAAAAATTGGCACAAGTAAGTTTTGTGCATCAAGGACGAACACTATTTAATTTGAGGCAAATCGGTTCAGATTTAGATATAGCCCCCAAACAAATGTCGCTCCCGATTTGACATTTTCCGCTCTAGAAACCCCATATTATACTCGATTTTCTTTAAATCTGGCACAACATCTTATAATCCAACTAGAAACACATATGCAGAAATTAGGTAAGATCTTTTCAGATTTAGATATAGCCCCCATACCAATGTCGCTCCCGATTTGGCATTTTCCGCTGTAGAAACGACATATTATACGCGATTTTCTTTAAATTTGGCACAACATCTTATTATCCAACTAGAAACACCTATGCAGAAAGTGGGTAAGATCGGTTCAGATTTAGATATAGCCCCCATACAAATGTCGCTCACGATTTGAAATTTTCCGCTCTATAAACCACATATTGTACCCGATTTTCTATAAATTTGGCACAACAGCTTATAATCGAAGTAAAAAACCTATGGTGAAAGTGGCTAAGATCAGTTCAGATTTAGATAAAGCGCAAATACAAATGTTGCTCCCAAATGTTGCTCCCAAATGTTTAACCGATTTTGGCCAAACTATACATATTATATTTCACCTATTTCGTTCCAGATTTCAATATACCCCCATATAAATGTCCTTTCCGATTTAACATTTTTTGTCAAACACATACATTTACAGGACACAAAAGGCATTCCCGTTTTCACTTTTTCACCGAATTAAATTGTATTCGGATAGAAAGTGGAGTGTATCATAGAGTCGGCCCCGCCCGACTTTAGCCTTTCCTTACTTGTTTTTCTTAAATTAATCAATAAGAAAAATCTGGCAGCAACATTATGAGAGTAGTAAATTGCATACAAAAAATAAGCTGGTAAACCCAACCGAATAGGCCAATACTTTAATAAACATTCATATTAAAAGTTATCAAAAAAAGTACGAAAACCTTGAAATAGTGTACTCGGACGTGTATGGTGGGCGTTAATAAGTTAAACTAACACACCTGTTACTAAATATTGACATTTTAAATCATATTGGACATACCTAAAATAAATCCCGGGAATTCCCGGGAATGAAACTTTCCATTCCCGTTTTCCCGGGAAATGAAAAGCGTCCGGGAAACCCCAAACCCTAGTGCTGATGCAAGGTTGTAGAAAAACTGCTGAAATAGCAGAAAATTGCCTGTTGATAGGCAGCAGACAATCGATGCTGTTAATAACAGACTCTTTTCTTTAAGTGTACTAATTATATTAGACAAACTGAACAACCGGACATGTGGAAAAACTTCCGTTCAACAACCTTCAGGACGACTACCCCAAAATGTCCAAGATGTGCTGGGAAATATTGTCGAGCTGATGATGTCGAACAAGGAAAACTGGGAAGGAGTTAGGAAATACGTTGCAACAGTACATACGAATAAGGAAGAACGAAAAAGATGAAATACAGCCGAGACGATACGAGTCACTCGCACCCTGCGATGTATTATCCGGAATGACAGTTCCACGGGGTCAGGCGATGGAGGTGGTTTTAGACGGTAAGAATTGATCTGTTAACGGTAGTATGTTCATTTCAAGTAGAAAAACTTTGACGCTTGTAAAATATACAGGCAAACCATTGCTCGACGAATGAAACTGCAATTCAACGATCACCACCGAAACTGTAACAAGAAGAGGAAGAAGTGATTATCTGTTGTGACTGTCCCTTTAATAAACCCACGGCACAAGACCCTCGTGAAACATATCTGAAATTGAGGTTAGAGATCTAATCTAATATATCTCAATCTTTCAGGCTGCATATAACAGACTTTTGTCAGTGGCGTGGTTTTTTACCGATGTACAGCTTGATGATACCGAGAAAGGGAGCGGCAACGCAAACCCACCAAGCAAGGTGATATATATAATCATTCGCTTACGATCGTGCCGAATAAGCACATAATTTTGTGGGGATGTCTCGATGAAGAGCAATTTCAAAGTAACAATGTCATGCCTAGTTTAGCAAAAATCTCAGCTAGGATTCGAACATTAGAATCTTTGCGCGATACCCTGGAGATATCTAATGTAAATGGAGAAATTCATCACTTGCTTCCTAAAATCACAGAGAGAACTAGTCTCTGTATGACTCTATTGCATCCGAGTCATACTGAATTTCAGCACCCCCAGTAATTCTTTAAAGGCTATAGTGTTTCAAAAATCTAGATATTTTTGCCAGGAACCTATAAACAGAGCATTCTAACTGTTATCTTAACTTCATAAAATATCTTGAACTCCTGTTGTCTTTAAACTATCTTCAGAATTTGGCAAAGAATTGTTTTAACTCTCAATCAAATTATGTCTTATGTATGTCCACTTACACTATAAACCCCGCCATTGGAACTGGCCGGTGAAACGCATGTCGACTTTGGCTCCTGCAAAGCATCCAATGAGCTGTGCGCTTGTTCTTCCAGCGGTGGCATAGGTCGACTACATTTCTTGGGACTATGATCCCAGTTGACAATATCCACCGAAGCATTGGTAACAATGACCGAAGTTTTAAAATCTCTATCCGCGACGGCCTCTGTCTCTCTCTCTTCTTGATCTTGATCGTGGCGCAAGTGTTCTTGAAAGTCATCAGCGCTCAGGTACTCGGGGCTTAAAACGGATTGCGGTTCCAATTCCATTTCATCGGAAGCTAAAAATTGAGCTGATTGAGCGGGTTTCAAGTCTTGATAGCCATTGCCAACAGTGTCGTAGGAGGAAGTCGAGGGAGTACTCTTCGAACTGCAATTTAAATTCGAGATTGATTCTTCTTTAGTCAAGGCTTCTTCATTCATCTTTAAACTCCCCGCTGCTTGTGGTTGATCTTCATCAATGCCAGCATCGAAGTTGGCGGTTTGCTTTACAGGTTCCACTTCATCATCATCATCCAGTATTAGGTCATCGGCTATTTCATCCACATGTCCTGAGTCCGTACTAGTTTTCATAGCTCTCGGTATGGGCTTTACCATAAGGTGGCCCGTTGAACTAACTGGTTGAGCAGACGCCTTCTGTTCATCATCGAATTCGAGATCTCCAGGATCCGAAATGTCCGACATGTCCTCGAAGACTTCATTTTCCAAATCGCCGATTTCTATCTCGACAGCGCGCACAGTTTTATCTTGTCCACTGTTGCTGCCCGAACTGAGTTTGGCCACAGCCCTGGCTGTCTTCTCCTTCTCCCTCTGCTGGACAATGGCATCGACCGCCAGCCATTCGCTCATCGTGGTCTCATAGTAATGTTTGCATGTCTCATCTTGTTTCAGGCGCTCCTCGGAGGTGGTACCAAAGGCATAGTGACCCAGGAGATAAGGCCAAATTTCATTGCGCAATTCGGGAGCCACACCACCAAAGTACACTAAACGGAAGACTTCGTTTGCATTGTTGGCCACACCGTTTTCATTGAGCTGCTGCCATTTGTCCACGGTCAGGCCTTCTTCGTCGGCTTTCACTGAAAGAAAAGGTTCGCGGGGTTAGGAATTTATACATCCCACATTCAACGCATACTTACTTTCTGGTGTTATCCGTCCATTGACCAAACCCGATAGATGTGTCCTCACAGTGGATAGGTGACGACAGTAGGCCAACCATCCGTAGAAGGCCCGGGATATGATTTGCCTTTTCATGGTGGAACAGACCATCTCAATGCTGGCATTCTGTTGGGTTTGCACGAGCGGCGACTCCAAAGGATGCTGATCGATGGAGATACTTTTGCTGGAGCAATCACTGCTGCCTGTGGTGGAACAGCTGCTTAGTTGAGCTCGTCGCGGAGCACTGCGCACAAAGTCCAGTATGGAATGAGCGGCAGCTGGAAATATGAGAATATTGAAAATATCTGTCCGCAGATATTGAACTCCCTTCCTTCCATACATACCAAACTCCTCATGCTTGCTCTTGCTGACAATCCGGAAAACATAATCTATGGGCGTTTCATCGAACGACTCTATTACCGAGGGCAATATACGCCTGCGCACACTCTTCGGCCAGGGAAATATTTTGCCTATGCCACGCTGTGACCACAGCGGAGGATCCAACTGCCCGTGCGGCAAGAGGCCGGTTTCCAAACAGCTCAAGAACTGTTGCATATGACCACCCTCGGGAAATATAATCGGTGGACGTTGCACGCCATCCTGGCTCACCAGAATCACAGTGCCTCCACTATCCTCCCCACGATTCTGATGGCAATGCACATAGACAATGTCGTCGACATTGATGTTCAGGGCATAGGCCCAGTACGACTCTTTGTCGTCCTCATCTTCGGCCTCCTGATAGCCATTCATCAGTTGATTGGGCGTCCATTTGATGGTCAAAGTCTGTATGTGCTGATGCAGGCTCAAATAGCCCAACATGGGTTCACTGCAATCTTTCTGCAAAAAGGAAACTAAAACATTAAATATCCCAAAATTTAGACCCCTTCAAAACCTACCGGCAAGACTTGCACATTATTCTTGCCATATAGCAAAGTGGCCCGCGAATTCTGATGCAACGACTCCACATAATCCTTGGCCACGGTGCACGAAGCAATAGACTTGAAAGTTCCCGTATTCGCCTCATCGGTGCTGGTGTTTAGACTACGTTTGAAATTAATTATTGGAGCTCGTGATGAGACCGATGACGATCTGCGGCCCGAACTAATGCGATGTCGTTGCACCAACTCATCGGCATGTGGATCTGTCCAGTAATGATCTGCTGTCTTGGCTTTGGTGAAATCCAAAGCACATGGTCCTACCAGGAGTGAACTGAGAATGCAGCCGTAGTCTGAATCGGCCACCAAAGAGTCGCGATCATAGAAAGATGTGGCATTGTCAACGAGATATTCGATAATTTTCACCAGACGTTTTTCATACAGAGCCAAACGTATCCAAAGATATCTGGAAAAGATGGAAACAAGAAAAAAATTACAAGTTATTTTTTTCCATTTCAGAGGAAATATCTCTCAAATACATGGGATGAGATGAGATATTTGGAACTACGTTCCATTGTCAAGAGATGTTCAATAGTTCCTCCCGAACGTTGATCCTTATTAATCAGACGTTTGAAGAAGCAACGAAATCATTCTTTGGCTCTACCTCTGTGGTAACTAGAGGAGCTTCGGTTGTTATGCCCTAGAGTAGTTGGATGAGGATACAAAGTTTAGACAAACAGTGTTGAATCATGATCTCGTGGCAAAGCTAAATTTCCGGAGATCCTAATGAAGAGACTCCATTGCATCAGGAGAAACTAAATATTTAATGTGAATTTCGTTCAGAGACCATTGTTGGGTCATATATCTTCCAAAACTATTGTGGTCAGACCAGTCAATGGTAAAAGTCATATGACTATGTTATCTGGCTTTTAGGCCTAAATTGGATGATATGGGCCTAGATCACTGCAAGAAAAGTTGAGCAAGAGGCTTAGAGACTTAGTCTCATAGGGTAGGGCAAAGACTAGGTATTCCATCATTTTTCTATGGCTACCCTACACGACTTTTCGATTTCATTATTCTAGAACCCCTAATTTTGTGAGATTTGGAAAAAATGTATGAGCCAAAAAATGGTGGTGGTGGGGTAAATGTAAGTGGGCGCTCATGGGAGTCAAAGTTGAGGGAAAAGGGGTAAAAATAAATAAAAAAAACCCCAAAACTGCCTCGGAGTCGCCCCCACAGTGGGTAAATATAAGACCGAAAATCATTAATTTTCCGTCCCCAACATATTGGGACTGAAAACTTATTGGGGGCTTGTCATACATTAGACTCCACTAGGGGCCTCGCTGGGGCAGTTATATTTTTTTTAATATAGTTTTTGTGTGGGAGCCGCATTATAGATTGTAAATAGGGGACAGGTGTGTTTGGGGAAAATGTAGGGGAGAAAGAATTAATTGTTGCCAGTCGTACATCTTCCCTCAAGGGGTGACTAGGGAGCAGTTTAAAGCCTTTCCTTCATAAAAAATTATAAGAAATGAAGAAAATGTGTGGGGATTACCTTAAGGGTTGAGGATAGAAGATAGGTCCGTTCTGAGAAAACATTGGGGCTGAAAAAATATTGGAGGTCGGTCATGCATTTGACTCCACTAGCGGCCTCATTGGACCAGTAAGAGCGGTGGGAACAAATTTTATAACAAAAATATTTTTTGTGTGGCCCTCTTAACAAGTGTAGATGTGTGATGAGTATGTTGGGGGCGGAAAATTAATGGGGGTCGGTCATACATTTAACCGCTCTGGGGACGACTCCGAGGAAGTTTTGGACCTTTTTATGTATTTTTACCCCTTTTCCCACACCTTTGACCCTGATTAGCGGCCACTTGTATCCGCCCAATCACCTCCATTTTTGGACTCATACATTTTTTCCGAACGTCACAAAATAGAATATAAACTAGTAAATCAAAAAAAAATTTTTTCAAATCCATGCTTTATGCAAGCAGAATTCTATTGGGCCTAGAAATTCTTTTTTAGTTATCTTTTGTAGAAGGAAAAATTACTGCGTTATCAGGAGCAGAAATAATAGATTTTTAATTTGTGGTTTGTATGGGAGGTACCACGCCCACTTTTGCATTACCGCCCATTTTAGGCGCAACTACGCACATTGATGCTAGATGCACTTACACAAAATTTGAGCACTATACGTGTCATAGAACTGACACTATTCGATAATATGTTTTAACTTCGTATGGGAGGTGGTACGCCCACTATTCCAATACCGCCCATTTTTGGCAGAACTACGCACATTGATGGTAGATGCACTTACACAAAATTTCAGCACTCTAGGTGTCATAGAACTGACAATATTCAATAATAGGTTTTAACTTCGTATGGGAGGTGCCACGCCCACTTTTCCAATACCGCCCCTTTTTGGCACAACTATGCGAATTGATGCTAGATGCACTTACACAAAATTTCAGCACTCTAGGTGTCATAGAACTGACAATATTCAATAATAGGTTTTAATTTTGTATGGGAGGTGCCACGCCCCTTTGTCCAATTGGTCAAATTTTTCCATTTCCTTGTATTGTCATCGAAAATGATTAAGTGTGCAAAATTTGAGCAAAATTGGTTGAGAAAAAAGCTTTAAAAAATTGATTTCAAATTTTGTGGCACACAAACATATATAGAAAGTAACCTTATATAAAGCATGGAAAAATAGGGTATAATCGAACTCCTAAAATTCCCATACAACACTATCCCACCCATAGGGTACACGTTTAAATGTAAAATACGTTACATTCAACTATTTTGAATTATCCATGAATTTACTAAAAATGGAAATAGACTGTTTTATATTTCGAAATAAGAACTATTGTGAATTATTAATCATGGATAATATTCGTTGTAACTGAGCGTTGATATCTCAGTATGAAACCATCCACGAAGGTATCAATAGGTACAGGACGGGGGCGACAAATCTGGAGATCCCATCATCACCAATCAACACCATCACACTCTGCCTACATGTGATGAAAGCCATATGTTGGAAGTATATTCCAAATTGGGAATTTCGGACCGAAGAACTACAACAAATGGATGGGCTCCTCGCAGAGATGTGGTGGGTTATCTCAGAAGAGAAACTTTCATGAAAATATCATCCACGTTCCGACACTGCTGGAGGGAGGCGACAGAACTGGTGATCCTAATATCACCAATCAGCGTCATCCGTCTTCTCTGGACACGGTCAAGTAAGGAAAGAGATCGGCTGAAAGTATATTCCATATGCGAACTATTCTAGCGAAACGGCAATTGGATGGACACTTGTAGTAGTACAGTCAAATATCCTAATCTCAGGGACGATATGGGATATATCAGAAGAAAACCGTCCATGGATATGCAACAAAGAAGAAAGCCGAAAAATACTATTTTTGTGTACTTTGAGGCATGCTGATTCATAAAATCTGCACTAACAATTTTTTATGAATATATTTTTGTTAATTTTTTACTAAAACTTAAAATGGCATCCTCTAAAAATTTGGGAAAAAATTATATATTTTTCGAAAATCATATTTTTGCTGGCACGAAAAAATCATAAACAAGTAAGCATCAACCTGCTAAACCGACTTGTAAAGGGCGGTTAAATTGTAAGGCCCGATGTTGAATGTGAACCATACCCAAACGTCATTTTTTCTGCATTTCATTTGACATTTCAGGCTTAATATGAAAAATGGGCGTTCAAATCAAAATGCATATCGTCATGAGGCACATTTTCATCTCAGTGGATTCGTCAATAAGCAGAATTGCCGCATTTGAACGAATGATAATCCAAGAGTGATTGTCGAAAAACAAATGCACCCACAAAGAGTGACTGTTTGGTGCGGTTTATGGGCTGACGGCATCATCGGGCCATATTTTTTCCAAAATGAGGCCGGCCAGGCAGTTACTAACGAACTTTTTATGGCCCGAATCGGAAGATATGGATGTGAACGATATGTGGTTTCAATAGGACGGTGCCACTTGCCACACAGCTAACGAAACAATGGCTCTTTTGCGCGACAAATTCAATGGTGAGTGAGATAACACTCACTTGGTAGCGTGAGATAACACTCACTTGGTAGCGATGTCAATTGGCCGCCAAGATCATGTGTTTTGACACCGTTGGACTTCTTTCTTTGGGGTTATTTGAAAGAAAGGTGCCAGTAACAATTCAAGAGCTAAAGGATGTGATAATTCGGCACATTAACAGCATAGAACCCCAATTATGTCTCAGCGTCATCGAAAATATGGACCATTGGATGGAGGTGTGCCGCCGAGGTTTCGGCGGTCATTTGGTCGATATTTTGTTCCATACATAATTGAACCATACCAATATTATCATGACATAAATAAGTGACGATAATTTCCTAAATAATTTCTTTTTTATTCAAAATCAACATCGGCCCTTAAAATTTAACCACCCTTTACTCGATACATTGGTCGTCTACAACCTTTCTACTTTAAAGTGGAAAAACTTACACACTTGTGAAATACACAGATGCTTTCTCAGCCACAATAGAAGGGGCGTATTAAGATTCATCGCAGTGTTTACCAATTGCAGATCATGCACGAGGAATGCTGCTACAATTCAACGATCAAAGCAGAAGGTACGACACAGGATGGGAAAAATCTCTCATCTCCCCATATGCTACCCAACTCTAATAAACCCACCACACTGGAGCATTGGAAAACAATTGCTTCATGACATTGACGAAATATCAGAAATTAATATTAGAGATCTAATCAAATATGTCAAATTTTCAATCTGGATATAACAGATCCAGTTGACGCTACCGTGAAAGCGGGCGTGATGTAAACCGAAGAAAAATAAATCATTGTTGAGATTCAGTTCTACCTTAGGGATCGAGTCTTGTCAACGAAGCTGCGGATCCCCAAATATCATTTCGATATCATAATGGTATGGAGTATATCTTAGATAGCAATAAAAGTTTGTATCATGCCTTCCAGACAACTCTTTATTCTGTTTAAACCAATACTCAGGTAATGTCGCTGATAATGGATGTGTTAACGAAAGTATGGATTGTGTTTGCGATAATAAGAGAACATAGAAATGGAGGAGAAACGTCGTAGTGTTTGTTCACATTCGATTTAAACCGGTATATATCAACGGTGCGATCCATCGGCCTCTTCTGGGAGACCTGATAGTATGGTCAAATATCCTAATCTAAGGCATATGCGTGGATATTTCACTACAGAACCGAAAGTATCAATAGAACTTTATAAATCAAACCGTGAAATTGTTAATAGGACAGCGTAGGAGGAAGGCGACAGAGCTACTAATCATATCAGCATCGTCTCTCCTCTTGATGACTAAAGTGTCCCTGTCCAGATGTGAAAAGTTTCTTGCACCCTTCAGAAAGCGAAAATGTGATATCTCCAGCGGACATCATATTGAATTTCCATGCTCAGTACATCAAATGCATTCGGCTTTTCAACGTCTACTCCATCAACACAAACATATGTATCAAATGTAGAGACAACAGACAACATGAGTTGAACTCCACTTTATTCAATCCACTCCACTCAGATATTGCGCACAACTTGCCATTAACTAAAGCTTCCATAGGGAAACAACCAAGGAAAGGCTAAAGTCGGGCGGGGCCGACTCTATGATACACTCCACTTTCTATACGAATACAATTCAATTCGGTGAAAAAGTGAAAACGGGAAGGTTTTTTGTATTCTGTAAATGTGTTTGACAAAAAATGTTAAATCGGAAAGGACATTTGTATGAGGATATATTGAAACCTGGAACGATATAGGTGAAATATAAAATGTATAGTTTGGCCAAAATCAGTTAAACTTTTGTATTTGGGCTATATTTATTTAGTTGGATAAGATGTTGTGGCAATTTTAAAGAAAATCGGGTATAATATGTGGTTTTTATAGCGCAAAAGTCAAATCGGGAGCGACATTTAAAGAAAATCGGGTACAATATGTGGGTTGTAGAGCGGAAAATGTCAAATCGGGGGCGTCGTTTGTTTGGGGGCTATATCTAAATCTGAACCGATCTTACCCGATTTCAGCATAGGTGTTTCTAGTAAGATTATAAGATGTTGTGCCCAATTTAAACAAAATCGAGTACAATATGTGGTTTCTAGAGCGGAAAATGTCAAATCGGGAGCGTCATTTGTATGGGGGCTATATCTAAATCTGAACCGATTTGACCAATTTTCACCATAGATGTTCCTAGTTTAAATATAAGATGTTTTGCCAAATCTGAACACAATCTGATACAATATGTGGTTTCTAGAGCGGAAAAAGTCAAATCGGGAGCGAAATTTGTACGGGAGCTATATATAAATCTGAACCGATATAACACATTTTTACCACAGCTGTTTCTAGTTGAAATATAAGATGTTGTGCCAATTTTAAAGAAAATCTGTTGTAATATGTGGTAACTAGATTGAAAAGAGTCAAATCGGGAGTGAAATTCGTATGGGGGCTGTATCTAAATCTAAGCCGATTCCTTGTCCCGAAAAACTTCATTGTGCAAAGTTTTATTTCGTTCTGTCTATAATTGCGACCTGTACCGTGATTACAAGAATAGATGGACGGACAGACAGTCGGACATTGCTAAATCGACTCAAAAAGTGATTCTAAGTCGATCGGTATAATTAACAATGTGTCTATCTCGTTTCCTTTTGGGTGTTACAAACAAATGCACAAAGACATAATACTCTCGTGGAGTGTATAAAAACATCCAACGGAAAAATCAGTGAGTGCCACGTCAGCTAAAAAATAAATGGGGATTCATAATTAATGTCAAATGATTACTTATATATTTCAAGTACAAGTCTTGCACTTCCTTAGAAAGGTTCTATTAATTTGTATGCATTGCACTTTGCGACAGTCAAAAAGCTCTTGAAGTGATATTATTTTTTGGTAGGTATTGTCGAGTAGAATAAGAATTTGTATTTTAAATTTCTCAGACACACCCAAAATCTTGAGATAGGGTAAAACGCCCGGTTTTCAAACCTTTGCACAGAATTTTCACTTTCTCATCGCAAACACATTTTCTTTAATTTATCCATTTTTTCTAAATATAACAATATATAAAATACAAGATTGGTTCACATCTCTCATTGTTTTACGAATCGAAGTGCTATAAAAATAAATAAAATTCATAAGAACATGATCATCTTAATAAAAAATCCCCAATTTTGGAACATATTTTCCCCTCTTTGGGAATTTGGGTAAATTCTTACTCACAATCTATGACACCGTTATAAACGCCAAATTAAAGAATTCAATATGTGCTATGAATACTTTAAACTTCAAGTTTCTATCTGCATTAGTTTAGTATTAACAGCCATTTAATGTTTTGTCTCTTATAAATCAAGATATGAATAAACTTGACAAACTAAGAGGAAATAGATGTTAATTCTGAACTAAGATAGAGAGAAGTATATTCTACTCTTTAATTTCACACCAATACCATTATCATAGGGTGCGAATAATTATTTAAAATAATTTTTTGATCTTTGTAGTCCTGTGAAAGGGCAACAGGATGAGGAAATGAAAAACTAGAAACGCCAAGTAGCTCCATATCGTATATACTTTCATACTTATATCATCCGGTTCAAATTTACGATTTTCTTCTTAAATTGACAAAACTCGTATTTGAGCAAAAATTTAGTAACAAAATATACTTTTTATTTGTGTAGCCCTTTCGTTGGAAAGCTCCCCCTGAGAAGATTTATACTAAATCCTGTAAATGTTGTATGGCAAGACTAAATTCTGTAAATTTCAGTCACATTTAGTACACAATATCACATTTTTTTTTGAAATTTCAACTCACTTCATTGAGGCCAATGTCGACATCGAACAACTCGTACTCATGGCACTGGTCACCGAACTGCTGCTGCCCTTCTTCAGCATCGGTGGTCGATTAAAACTCTCACTGCTGGACGATGAACGTTTGCTGGGATCCTGAGCCTCGATGTCCTGCACCATTTTACTGATATGTTCGGCATCCGGACAGCATTTGGCGATCTTGTGCAGCAGAGCCGTGGTCGAGGAGGTCTTAAAGAGGCCCAAGGCACGGCGACGCAAACCCTGACTGAGACATGCCTCGACAGCCGCACAAAGCTGTGTCACTGTGGTACTCTCTTCGTGGACGTATTTCTTGGTAACAGCCTCTTCCATCAATTGTTTGACCTCCTTCTTAACGGCGGATATCAGACGTTCCTTGAAATCCGTTTCTACAAAATACAAACAAACAGATGAATGAACATTAGACAAAATCACATTAAATATGTATAAGGGTCAGAGCCAGATAAAGAGCCACTTATTATTATCCAAGTATCTCTGGAGTATATCTATTATGGATTACTACTACTAGACTTGGTTGCTCCACACATGCACTCGCACGCTCCCACCTAGACGTAGACGGGCAGCCAGCCAGCCAACCAGTCAGCCATCCACACGCGAATGTCCCATTAAAATTGATGACGAGATAAAAGGTTTATTATCCAAGCCAAACGGCCAAGCGGGCAAAACAACAAAACCGAAAAAATGTTGAATCAACATAATTGTATTTTATGAGGCAGCGAGCATAATAAATAACTTTTACTAACTCATTTAACAACATCAACGTCAGCGTCACAGTCATCGCAATCGTCTACAGCAACAGGCCACAGAACCATATCCCGCCACTACCACCACCATCACCACACATATCTATCCCTACAACCATCGTCCATAGTTCATCTGTCCTGTGCAAATGAACGGAAAACCAAAAATCTCATAAAATTTACAAAACCCATAACGAGGGCTCCAAACCCCCACTGGGCGGAATATGCTCTGCCCTCGTGTTCTGCTCGCAGTGGTAGCGCGCAAACTAAAATCATGTGCAACACTATATGAATGAAATGAACGAAATTATTAGCCGCCACACTAACGAACTTCTCACACCCCATTGTGGCACTGCCTCTCCAGGGTGGACACATATACAAATCAACATAAACACAACATGCAACAAGTCTATTAAAACTGCGAGTTCAATGCTTGGGTAGTGCCAACAATATGTGCACAGTGGCTGAAGATAGATTAGAGTGCATAGAGAAGGGAATTATAATAGACTGCGATAAGGACACTGGGTGCATATTAGAGTGGTTAAAAACGTTAAATTGCGATGACATTTTAAAATTTACTAAATTATTTTGAGTAAAAATAAAATTTTAGCAGTTCACTCTGTCATAAGAGTTGATGGTCCTAGTGCCATTTTAGCACGGGAAAAATTAAGAAAACCTTGTAAACAGCTTGAAACTTCCAAATATATTTCTTATAAAGGGTGTTTTTTATTGGGGTATAGAACTTTAAGTTGGCATCACTTTTTTAACTGGCGGCCATTTTGTCTGCTGTCAAGTGATTAATATTTAGTTTGGTTTGCCATTTCATCATGAACAGGTAGACAAAAGAACAACGCTTGCAAATCGTGCAAATTTATTTCGAAAGTAATGGTTCAGTTCGCGAAGTTCACCGCAAGCTCCGTCCATTTTATGGTCGACATAATCGTCCATCAGAGCAATTAATTCGGTTAACCGCATAATTTCGCGGAATGGACCTGTCAATTGGCCACCAAGATCGTGTGATTTGACACCATTGGATTATTTTCTTTGGGGATATGTGAAGTCGCTCGTCTACGCCAACAAACCAGAAACGTTAGGGGACTTGGAAGCCAACATTCGTGGCGTTATTGCCAACATACGGCCCCATATGCTGGCTATATTCGAGCCAGCCGCGGCGGCCACATGCCCGAAATCATATTTAAACATTAATGGCATAAAATTATCCTTCCAATAAAGCCAAATTGATGGACATTAAAACGATTTTCTTGTGTTTTATTTCAATTCGAAATTCTATACCTCAATAAAAAAACACCCTATAGTTGTAGATCGGTTGGGATAACAAATAGGCGAAATCGGTTCAGATGGAATAAATTCTCCCTATTAAAGGTTGAACATTTGTTTGAAGATTTCGTCTTCGTTCCTCTTTTGACACCGTAGTGTTTAAAAATACATACTTATATGGAGTGAGATGAGGCAGAAAGGGACAAATACGATTCCTATAAAATGACAACAGCTAGAGACATGCAATTCAATGTGTGTTATCCATATAATTGCGTAGATACGTCAAATATGGGGATTTTTAGGAATTCGTACATTTAAGGGGGAAATGGAATCCAATAGAAATACTCAAAATGATAAACACGACGAAAAAATACTAGATTTAGACAATTTAGGGACACATTTTCACCACTTTGGGAAATCGTGTATTTTTTAATAGGAAATCTAGTAATTTTTCATCGTTTTTATCATTTTGAGTATTTTTATTGGATCTCATTTCTCCTTACCCCTTAAAAGTACGAATTCTAAAAAATTCCTATATTTGACAAGTTTTGGTCATTCCCGTTAACATCTCGTATTTTTAAGGAATTGAAGTCCAATAAAAATACAAGAAAACGCATCAAAACATATAAAATGGTAAAAAAAACATGGCGACCATTCTAATAAAAATTTACAATTTTGGAACACATTTTGGGAATTCGTGTATTTATACACTCCACGAGAGTATTATGTCTTTGTGCATTTGTTTGTAACACCCAAAAGGAAGGGAGATAGACCAATTGTTAATTATACCGATCGACTTAGAATCACTTTTTGAATCAATTTAGCAATGTCCGTCCGTCTGTCAGTCCGTCCATCTATTCTTATAATCACGATACAGGTCGCAATTGTAGACAGAACCAAATGAAACTATGCACAACGCAGTTTTGCGGGATAAGAACGAACGCTATTTAATTTGAAGAAAATCGGTTCAGATTTAGATATAGCCCCCATACGAATTTCTCTCCCGATTTGACTTTTTCCGCTCTAGAAACCACATATTGTATCAGATTATCTTCAGATTTGGCAAAACATTTTATATTAAAACTAGGAACACCTATGGTGAAAATAGGTCAGATCGGTTCAGATTTATATATAGCTCCCATTAAAATTTCGCCCCCGATTGGACTTTTTCTGCTCTAAGAACCACATATTTTAACAGATCCTCTTCAAAATTCGCAAAAAACCTTATATTTCAACTGGAAACTCCTGTGGCAAAAACGGGTCACATCGGTTCAGATTTATATATAGCTCCCATACAAATTTCTCTCCCAATTTGAATTTTTTCGCTCTAGAATCCACATATTTTAACAGATTTTCTTCAAAATTGACAAAACATCTTATATTTAAATTCGGAACACCTATGGTAAAAATAAGTCAGATCGGTTCAGATTTATATATAGCTCCCATTTAAATTTCGCTCCCGATTTAACTTTTTCTGCTCTAGAAACCACACATTTTAAGAGATCTTCTTCAAATATTGCAAAATATCTTATATTTCAACTAGAAGCACCCATGGTGAGAATAGGTCACATCGGTTCAGATTTGCATATAGCTCTCATATAAATTTCGCTCCCGAATTGACTTTTCCCCGCACATAAACCGCGTATTTTCAGAGAATTTCTTAAAATTGAGCATATCACGTTTTACTTCAACTGGCAGAACTTATTGTGAAAGTTAGTCACTTTATTCCATGTTTGGATATAGCCCCGATACAAATATTCTTCTCGATTTGACAAATTGGACTAGGTCATATTAGCCTGTAATTAGGAAACATACAAAAAATTTTCCCGATTTTACTTGTTTACTGAATTGAATTGTATTCCGATAGAAAGTGAAGCGCATCACATAGTCGGCCCCGCCCGACTTTAGCCTTTCCTTACTTGTTTTTTATTGGAGATTTTTTATTGAAATGTTTTTTTGCCATTCTTATCTGCTTTGATGAATTTTATGTACTTTTATTAGACTTCAATTCGTAAAATAATGACAGATGTTAACGGGAATGACCAAAAACTTGTATTTTCGCAAAAATTTAGTATTAATAATAAAAACGTCAATAACTCAGTCAATTACTAACGGATTTTTTAAAACCAAAGCGGCATTTAACTCCTTGCTAAATGTGTCATTTAAATAAATTTACACGTCTTACGGTCACCAAACAAAATAATGTGCAAAAACATTGACAAATTTGAAAAATGGCTATAAAAAATTTAAATGAATGTTTCTTCTGGACAAAGGCACATATATTTCTTAAAAAACTATAAATCCATCGAAAGCTCCAGATTTCTTCTTTTCAAATTCGATAATAAAGTGAAAGTGAACTGGAAGGTTGGCATCTTCTGTAATCGTGCTTCTGTGACTTAGTTGGTAATCAACCTAAACCAACTAAGTCACAGGCTTAGAAGTGTGCAAAAAAAAAACGAAAAAATAATATCACTTCCCAGTTTTCTACTTCATTCTTTTCTTTTGTAGCACTGTGTTATATTCCGATCTTAACGAAAATTGGCACAACTAAATTTTGTTGATCAAGGTCGCACGCTATTTAATTTGAGGCAAATCGGTTCAGATTTAGATATAGGCCCCATACAAATGTCACTCCCGATTTGACATTTTCAGCTCTAGCAACCACATATTGTACCCGATTTCCTTTAAATTTGGCACAACATCTTATAATCTAACTAGAAACATCTATGCAGAAATTGGATAAGATCGGTTCAGATTTAGATATAGCCCCCATACAAATGTCACTCCCGATTTTACATTTTCAGCTCTAGCAACCACATATTGTACCCGATTTTCTTTAAATTTTGCACAACATCATATAATCTTACTAGAAACAGCTGTGGCGAAAGCGGGTTAGATCGGCTCAGCTTTATATTATCCCCCATACAAATGTCGCTCCCGATTTGACATTTTCCGCTCTAGAAATCACATATTGTACCCGATTTTCCTTAAATTTGGCGCAACACCTTATAATCCAAGTAAAAAACCTATGGTGAAAGTAGGTAAAATCGGTTCAGATTTGGATATTGTCCAAATACAAATGTTGCTCCCAAATGTTTAACCGATTTTGGCCAAACTATACATATTATATTTCACCAATTTCGTTCCAGATTTCAATATAACTCCATACAAATGTCTTTTCCGATTTAACATTTTTTGTCAAACACATACATTTACAGGATACAAAAATCTTCAAGTTTTCACTTTTTCGCCGAATTAAATTGTATTCGGATTGAAAGTGGAGTGTATCATAGAGTCGGCCCCGCCCTACTTTAGTCTTTCCTTACATGTTTTTGTTTTGCATTTGTAAGCCATGACAAGAACCCTACGTCATCTAGGGGTTTTCCTAAATATCATTTATAAATACAATCTCTTTGACAAATACAGGTTTTGGGAGTATAAGTAGAATCGTGCCCGATTATGTGTTAAATTGATAGTAATTTTGATGGTTACAAATGGTTAAAGAAAAGACGCCAAAATATTGGGGAAAATATTTTTTACATATCGTGTTATTTGCCACGAAATTCCACATAAAATGTAAAAAAATGTTATATTTTTAATACAAGCATTTTAAAGAGAAAATACAACTATTTAAATAAATATGATTTGGAACTGAAAACTAGAGTTGAGAGGGATGCAGCTTTGGTATTTGAATATGCACGGTTGAATCGGTTACTGATCAATCCCGGGAAGACCAAACTTATTAGATTCAGACCACATTCTGCCAGTCTTAACAATAATTTTAATGTTTATGTTGATGGAAGACTTGTGTATGAGACACATGCTATGCAGTACCTGGGAGTAACATTGCAGAGTAATTTATCTTGGAACATGCATATGGATGATTTAAAGAAGAAAATTGCTCCTGCTGTAGGTATTTTGTATAAGTTGAGGAACAAACTTAGTCTCAATTCCAAGTTGATGATATTTCAAGCTTTAATACAGTCTCATTTAAGTTACTTGGCAAGTGCCTATGCTTACAACAAGAACAATACTTCCTTCAGATCCTTGCAATGTATGCAAAACAAGGCCTTGAAAGTTGTATATAATTTGCCAGTAACTTATTCAACAATTTCATTGTATATGGATCAGAGTAAAACTGTACTGCCAATTTATGGACTGCATGAATACCAAGTACTATTATTTGTTTATAAATGTATTCACAACATCGGTCACCATACCATATCATTTATGCAAAACCAGTCGAATTTTGCTACTAGGAATCAGACCAATTTAAGAATTCCTAGATGTAGATTAGAAAAAACAAAGCAGCGAATTGATTATATTGGGGGAAATAAGTACAATGAATTGCCGTTTGAATTAAGAAACATTGCTCGAATATCAAATTTTAAGTCCTCCTGCAAAAAATACTTATATGATAAGTTTGAAACACTTCTACCATAATTTTTATAAATACTTTAATATATTTATTTTGAATTGATATTGAACTAATTTATTTGTATATGTATTATATACTGCCAGCCTGCCTCAATAATGCCTTCATGGCGCTGGGGCCAAATTATATATGAATGTAACAATATTTGTACAAATAAAATTCAAATAAAAAAAAAAAAAAAAAAAAAAAAAATAAAAATCTATGGATAAATTTATGATTCTTTGTTATGATTCTTTTCTGAGTAGTAACAGAATTAAAATATAAAAGTTTTTAATTATGAGACAGCGGAATATGCATGAATATGCAATTACATCTTTTGAATGAATGGTTGTATCGAAATGTCAATGCCACATATTTCAAATCAAAAAATTATTCGAAATGTGTGAACATATTTTTTTTATTTGCATAAATATGTGCAAAATATTTATATTTATTTATAATTTATGATTTTTAAATCATTTTACTAAAAATATATCAAATAAAATATGTGTCGTTCTTGCACGAAATGAGCGATATCGCCCTAGCGCGATTTGCAGGACAATTTTAAAATCGTTTTCTTTTTTGGGCAATAATTGTGCTGACACATACCTTTATTTTTTGCTATACATAAACTGGTTAAAATTACAATAAATAAAAAGAGTATATTTACCAGTCAAACGTACGACTAGGCAGATATATATTCACAATATGAAATTTGCAAAGCAAAGGAAAAGGGTGTGAATTCATACACGATAATAAATGCTATGATATACAAGAATATGCACTCATTGGTTACATCTAAAGTGGGAATTAAACTAGAACAACAACTTTTTAATCGAAATGCGAGGAACACTTGTAGTACAACACAAACAACTAAGGAAGGTTAAAGTCGGGCGTGGACGACTATATGATACCCCACACCTAGTCGTCACATTTGGTACTACAAATTTCATACTTTTATCTGTATTTGTAAGAAAATTTGAACACAAACTTTGAATGGGAGCTATATATAAATCTGAACCGATTTGACCCACTTTCGCCATGGATGTTTGTAGTTGAAATGTGAGCTGGTTTAGCAAATTTGAAGAACATCTGTTAAAATATGTGGTTTTTAGAGCGGAAAGAGTCAAATCGGAGGAGACATTTGTATGGGAGATATATATAAATCTGAACAGATGTAACACTTTTTTAGCATAGTTTTTCTGAAATATAAGACGCTTTCCCAAACTTAATGAAAATCTGTTAAATATGTGGTTTCTAGAGCGGAAAGAATTAAATCGGGGGAGTCATTTATATGGGAGCTATATATAAATCTGAACCCATCTGGCCTATTTTTACCAGAGCTATTTCTAGTTAAAATATGTTACGATTTCGCCATGGATGTTTGTAGTTGAAATATGAACTGGTTTGCCAAATTTTAAGCAAATCTGTTCAAATATGCTATTTCTAGAGCGGAAATAATCAACTCAGTGGCGAAATTTGTATTGGAGCTATATATATATATATATATATATATATCTGAACCGATCTGGCCCATTTTTACCAGAATTGTTTCTAGTTGAAAAATAAGTAGTTTTGCCAAATTTGAAGAAAATCTGCTAAAATATGTGGTTTGTAGAGCGGAAATAATCAAATCGGGTGAGACATTTGTGTGGGAGCTATATATAACTCTGAACCCATGTGGCCTATTTTTACCAGAGCTATTTCTAGTTAAAAGATGTGACGTTTTGTTAAATTTGAAGAAAATCTGTTGAAATATGTGGTTTCTAGAGCGGAAAAAGTAAAATCGGAAGCAAAATTTGTATGGGAGCTATATCTAAATCTGAACCGATTTTCTTGAAATTAAATAGCGATCGTCCTTATCCCATAAAACTTCGTTGTGCAAAGTTTCATTTAGTTCTAACAACAATTGCGACCTGGACTTAGATTACAAGAATAGATGGAACGACTGACGGACATCGCCAAATCGACTAAAAAGAGATTCTAAGTCGATCGGTATAATAAACGACGGGTTTATCTCGTTTCCTTTTGGGTGTTACAAACAAATGCAAAAATACATTATACTGTAGTGTATGGTATAAAAATGGGAATATTTATATATTTATACGACTAATATTATGGTATTTTATATTTGTTTGTGCCGGAAACAGTTATTTTTCAATTGGTAGACTAGTCTATATAGTTATCTGAGAAATACGTAGAGCGTGAATTTTAATACTCTGTAATTAGATAAAAAGTTAAAACATATAGTCATCTATCCAAAAACTTATTAAAATTATTTTTTTTTATATTTACTACATATTATTTTTTCATATTTACTACATATGCCGTTGCATATTTTAGATATGCGGTCGGAATTCGATTTGCGGCATTTTAAAATCTAAATACCAAATTTGAGATCAAGCGAACTAAAATCGAGTTTTGCATAAAATTCTGCATTCTATATATTGTTGATAAATTACATTGTATACGCGCCCCTGGCCGAATATATTAAATGCAACATCGTTAATAGTTTATTGTTTCTTTCACATCCAGCTCTATATAAATAAAAATATCGATTGTAATTTTAACGAAGAAATAGTTCTTATTTTAAGTGCGAATTAAAAAAATAACAAAATGCATATCTTTCCGCGTTCAAATAAAGTTTTTGTTTAAATTTAATTCGCGATAACTTCTGCATATATCCGAAGATTTTTTGCAAATAAGACTTGTTTTCTTGCTACTACAAACAAAATAATTAAGGTTTCTATTTTTATGAGATTTTCCATGCCAGCAAAAAAACGCTATATTAGACAATAATTTTTTTTACATTATCGTACTTCTACAAATGAGCATAATTTATATCTTAGAAATTTAGAAAAATAACATTTTCTCGTAATCCCTTCCTAAATACGCGTCAAACGAGTATTGCTGGTGGACAAAACGCACAGGCTATTGGCTATGATTCAATTATTTCTATTGAAAAAATCCCCACGGCCCGAAATTCACACTCAATATTTATGGCCAAATATTGTTAGAATATTTCTCGCGCCATATTGTCGCCGTACAACGTCCAACGTAAAGTTGTTGCCCCTTGGAATAGAAAACATATATTTTATGGTCTTTATATTTTATGTCACAGTTAACTAGATACATTTTATAGCTCCCACGAAATATACGAAATATATTCCTCCAGATTCCAGTAGTCTAACTACTTCATATTTATTTCCTTATTTCTTTGTCTTGTGTTTTCGCTTTGTATGGGAAATGCTCTGTACAAAGTTGTGTTCAGCGAAGTAAATTTATTTATAAATTACTCTATGAAGCAAAGTAGTATAAGTTAATGCCATGACCTTGCCCTGCGATGGTAGTGGTTGCTCTTGACTCACATTTCCTGACTGTTTTGTTGCCTGTTCAAGTATAAACTGATAAGACTATATTCTAAGAATGGTAATCTTACGCTTAATAAAGCTTAGCAATTTTTCAGAAATAGTAAAATTTTTGGAGAATTTGCTTTTGTTATTTTGTAAAATATCAAAAGTAAGGGGTACCTTTCAGCATAGTTCGTGGAGTGCCATTTGAAGAATACTTTTCCAAAAATGGTATTACGCATTAGTACTCCTGTCATGACTAAGGATTTTTGTGTAACACAGCTCTTTGAATAAATGTATAAATAAATGAGGCTATTTATTCGCATTCACTAAGAAATGGTAGTTTTTGGAACACTTAAACTTGAAGTTTTCTGTATTCTATTTCCCACGTTCGAGTTTATCACAAAACTATCTATTAAATTTTAAACAACCCATAGTGCAGCTGCCTTTACGTAGGTCTTATTCAGGAATTATTATTATTCACTAAAATGAAAATCTTAGCGCAGCACTTTTCTAATGAAAATACTCTTTATACCATTCATCACAGGATGGGGGTATGCTAACTTAGTCATTCCGTTTGTAACACTTTGAAATGTCGACCTGAGGCCCTATAAAATATATATTCTTGATCGTCATCAAATTCTAAGACGATCTAGCCATGGCCCTCTGTCCGTCTTTTGAACGCATGCTAGCATCTAAACGAAAGAAGCTAGGACGTCCAACTTTTCCACAAATGCGTCTTATAGTCGTAGATCGGTTGGGATTGCAACTGGGTGAAATCGGCCCAAAAGGGAAATTTTTTCCTCACAAGGACTGAGAATATCCATAATAACGCCTAATATTTTAGAGTATTTAAGCATGTTTTTTCATCATGTCTACTTGTACTTACTTGATATTGAGTAAGCGCATTCCCCTATAACAAAAACGTGCACCATAATGTGATTCTTTTTCGTAGGTTGTGAAATGGAGCAAAAGGGATAAAAAAGGTACCTATCAAACGACAACAGCTAGAAACACAAAATTCGGCATGTACATCCATCTAATTAAGTAGATAATTAATATAAACATTTTTTACCAAAATTCGTACTTTTAAGGGGTAAATGGGAATAGAGGGATAAAAATAGTACCAACCTAACGGCTGCACGTAGAATAATGAAATTCGGTGCACACATTCCTCTGATAGCGTAGACACGTAAAATAAAGGGATTTTTGGAAATTCGTACTTTTAGGGGTAAAAATGGAAAAAGGGGATAAAAATAGTACCAACCAAATGGTCCTAGCTAGAGTCATGAATTTCGGAGTATACATTCCTCCGACTGCGTAGACACAAAAAATAAAAAGGTTTTTCCATATTCGTACTTTCAAGGGATCAATGGGAACAGAGGGATAAAAATGGTACCCACTAAAAGGCTAAAGCTAGAATGATGAAAATCACTGTTTACATCAATCTAATTGCCTATACACGTAATAATAAAGAGATTTTCGAAAGTGGTACTTTTAATGGTACAAAATAGGAAAAAGATGATAATAATGGTAGCAACCAAATGGTCCATGCGGCCATACATTCCTCGGACTGCAAAGACACGCAAAATAAAAAGATTTCATACTTTTTACTTCAGGTTATCTTGCTCTGTGTATGCGAAAGACATTGGATTTTCAAAATTTATACTTTTGGAATTAAAATAGGATTGAAATAAAGGGTGATTTTTTAGCTATTATCTTTTTTGGCAACACTGGTTTAAACAGCTGACGCACGTTTCGTGTTTTGTTTCACTTTCAAACATCTTCAGTTTGGTCTATAATTTAACCATGAATCGTCTTACAAACGAACAACGCTTGCAAATTATTGAATTTTGTTAGCAAAATGCGTGCTCTGTTAAGAAAGTTCATCGCCCGCTTCCATTTTATGGTCAGTTTAATCGACCCACTGAAGCGACTATTCGGGCTATTGTGACCAAATTTACATTGTTGCACATTAAATCACCGAACTGAAGAAAATATCGCAGCTGTATCGGCCAGTGTTAATGATGACCATCGATTATCGATTCGTCGCCGTTCGCAGCAATTGGACCTCTGTTACTCAAAAACGTGGAAATGCCAAAATTGGACTAAGCGGATGGACCATTTGAGGCGCAGTCAAGGTCAACATTTTCATGAAATAATCATTAAACATTAAATTATATGGACCGTACAATCGATTCAAATAAATATTTCATGCATTTTTCTGAACTTTATGTGTTTTTTTTTTTGAAAAACTTTCCTATAGCTTTAAAAAATCACCCTTTACAAACAACTGTATCAACCATTATCTACCAATATTTATGGTATTTAAGCTGTCTTGAAGATTGTTGTCTTATATTTACTGACTTGAAGTCTTAATTCGATATATACTGTATAATCATATTGGTAGCATTGCCTTATAATCGTTTGAAATAATAAAAATTTTATATTTATTTAAATAACTATTTTTTCAATATTTTTATTTTTTGGTTTGGCTATATTAAAGAAAATACATTTCCTTGTAACCTTACTGTACTTCTACGAAAATCGACAGCTTATGTGGAATTCAATCTATGGTGGAGGGTATATAAAGTTCGGTTCGGTCGAACTTAACGCTGTTTTTACTTGTTTTGGTTCATTTTCTCATTAATATTCCTTTCCCCGTATTCACTGTTCTTTGGAAATTTAAATTTTACATATACCCTTACTCCTTTCCAATCATGGTAGGTTGAAATCCCCACCATAGCGCGCGTTTGGATGCCCTTTGTGAAATGTTACTTTTGGGAATTGTAAAGCTTTTAATTGTTTTGCTTGCTGAAGTGTACTTTTTCGAACTTTTTTCATTGTTAAGGATATCTTTTCTCTAGAAAGGATTTTTAATTAATTATTATAGCTTTTTCTTTTCCGGCAAAAAAGACAGCATTCATTCCTCTTACCTTTTCGGTAGGCAATCCATTTAAAAATATGATGGTAAAAACTACATTTAAACGGAAACCATGACGAAACTAACTTCCAATATCAAAAAACTTTCAATTTCCTTCCAAAAAAACTTATAGGATTTATACCTTTGCTTGGAAATCCTAAATTTCTTTCCATATATTTCTGTATATTAAAGTCCTCAGTCCACTGTCCCCATAATGTATCACATACAAAAAACAACGACAACATCAACACCCCTGACCAGACATCAATAATTTCCTCATTTCTTGTTTCCTTTTTTCTTTTTCTATTTCATTCTGGTTGTCACCCTCAAAACCGGATGTCGGTTCATTATTGCATTTTCTCTCCAACTGAAATGTCCATTAACTACAAAACTGAGCTCATCCATTCGATACCATCTGCTACTACCATCCACTACTACCGCTAGGACAAAGGATAATGTCAGTCTCGGAAGAGGATAACGATGATGCTGTAATGTATCCTTGTCGTATCGTATCGCATCGTATCGTATGTAACTGACAACAATAATTCCTAAAATACAAATTTCCAACACGTTTACATCCGGTTTATCTTAATCTCATTTGCGGCCAGGCTGATATTTGTATCATAATTGAGGGGGGCCGGCATCGGTCTATTTGTCCTGTTGTTCATGAAGATGGATAGTTTTGATTGTATAGTCGACACAGTAGGTGCCATCTAAATAAATAAACAGAAATACGAATGACGACACTCCACATAGCGATGATATAATAAGTAAGACTGAATATGTGACACGTTTAAAGCAGCAGTGACCTAACAAAATAGATCCTTAAATTTTATTTTTTTCACACTAAACTCAGCACGAAAAACGTGTATGGATATATTTTTTAATTTGTTATTAAAATGTTCTGAAATGGCTGCAGCAAGAATTATAAAATTCAGTGCGTACATTTCTCTGAGAGTGTAAGCACACAGTGGTAAAACAAAAACAAGTAAGGAAAAGTCGGGCGGGGACCGACTTATGATACACTCCACTTTCAATTCGACAAAAAAGTGAAGTGTATAATTATGGCAAAATTAAGTGTGGCCCAAAAAAACAAAAGTTAATTTTTAATGCATACCATCTATTTGTATACCCTCATTATGCAGAGTAGGAGTGTATATATGAGCTACGTCCGTCCGTCTGCCTGGTTGGCGTACGCGATGACTTTCGAATAGAAAGCCCATATTCCAAAGAATAGCCCATATTCCAATGTTAAATTAAAACATATGTAACTTTTTATTATTATTTAATTTCATAAATTACAATTGATAAAAAGTGCCTCAGCGCCTCTAGGGCATTATTGAGGCTATCTGGCAACACAAATCCAAGAATAATATTTACAAAATATAATCATATCATATAAGAAGCATTACAATGTTCTGATAAAGATAATCCTTTAAACGGTTTTTTAAAACAGAAACAGTTTGAAAATCTTTCAATATTTGCGGCAAGTTATTGTATTCAACGATACCTATGTGTTCAATTCTTTGCTTAGTGACTTCTAATCTACACCTTGCAATATATAAGTTTGAGCTGTTCCTTGTATTGAAGTTGTGTTGAATTCTGCTAAAATTATTGAATCCCCAGGTATTTTATACTAGACCGCCCGTTTCGCAAGGCAAAAAACAAACGGTAAAATTAAAATCTGCTTTCATATTAATTTTTGCCCTGATGGTAATGGTACATACACCAATTATAATCAAGGTTATTTTTGGCACAACTACGCACATTGATGCTAGATGCACTTACACAAAATTTAAGCACTCTACGTGTCATAGAACTGATAATATTCTATAATAGGTTTTAACTTCGTATGGGAGGTGCCACGCCCACTATACCAATACCAACCATTTTTGGCACAACTACGCACATTGATGCTAGATCCACTTACAAAAAGTTACAGCACTCTCGGTGTCATAGAACTGACAACATTCAATAATAGGTTTATCTTCGTATGGGAGGTGCCACGCCCATTTTTCCATTAACGCCCATTTTTGGCACAACTACGCACATTGATGCTAGATGAACTTACACAAAATTTCAGCGCTCTGGGTGTCATAGAACTGACAATATTCAATAATAGGTTTTAACTTCGTATGGGAGGTGCCACGCCCATTTTTCCATTAACGCCCATTTTTGGCACAACTGTGCAGTCTAACAATTAGTGAACTTTCACAAAAATTCTAGACTCTAGCCGCAACAGTATTCCGAATATGCTTATTAATAAAAAACGAATAAATCTCCAATTTGTGTGGGAGGTGCCACACCCACTGAAAATATCAAAAATTTATATAGCCTATTTTCACCACCGGTTCAGCATGAATATACTGTGAAAATTTCAAGAAGATCGGTTCAGTAGTTTAGGCTGCTATAAAGAACAAACAAACAAACATACAAACTTACAAACACAGATTCATTTTTATATATATAGATACTTCAGAGGCCTCTCTATTATCCACAAAAATCTGGCATGGAGTTTCGCCTTGATTTGATTGTGGTCTAAACCTTATAAATTTAGTTTTTGTTGCATTTAATATCAATTGATTTAATCTGGCATATTCTGAAATTACAGCTGCGTCCCGTTCAACAAAAGTTTTAAGAACTAAATTCTGTTTGTATGGATAAAATATGTATAAATCGTCGGCATACATAAATAATTTTCCGGTCGGTTCAAGGTTATTGATATCATTTATATATATATTTTAAATAACAGATGTCCCAATACACTACCTTGTGGAACACCGCATATCACATCTCCCATTGAGCTTTTACTTGAATTTATTTGGACGTACTGTTTCCGGTTCTTTAGATAATTTTCCAGCAATAATAGTTCATTGTTTTTAATACCATAACAAGACAGTTTTTTACACAAAATGGAATGATCAACGAGATCAAATGCCTTAGAAAAATCATAAAAAACTCCTCCAACTCCGAAAAAACCATGGATATTTGGAAGCAGATATAACTTCGTTTTTATTAGTTTTTATAATCACTCCAGTACCTAACCCGCTTTCGTCATCGGTATTTCTAGTTAGATTATAAGGTGTTATGCAAAATTTGAAGAAAATCGTATACTATTTATATGTGCTTTATAGGGCGGAAAAAGTCAAATCGGGAGCGACATTTATATGGGAACTATATCTAAATCTGAACCGATTTTCTCCAAATTCAATACCGATCGTCCTTGGCCCAAAAAAGTAACTTCTGCCAAATTTCATGATAATCGGTCAACAATTGCGACCTGTAGAGTGCAGACGGACAGACAAATCGATTCTGCTGGTGATTCTAAGCCTATCCGAATACTTAAAGGTGGGTCTAGCTCGATTATTTATTGGTGTTACAAACATTTGGCGTGAAACTAACTTATAATACCCTAGTCCACGAACTTATAATACCCTAGACGAAATATTTTGTAAATCATCATTAAACAATCCAAACTTTATTTTCGTGGGGTAACTGGAAATTGTTTTCCCATTAAACGCTAATCTGAAGTTGTTTTCAAGTTGTTTCACTAAAACTAAATGTTTACAAAAATAGAATTATACGAATTTGACGATAAATAAGAATACCTAAAACTCAATAACAGATAATAACCGTAAATAATGTCATTTAAGTAAAAGTTTAAAATTTTGGAACACATTTTCTCCACTTAATGAATTCATTTTTTAATGAAAATTCTTTTATATGTTTTGAGGATGATTTTAGTTATTTTTAGTCAACCCACAATTCGCAAAAATTTTATGAGAAACCGATAACACCATCCGACAGTCCACATTACATTTGAACCGGATGATATTCGTCTGAAACTTTAGGCACAATGGAGTAAATTGGCGTGTTTAGTTTTTCATTCCCTCACAGGACTATTGTCCCTTCACAGGACTACAAAGTTCCAAAGGATACAATTTATCAAAAACTATGTTAAAAACTTATTCACACCCGGTGATATCAGTATAAGTGTAAAATTAAAGAGGAGAATGTTTATTAAAAATACTTCAAATGTCATTCTTCTATCTGTATTGGCTTCACTTTAGCAGCCATATCAAATTTTCCCTCTTAAAAAGAAAATATGAATAGACTTAATTATCTAAAGACAGTCAAAATAGTCAGCTAGGTTAGCATGAATCGTGTCTCGCTTTCCGAACGTGTTAAAATTATTAAAAACTAGCTGAACCCCGCCCGCTTCGCCAGGCAAAAACAAAAATGGTAAAATTAAAATCAGGTTTCATATTGATCTTATCATATTGATATTATCGTGGTCAGTAATATATACGTTCCAATTTTCAGCCTTCTAGCTAAAAGACACTTTTGCCACGCCCCAACTACCCACCAAACGAAAATTCAAACTCCAGCATCATATTTATCTTTCTTGTGGTCAGTAATATATACGTTCCAATTTGCAGCCTTCTGGCTCAAAAAAACACTACTGCCACACACATAAAATGAAAATCCAAATTTCGGCATCATATTTATCATTCTCGTGGTCAGTAATATTTATGAACCAATTTTACATCCTATGTCCTTCCTTGGGCCAACACGAATTCATCAAGCCCAAAATCGTGAAAATCAGACGATCCGTTATAAAGTTTTGCGTGTTCACACGGACGGCATTCTCTTTTATAAATATAGATATTATGGAAATTCCACCCAGTTGTATTTCGTAATTTCAAATCCTGGCAAATTTTGCAAGAATTGAAGCCTGGCGACATTGCCAACGCCATTTGTTCGATAATTGAGCGTTGGTAATAATGTCCGAAGATACATATTTTACAAAAAATTAAAAATTTTCTTGGACGAGGAACACAGCTTTTTTACGATGCAAATATTCGTATATTTCACTTTTTACTTCACATTTAACCCACCGAGAACCAACTGTATGAAAGAAAATTGCGGCCTTTAATGATTTAATAAGTTTTAACAAGTAAAAACGGCGTTAAGTTATATACACTCCACCATGGATTTCATTCCACAGAGTCTGTCAATTTTCGTAGAAGTGCAGTAATATTACAGGAAAATATATTTTTTTAATATAGCCAAACCAAAACAAATGCAAATATTGAAAAAATAATTTTATAAATAATTATAATATTTTAATTAATTCAAACCATTATTTATTTCAAATCAAAAAATACATATTCTTATATTTATATTTTCAAAAAGCTTAAATACCATAAATATTGGTAGATAGTGGGTGCTACAGTTTGTTGTATTTCCATTCTATTTTAATTCCAAAAGTACAAATTTTGAAAATCCATTATCATGATTCAACAAATTTTTGCCGTAAAAGAAAAATAAAGAATTTGGAAAAAACTTTTGATTTTGCCTGTCTATGCAATCAGAGGAATGTATACACCGAATTCCATGATTCCAGCTGCGCCCCTTTGGCTGGTACCATTTTTACCCCCTTGACGTGTCTACGCAATTAGAATTTCATTATTCTAGCTGTAGTCGTTTAGTTGGTACTATTTTTATCCCTCTGTGCCATTGTATCCCTTGAAAGTATGAATTTCGAAAAAAACCTTTTATTTTTCATGTACATAGACAAAGGAAATGTATACTCCGAATTTCATCACTCTAGCTGCGGTCATATCGTTGGTACTATTTGTATCCCCTTTTTCTATTTTGACCCCAAAAAGTACGAATTTCGAAAAATCCGTTTATTTTCCGTGTCTACGCAGTTAGCGAAATGTATACTCCGAATTGCATAACTCTAGCTGCGGTCATTTGGTTGGTACTATTTGTATCCTCTTTTTCCATTTTAACCCCAAAACGTACGAATTTCGAAAAATTCGCGTCTAGAGTCATGGAATTCGGAGTATTTTTCTCCCCGTTTTTCATTTTAACCCCAAAAGTACGAATTTTGATTGTCTACGTAATCAGGGAATGTATACACCGAATTTCATTATTCTAGGTGTAGCCGTTTGGTTGGTACCATTTTTATCCCTCCGTACCCATTGTATCCCTTGAAAGTACGAATTTGGAAAAAAAACCTTTTATTTTTCATGTCTATGTAGTCAAAGGAATGTATACTCCGAATTTCATGACTCTAGCTGCGGTCATTTGATTGGTACTATTTGTATCCCTTTTTTCATTTTAACCCCAAAAAGTACGAATTTTTAAAAATCCGTTTATTTTCCGTGTCTATACAATCAGAGGAATGTATACAACCGACTTTCATTATTCTAGGTACAGCCGTTTGGTTGGTACCATTTTTATCCCTCTATTCCCATTTTACCCCTTAAAAGTACGAATTTGGAAAAAATACTTTAATATTATGTATCTACTCAATTATAGGAATGTACACACCGAATTTCGTGTTTCTAGCTGTTATCGTTTTATATGTACAATTTTTATCCCTTTTTTGCCCCATTTCACACCCTACAAATAAGAATCACTTTATGGTGCACGTTTTTGCTGTAAAGATAATGCGCATATCAAATATCAAGCTATTATAAGCATACATATTCAAAGAACATGCTTAAATATTAGGGATTATTATGGGTATTTTTAGTCCTTATGAGGGAAAAACTTTTTCCCTTTAGGCCGATTTCGCCCCGATTCAATCCCAACCGATCTACGACTATAAGTCGCATTTATCGAAAATTTGAACGTTCTAGCTCCTTTCGTTTAGATGCTAGCGTGCTTTCAACAGACGGACATGGCTAGATCGTCTTAGAATTGTATGAATATATATACTTTATAGGGTCTCAGGTCGATATTTCAAGGTGTTACAAACGGAATGACAAAGTTAGTATACCCCCATCCTGGAGGTGGAGGGTATAAAAATTTGAATTGGTGATCAATTCCTCTCCAAAGAGCCCCTAAAAACACAAACTAAAAATGTATAACTTCCACATTTTTTATAAAAATTGTTTATCAAAAATTCATGAAAATTGCCCTTTATACGGAGTTATGTTGTACGTTTTTGATATAATTTGATAAGGCTCGAGCCAGATTTTATTTTCTAGCGTTTTTTCTAAATACCATTCCCACCGTGAATCGACAACTATTATTTTGAAGCCACACTAATATATAGATATATCTCCGTTTCACCGTTCTTATATAATTTAAATTGTTTCTCTATCTTTTTTTTTTGGTCACCCAGGTGGTGGGCCTTATTTAGTTATGTATGTTGTACGGGGTCCTCAATTATTCTGCATGCCCTGGCAAATTAAAACAAATATTAAGCTGAGACTTTTTCCCATTTTCGTACACGTGAAGAAGTTGCACCGGTCACAGGGATTTTCCATTGACTTGGCAATAAAACTCACACGTTTCTATCAATTATTGCTGTACAAAGAAAGAAGAACGTTTCCAATGAGTCACGTTCATTCAATGATTACTCAACAGCAATAGCAACAGCAACAGTGTGGGTTGCGATAATGATTAGTCTTAGTCTCGACTAACAATAATATTCTTGGGAAATCAAAGCTGAGATTATTCTAGCTAAAAGCAATTCCATGAATTCCAAGGAAAGCAGCATTCAATTCCAGGGACACCGATACCGACACTGACAACTGCAAACGCATTCCTATTCGCATTCACACTTGCTGTCTTGTCATCCCCAGTCTTTAGCAGATGTATCAAATGAATGGTGATTATTCAAAGCGTATTCCTCATATCATCTGCCGAGACACAATCGTTATTTGCTCCGCCGCCGCCGCCGCCGCCTCCTCCTCTAACATTAGACTGACGCCAGTTATGTTAGTTTGTTAATGCGTTGACGGCTGGCTGGCGTTATCGTTGTTGCTGCTGCAAAATAATGTCCTTCATTGTCGTCGTAGTAGTCGTCGTCGCCGCCGTTGTCATTGCCCCGTATGCCTTGCCGTATGGATTATACGGAAAAGTTTCCTTGACTCAAATGCATTTCATTTGATGTCATAGCGCCACAATCATGTGAACGCCTGAACATCCCTCTCTCGCCAGCAGTAAAACTAAGTTCGTCCTTCCCCTAGCTAGCCGAGAATATATCCTTTTTTAATTACTCGCTCTAATGTTAGTTTTAGTTCTAGTTCTTAGGTCCTTTAAAACTCAGACATGAATATCGTTGCACAGACAGAAACACTCATCTGCATGCCAGGCCATATGGGTGACTACACACGAAGTGGATTCAAATAGGTTGGAACTCAAGAGAGATATGCTTCAAGTATCCGAAAATACTTTTTTGAGGACAGATTCGTGTTCAGAGATGGAAAATTAATAAACAAAAAATTCATTCTGACTCACGGTGCCTTAAGGCACTGCTTGCAAATCCTGTGATAGTGAGCGGCCACCAAATATGATGATAAACTGGTTTGAATTCTGGTGATTTTGTCGTCACAGATTCCATAAAATATAATCTAAGAAGGTCCTTAGTTTACAGGAATTTTAAAAATATAGATTTCGTCTTAAATATTTAAAGTACTTCACAAAATAAAATATAGCTCCCTCACCTATTATAGAGAACACTTGGTATGTAATCGCCCATATGCATATACGTATGACCGTATGGTTGTAAAAATATATCACATCGTATGTGTTAGCTTGTGATTGTGTTAATGTTTTAATTTGTATTTATTAGTGAAGATAAATGTTGTCAAATACGTGTTGCTTGGTGCAACAGCAATTGCTACAGCTGTGCTGTGCTGTATTGTGGTAACCTCCTTGGCACACACTCACTAACGTACACTCACGCACACATATTAAAGAAGCTTTAATTTCAACGATATTGCTATTCTAAAGGATACAACAAAGAGCTGTTACTTGCTGAAAGGATTATTCAGCATCATCATCATCATCGTCGTCATCATCTCATCAATAGCAAGGTAATCGTAGATTTGCTTTCGATTTTTTTCACACCCTTCGTACCGGGGGTTTTGCTATTTATAGTGAAAACTTAAGTCGATAATATCATTGAAATTAGTAATTAAAAATACGATGGCGTAGGGTAAGCCACTTGTAAATAATTAATTATTAAAAAATACCTATAATTTTTATTAAGCACCAATCACAAATTGAAAAATTAAAGTAGGCAAAAATGTAGGTTAAAAATTTTAATTCAACTGGAAACATCTATGGTGAAAGTGGGTCAAATCGGTTCATTTCTAGATACAAATTTCGCTTTGAATTTGACTTTTTCCGCTCTACACTGAAAGAATTTTCCTTCATAATATTTATGAAGTGAAACTTAGTTTTATAAGATCAAAGAAAGTGAACGAGATCCTGCCAGGATGGTGGACTCGTTGGGTTCTCAAAGACGGAGTCTTGTGAGATGCCTGTGTAGTGTGGTTGCTGTTGCACGAAAATGCAAGCAACGAAAACACAAAGTAACACAAACGAACGTAAGTAAAAGGTGTTTACTTACGTGGCGGTTCCTTAAAGTGAAACAAGTAAGGAAAGGCTAAAGTCGGCCGGGCCGACTCTATGATATACTCCACTTTCTATCCGTATACAATTTAATTCGGTGAAAAAGCGAAAACGGGAAGGATTTTTGTATCCTGTAAATGTATGTGTTTGACAAGAAATGTTAAATCGTAAAGAACATATGTTATGGGGTATATCTAAATCTGGAACGAAATAGTTGAAATATAATATGTATAGTTTGGCCAAAATCGGTTAAACTTTTGCGAGCAACATTTGTATTTGGGCTATATCTAAATCTGAACCGATCTTACCCACTTTCACCATAGGTTTTTGTACTTAGATTATAAGCTGTTGTGCCAAATTTAAAGGAAATCAAGAAAATCATATGTGCGGCAAAAGTCAAATCGGGAGCGACATTTGAATGGGGGCTATATCTAAATCTGAACCGATTTTACCCACTTTCAGCATAGGTGTTTCTAGTTGGATTATAAGAAAATCGGAACAATATGCGGCTTCTAGAGCGGAAAAAGTCAAATGGAGAGCGACATTTGTATGGGGCTATATCTAAATCTGCACCGATCTTACCGAATTTCTGTATGGGTGTTTCCAGTTGGATTATAAGATGTTGTGTCAAATTTAAAGAAAATTGGGTACAATATGTCGTTTCTAGAGCGGAAAATGTCAAATCGGGAGCGATATTTGTATAGGGGCTATATCTAAATCTGAACCGATCTTACCCAATTTTTGCATAGGTGTTTCTAGTTGGATTATAAGATGGTGTGCCAAATTTAAAGAAAATCGGGTACAATATGTGGTTTCTAGAGCGGAAAATGTCAAATCGGGAGCGATATTTGTATGGGGGCTATATCTAAATTTGAACCAATCTTGCCTAATTTCTGCATATGTGTTTCTAGTTGGATTATAAGATGTTGTACCAAATTTAAAGACAATCGAGTACAATATGGGGTTTCTAGAGCGGGAGCGAGATTTGTATGGGGCTATATCTAAATCTAAACCGATCTTACCCAATTTTTGCATAGGTGTTTCTAGTGGGATTATAAGATATTGTGCCAAATTTAAAGAAAATCGGGTACAATATGTGGTTTCTAGAGCGGAAAATGTCAAATCGGGAGCGACATTTGTATGGGGACTATATCTAAATCTGAACCGATTTGCCTCAAATTAAATAGCGTTCGTCCTTGATCCACAAAACTTATTTTATGCCATTTTTTGTTAAGATCGGATTATAATTGCGACCTGTAGTTTGATTACAACAATAGATGGACAGACGGACATTGCTAAATCGACTCAGAAAGTGATTCTAAGTCGATCGGTATACTTAGTCTATCTCGCTTCCTTTTGGGCGTTACAAAAAATTCACAAAGACATAATACTCTCGTGGAGTGTATAAACACAGAGGGTTTAAATTGGTACAAATTACTATTTATTAATTATTTATTGACACGGTGGTCTTCATAAACACTCTCACTTTTTGCGAAAACGAAAACGAGAAGTAAAGAGGACATCACAAACATATGAAGTTGGCCGCAATCGTGGCCTTCCAGTGTCAGGGATGAAACTTAGTCGTTGAAATCGATCAAGTCCAAATCGATGTCATCATCGACAGGAACTGATCGATCGTCAACAGAAAGATTTCATAGTATTAAATAAACCTTTCTTAAGTATTATAAAATATTTGCGTTATGAAATGTCTTTATAAATATAATGAAGGATTTCATAATTTGTATGAAGTGTTTCATAACATAAACTAAATTTTTAGGGTATCGGTTGAATGCTAGCAATTCTCATTTGTTCTCTGTTAACTCAGACATAAGTATTCACCCTGATTTTGGTCAAAGACATACTCATTCCAAAGACTCTCGCAATGATGATGTGTGTTGATTAGTTAGTCAACAAGTTAAAATTTTTTTGCTTTTTTCTTTACATTGGAAACTTCAGTATAAATTACTAATATTTATGAAATTTTAGTCGATGTTCCCGACTAAAATGAAAGATTAAATCTGGCCCGAGCCTTATCAAACCATATCGTAAACTTGCAATGTGACCCAGTATAAAAAGACAAATTTTTACGATTTTATTGCATTTTTCATACAATCCGCTAAACTTCCACGTTTTTAGTTCAATTTGTGTTTTTAGGGGCTCGTTGGACAGTTATTGATCGCCAATTGCAATTTGAAGAACTTATCAACCCTTCGTCCTTAATGGGTTAAATGTGAAATAACAACTGACATATGGAGCCATTTGCATCGTAAACGCATTCTAGTCTACTTATGCAAAGCTAGTTTTGGAAACAATCTGAAATTTCGGTCTTGCAATGGATATATTTCGAGGAAAACTTCGATTTCCTAAGAACAAGACTATATAGAACTGAAAATATAGTTCACTAATAGGAAAACTGCATATTCCTCTTTTTGTTTCGTGGTCGTTTATCCTTTTTAAAGGAATTTTATTTTCCCAAGTATATAAATGTTTCTATAATTTAGTTTCGTACTTTTGCGTGACACAGAATGGTGACATGGACATAGGGTTTGGGGTTTCCCGGACTTTTTTCATTTCCCGGGAAAACGGGAATGGAAAGTTTCATTCCCGGGAATCCCGGGAATTCCCGGGAAAAAATACTTTATTTTAGGTATGTCCAATATGATTTAAAATGTAAACATTTAGTAACTGGTGTGTTATTTTAACATATTAACGCCTACCATACACGTCCGTGTACACTATTTCAACGCCACGTCCGTGTACACTATTTCAAGGTTTTCGTACTTTTTAATAGCTTTTAATATGAATGTAATTTCTGATTATTAAACTATAGGCCTGTTCGGTTGGGCTTACCAGCTTATTTTTTGTATGAAATTTAATACTCTCATAATGTTGCTGACAGATTTTTCTTGTTGATTAACTTAAGAAAAAAATGGATAAAAATGTTGCCACCTTATCAAGTCTCTTATTGTAAGTGATCGAGAAGGACAATATAATATAATAATAATCTAAAAATAAATAATTTTTATTATTGTAGTAATAAATAAAAAATAGGTTCAAATACTGATACTATTTAGGCGAATGTTTTTGTCAAAATGTTTTACTCTAGACTAATCGTCATAATTAAAGGCGTCATAAAATTGGACATTTAAATTGCAGTCACAAGTGACTACACTAGATTCAAAATTTAAAAATGATTAAGGAAACAAATAACTCGGAGAATGTCAAGACTTAATTAAATTAAAAGATTCATATAAAAAATTTAAAGAAACAAAGTAAAATATTCTAAAATGTAAAAGTAATATAAAAAATTAATATTAAATAAATAATTAGTTCTTACAAAGGGTTATTTAAAATACCGCAGGATATTGGCATATTTGATTTCTCTTGAAAGTTTCCAGATGAAAAATGTTAAATGTATCCGAATTTTTAACAATTTCTTACTGGTTTCATATGTATAGTAAATTGTTATTTAAGAAGATTTTCACCTTTTATTTTTCGATTCTTCTAAGAAAACAAGAAATTTAAAGTATAACCATCACGACATTAAGTATTGACATTATGTCAGCCATAGTATTGTCGGTATGATATTTTTGTTTCACAATAAAGATCTTGCACATATACTCACAAAAAGTTTGTATTCCCCTAGCTGGGCGGGTTTCGCAAAAAATGGGTACTTAGCGAATTTAAAATGTTCTGTTTGTAGTAATAAACAAATACCCATTATTATTGTCAGTAATGTAAATATATGAATTTGAAATATATCTAAAATTTCTAATTTATATAGTAAATGTAAATTAATGCTCAAAATAATCAATAAAATATTTATTTAATATTTCCCGTATTCCCGGGAAATCAAAAAATTTTTCGCGGGAATTCCCGTCCCAAATTTTCCGGGAATTCCCGGGAAAAACGATTCGGGAATTCCCGGACCCCAAACCCTACATGGACATCAAATGATGGAGAAGAATATCTGTAAAAAATACTTCAAATTTCATATTTCTACTTAAATGTTTGTTAGTGCTAATCTTATATATAGAAGTACGAAATTTGAGGCATTTTTAAGAGATATTCTTCCTTTCGTTTATCTATTTAAAGACTAACATTTCAGATTTTTATACCCTACACCACTTCGTGGGCTAGGGTATTATTAGTTAGTTTTATTAGTTGTTTGTAACACCACGAAATAATCGAGCTAGACCCTCCTTTAAGTATACCGATCGGCTTAGAATCAACAGCTGAGTCGATTTAACGATGTCTGTCTGTCCGTCCGTCCGTCTGCTGTCCATCTAAGCTTGTTCGCACTCTACAGGTCGCAATTGTAGTCCGCTTGTCATGAAACTTGGCAGAAGTTATTTTTTCTGGCCAAGGACCATCGGTATTGAATTTGGAGGAATTCGGTTCAGATTTAGATATAGCCCCCATACAAATGTCGCTCCCGAATTGACTTTTTCCGCCCTATAAAGCACATATAGTACCCGATTTTCTTCAAATTTGGCTTAACACCTTATAATCAAACTAGAAACATCTGCAGCGAAAGCGGGTTAGATCGGTTCAGATTTTGATATAGCCCCCATACAAATGTCGCTCCCCATTTCACTTTTTCCGCCTTAGAAACCACATATTGTACCCGATTCTCTTTAAAATTGGCACAACATTTAATTAACTAATTAAAAGCACTTATGCTGAACTTGGGTAAGATCGGTTCAAACTTAGATATAGCTCCACTACAAATGTCGCTCCCGATTTGACTTTTTCCGCTCTAAAATCCACACACTGTACCCGATTTTATTTAAAATTGGCACAACATTATATAATCGAACTAGAAACACCTATGCTGAAAGTGGGAAAAATCGGTTCAGATTTAGATATAGTCCCCATACAAATGTCGCTCCCGAATGTTTAACCGATTTTGGCCAAACTTTGCATATTAAATTTCACCAATTAACATACATGGTGAAAGCGAGCCACATCGTTACAGGTATCAATATACCACCATAAAAATGTCCTTTCCTACTTAACATTTTTTGCCAAACACATACATTTACATGATTCAAAAATCCTTCCCGATTTCACTTTTTTACCGAATTGAATTGTAATGAGATAGAAAGTGGGGTGTATAATATAGTATAGCTCCGTCCGTCTTAAGCCTTTCCTTACTTGTTTGGGAGATGCCCATATGTCCATACTTTTGTATAACCCAAATGGGGCCCCATTCTGCTCTATTACAGCTCTAGAAACTACATCTTACATCGGATCTTCATCAAATTTTGCAAATCATTATATGTTTCAACTAGGAATACCTACTGTGAATGAGAAATATATATGCGCATGGTTTGGCACAGGCTTCAAGTGTTCTTATAGGCCCCCTTCAAATGTCCGTCGGATTCATCCTATTACCGCTGTATAATCTTTATTTATCATTCGATGTTGATCAATTTTTCCTGATCATGTTATATTTACTTTACTCGGAATTTCTGCTGGCAAATTGGTTCAATTACTTTATTATTTACAATACTCATTAAATTTGACTAAAGATGAATTTATAGTAACTGTATAATTTATATGGACTACATTAAATTGCTCTCATGAAATACCTGGGTTTAGTAATTAAAGCGATGTATATACGCAGGAAGTGGTGTAGGGTATTATATAGTCGGCCCCGACCGACGTTAGCCTTTCCTTACTTGTTTTATATTAGCTTTGCAAAGAGTAGAGTGTGTTTACGATGCAAATGACTCCATATATCAGTTGTTATTTCACATTTAACCCACAGAAAAAAATGTGTGAATCTTAATGGGTTAAGAAGTTCTTAAAATTGCAACTGACGATAAATACCTCTCCAACGAGCCCCTAAAAACACAAGTCGAACTAAAAACGTGGCAAATTAGCGGATTTTTATAAAAATGCCAAAAAAAATTCATAAAATCCTAAAAATCAGCCCTTTATACTGGGTCACATTACAAGTTTTTGATATGGTTTGATAAGGCTCGGGCCAGATTTCAATTTCTAATGGTTTTTTTTTCTCAATATTATTCTCATCGTGAATTGTTTTCAAGATAAAACAGTTTTATAGAGTTTTTTTTCGAATGCGTCCTGCTCACGAAAAGACAATGATAAAAGCGAAATATTGTGGGAGAACCCGTAAAACAAGCTAATCTTTTAGTCTGGAACATCGACATCGAAATTTTAGTCGGGAACATCGACAAATTTTACTTTGAAGCGACTCTTATGTATATGGTTATGAAAGACATATTTTGGCCTTGCTGACATAATGGAATACTTTTGAAAAAAAAAAACAGAGCGCACCGGTAGTCGAGTTGGTAGCGTGTGCGGCTATCAGCGTGGGGTTTGTGGGTTCGATTCCCACCAGAGGCTCTGGTCTGTCGCTGCAATAACTAGCTGCAATGGTCTCCGTCACCCCGGCTCAATCCCTGGACCCAAAATTAGAATATAAACCTACTTTGTATCGTAATTCATAATAAATAAAATAAAAAATAAAACTTTTGAAAAACAACCGTAACTTCTTAACTTATGGACAACCCACTCTGAATTTTTGATATTTTGTAGAGAATAAACTAAGCTAAAATACAAAACAAAATAAAGTAAATTAATAAAATATTTTCCAGGATATTCAAGGATTAAAATTATTTTTAATTTCTGGAGTCCTTGAACCACAAAGACATTTATTTTTTCGTACATATTCGGAAAGTGGAGGTGTAAACCTTTCACATGATATCAATATCGTTAAAAAATATCTTTTCAAAAAACCCCTGAGGTGGACAAATTTGGGCCACTGCAAAACATAAACCACGCACTACTTTGAGCTACGGTAAACGGTACATTACCCGTAAACACTAGTAGAATGTATGTGTCAAATTTCATCAAAATAGGAGAGGATGAAAATCCAAACGTATGGTTTTTGGGTCGTTTTCTATTGGAGAAAAAAATTGTGATTTTTTTCCAGAGCATTTTGGAAAAAATATAAAAATATGCCAACGATTGTAAACAAAATTTACTTTTCAATTAAATTGAAAAATATTAGTTAACTTTAAGAATATTAGTTAAATTTAGTTAACTTTGATTTCTAAACTATACCGGATTGTCCGATGTTAATATCTGAAAATAATCCTTGGGCCATGGTCCAATTTCAGTTTTTAACAAAACGTATTATGCCTAATGGGCAGTTTGTATAACAACGCCCTAGTTCTTAAAAAGTTAATGACGCCAAGAACGTTAATGGTTCCCGCTATCGCTTCATCATAACGCACTAGTTTCTTCCTGAAATTTAGCAGGCATTTCGAAGCAGTTAAGGAAAATATGAAATTTGATCAAAATCGGCCACGCCCATCATATAAATTAAAATAATAGATTCTCCCGCTTCATTCTGTTGCAGTAAGAAGCCGGAGGTCGATGGAACTACAAACGCTGAATTTTATAAAGCACATTCGCTCATATCTACTAACTTATATATGCAATCCAAATAAAATTTTTTAATTCAAAAGAAGCTGCTGTTTTTCAATAAAAATTGTTAGCAATGAAAATATCGTAGATGCATAAACTACCGAGTTGCATGAAAATGTTCGTGCAACAAAATATTACTTGTTGCAAAGTATTACTTTTTACTAATACAAGTTATTTTGAAAAATAATTGACGAAAAATGTGCTTTTTGTCAGCAAAATACCACTGTGCGACACTCCTTGTCACACCGCTCATGAAACCATGACAATATCTCGAGAAAAATGATTTTAGCCAGTAAATTGTTCCAAATTGTACTAGGATAAGCCGACTATGAATGAAGAATTGGAAGCTAAAATTACTCTCGTCTTACCCCAAATACCAATCAATTAAATACTGTATAATTGAATCCATTTCATTATATTAACTACAAATACGTTACATTAAAAGTCATCAGAGCTACCCCGTCTTTAACTATTGTCATCGATCCTTGTGATTGTGAAAACAACCAAGTGTGATGTTCCACATGATTTGGTGCATTTCGTTCAAACTTCTTTACTGGATTCCCTAGCCTATGAGTCTTCCTCGTGCTCATTTCAACAACTCCTCAACTTTTGTCAAACATTTTCCTTCTCAAAGCTTGATCTAAAAATTAAATACTTAACTTCAATATCGTTAAAGTCTATGAAAATGGCATTCGTTGAAATATTCAAATTGTCATCAACTGCTTTATGGGAGAGAAAAATATCCTTAATAATGTCCTGGGAAAGTTTTCTAATGGCACCAGCTGTTGTCGCACCACTGCTTCGCTTGACAGTGATGGTGATGGCGATGGTGTTGCTGTGGTCGTGCGCTCATAATTAAGCGCTTTGATGAATTCTGAAACATTACCAAAGTTGACATTTAATTATTTTGCTTTCATTGCGTTATCCTTGCATGCGTGTGTGTGTGTCTATTTGGATGTTTGTCTATCTGTCAGTGTGTCTTGTCTTGTTTTCATTTATTTATGTTAATGGTCAGTCCAGTGTACAGAGAACACACTCCCTCCCTCCGTAACCGACATCCGAATCTCAGCTGAACAATTACCCAAAAACCAACATTGCGACATGTGCCGCACAGTTAAATATTATCACCATATAGGTCAAAGTTCAGTCCAACTTATTCGAAAAAGTTTTCAAGGTTATCAATAAAAGTAAATTTTTAAACAAGTTGGGATTCAGCATTCAATTTGGGGTGTGATAAACTTCCACATGAGCAAGGCAATGTTGGAATGTTAATCCTTAAAAAAGCTTTAACAACTCGAAGTTTTAAAGACTCGTTAAAAACAATTTTATTAAAGTTTTTAGGAAAAATCTATAAAAACTAAAATCCAAAGTAAATGGTTGCCGTTAAGCAGAAATTTGATATCGTTGCATTCAAGTTTCTGCTAAACTATTACACATAGAGAAATAGTGTCTGAGAATTAAATTATATACCACTTTATACTTTGTCGAGTACAGTCAAATCTTGTAAATATACATAAATACTGATTTTTAATGGATAATCAGTTGCTTATCGAGTTTAAAAAGACTTGACATTTTAAATGATATAATTATCAAAAAAATTTGCATTTTTCTGCTAGCCTTAGTAAAGTGATATTAGCATCAAATCAAAGTGGATTCTTAGGGCAATCTAAATATTTTTTATTGTTTTTAAACCTTGTGTTAATAAACTACTGAAGAAAATAACCATTCTGTAGATTTTTTCATTGAAATTTTGCAACCAAAAATAGAAGAAACAAGTAAAAACGGCTCTAAGTTCGGCCGGGCCGAACTTTATATACCCTCCACCATAAATAGCATTCCACTTAGGATGTCACAGAAAAATATAAATTGTTTAATATAGCCAAACCAAATACAAATACTGAAAAAATATTTTTAAAAATAAATATAATATTTTAATTATTTCAAACCACGCTTATAAGGCAAGGCTACCAATACGTCAATTCAAAAAATAAAAATTCTTATATTTATATTTTCAAAAAGCTTGAATACCATAAATATTGGTAGATATTGGGTGCTACAGTTGGTTGTATTTCCATTCTAGTTTGATTCCAAAAGTACAAATTTTGAAAATCCATTATCAGACGTACATAGTGCAAAATAACCTAACTTCATGATTCAACTAATTTTTGTCGTAAAAGAAAAAGTACGAATTTCGAAAAATCAGTTTATTTTCCGTGTCTACACAGTCAGAGGAATGTATACTCCGAATTTCATGACTCTAGCTGCGGTCATTTGATTGGTACTATTTTTAGCCCCTTTTTCCATTTTAACCCCAAAAAGTACGAATTTAGAAAAATCCGTCTACTTTCCGTGACTACGAAGTCAGAGGAATGTATACTCCGAATTTCATGACTCTAGCTGCGGTCATTTGATTGGTACTATTTTTAAACCCTTTTCCATTTTAACCCCAAAAAGTACGAATTTCGAAAAATCCGTTTATTTTAAGTCTCTACACAATCAGAGGAATGTACACACCGAATTTCATTATTCTAGGTGTAGCCGTTTGGTTCCATTTTTATCTCTCCGTACTCATTGTATCCCTTGAAAGTACGAATTTGGAAAAAACCTTTTATTTTTCATGTCCACGTAGTCAAAGGAATGTATACTCCGAATTTCATGACTCTAGCTGCGGTCATTTGATTGGTACTATTTTTATCCCCTTTTTCTATTTTGACCCCAAAAAGTCCGAATTTCGAAAAATCAGTTTATTTTCCGTGTCTACACAGTCAAAGAATGTATATTCCGAATTTCATGACTCTAGCTGCGGTCATTTCATTGGTACTATTTGTATCCCTTTTTTTCATTTTAACCCCAAAAAGTACGAATTTTGAAAAATTCGTGTATTTTACGCGTCTATCCAATCAGAGGAATCTATACACCGAATTTCATTATTCTAGCTGTAGGCTTTTAGTTGGTACCTTTTTTATCCCTCTGCTCTCATTGAATCCCTTGAAAGTAGAAATTTGGAAAGACCTTTTTATTTTTTGTGTCTACTTAGTCAGAGGAATGTATAATCCTAATTTCATGACTCTAGCTGCAGTCATTTGATTGGTACTATTTTTATCCCCTTTTTCATTTTGACCCCAAAAAGTACGAATTTTGAAAAATTCGTGTATTTTACGCGTCTATCCAATCAGAGGAATCTATACACCGAATTTCATTATTCTAGCTGTAGCCTATTAGTTGGTACCTTTTTTATCCCTCTGCTCTCATTGAATCCCTTGAAAGAACGAATTTGGAAAAAATCTTTTATTTTTATGTCTACGTATTCAAAGTAATATATACTCCAAATTTCATGACTCTAGCTGCAGTCATTTGATTGGTACTATTTTTATCCCCTCTTTTCATTTTGACCCCAAAAAGTACGAATTTTAAAAAATTCGTGTATTTTTTATTTTGCAATCAGAGGAATGTATATGTATATCATAATTCTAGGTACAGACGTTTGGTCGGTACCATTTTTATCTCTATATTCAGATTTTACCCTTAATATATTCTCATCCTGGAGGTGGAGGGTATAAAAGTTATTGAAGAGAAGCCATAATTTCACCACTTCCAAACTAACACAGTCACTAAAATAGACATCTAAGAACACTACTTCAAAGTTTCAAAAAAATGAATTAATGTAATTATTTCGAAAATCATAATAAAAGAAATAAAATTGTAGAAACTTAAAAAAATATATAACGCGGCTATACCATTCCATTTCAATATTTAGTTAAGTATTTCAGGAGTTACAGGCCATTGATTTGTAAAAAAAATATTTTTTCACTCTTAAATTGGTCATAAAAAAAATTTCTATTTTTTTTTCAAAAATACAGGGTTTTCAGAAAAGAGGTGTTATTTGGAATCATCCGGTATTTCTGTAGCTATCACTTTTGAAGCTTTTATTCTTTGACATTTGACAAGTAGAAACTACGCGATTACTAAAAATGGAACGATTCACGCTTCAACAACGCATTGAAATTATTAAAATTCACTACAACAATGCTGAAAATCTTGCAGTCATAGTTGGCAAAACTAAAGCGTTTTTGGGTCGTCGTGAAGCACCTTGTCGGACAGCAATAAAGAAATTGGTGGAAAAACTCGAGCTGTAGGGACAAGTTAGTGATGTGAAGAATAACTATGAATAAAATAAAGAATATAACCCGTGCACGTCGCTCAAGAACAACTAAGAATATTGCTGCTGCAGCCCAAAGTGTTGAAGAAATCCCAGGTTTGTCCATTCATCGTCGTTCTTTGGAATTGGACATTCCACAAACGTCATTACACCGTGCATTTGGCATAAAGACTTGGGTCTTAGGGCTTCTAAAGATCAGTTAAAACAAGAACTCAAGCCGGCCGATCATCAACAACGTCGTGTCTATGCGGATTGGGTCCTTGAGATGAATGAAAATGATCGGCAATTCCATCGAAAAATCATCTTGACTGATGAGGCCCATTTCCACCTCGGTGGCTACGTCAACAAGCAAAATTGTCGTGGGGCTCGGAAAACCCAAAAGTTATTGTTGAGAAGCCTCTCAATACTCATCGTGTAACTGTGACCTTACTTTTTCGAAAATGAGTTTGGATCAACAGTTACGGTGAGTGGATTGCGCTATCGAGAGATGATTAATGATTTTTTATGGTCGGAGTTGGATGGTATTGATCTGGACAACGTTTACTTTCAACAAGATGGCGTGCCACACAAGCAACGAAACCATTGCTCTTTTACGGGAAAAGGTTCCGGACCGTGCTATCTCTCGAAGAGGTGATCACAATTGGCCACCGAGATCTTGTGATTTAACACCTTGCGACTTCTTCCTTTGGGGCCGCGTGAAAGATTAGGTCTACGCCAGCAACCCAGCGTCGATTCAAGGCCTCAAAGATAGAATTCGTGAGGCTATTGAGGACATAGGACAGCCACTTTGCGAATCGGTTATGGTAAGCGAGGTCGTGGTGACCTCGTTTTTCATCATTAACGGCATACCTAGCTCTTTATTATGACATAAAGAGCCGATCATTTATCTCAAAAAATGGCATTTTTCTTTGAATACCAAAATAACACCTCTTGTTGGAATACCCTGTACAACAAGAAATTAAAATTTTTCTTCGCATTATGAACAAATACAAAAAAAAATAAAAATCTTAAATTTCTTTAAAATAGAAAAATATGAAATGTTGACCCGATTTCTAAACTATATCCGATAGCCTGTTTTTTATTTTTAATATTAAATAATCCTTGGGTCCTTGTCTAATTTTGGTTTTTACAGAACTCAAAAATGTCAACTAAAATTTTGGTTTTTACAGAACTCAAAAATGTCAACTAAAGGGTGATTTTTTAAGAGCTTGATAACCTTTTTTTTAAAAAAAACGCATAAAATTTGCAAAATCTCATCGGTTCTTTATTTGAAACGTTAGATTGGTCCATGACATTTACTTTTTGAAGATAATTTCATTTAAATGTTGACCGCGGCTGCGTCTTAGGTGGTCCATTCGGAAAGTCCAATTTTGGGCAACTTTTTCGAGCATTTCGGCCGGAATAGCCCGAATTTCTTCGGAAATGTTGTCTTCCAAAGCTGGAATAGTTGCTGGCTTATTTCTGTAGACTTTAGACTTGACGTAGCCCCAAAAAAATAGTCTAAAGGCGTCAAATCGCATGATCTTGGTGGCCAACTTACCGGTCCATTTCTTGAGATGAATTGTTCTCCGAAGTTTTCCCTCAAAATGGCCATAGAATCGCGAGCTGTGTGGCATGTAGCGCCATCTTGTTGAAACCACATGTCAACCAAGTTCAGTTCTTCCATTTTTGGCAACAAAAAGTTTGTTAGCATCGAACGATAGCGATCGCCATTCACCGTAACGTTGCGTCCAACAGCATCATTGAAAAAATACGGTCCAATGATTCCACCAGCGTACAAACCACACCAAACAGTGCATTTTTCGGGATGCATGGGCAGTTCTTGAACGGCTTCTGGTTGCTCTTCACTCCAAATGCGGCAATTTTGTTTATTTACGTAGCCATTCAACCAGAAATGAGCCTCATCGCTGAACAAAATTTGTCGATAAAAAAGCGGATTTTCTGCCAACTTTTCTAGGGCCCATTCACTGAAAATTCGACGTTGTGGCAGATCGTTTGGCTTCAGTTCTTGCACGAGCTGTATTTTATACGGTTTTACACCAAGATCTTTGCGTAAAATCTTCCATGTGGTCGAATAACACAAACCCAATTGCTGCGAACGGCGACGAATCGACATTTCACGGTCTTCAGCAACACTCTCAGAAACAGACGCAATATTCTCTTCTGTACGCACTGTACGCATTCGTGTGGTTGGTTTAATGTCCAATAAAGTAAACTGAGTGCGAAACTTGGTCACAATCGCATTAATTGTTTGCTCACTTGGTCGATTATGTAGACCATAAATCGGACGTAAAGCGCGAAACACATTTCGAACCGAACACTGATTTTGGTAATAAAATTCAATGATTTGCAAGCGTTGCTCGTTAGTAAGTCTATTCATGATGAAATGTCAAAGCATACTGAGCATCTTTCTCTTTGACACCATGTCTGAAATCCCACGTGATCTGTCAAATACTAATGCATGAAAATCCTAACCTCAAAAAAATCACTCTTTAGAACAAATGTTATTGCATTTTGACCGATGGATTTTGATTCTGAACCATTGTGCGTTGGCCTAGAAACAATGACAGACTTAATTGATGGGATGTCAAATTTCATTGGGGGAATTAAACTTTTTCTTTCAGTGTAAATATAAAGTCAAGGAAATTACCAAAACCTTATACCACACACAGGACACTTCGAAGTTGAAAATTTTCTTAACCATTTCCTTTTGAAAAACAATCAAGTCGAAGATCAGAACTATGCAAATTCTAAACAATTTACGAAATATGGCGAGTTTTGCCACGCCCCTTCCAGTACCTCCCACACAAATCACTTTAACCTGCGTAAAATTAAAGCTGTTATAACTTATATACGGATGATAGGAATACTATGAAATTCAATATTTACTAATGCTTTTATATATCGAGCCCTTAGCGCGGTATGATCGCAAGCGCCAAAACACACATTTTACAGGAGAAGGTTTTTATTGATTATTTTGAAATATTTGCATAAAATGAAAAATGTTTTAATACAAAATGTTTTAATTCTGCCGCACCCAACGAATTATTATCAAAAATGTATCATTTGTTTACATCATACGGTACTTTTGGCGCTTGCGATACAAATATTGTACTTGCGGATACAAATACTGAAAAAACTATGGCGCTTGCGATATAAGTTTTTTCGATTAAACCTCGAAATTTTAGTAAAAACACACTTTTTATTATAAAAAAATATTAAAACAACATAATAAAATAGATAACACTACTTTTAGAAAGGAAAATGAACCGAAAAGTACTTCAAATAGTTAATAAAAAACTATTTTGGAAACATTTGAATTAATAGTTAATAGTTAATTTCATATAAAAGTTTTTAGGTAATATTGATATTGAATTTTTCTTTGAACGAACAATTAAATTGATATTCATTTCGTCCAGCCTACTATCTAATAAAAATATCCATATTTAAAGGGACCCAAATTATTCTTCTTTTACAAAATGATTCAATTGTAGAGTGTATAGAATGAACTGGCAATGATTGCCAGTTATGTTATGTTAACGTTCTTAACGAAAACTGAAGTTTTTATACCCTCCTCCTCCAGAATGGGGGTATACTAACTTTGTCACTCCGTTTGTAAAACCTTGAAATATCGACCTGAGACCCTATAAAGTATATATATTCTTGATCGTCATAAAATTCTAAGACGATCTGGCCATGTCCGTCCATACGTCCGTCTGTTGAAAGCACGCTAGCAACGAAAGGAGCTACGACGTCCAAATTTGATATTGAGTATGTGGAATTCGGTGTATACATTGTTCTGACTGATAGACACGCAAAATACAAAGATTTTTCAAAATTTTAACTTTTTACTTTTACGTCAAAAATTGGTTGAATAATGGAGTATGTACGTGAAATAATGGATTTTCATAATTTATACATTTGGAATTAAAATATAATGGAAATACAACCAACTGTAGCATCCACTATCAATATTTATGGTATGTAAGCTTTTTTGAAAATATAAATATACAGATATTTATTTTTTAAATTGACAAGAAGTACTATTTCGTTATATAGTGTAAATGTATTGGTAGCCTTGCCTTATAAGCGTCGTTTGAAATAATAAAAATATTATATTTATTTATAAAATTATTTTTTCTATATTTTTATTTGTTTTGGTTTGGTTATATTAAAAAAATATATATTTTCCTGTAATATAACTTCTTTTCTACGAAAATCGAAAGCCTCTGTGGAATGCAATCCATGGTGGAGGGTATATAAAGTTCGGCCCGGACGAACTTAACACTGTTACTGTTACTTGTTTACTCTTTAACTCTATAGAATTGTAGACAATATGTCAATTTTCATCACTATTTTAAGCTAAATGTTTTATTGTCAAATTTGCCACCCACAATAGTAGGGAAATGATAACAAAACCATGTATATAGCTTTGTGTTCTCCAAAAAGACAATAATTTAGAGCTACTTTCAGTTCTTGTGGTTAAACTTTTTTTCTGGATCGATAAAAAATATATAAAACAAATATCTGGGATCTTTATACCTCTTAGCTTAGTTCGTTCGTAACCTATCGTACTTTCAACCTACAGACGAACACTTCATTCTATGGCCGAGGGTATAAAAAACTTATTATTACATAAATATATTGATAGACCTATCCAAAACATTTATAAATATCTCTTACATTATCTGACAGTTTTTGCCTAAATTCATAAACTGTCGCTTACGATAAAATTGCTTTCTTTGATAATGTGAGTAGCGACTTACGATAAAATCTTAGCCTCATTTTTTATATAAACGTTAACAATTTTTACATTTTGACAATTTTTATTTATGTATCAACCCATAACATTTTAAATTCAACAATAAAAAATATTTTCAGAAAATGTCGCTTACGATAATTCCGCGCTAAGGGCTCGATATGTTGCATTCATGTGGAATATGGACGATATTGCCACACCCCTTCTGGTACCTCCCACACAAAGTGACATAATCTTTGGTTACAATAAAACCGACATAACTTTCACACGGGTAGTCAAAATCAGTTGCAATTTGATATTTGAAATTTTTTTTATAATCACTTTAAACCAAAAATATTTACGCTTTAGCCACGCCCCTTCTTGTACCTCTCACACAATTGTCTATAACCATATGCAATGAACCTTGTAGTACCTTCCACACAAATCATCCAAATTATCATCAAATTTAAGATCTTTTAATTTCCATGTTCGTGTTCTCTGAGAGTGAGGTTTAAGTCGGTTTAGCCGACAGACGTTTTCGTCAGTTTGTTTGTTATAATGTCCTTTAATCAATTTTACAAAATCGCTCTACGACTATAAACAAAAATTTGGCAATTGTTCAAACTTTTCTTAGAATCGAAGTTTCCAAATTTGGACCCTCTCCACTTAGACCAATTGGATCAAGTATCCACGGAAATATTTTCACTAGAACCATGTGAAATTTTATTTAAATCGGACTTGTCAGTTAAAAATGACAGATTTTTAAAAGAATTTGTCAGTTCCCACATCATGTCATGGCGGTATTAACCTGATTTCGAAAAAATATAAACTTTTCAAACAAAGGAGACATTACAAATCCACCTACATACAAAACAGAGAAAAAGCAAAAAAAAGCATATGCGTCGCAACACCAAATTAGATTTAGCCTATTGTCGAAAAGTTGCTTAAAACGCTGTTCTGCCTAACAATTTTGTAAACGAAATATTTAATCTCTAAATAATAACACACAACTTTTGTTACTATCAAATAAGCCCAACAATACCCCAGTCTACAAAGTTCTGTGAACTTTGGTAAATATCAAAACTAATTTTATTTGTCCCAACGACTGAATTTGTGCTCCGCCCTACAAAGAGAGCTTTTGGAGCGAAATGGAAACCATCACTAAATCAAGGAGGCTGGCTGTGCTGGCTTTTCCGAGTGTGAGTCTGTGTTTTCACAATCAATTCAGAATTCAATCTTCTGTGGCCATAAATTTAATTTTTGCAAAATGTGTTCTTTTCATTAACATTTATAATTACTTTTTGTTTGAGTTTAGTGCGATGTGCGATTTCATTGCAAAGTTTTCCCTTCTGTGACTGGCTGTGCGGCTGTGTGTGCGTGTGTTTGTGAGACAGAGAGAGAATGAAGGAAATTAATTTCTATTTTCTGCTCGAAAAGGGACATTTTTTGTCATTTTGTTTGTTCCTTTGTTTTATTTGATTTTCGGTGGAAACGAGGTCCTCGCGAAAAGAGGAGGAATATGAAAATAATATTAAAATTTGTCATTCGATTTTGACAAGATGAGATCCACATGGAAAGACGAGGAATACAAATATAACATTAAAATATTGCCATTGAATTTTTGACAAGAGGAGTTAGTCTCCTTGGCACTGTATCTTTTCCTTCATTAACAATGTTTATACCACCTTCGTAGCTGTTGGCGGCTTCAGAAACCCTTAAAGTTTGAATTTTGGCAACAACAACAATACCAACAACTACATAACACATTTTCAAGTGAATGTAAGCGGCAAGATAAAATCTTAAAATCCTCCCTTTTATGACGACGGCGATGATGATGATGACGCTGCTCTCCTGTTTGCGTGCTTCCTTCTTCCTCCTCTTATCCGTTTTCTTATGACATCTTAGTGTGAAATACTGCGTATTTCAAAGGATTTACTTGCAGCGAAGAATACTCGTATCATTTTCTCATAAATGTCATCCAGAAATAAAGAAACACCGACAAAAACAACAACAACAACACTTAATCCTCAATGTATTGTGGTTGTGAAAGTTTTCCTTCTTTTGTTTTGTTTTGTATTTTTAGAAACCTATTACATTAATTTAATTAATAATTAATGGATAGAGATTGGGACGAAGATATGTATCAAGGTCAACTGCAGAGGGGAGTACAGTGGAGTGGAAGGTTTAGCAACGTCACTGTAAATTTGAGAAATTGTCACACTGTGCGACAAGTCTTTTGCCGTTGGCCAAATAACTTTTTTTTGGAAATGCTATAAAAAAACTACTGAATATTTTTTCAAATTTCTTTTTTTATTTGAAAGTACAATCCTTCCGGTTAATAATGGAAAATAATTTCATCCAAATGGCTGCTGAGGGCACCCCACAAATAATAGTCCAACGGTTGAATAGTTGAAAAAAAACGTTAGATGGCGGACCCTATATAACCAAATTGGAAATAATTAAATATGGCTTAAATGAAAGATTAAGAATAAACTTTATAAAATTAGAAGGATCTACAGATTATATTTGATACGCAATTTCAGGACAAAATCACATTTATAATTATATTATATTTTTTTTACTAAAATCTAAATTTGTATCTTAGATACCTTTAATATTTCTGGTCTCATTTTGGATATATTAGTCCTAGTGTACATACTTATATGTTGAATTAAAGGTAACTATGATGTCCATAAATGTTGCAAAGTACACATAGAAATAGTGAAAACAAGTAAAAACGGCGTTAACTTTGGGCCGAACTTTATATACCCTCCACCATGGATTGCATTTCACAGAGGCTATCGATATATAATAAAATAATAATATTTCAAGTCAATTAAAAAAATAAATATTCTTATATTTATATGTTTAAAAGGCTTAAATAAAGCCATATATATTGGTAGATAGTGGGTGCTGCAGTTGGTTGTATTTTCAGTCTATTTTAATTCCAAAAGAACAAATTTTTCATGATTCAACCAATTTTTGCCGTAAAGGTAAAAAGTGCGAGTTTTGAAAAATCTTTTTTTTCATGTATATGCAGTCAGTGGAATGTATACACCGAATTCCATGACTCCAGATGCGGCCATTAGGTTGGTACCATTTTTATCCCCTTTTTCCAATTTACCCTCTTAAGAGTACTACTTTATAAAATGTTTATACCCTACACCACTTCGTGGTCTAGGGTATTATAAGTTAGTTTCGCGCCAAATGTTTGTAACACCAAGAAATAATCGAGCTAGACCCACTTTTAAGTATACCGATCGGCTTAGTATCACCAGCTGAGTCGATTTAACGATGTCTGTCTGTCCGTCCGTCCGTCTGCTGTCCATCTAAGCTTGTTCGCACTCTACAGGTCGCAATTGTTGTCCGATTGTCATGAAACTTGGCAGAAGTTATTTTTTCTGGCCAACGACCATATAATTTGGAGGAAATCGGTTCAGATTTAGATATAGCCCCCATACAAATGTCGCTCCCGATTTGACATTTTCCGCTCTAGAAACGACATATTGTACCCGATTTTCTTTAAATTTTGCAGAACATCTTATAATGTAACTCGAAACACGTATGCAAAAATTGGGTAAGATCGGTTCAGATTTAGATATAGCCCCCATACAAATGTCGGTCCCGATTTGACATTTTCCGCTCTAGAAACGACATATTGTACCCGATTTTCTTTAAAATTGGCACAACATCTTATAATCCACCTAGAAACACCTATGCAAAAATTGGGTAAGATCGGTTCAGATTTAGATATAGCCCCCATACAAATGTCGCTCCCGATTTGACATTTTCCGCTCTAGAAACGACATATTGTACTCGATTTTCTTCAAATTTTGCAGAACATCTTATAATCGAACTAGAAACACGTATGCAAAAATTGGGTAAGATTGGTTCAGATTTAGATATAGCCCCCATACAAATGTCGCTCCCGATTTGACATTTTCCGCTCTTGAAAGGACATATTGTACCCGATTTTCTTTAAAATTGGCACAACATCTATAATCCACCTAGAAACACCTATGCAAAAATTGGGTAAGATCGGTTCAGATTTATATATAGCCCCCATACAAATGTCGCTCCCGATTTGACATTTTCCGCTCTAGAAACGACATATTGTACTCGATTTTCTTCAAATTTTGCAGAACATCTTATAATCGAACTAGAAACACGTATGCAAAAATTGGGTAAGATTGGTTCAGATTTAGATATAGCCCCCATACAAATGTCGCTCCCGATTTGACATTTTCCGCTCTTGAAAGGACATATTGTACCCGATTTTCTTTAAAATTGGCACAACATCTATAATCCACCTAGAAACACCTATGCAAAAATTGGGTAAGATCGGTTCAGATTTATATATAGCCCCCATACAAATGTCGCTCCCGATTTGACATTTTCCGCTCTAGAAACGACATATTGTACCCGATTTTCTTTAAATTTTGCAGAACATGTTATAATCTAACTAGAAATACCTATGCAAAAATTGGGTAAGATCGGTTCAGATTTAGATATTGCCCCATACAAATGTCGCTCCCGATTTGACATTTTCCGCTCTAGAAACGACATATTGTACTCGATTTTCTTCAAATTTTGCAGAACATCTTATAATCTAACTAGAAATACCTATGCAAAAATTGGGTAAGATCGGCTCAGATTTAGATATAGCTCCCATACAAATGTCGGTCCCGATTTGACATTTTCCGCTCTAGAAATGACATACTGTACCCGATTTTCTTTAAAATTTGCACAACATCTTATAATCCACCTAGAAACACCTATGCAAAAATTGGGTAAGATCGGTTCAGATTTAGATATAGCCCCATACAAATGTCGCTCCCGATTTGACATTTTCCGCTCTAGAAACGACATATTGTACTCGATTTTCTTCAAATTTTGCAGAACATCTTATAATCGAACTAGAAACACGTATGCAAAAATTGGGTAAGATCGGTTCAGATTTAGTAGCCCCCATACAAATGTCGCTCCCGATTTGACATTTTCCGCTCTTGAAAAGACATATTGTACCCGATTTTCTTTAAATTTGGCACAACATCTTATAATCCACCTAGAAACACCTATGCAAAAATTGGGTAAGATCGGTTCAGATTTAGATATAGCCCGCATACAAATGTCGCTCCCGATTTGACATTTTCCGCTCTTGAAAAGACATGTTGTACCCGATTTTCTTTAAATTTGGCACAACATTTTATAATCGAACTAGAAACATCTTTGCTGAAACTGGGTAAGATCGGTTCAGATTTTTAGAAAATCCACATATTGTACCCGTTTTTCTTTAAAATTGGCACAACATCTTATAATCCAACCTATGGTGAAAGTGGGTAAGATCGGTTCAGAATTAGATATCGCCCTCATACAAATGTTGCTCCCGAATGTTTAACCGATTTTGGCCAAACTTTACATATTATATTTCACCAATAAACATACATGGTGAAAGGGGGTCACATCGTTCCAGGTTTCAATATACCCCCATACAAATGTCCTTTCCGATTTAACATTTTTTGCCAAACACATACATTTACAGGATGCAAAAATCCTTTCCGATTTCATTTTTTACCGAATTGAATTGTAATGAGATAGAAAGTCCGTCCGTCTTTAGCATTTCCTTACTTGTTTGGGAGATGCCCATATGTCCATACTTTGGTATAACCCAAATGGGGTCCCATTCTGATCTATTACAGCTCTAGAAACTACTTCTTACATCGGATCTTCATCAAATTTTGTAGATCATTATATATTTAAATAGGAATACCTACCGTGAATGAGAAATATATAGGCCCATGTTTTGGACCATGCCCAAAATGTAGTTATAGGCCCCCTTTTGAAATGTCGGTCCGATTCATCCTATTACTACTGTATAATTTGTATTTGTCTGTCGGATAATTGGATCAATTACCATATTATTAACTATATTCGTTAAATATGACTAAAGATGAATTTATAGTATCGCGAGGTACATACGCAGGGAGTGGTGTAGGGTATTATATTTTTATTTTATGTGTCTACGAGAGATATACACACCGAATTTCATCATTCTAGCTGTAGTCGTTTAGTTGGTACTATTTTTATCCCTCTGTACCAATTGGATGCTATGAAAGTACGAATTCGGAAAAAAAAATTATTTTCCGTGTCTACGCAGTCAGAGGAATGTATACTCTGAATTTCATGACTCTAGCTGTGGTCATTTGGTTGGTACTATTTTTATCCCTTTTTTCCATTTTAACCCCAAATCAATTATTTATTTTACGTGTCTCGCAATCAGAGGAATATATACACCGAATTTCATTATTCTAGGTGCAAGCCTTTGATTTGTACCACTATTATCCCTCTATTCCCATTTTATTCCTTAAAAGTAGGAATTTCGAAAATACTTTTATATTATGTATCTACTCAATTAGAGGAATGTACACATCAAATTTCGTGTTTCTAGCTGTTGCCGTTTGAAAGGTACCATTTTTATCCCTTTTTGCCCCATTTCACACCCTACGAATAAAAATAGCTTTGTGGTGCACGTTTTTGTTATAGGGGACATGAGCACACCCAATATCAAGTAAGTACAAGCAGACATATTGAAAAAATGTGCTTAAATACTCTAAAATATTAGGGAATAGTATGGGTATTTTTAGTCCTTGTGAGTGAAATTTTTTTCCCTTTGGGCCGATTTCCCACAGCTTCTATCCCAACCGATCTACGACTATAAGACGCATTTATGTAAAATTTGGACGCTCCATTCGTTTAGATGCTATCGTGCTTTCAACAGATAGACAGACGGACGGACATAGCTAGATCGTCTTAGAATTTTATGATGATCAAGAATATATATATATATATATATATATATACTTTATAGGGTCTCAGTCGATATTTCAAAGTGTTAGTATACCCCAGGGATCTATAATTCGACTTTCGACTAATCAATTAATCAACTTTTGGGAGGAAGAAGTCCAAAAGTCGATATCGACTTTACCATTGACAAATGTCGAAAAGTCGATTTTTTTCGACTTTGTTCATCAATGAATTTAAGTTATTGAATACCGATTTTACTTCTTTCGCTTTAGAAAACAAATTTGGCACAACAACTAGAAACATCTCATAAAGAACAAAAACTTTGAACATATAAAATCAAAGAAGCTTCATCTTAAAGGTCAAAATCACAAATGTCGTTGAACAAATCTTATAGGTTGTAGAGTGTGTAGGTAGCGTATACGTACTGTTGATTAAGGATAATATCACTCATACGCACTGCAGTCGGACTGGCCATTAACAGAAAAAGTCCTGTAAGATATATTTTTCCTAACTAAACGGTGTTAAGAGTCATTCCAAGGAAGTCTAGAACACATGCTAGAAAGTTGTTTATTGAGATCTTAGGCACTGTTTCGTAGTTGATTGTTTCCTTGAATTTTGAACGGTTTGCTACCTATGGACCTGAACAGGGGAAAAATGTTAAAAAAAAATCGTTTTTTATTTTTTTGCGATTTTGACTTTGAAGATGAAGTTTTTTTTTTGATTTTATGTGTTCACAATTCTTTATGACAAGAAATCGAAATTCCAAGCGGTTTGGAAGATATGAGCCTGAGAAAATGATCACTTTTTGCAAAAATGACACCGAAGCCCCAAATCTATGGGGGCCTATAAAAAAGTGCATGACTTTGGGCTAAACTGAGAGACATTGGTTTTTTGGTCTTTTATCACGTAATGGTGTCCGTATATGGTTATTTTTAATTGTACTGTGTTATTTTACTAAAATTAAAATCTTCGTCCTAGGTGCCTTCATTATTTGTACTCTCATTTTGGAAATATTGGTCCGATTGCACCCACTTGAATGTTCAATAAAAGGTAATTATGATGTCTACGAATGTTACGAATTACGATTTCAAATAGAAACAGTTTTTTAGGAGAGTGTCAACAAATTTTGGAAAAAATATTTTTTTTTTAATCTATTTTTGCTAGTACGAAAAAAAATTGCTAAAAAAATAGGACAAAAGTATTTTGTTTTATTTTTTAACAGCTAACATTCTAAAGCAAAAAAAAATATTTTTATGTAAAAAAATCTATGGATAAATGAAGAAGTTATCGTACACAATGTAGACGCAAAATATTTTTTAAATCATAATTTTATAAACTTTTGTTTAAATAGCGCGAAAAGTCACATTACAATTATCTAAAAGAATATATTGTTTCAGTTATCAATAGCTGTCATCTTAACGAAGAAGAGAAGATATATTTGAAAAAATATCCATGAATAAATTTAAAAGTTATAAACCTTATGCAGAAGTGAGGATCGTGTTCATACGTGAAGACGACACACAGTGTATTATCAGCGGCAAAAACTCCAAAATTTCATGTGCCCAAATGTCGACTCTACTGATTGAATTTTGCAAAGATCATTCCTATTAAGCATATTCTAAAAGATTTTGCCAATATCGCGGCTAAATGTTTAATGTTCATAAATGCTAAAATACTTGAAAATTTCATCATAATTTTTATTTTATTTCGGAAACATTTTTGATACATAAAAATATTGATATTGAAGCATATTTCGCTTATAGCTGCAAGCATCGATTTAATTTCTGAAATTCGATTTAATTACGAATTTTGTATATGTTTGTCGACTTTATTTTCGATTTGGCGATAAGGCAATTTTTTCGCAATTTTTAAATTAGTTGGCGTTTTTCTTGGCTAATTTAAGAAAAAAATTTAATTCGTTTTCTTATTTTATTACATTACAATTTGTATGCAAGTTGTCGTGGAGGTAAGAAAATTTTTATCGTGTGAAAATGCGTAGGCACAATTCAACGAATGAAGGCTTATTTTAAAGATAATTGCACGTGCACGTTTGTTGCCTTTTATGTTTTCACCATGAAAACACCAACCTAATAAATAATTAAAACAAGTAAGGAAAATCTAAAGTCGGTCGGGGCCGACTATATGATACACTCCACTTTCTATCCGAATACAATTCAATTCAGTAAAAAAGTAAAAACGGGAAGAATTTTTGAATGTTTTCTAATCACAAGCTAATATGACCTGGTCCAATTTGTCAAATCGAGAAGAATATTTGAATCGGGGCTATATCCAAACATGGAATGACTTTCACAATAAGTTCTTCCAGATCAAGTATGCTGAATTTGAAGAAATTCTGTGAAAATGCGCGGTTTCTGGGCTGAAAAAGTCAATTCGGGAGCGAAATTCGTATGGGAGCTATATGTAAATCTGAACCGGGGTTTTTAACCATGGGTTGAAATAATTTAAAAAAATATTTAATAAATGCAGTGGACTGGCAATGCTATTTTTGAATATATATATATAAATTTTTCAAAGTGCATTCTAATGCTTTTATTGGCATTTGTCTCTTTCTCGTTCCATTTAAAAATACCTTAGCGAAAATTGGACCACGAAATTGGAAACTGCCATATTTTTTCATCTAGTAATAATTTGAGCCTAAAAGCTCAAACTATTTCAATTATTGTCTGACAGTTCGGTCCGATCGCTTTTAATAGTCAGGGACGATCAGTTCTGATATAGACCTTGTTCTGATATAGACCACGTTCAAATAACCCACCTATTAGTCATTTAACCTTTCTAAAACTCTCATGTTACTTTTCAGATATTAAACTTCTTTTCTCCATCACTTGGTCTACAACGCAATGTTAGAACCCCCGCTCATTTGTCCCTTCCGAATTGTCTACGACTCCAGATTTAACTTAATACACTCAGACTTTTTACATGTAAGAATGAGATATTGCAAAGCATTTCATAAAATTTGACATAATACTTTAAATTTAGTTCAAAATAAATTTTTAAAATACTGGATAATTTACCTGGGCTTAGTAATCATAGCCTGGTATAAGTATCCTTACTTCTTTGTTTAAGGATATACATTTAGGCCAAACCGATCTGTGTCGAAAGTCTAAAAATATTCAACAACCACTTTATAATGCACGTCTAGCAAGCCACATCAATGTATATACACAATTTTACAAGTATACCTGCAACAGTTTTGTTAATACTATTATTATCCCCTCTTGAGCCTAACAGTTCCCGTTTCCCTAACAGTTCGTACTAACAAATAACGTACATGTGAGCGTATACTTTATGAGATGAAAATTAAGTTGATAGTAAGTATACGCCACAAGGTGGAATGGATAATTATAGATGGCCATCAACGATTCCTCAATTAATGTAGTAAATCTGGCGCCAATCAGGGTTTACATTAAAATATTCAGTTATCTGTATACATCATGGCTGTCATCGCAGTATTCCAGGCTAAACTCACGGGACAAAACCAGCTGTCATTATCCAACTACAAGTAGAACTTGGAACATAATTCATTAATTGAGAAATGTGACACCGCTATTGTCCATCAAAGGATTGTCAAAGACACGACACCAATCTGGTATTGTATGATTGACGACAATGTTGTTATATGGTCATCAACGACTATGCGATTATCGACATGTCGATAATCTGATCGTCGATGACATATGGGAACGTCAAATACACGTTAAGGGACGTGACGCCTATCTTATCTTGTAGAATTTTACGACTACGAAATTTTACGACCTTTGTATGGGGTGTTACCGATGTGTCCTCGAAGATTTTCTTTGGTCTAGTACACATCGATAAAAAATGTCTTGAAGACATTGGCAACTGGAATATTCACATAAATATTTCGTCCCCTCAATATGACAATAGCCTATATTTTATTGGGCGTTCATAGATAATCGCGTTAAAAGCTTTTGTCAAATCGGGGACATATTCAACCTTCAATATTGTGCAAAATATTAATTTTTTATTGTGTAGGCTGTTTTACTTATAAAAGATAAACTGCTTTATATGGTATACACTAAAAAATTACATATTATTTTTAAATATAAAAATATTTCTCAAACAACAGTCTATATTTTGATATACCATTATGTGAGGTAAAGTTTTCATATAATGAATTTATTTCTTCACGATAAAGTGAAATACGAAGGAAATTTTCAAAAAATATACCCCATTTTGTTAATTGACCTTTTGACACACAATAAACAACAATTGAATAAACACACCTTTTTGAAAAAAAAAATATTGTTAAATTTAATTGTAAAATTGATCATAACTCATGACTGATTCCATTAAAACGGGTGTGACACTTTTGCTTAAATATGTTTAAATATCTCAAATATTCGTTGACTGAGATGTTTACTATACTGCCAATTGAAAACGGCATGTTAATCTGGATATTATTGCAAATATAAGTATGTCTTAGCGTTTTAAATATTGGAGATATACAACAAACTAAAACGTAACGGGAGAGACCTTAGCTTTGAAGAAAATCATGAGGTTTTACTAATTTTCTTGAATTTGGAAATGTTCTTCCCATACATGCCTTTTTTCATTTTTGCTTATCAAAAGAGTAGTTCATGCGCTTTCTTTTAAAGTATACGTTACCGACATCTCTTTATGAATATAGGATATTTAAAATGTTACGACACCAGTCTATATCTGGAAAAGGAAATGATCACACCTATTGCTGTCATTATTTTTTTGAAATATAATCAAAAAAATGAGTTATGAGAAGTATAAACATTACGAATATTTATCGGTGTTTTTTTAATCCCAAATTGATTTTGAAAATTGGCCGAAAAAAGGGTCACTTTACGTGGAATCACTCTCATGAAAGCATGAAATATTGAAAGTACTCAATTAAAATAAAACTTATGAATTTCCTTAAATTTTAATACTTAAAATACATATTTTTTAACAATAACTAAATATAAAATAAAATATAAAATGGAATTTGTCAATTTTTTTAACAAAAACTGAAGTCGCTTAAATTTGGCGACTTTTTATTTCTGGCTGTTCTGATTTGACAATAGAGGTACAAAATAATAACGAAATATCCACTACACGCTGCATTGCACAACATTTTGCATTTGTTGGCAACTCCAGAGAATATAACTCGTATTATATCACATTATACGTGACATATTTTGCGCAAATATTTTGTGTGTCTAAAAAAGGTCTTAACAGTTCGTACTTACAAATAATGGACATGTGAGCGTATAATTTATGCGATGAAATTTGAGTTCATAGTCAGTATACGCCATAAGGTGCAACAGATCGTCGTAGATAAAATTTCCGTCAACGATCCCTCAAGGAACTTGTGGAATATGTCAGACACAATATTTGTCGCCTAAAATTAACGCCACCGTGGAAAGTCCGCTTAGGACGACAATGTTGGCAATCAGAGTTTACATTGAAATACTCAGTTTGCTGTAAATATTTTGCATGTTTTCATAGTATTCCAGTTTAAACTCACGATAAGATCTGCTGACATTATACAACTCAATTTGGAACTTGTATAATATATATCATTAATTGTTTGAAGCAGGTTAGTGATTATAAAATTAAATGTTCTTTTGCAATCAGCAGATAATGAAAGTATGAGTGTTAATCACTAATGGCGGATTTGACGATTACTGGTACGTCGACGACAATGTGACACCACTGTTGTCGATCAAGGGATACTCAAAAACACAATAAGGGACTTGGTCGTCAACGACATGTCAATAAGCTGATCGTCAATGACAGTGCCATTAACATATTCCTCGATTACAACGTGACGACATTGTAGTTCAAGGGATCGCCAAAGGCACTATAAGGGAAGTAACGCTTGACTAACTGTATGATTTTACGATACATACATCGTTCATTCCATATCAAACCGAACGTTTTTCGTAAAAAAAATACGACCACGACTCCGATTTTAACGATATTTCGCAGACATATTCTACTGCACTAATATTTTACACGTATTTAAAAAAAATCCGAAATTATTTTTCAAAAGATAGGACCAATTGAAAATTAGGAAAATCAAGAAAAACGCGCCGAGGTATGAACATTGAAAATGGTGTAGTAAGAAAACGAGTCGGCACAAATCATAGAAAGATGGCTTATTTTAAAGGTAATTGCAAGTACTTTTCGCTGGCGTTCGTGCCTGTTGACTTTTGTGTATTTCTGATTTTTCTTCTTCTTTTGTATTTTTCCCTGTGAAAACACCAACCTAAAATTTCAGAAAAATATAGGTATATTCCCTGATCGATTCTAAATAAACCCTGAAAATTTCAGATTGGAGAAGTAACGGGTTGTACTTAAAAAAAAACATTTACTAAATGTAGTCGCTCGAAAAAAGTATTTTCTGAACGATTGTTCATAAAATAACATACATACGTAGTTTGTGTATGCTTAGCAGGTAGCAGGGTAGTTCTGAAGGTAACCCCTGGTCTTATGTAGCTAATTATATCGTCAGCGAAAAGCTTTGGTAACAACTCAGCTATCACTGCTTATCCAAGATATCGTCTTTTGACCCACAACCGATTGCATAATCACCCATGAATTCGTAACTTAGAAGTTTGTAACTGAAGATAGTAAAATCTAAATGAAAACAAAAATTCTTTACATCATTATTTTGTTCATAAACAGAAAAATGTGCGTAAAAAAAAACAAAAAATGAGCTGTTATTCCTAAGCAAAGAAATATTATATTGTTTTCTGTGTTTATGCTCGCGTCAGTCGCATGCCAAAATCCAAAGTTATAAGGTTGATCATAAGTGTTTTACAGTGCAGTATTAGGTAAAAATAATAAGATGTAATCAAATAGATGAAATACTTAAATTTTAATTTTATTTTTGTTTTGTTCGGCTGTAAGCTTTATTTAAAAAACAGGTGTTCTTGTTATTGATAATTTATTTATTCCCAATATTTCGATTGAAATCTTCAATCATCACCAGGGGTGTCAATGCACAAATAAGAAATATACATTACAAATTTCTCAAAAAAGTTAAACAAATTTATGGATAATAACAGATAATATAATATATATAAATGAAATATAAAAATATAGGATATTGTTTTTAAATAAATATGCAAATACCATTGGAATAGTATTTAAAACCTTCTTTCTTTATTAAACTCCATGATGAGAGAAATCATTAGTATGTAAGAACCGCCGAATTCACTTGTCAAATTTCACTACTGAGATAATCCTTCCAATAACCAACGTTGGTCAAATATCGGTAGCGAATTCGTTGGCTCAATTCTTTGGCAGAAGGTAATGACGATAGATTACCTCAAATTACATCCCCATGTTAAATTCGCCACTCAAACACATTGCGGGTAGTTTGACGTATATCTAATCACGTCAGTTCTTAACACTAGCTTTAAGAACTGCAGGGTAACGGGAGTACACTAGATACACGCAAACATAGTGTTTGGTGTTGGTAAAATTGCGAAAATTAAAAGTTTTATTGATGTCTTAAAGAAATAAAAACACTGGTGTTAACAAAGTCGCGAAATTGCGACCGAAATACTTTATTCTACAGGGAGCCACAGGAACCCATTCCGTTTGTGTATGTTATTTTATGAACAATCGTTCAGAAATTACTTTTTTCGGTCGACTACATTTAGTAAATGTTTTTTTAAATACAACCCGTTATTTCCCCAAGCTGAAATTTTGTTTAGAATGAAAAATACAAAAGAAGAAGAAAAGTCAGAAATACACAAAATTATTGTCAGTAGCCGTCAATAGCCAAGAACGCCGGCGAAAAGTACTTGCAATTACCTTTAAAATAAGCCATCATTCTTTCAATTGTGCCCACGCGTTTTCTCACTACGGCATTTTTAATGTTCATACCTCGACACATTTTTCTTGATTTTCGCAATTTTCATTAGTCATATATTTTGAAAAAAAATTTCGGTTTTTTTTTTTCGTCTTCTACGAATCAAATATTTTATAAAGTTTAGTTATCGTGCAAAGTTTCAACGAAATCGGAAATGGTGATGTGAGAAAGGTGTTCGGTTTGAAATGGAATGATCGATATGCAAAATGTTTTCGACAAATTTCAAATTCTAGGACGATCTAGTCATTTCCGTCTGTCTTTCGAAAGCAGACTACAGGTCATAAACTAGGTAGACGACATTTTACAGAAACATGTGTTATTGTCCTGCACCAGATGGTATTGCTATTGTCAAAATCGATCAAGGATTAAAGATTTTCCGCATACAAGGACTAAAGGATGGTGGGCCGAACGGAGTGCATTTCACAGTATTACCAGCAGATTAAAGGATGTCGACATAGAAGTACAGAACAATATTATGAAAATTGTGATATGTTTATGCACATTACTATATTTGATTATTATTTCAAACTATAATGTATACTTATGCGCACTGTTTAAAATCTACTACTATAAATAAATACAATAATAAATAATTGTGAAAGTGAACATGTCGAAAATATTAGGCGATTTTCAGTCGCCATCAGTCGCATTATTTTGATAAGAAAAGTACAAATTTTAATATGATAATCATATGAAAATCAGAAATATAATTAATAAGCCAATATTTTTATACTATGTATATATATATATATATGTATATATATATATATTATAATTGGATATATAATATAAGGCAGCAAACATAAATACCGTAAATATATACACCGAATTTCATTATTCTAGGTACAGCCGTTTGGTTGGTACTATTTTTATCCCTCTATCCCCATTTAACCCCTTAAAAGTACAAATTTAGAAAAAATACTTGTATATTATGTATCTACTCTACTAGAGGTATGCACACGCCAAATTTCGTGTTTCTATCTGTTGTCGTTTGATAGGTACTATTTTTATCCCTTTTCGCCCCATTTCGCCCCCTACAAATAAAAATCACTCTATGGTGCCCTTTTATGCTATAAAGGGAATGCGGATTGCAAATATCAAGTAAATACAAGATATTAGGGGTATTTTCAGTCCTTGTGAGGGAAAATTTTTTCCCTCTTGGCCGATTTCGCCCACTTTCAATCCCAACCGATCTGCAACCATAAGACACATTTAGGAAAAATTTGAACCTTCTAGCACATCTCGTTCGGCCGCTATGGTGCTTTCAACAGACAGACGGACACATATATATTCTTAGAATTTTACCACGACCCAGAATATATATACTTTATGGGGTCTCCGATGAAGGTTTTAAGGTGTTACAAACGGAATGACAAAGTGAATATACCCCCATCCTGGAGGTGGAGGGTATAAAAAAATATTTACGCCTCCTCCCACCCAATTGTCTTTATCCTAGGTAAAATTAAATTCTTCATATTCCATATGTCACGATCTTTCTAGTATCTTCCACACATATCATCCAACACTAAGTAAAATTAAAGTCTATATAGCTTCCATAGACATGTTCTCTGAGAATGAGGGTATATATAAGTCGGTTTAGCCGAATGATGTTTTCTTACTTGTTATTTCTGTCTTTGATGCATTGCTTTATTATGGAAGTTAGGGGTTTGTGTAATGCTGTACTCATTCAATTTAATATTTATTTTGTTTTCAAAATTAAAGACTATTACCGCGGACAAGGAATTAATCTTAGACCCATGGTTTCATGGAGAAGTGTTTTTTAGAAATTTGCGTAGATAACGTTTTTGGCTGATACTTTGTACAAAAAAATATTGAACCACCCTAATGTACACACCGAACCTCATAATTCCTACATCAGCTGTTTTCTTGATACCATTTTTATCCCATTTCCCTTTATACTCTCTTTTGAAGTACGAATTCCACAGATCCCTTTATTTTGCACCGAATATCATGATTCCAATATGAAATTTGGGTACCATTTTTATCACTTTGTCCATATATACCCATTTAAAGTACGAATTTCGAAGGTCCATTTATTTTGCGTGACTACACAATTTGTCGAATTTCATGATTCCAGTTTCAGCTGTTGGTACCATCTTTATCCCTTTTCCCTATGTACCCCTTTTAAAGTACGAATTTCGAAGATCATTTTTTTGTGCGTGACAAGGCAATTACAGAGTTGTACGCACCGAATTTCACGATTCATGATTTCAGATTCAGACGTTTCGCTGGTACCACTTTTATCCCTTTTTTCCCTATATACCCCAATAAAGAACGAATTTCGAAGATCGATTGATTTTTCGTGATTCGCAATTCAGCCCTTTTTTGGTACTAACACAACCTACTGGTACAGCACAGTGGGTCCAAAGCATTGGAAGTTATGCGATGTGATTAGTGAAATATGTGGCCTTCATGGTTTTTATTTCGTACCATTGCATTACTTCCAATGCTTCGGACCCACTGTGATGTGCCAGTAGGTTGCGTTCGCTTCGGACCCACTGTGCTGTGCCAGTAGTTTCATCCCTCTTCCTTATGTACCCGAATTCCTTTATTTCAGCTTCAGGCCTTTTTTTGACTAAGTAATTTTGATGATGTATAAACCGAATTTCATGATTCCAGTTTCAGTTGTTTTGTTGGTACCGTTTTTATCCCATTTCGTCCCACTTCCCCCATAAAACTACAGGGGGAAGTATACACCGAATTTCATGATTTCAGCTTCAGTTGTTCTGTTGGTACCTTTTTTATCCCTTTTTTCCAATATGCACTTTTATAGTATAAATTCCGAAAAATCTCTTAATTTTGCGCAACTATGCAATTTTAAAAGTTATTGATTCCATCTTCAGCCATTTATTGGTACCAATTGTATACCCTTTTCCCGATTCCACCTTAAAAGTACGAAAATTCCTTTTGGTCCGTCTACACTGGTGAAGAAATATACAAATCGAATTTCATGCTTCCCACTTCATGATTGCTATGTACCAATTTTATCACATTTCACCCCCAAAAAAGTACGAATTTTGGTCCTGGCTGCAATTGAGTAAATCAGACAGGCACCAGTTTAATATTTATTATTCACAACACCATGAAATAATGTGGAATGAAATAACAGACAACATATTTCTGAGATTGGCAGTTAATTCATTTTAATCCAAAGCCCACAAAAGGCACATTATCGGCCGAATTGCAAAAAATCATGTCGGGTAAAATAACTACATCAACAGTGGCGCTTACTGAATTTTCATCGTTGGGAGTTATTTCATTTGAAATATGAACCAAATATTGGGTGTTATTTCGTCTTTGATTTGGTTGATAATTCATGCTTATTTTTGGATATTAAATAATTTTTATATAAATATTGGGCATTTTTTCTTGTGGCTATTTCGTAGATCCGACAAATATGTCCAATTTGCAAATTTATATTAATTTCTCCCATCAACTAAACCATGTCCTAATCCTTCTCAGAGGTTTTACTTAATGAATGTCTCTGATGCAATTCGTAGAATAAATCTCAAATCCTTTCAGATGCCATCTAAGTGTTCCAGTTGCCAGAAAAATTACTTTTTATTTGTTTCACAGTGTAATCGTTCCTTTCTCGATTTCTCTTTATGTTGGCTTTGTGAAAAATTCCCATGTGAAATCGTTAAAGTTGTGAGAGATGAAAAAATAATTAAAAATTCATTGGAAATCCATGTTATGTTTCAAATCCTTTCGACCTTTTGTTTTGTGTGAGTAAAGTATTGTTAAATCGCAAAAATATAAATAACTGCTTCAAGAGGTATAATCCACTCTTCAAGATGATGATGATTTGCAACTAAAGAAGGCGTCATCCTCCTTTCTCCCTCAACTCCTGGTGCTGCTGCTGCTCCGGTGAACGGGACATGTGGCAACCCATGTTTAAATCAACCTCACTGACGCACTTGTGCATAGCGTATTAGCCATGTTACATTTGCCAGAACATCTGTTATCGGTTAGTTGCTTGTACGTGTATGGCTGCAGGAGTAGACATGTACGAGTATGTGTGTGTGTGTTGGTCCTGCTACATGGCTGTGGCATAAGGTCAAAGTTCACTTGCGAATTCATTTGTGCAGTTTAGTGAGTTGAGTGAGCGAAGCGAACACAACCTACTGGCACAGCACAGTGGATCCGAAGCGAACGCATCCCACTGGCACAGCACAGTGGGTCCGAAGCATTGGAAGTAATGCGATGGTACGAAATAAAAAGCATGAAGGCCACATATTTCGCATTACTTCCAATGCTTTGGACCCACTGTGCTGTGCCAGTAGGTTGTGTTCGCTTCGATCACTCGACTAAATAAATCTAAAAATTGTATGAAAAATAGAAAAATACGTTTTTAAACCACTGTGCAATAAATGCCACTAGTATGTCAGCGGTAGCTGTCGTTTCTTGTAAACCCGACACACAACTCGACAGGATGATGAACAAGTGTAAAGTGCGTCATAAATTAAACTGTGATTTCATAAAGAAGCACTTTTCCATTTCCCCGTTTCCAATTTCTCTCTCTCCATCACACACACTGAGTGCAAGGGTGTGCGCGCGTGTGATTGAGTGCGTGAAAGTGTTGGTAAATCTGTGTCAAAGCATATGTGAGTGAAAGTTAAAATGTGTGTGTGTGTGTGTCCCTGTGTGCATGCCCAGCATGTGGATTTACATCATATCTCAAATTGAATTGCATTGTTTTCATTTCATTGGGTTTCCCCTCTTTGTGTTTTCTTTCTTCATTTCTTTGCCGTCTTTTGTTTTCTTATGAATTTACCTAATAGCATTTCTGTTCAATAATTTTCACAATTTCCACCGCCTTCAAATGATGCAGAATGGGAAAAGGAGGGACGAGTAAGTGCCACATGTACCGGGTTTCCCACTGTGCAGGAGGTTATCGCTTTGAATTCGTATTGTATTGAACTTATTTTCTGTTTTGTCGTCACGAGAATGGAGTACATGGAAAATTTAAAAGATTTGGATTCATGTTAAACGCATATGACGCAGGTACGCACAGTGGTGTGTCGGTTGGTAAATGTACAAAATATTTATATTCTGCATATTTCGGCAATTTTAATTTAGAATTTATAAAAATATGTTCGTGAATATAAATATTACCAGTTATTACATGGAAAATGTATAATTTAAATTTTAAAGAATTTTTGGAAACCACTAGTCTTTTCCACGGACACATCAGTATTGTGATACGTGAATTATTATGCTTCATTCGTCAATTACATGTAAAATTTACTTCAATGATCACACGTAATAATAGAGTCATCCCAAAAAATTTGCTTTGAAATATTACCAAACTCTTCAATATTTTAGAGGTCCTTTCAGTCTTTGTGAAGTAAAACTTTTTCCTTGCTTCTTGGCCGATTGCGCTCATTTTCAATTGCAGTCTATCTATAAAAATTAGACATTTATCTGGAAATTTTTAACATCCTAGTTCATCTCGATCAGAAGCTAGAGTGCTAAATTGGTATTAGTGTCATAGTATTCGAGAATTCATAAATTTAACTAGTAAATCAAAAAAAATTTTTTTTTCAAATCCATGCTTTATGCAAGCAGAATTCTATTGGGCCTAGAAATTCTTTTTTAGTTATCTTTTGTAGAAGGAAAAATTACTGCGTTATCAGGAGCAGAAATAATAGATTTTTAATTTGTGGTTTGTATGGGAGGTACCACGCCCCTTTGTCCATTCCCGCTCATATTTGCAGCAGCACTTAAAAAATGCACACCAAACCGACGTACCAAATTTTGTTCAAATACCGTTATCAGGAGCAGAAATAATAGATTTTTAATTTGTGGTTTGTATGGGAGGTACCACGCCCCTTTGTACAATCCCGCCCATATTTGCAGCAGCACTTAAAAAATCCACACCAAACCGACGTACCAAATTTTGTTCAAATACCGTTATCAGGAGCAGAAATAATAGATTTTTAATTTGTGGTTTGTATGGGAGGTACCACGCCCCTTTGTACAATCCCGCTCATATTTGCAGCAGCACTTAAAAAATGCACACCAAACCGACGTACCAAATTTTGTTCAAATACCGTTATCAGGAGCAGAAATAATAGATTTTTAATTTGTGGTTTGTATGGGAGGTACCACGCCCCTTTGTACAATCCCGCCCATATTTGCAGCAGCACTTACAACATGCACACCAAACCGACGTACCAAATTTTGTTTAAATACCGTTATCAGGAGCAGAAATAATAGATTTTTAATTTGTGGTTTGTATGGAAGGTACCACGCCCCTTTGTCCAATTGGTCAAATTTTTCCATTTCCTTGTATTGTCATCGAAAATGATTAAGTGTGCAAAATTTGAGCAAAATTGGTTGAGAAAAAAGCTTTCAAAAATTGATTTCAAATTTTGTGGCACACAAACATATATAGAAAGTAACCTTATATAAAGCATGGAAAAATACCAAAATTTAATGGTTTATGACTTTTTATACTCTCCACCTCCAGGATGGGGGTATATTCACTTTGTCATTCCGTTTGTAACACCTTGAAATATTCATCGGAGACCCCATAAAGTATATATATTCTGGGTCGTGGTAAAATTCTAAGACGATATAGCCAAGTCCTTCTGTCCATCTGTCTGTCTGTTGAAAGCACGATAGCGGCCGAACGAAATGAGCTAGGCGGTTAAAATTTTTCCTAAATGTGTCTCATGGTTGTAGATCGGTTGGAATTGAAAGTGCACGAAATCGGCCCAGAGGGAAAAAAATTTCCGTCACAAGGACTGAAAATACCCCTAATATTTAAAGTATTTCAGCAAGTTTTTTAACATATTAGCTTGTATTTACTTGATATTTGCAATGCGCATTCCCTTTATAGCATAAAAGGGCAACATAGAGTGATTTTTATTTGTAGGGGGCGAAATGGGACAAAAAGGCATAAAAATGGTACCTATCAAACGACAACAGATAGAAACACGAAATTTGGCGTGTACATTCCTCTAATAGAGTAGATACATAATATAAAAGTATTTTTCTAAATTCGTACTTTTAAGGGGTTAAATGGGGATAGTGGGATAAAAATAGTACCAACCTAACGGCTGCACCTAGAATAATGAAATTCAATATATACATTCCTCTGATTACGTAGACACTTGAAATAAAATAACTTTCCAAAATTCGTACTCTTTGGGGTTCAAATGGAAAGAGGGGATAAAAATAGTACCTACCAAATGACCGCAGCTAGAATCATGAAATTCGGAGTATACATTCCTCTGACTGCGTAGACACGAAAAATAAAACGTTTTTTCCAAATTCGTACTTTCAAGGGATACAATGGCTACAGGGGATAAAAATAGTACCAACTAAACGAATACAGCTAGAATGATGAAATTCAGTGTGTACATCCCTCTAATTGTGTAGATACGTAAAATAAACAGATTTTAGATAGTCGTACTCTTGAGGGGGCAAAATTGGATAAAGGGGATAAAAATGGTACCAACAAAATGGCCGCTGATAGAATCCTGTAATTCAGTGTATACATTCCTCTGACTGCATAGCCACGTAAAATATGTTTTTCTAAATTCGTACTTCATTTTGTTTATACGACAAAAATGGTAGAATAATGAAGTTGTCTTATACTGCGTACGTGAGAGATAAGGTATTTTCAAAATTTGTACTTTTGAAATTAAAATAGGATGGAAATACAACCAACCAAACGAGTGTTCGGTGTATACATCCCTCTAATTGCATAGACACGTAAAATAGAGGGATTTTTCGAAATTCGTACGTTTAAGGGATATAATCAAAAAGAGGGATGAAAATGGGACCTACCAATCCGCTGAAGTTGAAATCATGAAATTCGGTGTATACATTCTGACTATGAAGACTCGAAAAAGGGTTTTTTTTCGAAATTAGTACATTTGGGCGGAGAATGGGGCGAATGGGGATATCTTTAGAATTTATAATTTTCTTATCACTTTGTCTGTATCTGAAAATGCTTCTTTCTAATGGCGACTGACAATCGCCTAATATTTACTCATGTTCACTTTCACATTACAGCATTGTATTTATATAAGTATACATTATAGTTTGGAATAGTAAACAAATATTGTAATGTGCATAAAAATATCACAATTTTCGTAATATGGTACTGTGCTTCTATGTAAAGTCGACATCCTTTAATCTGCTGGTAATACTGTGGAATGCACTCCGTGGTGGAGGGTATATAAGATTCAGCCCGGCCGAACTTAACGCCTTCTTACTTGTTTATATTTTATATTTTCCAGACAATATCTGAAAAAAATGTCAAACCAATTCACCGATTTTCAAAATATAGAGTATTACTCTCGTACCATTCCAATATGGAAATTGATAAATCTGAACAATTCCAAACGAAATTCTGGAAGTATTCAAAGGTTAATTAGGGGTTTAGTTATCACAACTATTGGAGTTATCGCAACAGGTATGTGATGTAATTAGTTGTGACTATCGAGCTTGAACAATATATTAGGATGGGTCACGATAATAAATTACTGCGGTCACCCCAGAAATAAAGATTGGATTGTTTAATGATGATCTGCAAAATATTTCGTAGCTGGATCAGGCCATCTGTAAGCTAAATGCTCTTGAAACCACATCTAAAATTCATTTGTAATTCTTATGCTGCAGTTTTGTCCAAATTTTTTTCTGAATTAAAATATTTAAACTTGTCTTGGAATAACTCATTTGTCGTATTATTGGACGTTTCGATTTGTTGTTTTGTAGTCACAACTAAAAACTCATATTTCTTTGACACATATTCTAAAAGATAAATAGAAGGCATCAAGGTCTTTCGAATGATTCCTAAATGCTTAATATCGAACGATAAATGACGTCATTGACTCCATTTTTTTAAATAAAAAAATGTTTTTTCAGGACAACAATTTTCAAACTCTTTTTACAAAAATGAAATGATTTTGGTGTATGGGCCGAAAATGAGATTTGCCTACATACGGCCCCATATGCTCGAAAAAGTGGTTGAAAATTGGACCTGTATAATTGGCTATATTCGAGCCAGCCGCGGCGGCCACATGCCCGAAATCATATTTAAACATTAATGGCATAAAATTATCCTTCCAATAAAGCCAAATTGATGGACATTAAAATGATTTTCTTGTGTTTTATTTCAATTCGAAGTTCTATACCTCAATAAAAAACACCCTTTAGTATCACCAAATACGAAAAAGGTTTCAGTTTTCACTATGACAAAACACCAAAAAATTACTATAATGGTCCCACATAAAAATTTATATTTAATGTGCTTTCAAAGGTCTATTATTTCAGGAAAAAATGCAGCAAAAAAAAATAAACGGAAAAACATGGCAGGCTTGATCTAGGAACGAAATATATTGCAAATCATCATTAAACAATCCAAACTGTATTTTCATGGGGTGACTGGAAATTGTTTTTCCATCACAAGGTGGGGACTATCAGAAACAAAGTCTATTGAAAAATTGGGTGTGGGGATGGTTAATGGATATAAATTTATTTTATATTTTATAAGAAAACTTCTTTTTTATTTGAAGTATAAATTCTGAATGAATAAATATTTTCCGGAAACAAATTGATAAACAAAATTTATAAATACAAAGCATATTTGATTGCTTAAGATACTTACTATTTACATATATTAGAGAGTTGAATATAACTGTGATAAATAATGATTACATACATATATGTAGGTTTAGTACCCTAAATTGGGAAGATCGGTTTAGATTTTGATGTAACCCTCATATATATGTGATGCGGGCCTTAATTGAGGGAAATAGTTTTTCCAACGAAATACCCAAATTCACAAAGTGTAATTTTTGAGTGTTTTACTGAAGTGATTGGCATTCCTTTATTTATCGCATGGCTGTGGTAATATTTCCTGAAAAAGGAGTCAACATTAGGAGTCAAAAATATAAGAAAAAATTCCAATCGATGGTTTGTCATTTGCACATTATTAGAAAATATGTTCAATATTAATGAGAAAACATTCGTAATAGAAGGACTCAGTACTGATTATCTGCCAGTAAAGTTTGAATCGAATTTTACTCCTACTCGTTTAATCACGGCGCATTTGATTAATCCAGATAAAATTGGGCTGGATATACGTCTTTCTTGAAATCAAATTTTAACAATATTTCTATGAATATTCTATAAATATTGACAATAATATTGAGTTTTTTAATAAGAAGTTAATTGAATCTGAAGAAATGTGTGTACCAAAACAAGTAAGGAAATGCTAAAGTAGGGCGGGGCCGGGACTATATAATATACTCCACTTTCTATCCGAATTCGGTAAGAAGTAGAAAATGGGAAGGATTTTTTATGCTTCCTAATCATATGCTAATGCTATGCTATCCCTGACCCAATTTGTCAAATCGAGAAGAATATTTGTAGCGGAACTATATCCAAACATGGAATGGTATACCAAAATATAACTGATTCCGAATATCATTGTGGAATATCGGGCGTGACAATTTCGCCCATCTTCGAACTTGAACTAAGTTTGAGAAAATTATTATTATAAAGGGTGATTTTTTAGCTATTATCTTTTTGGCAACACTGGTTTAAACAGCTGACGCGCATATCGTGTTTTGTTTCACTATCAAACATCTTCAGTTTGATCTATAATTTAACAATGAATCGTCTTACAAACGAAAAACAAATTATTGAATTTTATTATCAAAATGCGTGCTCTGTTAAGAAAGTTCATCGCGCGATTCTTCTGTTCAGCGACGAAGCTCATTTTTGGCTCAATGGGTACGTAAATATGCAGAATTGTCGATTTTGGAGTGAATATCAGCCAGAAGCATTGCAAGAGCCACCAATGCATCCAGAACAAGTAAGAAGGCGTTAAGTTCGGCCGGGCCGAATCTTATATACCCTCCACCACGGAGTGCATTCCACAGTATTACCAGCTGTGGAATGCACTCAAAGGATGTCGACTTTACATAGAAGCACAGTACCATATTACGAAAATTGTGATATGTTTATGCACTATATTTGATTACGATTTCAAACTATAATGTATACTTATGCGCACTGTTTAAAATCGACTACTATATATAAATAAAATGCTGAAATTGTGAAAGTGAACATGCCTAAATATTAGGCGATTATCAGTCGCCATTAGAAAGAAGCATTTTCAGATACAGACAAAGTGATAAGAAAAGTATAAATTTTAAAGATATCCCCATTCGCCCCATTCTCCGCCCAAATGTACAAATTTCGAAAAAAAAAACAAATTTTAACTGTATGAAAATAAGAAATTTAATTAATAAGCCAAGGCTACCAATATTTGTATACTATATATATATAATGGATATAATACTTCAATTCATAAAGTAAATATAAGGGAGCAATTATAAATACACTAAATATTGGGGGATGGAGAGTGTATTTTCAGCTACAGTCGTTTGGTTGGTTGAAAATACCTTATCTCTCATGTACGCAGTATAAGGCAACTTCATGATTCTACCATTTTTTATCGTAAAAGCAACAAAATAAAGTACGAATTTGAAAAAAAAATATTTTACATGGCTATGCAGTCAGAGGAATGTATACACCGAATTCCATGATTCTATCAGCGGCCATTTTCTTGGTACCATTTTTATCCCCTTTTTCCAATTTTGCCCCCTCAAGAGTACGACTATATAAAATCTTTCTATTTTACGTATCTACACAATTAGAGGGATGTACACACTGCATTTCATCATTCTAGCTGCATTCGTTTAGTTGGTACTATTTTTATCCCCTGTAGCCATTGTATCCCTTGAAAGTAAAAAATTGGAAAAAACGTTTTATTTTTCGTGTCTACGCAGTCAGAGGAATGTATACTCCGAATTTCATGATTCTAGCTGCTGTCATTTGGTAGGTACTATTTTTATCCCCCTTTTTCCATTTGAACCCCAAAAAGTACGAATTTTGGAAAGTTCTTTTATTTTACGTGTCTACGCAATAAGAGGAATGTATATATCGAATTTCATTATTCTAGGCGCAGCCGTTAGGTTGGTACTATTTTTATCCCTCTATCCCCATTTAACCCCTTAAAAGCACGAATTTAGAAAAAATGCTTTTATATTATGTATCTACTCCATTAGAGGAATGTACACGCCAAATTTCGTGTTTCTATCTGTTGTCGTTTGATAGGTACCATTTTTATCCCTTTTTGTCCCATTACGCCCCCCACAAATAAAAAATCACTCTATGGTGCCCTTTTATGCTATAAAGGGAATGCGCATTGTAAATATCAAGTAAATACAAGCGAATATGTTCAAAAAACATGCTGAAATACTCTAAATATTAGGGGTATTTTCAGTCCTTGTGAGGAAAAATGTTTCCCTCTGGGCCGATTTCGTCCACTTTCAATCCCAACCGATCTACAATCATAAGACACATTTAGGAAAAATTTGAAACGCCTAGCTCATTTCGTTCGGCCGCTATCGTGCTTTCAACAGACAGACAGACGGACATGGCTATATCTCTTAGACCACGAACCAGAATATATATACTTTATGGGGTCTCCGATGAATATTTCAAGGTGTTACAAACGGAATGACAAAGTGAATATACCCCCATCCTGGAGGTGGAGGGTATAAAAAGTCACATTTTGGTGCGGTTTATGGGCTGGTGGCATCATTGATTGGACCGTACTTCTTCAAAGATGATGCGAATCGTAACCTAACTGTGAATGGTGAGCGCTACCGTGAGATTATATCCAACTTTTTTTGCCCAAAATGCAAGAGCTTGACAACATTGAAGCATTTATTCGTGAGATACCGGCCGAAATGTTGGAAAGAGTATGCCAAAATTGGACTAAGCGGATGGACCATTTGAGGCGCAGTCAAGTTCAACATTTGCATGAAATAATCTTCAAACATTAAATTATATGGACCGTATTATCGATTCAAATAAAGATTTCATGCATTTTTCTGTATTTTATGTGTTTTTTTTTATTTTTTTGAAAAACTTTCCTATAGCTTTTAAAAAATCACCCTTTATTATAATTATATTATTATTATTTTAATTGATTCAGTATTATTTGAATTGATTCGTGTACACTCACCAGTCAGACAGACGGACGGACATGGTTCAAAAAAACTTAAAAAGTCGTGAAACGGATTTGGCCCAAACATACTAAGGGTCTTAAGTCACTCCTTCATTGCGTTACACTGTCCTACTCTGTAGAGTGAGGATATAAAAATATATTCTGACCTCGTTGGGAAAAATAGCTATACCCTAAAATCTCTCAATTGTACCCATTCTTTTGCCAACATTTTACTCCTTAATCCCTGTTATGTTGCTCGATAGTGTTTTCCTATCTTATTTGATATCCGAATCGACATCACAGAGCGAATACAATTACCAACAACAATTTTGTAAACGTAAGTATCCTTTGCATAAGTTTGTATTACGCAGTATTGAAAAAGTGGATTTTCTCGTATTCAAAGTTTCTAGCACACAATGGTGGTGGTGGTTTGAGAAAATCTTTGAACTATGATCAAATTACATTTGAATTGCTTTTCCTCATACTTCCAAAAATTAAAATAATAGGAAATTGTAACAATTTCCTAAAGTGGTAGGAGTCAGGTTGAAGGATATTTTTCTAAAATCTTATAACTCAGCCTACCAGTGATATGAACGCACCAGCGCTACAACTTTCACACCCCAAGCATAAAATTTTAATATCACTTCAAGTTCAAGTAGAACAACAAGAACCTCCAAAATGATGTAACACAATAACTAAGTAAGTGAGTGAGTGCTAAGCAGTGAAAGCTTAACGAATCCTCCCAAATACCAACAGCCCATAATTTTGGCGTTAAACATCCTATTGGCATACCCGCAGCCTCCTAGGCTAGGCAAATCCTAATGACAACTAGTCACGAACAAATATCTCCCCCGAACTCGGACACAATATTATTGGAAAATTTCACAAAACTTCACAATCTTCAGCTACCAATGTAGTCATTTTGTTTGGGCCGTCCCATCCAAACCTCCAAGAAAAAAAAGAAAATGTTAAACCAAATTTGCATAATGTGGTGGAGGTTGGCCGTACGCACACGACCAAGAAACAAATATTAAAGCGCAAAACTTTTCCCCAGCATTTGTGCTTTTCCATGTCATTCTTAACTTTTCATCCTTTTGGGTCTTCCCCCGTGAGTCCCCCCCTTTCACGTTGTAGGTGCTATTTATTTTGTTGAATAATTCATCAGCCCCAAGAAAAGAAAAGAAAATAAAAGACACTCGAAGTTCTTTCTGTTTGTCTTCTACGAAGAAATTTGTAATTGAAACTCAATTTCTGCGTATTTATATTTCCAAATTATACTGATTTATCTGAGCGTTCTCTGATGGGGTTTCAGGGATGCCAGTGCCTTGGAACATACTTGAGTTTGTGTTGCTCGAATTAATTTTCGTATTTTATCTAAGACCGAATGTTAATCAAACCGAAATCCTTAAAGCCACAATCAACAATGTTGGGTGGTGTAGGGATCTCCAATGTATGCAAACATACACACAGACAGATTAAACAACACACGTTCTGTGTTCAATCTAAGCTAACGCACACACACACAGATATGTAAATACACTGGTCTAAAGGGAACAAACACCACTACATGGTTTTGGAAGCATTAATTCGGGGAATATATAGGAACATACGTTAGGCCGAAACGTTTCCATAGACTTTTTTGTCTTTTTAAGAGCAAAAAATATTTTTTGAGTGACCTGTTAGTCGAGACAAAAAATAGTTATAATAGTTTTTGTAACACAGCTCAATCATTGGACCAATTCAAAATATTGATTTAAATATAATTCAGACGAATTTCGTCTCTTTCGATCAAGTTTTCCTTCATGTAAAGGAGCTGTTGTGTTTGGTGAACTATACATACACTTGGTCACATACCTCTTGCTTTGTCATTTCAGCTATAAGCGCATTAAAATTTGATTTTTCAAAATTTGTACTTTCAAGGGTTGCGAGGGACAAAAAGGGATAAAAATAGTACTAATTTAAGTATTGCAGCTATAGTCGTGAAATTTGGTGTGTAAATTCATTTGACAACGTAGAAGCGCTAATCTAAATGAATTTTTCGGAATTTGTACTTATAAAGGGTGAGAAGGACAAAAAGGGATAAAAAAGGTACCAACTAAAGTATTGCAGCTATAATCGTGAAATTTAAAATGTAAATTCTTATAAGCATACAGAAGCGCAGTAAAGTTGTATTTTTCTAAATTTGTACCTTAAAGGGGAGCGCGGAACAAAAAGGGATAAAAATGGTACCAATTTAAGTACTGCAGCAATATTTGTGAAATTTGGTGTGTAAATTCCTGTGACAACATATAAGCGCAAATCTAAATTAATTTTTCGAAATTTGCACTTATAAGGGGTGAGCGGGACAAAAAGCGATGATCAAGGGATAAAAATAGTACCAAATAAAATATTACGGCTATAACGTAGAAAAGCAATCTAAATGATAACGTAGAAGAGCAATCTAAATGAATTTTTCGAAATATGTGTACTTATAAAATGAAATGGAATGTGTACTTATAAAGGGTGAGCGGTACCAAAAGGGATAAAAATGGTACCAACTTTAGTATTACAGCTATTAAATTTGGTGTGTAAATTTCTCTGATAACGTAAGAGCGCAATCTAAATTAATTTTTGAAATGTGTTCTTATAAAGGGTGAGCGGGACCAAAAGGCATAAAAATGGTACCAACTTTAGTATTACAGCTAGAATCGTGAAATTTAGTATGCAAATTCCTCTGACAACGTAGAAATGCAATCTAAATGATTTTTCGAAATTTGTACTTATAAAGAGTGAGCGGGACAAAAAGGGATAAAAAAGGTACCAACCAAAGTATTGCAGCTACAATAGTGAAATTTGATATGTAAATTCTTATGATCATACAGAAGCGCTGTAAAATTGTATTTTTCGAAAATAAACCTTAAAGGGGAGCGCGGAACAAAAAGGGATAAAAATGGTACCAATTTAAGTACAGCAGCTACAGTTGTGAAATATGACATGTAAATTCCTATGAGCATACAGAAGCGCAGTAAAATTGGATTTTTCCAAATTTGTACCCTTAAGGGGAGCGCGGAACAAAAAGGGATAAAAATGGTACCAATTTAAGGACTGCAGCAATAGTGGTTAAATTTGGTGTGTAAATTCCTCTGGCAACATATAAACGCTAATCTAAATTGATTTTTCGAAATTTGCACTTATAAGGGGTGAGCGCGACGAAAAGCGATGTTACCAACAAGGGATAAAAATAGTACCAACAAAACTATTGCGGCTATAGTCGTGCAATATGGTGTGTAGATTCCTCTGAAAACGTAAAAGTGCAAATCGAAATGAATTTTTCGAAATATTTATTTTTAAAGGGTGAGCGGGACCAAAAGGGATAAAAATGGTACCAACTTTAGTATTACAGCTAGAATCGTGAAATTTAGTATGCAAATTCCTCTGACAACGTAGAAATGCAATCTAAATGATTTTTCGAAATTTGTACTTATAAAGAGTGAGCGGGACAAAAAGGGATAAAAAAGGTACCAACTAAAGTATTGCAGCTATAATCGTGAAATTTAATATGTAAATTCTTATGATCATACAGAAGCGCTGTAAAATTGTATTTTTCGAAAATAAACCTTAAAGGCGAGCGCGGAACAAAAAGGGATAAAAATGGTACCAATTCAAGTACTGCAGCTACAGTTGTAAAATTTGATATGTAAATTCCTATGGGCATACAGAAGCACAGTAAAATTGGATTTTTAGAAATTTGTACCTTTAAGGGGAGCGCGGAACAAAAAGGGATAAAAATGGTACCAATTTAAGTACTGCAGCAATAGTTGTGAAATTTGGTGTGTAAATTCCTCTGGCAACATATAAACGCTAATCTAAATTGATTTTTCCAAATTTGCACTTATAAGGGGTGAGCGGGACAAAAAGCGATGATACCAACAAGCGATAAAAATGGTACCAACTAAAATATTGCGGCTATAGTCGTGCAATATGGTGTGTAGATTCCTCTGAAAACGTAAAAGTGCAAATCGAAATGAATTTTTCGAAATTTGTACTTATAAAGGATGAGCGGGACCAAAAGGCATAAAAATGGTACCGAATTTAGTATTACAGCTAGAATCGTGAAATTTAGTATGTAAATTCCTCTGACAACGTAGAAAAGCAAACTAAATGATTTTTTCGAAATTTTTACTTAGAAGTGAGCGGGACAAAAAGGGATAAAAATAGTACCGACTAAAATATTGCGGCTATAGTCGTGCAATATGGTGTGTAGATTCCTCTAAAAACGTAAAAGTGCCAATCGAAATGAATTTTTCGAAATATTTATTTTTAAAGGGTGAGCGGGACCAAAAGGGATAAAAATGGTACCAACTTTAGTATTACAGCTAGAATCGTGAAATTTATATTTGTAAATTCCTGTGACAACGTAGAAACGCAATCTAAATGTTTTTTTTTTTTTTTTAATTTGTACTTAGAAGTGAGTGGGACAAAAAGGGATGAAAATAGTACCGACTAAAATATTGCGGCTATAGTCGTGCAATATGGTGTGTAGATTCCTCTAAAAACGTAAAAGTGCAAATCGAAATGAATTTTTCGAAATATTTATTTTTAAAGGGTGAGCGGGACCAAAAGGGATAAAAATGGTACCAACTTTAGTATTACAGCTAGAATCGTGAAATTTAAATTTGTAAATTCCTGTGACAACGTAGAAACGCAATCTAAATGTTTTTTTTTTTTTAAATTTGTACTTAGAAGGGACAAAAAGGGATAAAAATAGTACCAACTAAAATATTGCAGCTATAGTCGTGAAATTTGGAGTGTAATTCCTCTGACAACGTAGAAGACCAATCTGAATAGATTTTCTCGAAATTTGTACTTATAAGGGGTGAGCGCGACGAAAAGCGATGATACCAACAAGGGATAAAAATAGTAAATGGTACCAACTAAAATATTGCAGCTATAGTCGTGAAAGCGCAATCTGAATGGATTTTTTCGAAATTTTTTGTATAGGGACATTTTGTACGTATAGCGAGACAACAAGGGATATAAATAGTACCAACTAAAGTATTGCAGATATAGTTGTGAAATTTGCTGTGTAAATTCCTCGGACAACGTAGATTTATTTATCGAAATGTTTAATTTTAAGGGCTGCGCGGGATAAAAATGGTGTACAAACCTTTAATTACGTAAACGCGGAACATAAATGGATATTTCAAAATTTGTACTTAAAAAGAGGATGCGGGACGGCAGGGCATAAACGTGGTAACAAATAAAGTACATGTTTTTAGGGGAAGCAAAAATACATGTTACCTATAGTGATTTTTCAAAATGTGCATTTTTCGGGAAAGAGGTGCAAAAAGTTATAAAGTGGTCGGCTGCATCTAGAAACATGAGGTCGATGATATAAAAGACTCTGCTGTTGTAATATTTTGTTGAAAAAATAGACCGACTATACATATTAACAACAAAAATACACACGAGGTACAGTGAAGACGGGACATACCGTACAACAACAACCTTTGGATTGTTGCGAGCTATGCGACCACATGCCTAACGTTGGCAAAGTGAGATTTTTAGTGTGTCGACTTAGTTCGGTGGAATATTTTGTTTATCAGCGCTTCTCATTTGTCATATGTGACCGCTGGTACTAACATGAACCCTGATTAAAGTCATGTGTGATACATCGATTTTTTGTCTCGACGAGGCCGATTTTTTTGTCTTTGAAGTCATTGAGCTCAAGCACCCCCTTCTGGTACTTACCCATCATATCTCAGTTGCTACTACCCTAATGTACCACTCTAATATCAGAAAATTAAAGCTCGCATAAAATCATGAATCATGCTTGAGCTCAATGACTTCAAAGACAAAAAAATCGGCCTCGTCGAGACAAAAACATCGATGTATCATACTTTAAAATCCGTTTATAAATGCAGAAGTTATATAGAAAAATGTAAAAGCGCGACCCCTACGTTCGGCATAAAAAAATAAAAAAAAATTTTTTTTAAACTACCTTTCAATAATACTTCATAGTCGAAGGTGTACGGCGAACTTTTTTTTTACGTACGCTCTAATGTACACACCTACTTTCATCATTCTAGCTGTAGCCGTTTAGTTAGTACCATTTTTATCCCTCCCTTCCCATTATATACCTTGGAAGTAGGAATTTGGAAAATGAATTTTATTTTTCAGAGGAATGTATAATCTGAATTTCATGACCCTAACTGCGGTCATTTGGTTGGTACAATTTGTATCCCCTTTTTCCATTTTAATCCCAAAAAGTACGAATTTCGAAATTTACGTATCTACGCAATCAGAGGAATGTATACACCGAATTCCATCATTCTAGTTGTATTCGTTTAGTTGGTACTATTTTTATCCCTCTGTACCCATTATATCCCTTGAAAGTACGAATTTGGAAAAAACACTTTTATTTTTCGTGTCTACGCAGTCAGAGGAATGTATACTCCTAATTTCATGACTCTAGCTGGTTGGTACTATTTTTATCCCCTTTTTCCATTTTAACCCCAAAAGGTACGAATTTCGAAAATCCATCTATTTTACCTATCTACGCTATCAGAGGAATGTATACAGCGCATTTCATCATTCTAGCTGTATTCGTTTAGTTGGTACTATTTGTATCCCTCTGTACCCATTATATTCCTTCAAAGTACGAATTTAGAAAAAACACTTTTACGTGTGTCTATGCAGTCAGAGGAATGTATACTCCTAATTCCATGACTCTAGCTTGTTGGTAATTTGGTTGGTACTATTTTTATCCCCTTTTTCCATGTTAAACCCAAAAAGTGCGAATATCTTTAATATACGTGTCTACGCAATCAGAGGGATGTATACACCGAATTTCATTATTCTAGATGCAGGTTGGTACCATTTTTACTCCTCTATTCCTAATTTACCCATTAAAAGTACGAATTTGGAAAAAAATATACTGTTACATTATGTATCTACTCAATTAGAGGAATGTACACACCGAATTTCGTCTTTCTACCTGTTGTCGTTTGATATGTACCATTTTTATCCCTTTCTAGTCCCAGTTCACCCCCTACGAACAATCATCACTTTATATCAATTAAGTACAAGGAGACAGATTGAAAAAAATATGCTTAAATACTCTAAAATATACTCTTTAAATACTCTTTTTCCCTGTGGGCCGATTTCGCCCAGTTTCAATCCCAACCGATCTACGACTATAAGACGCATTTGTAGAAAATTTGGACTAGCATCTAAACGAAAGGAGCTAGGCCTTGTGCTTGCTTTCAACGGACGGACGAATGGACATGGATAGATCGTCTTAGAATTTTATGACTATCAAGAATATATATTTGATAGTTTCCCAGGTCGATATTTCAAGGTGTTACAAACGGAGTGATGGTCGCTGTACCCATATCTTACATCGGATTTTGATTAAGTTCCAAATAGATATACATCAACGTATAGCATCCAAACAAATTGCAATCCAATTTATCTTCATATGAAATCTAGAATCTTCATATTACATCGGTACTTAGTCGAATTTGCCAAAGCAAGTTTTTTCAAGTATGAAAATAGTGTCCATGAAAACATGGACACTTTCATATAGTCACCATACCAAACTCATAATTTCTCTATTACCATTTCAGAACTCAAATATTAAATGGGATCTTATTAAAAATTATCAGAAGATGAGATATATTCTCCTCGAAATAAGTACAATCTTAGTGACTTACATGGTTCCACGTTTGTCCCTTCTAATATGTTCCTTCAATTTAACTTTCTATCGGTCCAGAACCATAAGATTCTAGTCAATTTTGGCAGATAACAATATATTTCAGCTAGGAACAGTGGAACAGACCGAAAGGGTTACATATTCAAATAGCTTTCCGTCGAATCTGCATTAATAGAAAACTTGGTTAAAGATCAACTCATAGTGGCCACTATAGGTCCAAGATCTGAAGTATGTTACTTAAATTCGTTCCACCGCCCAATTTTACCCTTACATTACTTGTTTGCTGCATTGAAACATAAAGTACGTAGGATAGGATTATGCGTGGAATAGCACAAAGCCCATATGACTTCCTCGGCTTTGCTGTGGGTATCATGTCTCTGTTCATTTGTTTGCAACACCACGATCGATTCTATTCACAAAGTCAGTCCATGAATAAGTATCTCACAATATTACAAATCCAATGACTAAATGAGCTACACTCCATCTCATGGTGGATGAAATCAAAAGATAAAAAAAATTCGGCATGAAGTGTGCCGAAATCCCAAGGATGTCGATTATGTTCCCTCTGTGCATGTGCCTGTGTGTGCGTGGGAGGGTGCATTACAAGTTAACCGACGACTGAACGCTGACTTACATCATTTCGTAATGAACAGACCGATGAAGAACGGAATTCTGTAACAATGTGGAGATGGACGAGAATACATTGTGTTCCGTCGAATGGATGTGCACACATCCGGATATATATATAATTGTGCTTAGCCTCATAGCTATACAAATATGTACGAGCAATCATGTATGTACGGTAGTGTGGCCCAATATTATATGAACAAATCAAAGTTGGCGAACCTTTTAAAAATATTACAAAAAATTTCAACACATTACTGTCAAGGAACGGCGATGCACCTCAACCATAAATGTTGATGACTCGGGTATAACTTTGAAAATTTCAGAATCCTGTGGCGTTTAATGTGTTCAACTTTTGCATGTAGACACACAATTTAAAATGGTAAATCTTTGTGTATGTTGTGTGTGTTTTTGGGCCACACTAGTAGGTAGTTATATAAAAACACAGTGTGGGACAAAAGTCTACGACCATTATTAAGTAAAAAATGTTTTTCATGTATACATAACATGTAATGTTTTAAAAATAAAAAAACATTTATGGAACAATAAACAATAACTGTTCCACATGTTAATTTAATACATTTTTTTATAAAATTATATACAACCATTGTTTGTGCTCTCATATTGAATATATATATAAAATAATATACAATTACAAATTATATAAAATAATATATTTTTATACCCTACACCACTTCGTGGACTAGGGTATTATAAGTTAGTTTTCCGACAAATGTTTGTAACACAAAGAAATAATCGAGCTAGACCCACCTTTAAGTATACGGATCGGCTTAGAATCACCAGCTGAATCGATTTAACGATGTCTGTCCATCCGTCTGCTGGGCACCTAAGCTTGTTCGCACTCAACAGGTCGCAATTGGTGTGCGAATGTCACGAAATTTGGCGAAAGTTACTTTTTTGGCCAAGGACGATTGGTGTTGAATTTGGAGGAAATCGGTTCAGATTTAGATATAGCCTCCATACAAATATCCCTATAATTAACACTATTACTGCTCTAAAATACACATTAAATACATCATGACAAAATTTCCAGGATCATGTTATATTTGAACTAGAAACAGCTCCCGTTATTGGATCACATGGGTCTATGTTTTGATATAGCCCCCATACAAATGTACCTCCGATTTACAAAATTTCTGCTCTAAAATGCACATTTTACATCGTATCTTGATCAAATTTCTCACACAATGTTAAGTTTGGACTAGAAACACCTATTTTGAAAGCCAGCTATTTAGGTTAATGTTTCGGTATAGCCCCCATACAAATGGGCTCCCAGTTTACACTATTATCAATCTAGAACTCACATCTTACATTGGATCTTTATAAAATTTTGCAGATCATGTTATATTGTAATAAAGGATACCTACTTTGAAAGTGATATATAAGGACACACTTTTTAATGTAGCGCCCTTACAAGTGGGCCCCATTTTTATACACTCCACTAGAGTATTATGTCTTTGTGCATTTGTTGTAACACCCAAAAGGAAGCGAGATAGACCCATTGTAAATTAAACCGATCGACTTAGAATCACTTTTTGAATCGATTTATCAATGTCCGTCTGTCTGTCCATCTATTCTTGTAATCAAAGTTCAGGTCGCAGTTGTAGCCAGAACCAAACGAAACTTTGTACAACGAAGTTTTTCAGGATCGTCCTTATCCTTATTTAATTTGAAGAAAATCGGTTCAGATTTACATATAGCCCCCATACGAATATCACTCCCGATTTGACTCTTTTCACTCCAGATAGCACATATTTTCACAGCCTTTCTTAAAAATTGGCAAAACATCTTATATTTCAACTAGAAACACCCATGGTGAAAATAGATCAGATCGGTTAAGATTTAGATATAACCCCCACACAAATGTTGCACCCGATTTGACTTTTTCCGCCCTAGAAACCACATATTTCACTCGATTTGCTTCAAATTTGGCACAGTACCCTATAATTGAAGTGGAAACGACTATGGTAAAAATTGGTTAGATCGGTTCAGATTTAGATATAGCCCCCATACAAATGTCGCTCCCGATTTGACTTGTTCTGCTCTATAAAGCACATATAGTACACGATTTTCTTCAAAATTTGGCTTAACACCTTATAATCTAACTAGAAACTCCTGTGGCGAAAGCGGGTTAGATCGCTTCAGAGTTATATATAGCCCCCATACAAATGTCGCTCCCGATTTGTCATTTTCCACTCTAGAAACCACGTATTGTACCCGATTTTCTTTAAATTTGGTACAACATCTTATAATCCAACTAGAAAGACCCATGCAGAAAGTGGGTAAGATCGGTTCAGATTTAGATATAATCCCCATACAAATTTCGCTCCCGATTTGACTTTTTCCGCTCTAAAAACCACATATTGCACCCGATTTTCTCAGATTTGTATACACTATCTATATATAAAAATGAATCTGTGTTTGAATGTTTGTTTGCTTGTTTGTTCTTTATAGCAGCCTAAACTACTGAACCGATCTTCTTGAAATTTGCACAGTATGTTCATGCTGAACCGGTGGTGAAAATAGGCTAGATAATTTTTTGATATAATAGTGGGCGTGGCACCTCCCACACAAATTAGGGATTTATTCGTTTTTTATAAATTAGCATATTCGGAATACTATTGCAGCTAGAGTCTGTGAAAGTTCACTAATTATTAGTCTACACAGTTGTGCCAAAAATGGGCGGCATTGGAAAAGAGGGCGTGGCACCTCCCATACGATGTTAAAACCTATTGCTGAAATTTTGTGTAAGTGCATCTAGCATCAATATGCGTAATTGTGCCAAAAATGGACGGTATAGGAAAAGTGGTCGTGCCACCTCCCATACGAAGTTAAACCCCAATTTTGAATATTGTCGGTTCTATGACACCTATAGTGCTGAAATTTTATGTGATTGCATCTAGCATAAACCTGCGTAGTTGTGCCAAAAATGGGCGGTATTGGAAAAGTGGGTGTGATATCTCACATACAAAGTTAGAACCTATTATCGAATATTGTCATTTCTATAACACCTAGAGTGCTGAAAATTTGTGTTAGTAGATCCAGTGTAAATAGTTGTGCAAAGATGGGCGGAAAGTGGCCATGTCCTTTCCCATTCGAAATTAAAACCTGTTTTAGAGAATATTCGACACCGAGATTCCTATATTGTTGTGTGAGTTAATTTATTTGTAACCTTTTTAAACAATATACAAATGGGCGGGATTTGAAAGATGAGGAATATTTTATTTGAATTTTGTAAAATTACACGTTTTCTTTGGATTTATAGCACAATAGTAAAGAAAGGTTACAAAAAAATAAATATTCATTTGTCAAAAACCGACTTAAGTCAAGATAATGAAATTATATTAATTTTTTAGTTTTTGTGATGTCTGATTAGTGAACAATTTGATTGACTTCCTATATGTTTTGAATTTAGCACATTTGAATTCCAGCTATTCGATTAAGTAAGTTCTTCGTACGTAGGAAGTTTGTAAAGTTTATAAAGCTATAGGAAAGTTAAAAAAACATAAAATTCTGAAAAATGCATGAAATATTTATTTGAATCGATAGTACGGTCCATATAATTTAATGCTTGAAGATTATTTCGTGCAAATGTTGACCTTGACTGCGCCTCAAATGGTCCATACGCTTAGTCCAATTGTGGCACGTTGGCAATTTTCCACGTTGTTGAGTAACAGAGGCCCAATTGTTGCGAACGGCGACGAATCGATAATTGATGGTCATCATTAATACTGGCCGATACAGCTGCGATATTTTCATCAGTTCGCTCTCTACGTAAGCGTGTTGGAGGTTTAATGTCCAACAATGTAAATTTGGTGCGAAATTTAGTCACAATAGCCCGAATAGCCGCTTCAGTGGGTCGATTAAACTGACAATAAAATGGAATAATGGAATAATAATAATTTGCTAGCGTTGTTCATGGTTAAATTATAGACCAAACTGAAGATTTTTGACAGTGAAACAAAACACGAAACGTGCGTCAGCTGTTTAAACCAGTGTTGCCAAGAAGATAATAGCTAAAAAATCACCCTTTAGTTTTGGTTATGGAAAGGAGGAGAATCACACCCAACCTAAAATAAATTTGATTCTTGAAAATTCTTCCTTTTTTCGCCGTAAACTAAAGTTCTGTTCTTCAATATTCTCCATGGAACATATCCATTGATTATAAGTGGTACATATATTGCCGATCACAAGAAAAACACTATGAAACCTGATTTAAATTTCCGTCTGTTTTTCTGCCTAACCGATTTTGGTCAAACTTTACATATTATATTTCACCTATAACTATACACGTGGGTCACATCGTTCCATGTTTCAATATACCACCATACAGATGTCCTTTCCGATTTATCATTTTTGCCAAACACATACATTTACAGGATACAAGAATCCTTCCCGATTTCACTTTTAACCGAATTAAATTGTAATAGGATAGAAAATGGAGTGTATCATAGAGTCAGCTCCGCCCGACTTTAGCCTTTCCCTAATTGTTATTATTACCTCTCTATAACCCCCTTTTATAAGGAATGTCTTCTTAATTTTGCAGATTTTATTATATTTCAACTAGAAACAGCTACAATGCAAGTAGGGTTTGGGGTTTCCCGGACTTTTTTCATTTCCCGGGAAAACGGGAATGAAAATTTTCATTCCCGGGAATCCCGGGAATTCCCGGGAAAAAGTAATTTATTTATAGGTATGTCCAATATGGTTTAAAATATCAACATTTAATAACTGGTGTGTTTTTTTTTTTAATACTGTCATATTACAAATTAAAAACGAATGCTATTGTCAAAATATTTTACAAATTATTTTTCATTTTACAAATATTTTGCTCTACACCTTTTCAAGATTATATTCGGAACATAAAAATTTATATTGAGAAATGTAATTTCATATTAGGAACATATAAATTCATAATGGGTAATGTAAATTTATAATAGGAACATGTTAATTCATAATGAGAAATATAAATTCATAATGAGAATTATTAATTTATATTGAGAATAATTAATTCATAATAGGAACATACCATTTCATAATGAAATATACAAGTTTGTAATCATAAAATCCAAATTCATAATCAGAAAATACGTTTTCATATTCAGAAAATATGAATTCATAATGAGAAAATATAAAATCATATTGAGAGAATGTAAATTTATAATGAGAACATTGATAAATAATGTGTTTCTACGAAAATATCCATAGAAAAACGTACATACATAGCTTCGATTATAAATTTTAGAGTTCCTGATTATGAATTTATATTTTATGAATATATATTCCTGAATAAGAATTTATATTTACTCATTATCAATTTGTATTTTCTCATTTTGTATTTATATATCTCATTATCAATTTGTATGTTGTTATTATGATTTTATATTTCTCAATATGAATTTACATTTCACATTACGAATTTAGAGTGCTGATTATTGGTGATTATCATGCTCCTATTATGAATTTACATTTCTCATCATGAACCTACATATTCTGATTATAAATTACATTTTCTCATTATAAACTTGAAAAGGTGTAGACTAATCAGAATCGTCGTGACGGAGAATGTTAATGACACATTTAATTTAGATTATTCATTCGTCTGGAGACAAAAATATTTTATAGAAACAGGAGGGAATATTCTAAACTGTAAAAACAATAGAAACATAAAAAATAATATTAATTTAATAAATTCATAAAAAATAAAAATATTGAAATAGTCCAGTCATAAATTCTTACAAATGGCCATTGAAATACACCGTAGCATATATTTATATTCCTATTTGATTTATCTTGAAAGTTTCCAGGCGAACAATTTTTATTGTATTCATATTTTTAGACCATTTCTTTCTGGCTACATATGTAAAGTAAATTGTTCTTGAAGAATATGTTCACCTCAATTCTTCTAGGAAAACCAAAAAATTTTCATTATGTAAGCCATAGTATTGTCGACATGATATTTTTATTTCACAATAAAGATCCTGCAAATAGCCTCACAAAAAGTTTTTATTCCCCTAGCTGGGTTTCGCATAGAAATGTTTTGTTTTTAGTAATATAATATAAGCAAATACTCATTATTGTCAGTAATGTAAATACATATATGAATTTGAAATACATCTAAATATTCCAATTTATATAGTAACATTAAATTATTGATAAACATAATAAATAAATTATTTTTAATATTTCCCGTATTCCCGGGAAATTGAAATTTTTTTCCCGGGAATTCCCGGAAGAATTTTGACGGGAATTCCCGGGAAAAACGATTCGGGAATTCCCGGACCCCAAACCCTAAATGCAAGTCAAATATATGGGTCCTTATTTTGGTATAACTTCCATGCAAATGGGCCCCCATATTGCTCTATTACAGCTGATCATTATATATTTCAACTACGAATACCTGCCGTGAATGACAACTGTATAGGTCTATGTTTTTGGCACTAGCCCCAAGTTTTGTAATAGGCCCCCTAAAAATGTCCGTCCGAGTTATCTTGATTAATTGTTGCAGATCATGTTATATTTATTCCCACAATGCCTGCCTGTCATTGTTTTCAAATTCAACTGTCCCACCAATTTTTGTTAAAACCTTTACATTACCATGGACCATATTAGAGGACCGTTACGCAAATATATAATCACCGCTTATATGCACCCTCTGATTTGTTGGTAACACTCTGGATTACAGCCAATCTTTATGAAAATAATTTAATATTTTTCACTAGGTGCAACTACAATGAGACTGGATCGCAGCGATTTTGTTTGTGTACAATCGCCCCTTAAACAACCTGGATTTTAGTAATCAAAACGAGGCATATACGCAGGGAGTGGTGTAGGATATCATATAGTCGGCCCCGCCCGAATTTAGCCTCTCCTTACTTGTTTTTAATTGTAAGATTTCCAAATATTTCCCTGTATTTGAACAGACTTTGCATTTGATAGTCCTTCTATCCTTCTATCTCTATTCTTCTATCTCTATTGCGTCACAGTGTATGTATAACTTTGCTCACCAGTGCATTATGTATAAGTATTATTTATATTATATCGTTACCTTAATTCCAAAAAGGTCGCAACTGACTTTTTCGTAATCGCAATTTTTTACATATTCCGATGTATATCAGCATTTTCTATCGGAATATGTGAAAAAACTCGATTTCAAAAAATTTTACTTAAGCTCATTTAGAATTAAGGTGTCGATATGTTGATTTATACATTTCAGTTCTCAAAAAAAAATATTTTATTTATTTTCTTTCATTTTCACTGTGGACGTGAGCAGAAAATCCAACTGCGGAATAAATCATCTGTTGCCATATGGCTGACACTTGACATACGAATGTTGTATTGGGTCTACTATTTGTTGTTGTTGTTGTTCACTTGTCTTTGTTTGACATTTTTCGGGAACGCACACACACACACCCAGACGAAACATGTTTGTAAATATTTCCTTACCGGTTATGTTGAGCTAACAAGATTTCTGTGTTCGACCAATTCAGCTTTGAGCCGTACATGTTGCTGCCCCTCCCACGGGGCAGGGTCTGGGCAGCAGAGGTTTAATCCGAAATATTTTATTAATGCTAAATTTAAAAGGAGTCGGCTGGCAGCCTTTCTTTTGTGCGTGTCCCTGTGGTGTTGATGGCAACTCTTGTAAAATGTTTGGGTTAAAACACATCCTTTTTATAAATAGTACCCCCCGCCCAAGAGCATAAATATAAGTGTGCCAATAAGCATAACCATGACAGTGACTATTTTTAAAAATAGTTCAGCCAGCCATTCCCCAGCTGTTTGGGGCCACAGAATGAGTTCAGTTTAAAATGTGCCTTTGTGTGCATTGCTTAACATATGAAGTGTGTTATTTTTCATTCATCGTTTTCACTAGGGCCAGTAATTTTGCCAAGGATTTTAAATATTTCCACTTTCAAAAAAAGGTATGCGGAAAATGTTATTGGTCCTGGGAACACAATAATGTTAGTAGATGTGGGGCAAGGTATTTCGTTTGAATTCAAACAAATAACATTTTCCATGGAATGGCAACTTTCACATTTTTCCCTGTAAGTACCTTTGAATGTTATTCGTTTTTGTTGATGTTTAGTTTATGTTTTTACATTTACTGAAAAATCTACATTTTCTTTGATTTTGGTGAAAAATATTGGCAGGAGATCTTTCAATGTCAGTGGCTAGATACAGCTGTCCTCCCATAAACGAGTGGTAGTATTACCACCGTGAAGAAAATTAAATTCTAGGATATATACTATTGTTGTCACATAGTAATCTTGGTTCTTCATCACTTGACGCCAGCAGACGATTTGGCGGTCACAGTCATCATCTAGGGCAACTAATTCTATAGTAGACTACTTTGACCAAATTTGTTTTCCCATAAGAAATATACCAGCCAAATTTTCTTAACGTTTCGAATACACACATATTTTTTGTAACACGGAGTACATATGTACATTAGGTTGGGTCACGAAAATAATTTGCAGCGGTCACCCCCCAGAAATGAAGATTGGATTGTGTAATGATGATCTGCGAAATATTTCCTCACTGGCTCAAGCCATCTGTGAGCTAAACGCTCCTGAAAACACCTCTAAAACTCATGTTTTTCCCGTGTAATTTTTATACCCTCCACCTCCAGGATGGGGGTATACTAACTTTGGCATTCGGTTTGTAACAGCTTGAAATATCGACCTGAGACCTGAGTATATATATTCTTGATCGTCATAAAATTCTAAGACGATCTAGCCATGTCCGTCCGTATGTCTGTTTGTCCATCTGTTGAAAGCACGCTAGCATCTAAACGAAAGGAGCTAGAACGTTCAAATTTTCCATAAATGCGTCTTCTGATCGTAGATCGGTTGGGATTGAATCGGGGCGAAATCGGCCCAATGGAAAAAAAATTCCCTCACAAGGACTAAAAATACCCATAATAATCCATAATATTTTAGATATAACAAAAACGTGCACCATAAAGTGGTTCTTATTTGTAGGGGGTGAAAGGGATAAAAATGGTACATATTAAATGACAACAGCTAGAAAGAAGAAATTCGGTGCGTACATTCCTCTAGTAGAGTAGATACAAAATATAAAAGTATTTTTTTCCAAATTAGTACTTTTAAGGGGTAATATGGGAATAGAGGGATAAAAATGGTACCAACAAAACGTCTGCCCCTAGAATACTCAAATTCGGTGTATACATTCCTCTGACTGTGTAGACACGGAAAATAAACGGATTTTTCGAAATTCGTACTTTTTGGGGTTAAAATGAAAAAAGGGGATAAAAATAGTACCAATCAAATGAACGCAGCTAGAATCATGAAATTTAGAGTATACATTCCTCTGACTGTGTAGACTCGGAAAATAAACGGGTTTTTCGAAATTCGCACTTTTTGGGGTCAAAATGGAAAAAGGGGATAAAATAGTACCAACCAAATGACAGCAGCTACGTGGACATGGAAACTAAAAGGTTTTTTTCCAATTTCGTACTTTCAAGGGATACAATGGGTACAGAGGGATAAAGATGGCACCAACCAAACGGCTACACCTGGAATAATGAAATTCTGTGTATACATTCCTCTGATTGCGTAGACACGTAAAATAAACGGATTTTTCGATATTCGTACTTCGTGGGGTTAAAATGAAAAAGGGGGTACAAATAGTACCAACCAAATGACCACAGCTAGAGTCATGAAATTCGGAGTATACATTCCTCTGACTGCGTAAACACGGAAAATGCACGAAATTCGTACTTATTGGAGTCAAAATGGAAAAAAGGAATTCGAAATTCGTACTTTTAAGGGATACAGATAGTACAAAGGGATAGAAATAGTACTAACTGAACGACTACAGCCAGAATGATGAAATTCTAATTGGGTAGAAACGTCAAATAAAGAGATTTTAGATAGCCGTACTCTTAAGGGGGAAAAATGGTACCAACCAAATGGCCGCAGCTGGAATCATGAAATGCTAATGTATTTTCAAAATTTGTACTTTTGGAATTAAAGTAGAATGGAAATACAACCAACTGTAGCACCACTATCTACCAATATTTATGGTATTTAAGCTTTTTGAAAATATAAATATATGTAAGAATAATAATTTTTTGAATTGACGTATTGGTAGCCTTGGCTTATAAGCGTGGTTTGAAATAATTAAAATATTATATTTATTTATAAAATTATTTTTATACCCTACACCACTTCGTGGGCTAGGGTATTATAAGTTAGTTTCGCCCCAAATGTTTGTAACACCAAGAAATAATCGAGCTAGACCCACCTTTAAGTATACCGATCGGCTTAGAATCACCAGCTGAGTCGATTTAACGATGTCTGTCTGTCCGTCTGCTGTCCATCTAAGCTTGTTCGCACTCTACAGGTCGCAATTGTTGTCCGATTGTCATGAAACTTGGCAGAAGTTATTTTTTCTGGCCAATGACCATCGGTATTGAATTTGGATATAGATATAGATAGATATAGCCCCCATACAAATGTCGCTCCCGATTTGACATTTTCCGCTCTAGAAACGACATATTGTACCCGATTTTCTTTAAAATTTGCAGAACATCTTATAACCAAACTAGAAACACGTATGCAAAAATTGGGTAAGATCGGTTCAGATTTAGATATAGCCCCCATACAAATGTCGCTCCCGATTTGACATTTTCCGCTCTAGAAACGACATATTGTACCCGATTTTCTTTAAATTTTGCAGAACATCTTATAATCCAACTAGAAATACGTATGCAAAAATTGGGTAAGATCGGTTCAGATTTAGATATAGCCCCCATACAAATGTCGCTCCCGATTTCACTTTTTCCGCTCTAAAATCCACACATTGTAGTCGCTTTTTTTCTTAAAATTGGCACAACATCTTATAATCGAACTAGAAACATCTATGGTGAAAGTGGGTAAGATAGGTTCAGATTTAGATATAGCCCTCATACAAATGTTGCTCCCGAATGTTTAACCGATTTTGGCCAAATTTTACATATTATATTTCACCAATAAACAGACATGGTGAAAGCGGGTCACATCGTTCCAGGTTTCAATATACCCCCATACAAATGTCCTTTCCAATTTAACATTTTTTGTCAAACACATACATTTACAGGATGCAAAAATCCTTCCCGATTTCACTTTTTTACCTAATTGAATTGCAATGAGAATTGTTTGGGTGATGTCTATATTTCCATACTTTGAAATGACTTTGGTATACTACTGTATAATTTGTATTTGTCTGTCGGACAATTAGATCAATTACCATATTATTTACCATACTCGTTAAATTTGACTGAAGATGAATTTATAGCATATAAATTATATGAATATAATTTATATAATTTGTATGAACTACATAAAATTGCTCCCATGATATACCTGGGTTTAGTAATCAAAGCGAGGTACATACGCAGGGAGTGGTGTAGGGTATTATATAGTCGGCCCCGCCCGACTTTAGCCTTTCCTTACTTGTTTTAATATTTGTATTTGTTTTGATTTAGCTATATAAAAAAATTATATTTTCCTGTAATATTACTGCACTTCTACGAAAATCGACATCTACTGTGGAATACTATCAATGGTGGAGGGTATATAAAGTTCGGCCCGGCCGAACTTAACGCCGTTTATACTTGTTTTATTATGCATTTTTGTCCATTTTTTTCTGAATTAATAGACCCTTGGGAACGCTTTAAATGCAAATTTGTATTCTTGTCTTTGAATAGCTCATTGGTCGTATTATTGGACGTTTATATTGATCTTGGTTTTTCAAGGTACAGCTAAAAACTCATATTTCTTGGAAAGATTTTGTAAGAGGTGTTATAACAAATAAATAGAAGGAGTTAATACCTTTCGAATGATACCTATATGATGAATATCGGACGAAAAATGACGTCACGGGCTACTTGTTTGTAATATAATTTAATACAGGAGATGGTTTTCAGAGCCAAAATGTTCAAACTCTTTTAACAAAACTGAGCGCTGCGGCCTCAATTTCATGCCGATGTTCATCATTTAGGCATTATTCGAATTTTATTGACTGCAGCTAATTATTTTTTATAAAATACTACCACCAAATACGAAAAAGTCTTCAGTAGTCCCTGTGAAAATCAACAAGAAAATACTATAAACGTCCGATAATTCGACCAATAATTTACTCTAAGACAAGAATCAAAATTGTTATTTAGAGTGCTTTCAAGGGTCTATTATTTCAGAAAAAAAATGGGAACAATGTAACACATAAAAAGTACACCGGAAAACATGATTTTTAGGGTTATTTTCAGGAGCGTTTAGCTCACAGATGGCTTGATCTATGAACGAAATATTTTGCAAATCATCATTAAACAATCCAAACTTTATTTTAGTGGGATGACTGTAACTTGTTTTTCCATTTGCATGGCCAGCGAACCAGCCTAATGTCCATGATGGCATTTGGCAGAAGAATTTGAGGTATGAAAAAATAACAACAACGCCAAATCACTGAACTTAATTAATAACAAATCTGTGTTATAAGCAAATATTTTGTTTTTTTCCCTTATTTTTATTCAAATGCAAAAGAACTAAACGAATTGTGCCAATTTCAAGATTGTGTAATGCTAATTTCGCTAATGGACACCAAATTGTTCGGAAAAGTTTCATTTTATTTGACAGAAACCACTTCTTGACATTTGACCAGAGCAATATCTTATGAACTTTTAATATTGTACTAAAGGATGATTTTTTAGCTATTATCTTTTTGGCAACACTGGTTTAAACAGCTGACGCAAGTTTCGTGTTTTGTTTCACTGTCAAACATCTTCAATTTGGTCTATAATTTAACCGTGAATCGTCTTACAAACGAACAACGCTTGCAAATTATTGAATTTTATTATCAAAATTCGTGCTCTGTTCGAAAGTTCATCGCGCGCTTCCATTTTATGGTCAGTTTAATCGACCCACTGAAACTGCTACGCGGACTATTGTCACTAAATTTCGCACCAAATTTACATTGTTAGACATTAAACCACCAACACGCTTACGTAGAGTGCGAACTGAAGAAAATATCGCAGCTGTATCAGCCAGTGTTAATGATGACCATCAATTATCGATTCGTCGCTGTTCGCAGCAATTGGGCCTATGTTACTCAAAAACGTGGAAATGCCAAAATTCGACTAAGCGGATGGACCATTTGAGACGCAGTCAAGGTCAACATTTGCATGAAATAATCTTCAAACATTAAATTATATGGACCGTACTAACGATTCAAATAAAGATTTCATGCATTTTTCTGAATTTTATGTGTTTTTTTTTCTTGAAAAAACTTTCCTATAGTTTTTAAAAAATCACCCTTTATATCGAAATAATATTTCAAGTCAATTCAAAAAGTAAATATAAGATAGAAATCTTCAAAAAACCTCAAACACTACAGGTTGTATTTCCATCCTATTTTAATTCCGAAAGTAGAAATTTTGAAAATCGATTATCTCTCACATACAAAGTGCAAAATAAGCTAACTTCATGATTCAAAAAATGCTTATTTATGCAGTCAGATGAATGTGTACTCTGAATTCCATAATTTTAGATGCGGCCATTTGGTTGCCACTATTTTTATCGCCTTTTTCTCATTTTATCCCCTTAAAAGTAGGACTTTCTACAATCTCTTTATTATATGTGACCCCGAATTTCATCATTATAGCCGTTTAGTTGGTACCATTTTTATCACTCTCTTACCATTGTAACCCTTGAAAGTGCAAATTTGGAAAAAAACTTTATATTTTTCGTGTCTACGCAGTCAGAAAAATTTATACCCTGAATTTGATTACTCTTGCTGCGGTCATTTGGTTGGTACAATTTGTATCCCCTTTTTCCATTTTATTGCCAAAAAGTAAAAGTTTCGAAAAATCTATTTATTTGACGTGTCTACACAATTAGAGGAATGTATATACCGAATTTCATTATTTTAGGTGCAGCCGTTTGGATAGTACCGTTTTTAACCCTCTTTTCTCATTTTAGCCCTTATGTATCTACTCATTTAAAGGAACGTACACACCAAATTTCGTGTTTCTAGCTGTTGTCGTTTGATAGGTACCATTTTTTTCCTTTTTGTCCCAAGGAAGGGAGATAGACCCATTGTTACTTATACCGATCGGCTTAGAATCACTTTCTGAGTCGATTTAGCAATGTCCGTCTGTCCATCTATTGTTGTAATCACGATACAGGTCGCAATTGTAGCCAGAACCAAACGAAACTTTGCACAACGGAAAATCGGTTCAGATTTAGATATAGCTCCATACCAATTTCACTCCTGATTTGACCCTTTTCACTCTAGATATCACATATTTCAAGAGATTTTCTTCAAAATTCGCAAAACACCTTATATTTCAACTGGAAACACCTGTTGCAAAAATGTGTTAGATCGGTTCAGATTTATATATAGCTCCCATACAAATTTCGTTCCCGATTTAAATTTTTCCGCTCTAGAATCCACATATTTTAACAGATTTTCTTCAAAATTCTCAAAACACCTTATATTTCAACTGGAAACACCTGTGGTAAATATGTGATAGATCGGTTCAGATTTATATATAGCTCCCATACAAATTTCGTTCCTCCAGAAACCGCGTATTTTCAGAGAATTTCTTAAAATTGAGCATAACACGTTATACTTCAACTGGAAGAACTTATTGTGAAAGTTAGTCACTTCATTCCACGTTTGGATATAGCCCCGATACAAATATTATTCTCGATTTGACAAGTTGGGCCAGGCCACATTAGCCTGTGATAATAAAATTTTTCACGTTTTCACTTTTTTACTGAATTGTATTCCGATAGAAAGTGGAGTGTATCATATAGTCGGCCCCGCCCGACTTTAGCCTTTCCTTACTTGTTGTTATAGGGGGAATGCGCATACCCAATATGAAGTAAGTACAAGCAGACATATTGAAAAAATGTGCTTAAATACTCTAAATTTTAGTGAATATTATGGGTATTTTCAGTCCTTGTGAGGGAAAAAATTTTCCCTTTGGATCGATTTCGCCCAGTTGCAATCCCAACCGATATACGACTGCAAGACACACTTATGGAGAATTTTGACGTCCTAGCTCCTTTCGTTTAGATGCTACCGTGCTTCCAACAGACGGACGGTCGGGCCATCTTAATAACACAGTAATATTGGCATATCTCATTTTTTTATTTTTGACTGGCACAAATACAGGACCTCCTATGGTCCAAGTAATTCAGATGTTTATCTTCTGACTTCCTCCACAACCTAACCAACAAATGTTGTATCCAAAAATGCGATGAATGTTTTCTAAATTAACTCTTATCAATCTTCATTTACAGGTGTCCAGCTTTTTTTGACTCCATACAAATTAATTCGATTAAATACATATATGTATGTATATGTATATATATACCTTTAATGATCTCCGTTGAATATTTCATGATTTCATTGCAACCGGAATGACAAATGACTATGACGGTGGGTTATAAATAAACACGATTCCGCATTCAAGTGAATGGCAACGCGTGTATATCGATTTTTCTGTGTAATTCGTTACACTTTAATCAATTTATTTGCTTTATCTGCATCTGTCATTGCACTGCTCTTTAATTGTTTTATCGTTGGCGCTTTAAGTGCGTGTTGAGAGAAGCGAACAGAAATGGAAAACTAATGGCCAGCACACGTGCTCCATGACGTATGAGCTATTCGGAATAGTTTCATATGTTGATCATACGCTACGGTAGTCATTTGAATACAACACATTCTGTTTTTGTGCCACCACCTCTTGGGTGGGGAAAATAACAATCTCAGTGGTAATAGTAATAGCAATTAAATGTATTGTTCCTTTGTAGACACACAAATTGTATAAAAATATGTGAGATTTTTATAAAACAATGCGATGTGTGACTAAAAGTCAAAAGGAGGAATTTTACGTCAAATCAACGAAACATTTTTGAAGGTCTTGCGATTTAAATTAAACTGTATGATTGTAATATCCTCTAATTCAAATTGTTCGTACTTATTGAATCAGAGGATATTACTTTTAAAAATTTTGAAAGCTGTGTTACTTTGAAATTTTCCTTATATTGAAGAGGTGGGTGCAACCAACTACACGATTTCCAATTAAAATTAGGCAAATTCCACTTGAAATCGAGAATTGTTATTTGATAATGAGAAAATTCGAAAAAATAATGCAAAATCCCTTTTCTAATTTATGCTTTTTTTAATTTGAAAAATATGGCAAACCTGTCGCATTGGAATTAAATATATTTTAAGTCATATTTTTTGTTTATGACAGATATTAAGAAAAAAATATTTCCAGAATATTTGTCAGCTTTTGCTAGTAAATAAAAATTAGAAAATATATATTTTTGAAAATAAAAAATAACCATTTTTTAAGTCGTTTTCTTTTTATTTCTTATCACGTTGGAATTAAACATAGTTCGAGTCATAACTTAAAAACCCATTTTTTTATTCTTCTTGCATCACGCAAAAAAGGTCTATCAAAAAATGAAATCAGACCACACTAACAGCTTTTAACTTTATTTTGTTCTTATTTCGACAATTTTTTTCATTATGAAACTTGAAGTAAACATGTTGTCTTATATTTTTATTAAAAGTTGAAGTGCTGTAACGACTTTGTTTACTACGCCCTCTATCCCTCTATTTTACGCGTCTATGCAATTAGAGGGATGTACACACTGAATTTCATGATTCTAGCTGTTGTCGTATCATTGGTACCATATTTTATGCCTTTTTGTCCCATTTCGCCAGCTAAAACTTTTATTTTCTTTCTGTTGCTTCCAAGCTACAAGAGGAATGTCCGCAACAAATTTTAAATGTATGAAAATCAGAAATTTAATTAATAAGCCAAGGCTACCAATATTTGTATAGTATGTGTATATATAATGGAAATAATGCTTCAATTCATGAAGTAAATATAAGGGAGCAATCATAAATACCCTAAATATTGGTGTATTTTCAGCTACAGTCGTTTGGTTTGTTGTATTTTAATTTCAAAAGTATAAATTTTGAAAATACCTTATCTCTCACGAACGCAGTATAAGACAACTTCATGATTCTACCATTTTTTTCGTAAAAGCAACAAAATAAAGTACGAATTTGGAAAAAAAATATTTTACGTGGCTATGCAGTCAGAGGAATGTATACACCGAATTCCATGATTCTATCAGCGGTCATTTTGTTGGTACCATTTTTATCCCCTTTTTCCAATTTTGCCCCCTCAAGAGTACAACTATCTAAAATCTACACACCGAATTTCATTATTCTAGCTGTATTCGTTTAGTTGGTACTATTTTTATCCCCTGTAGACGTTATATCCCTTGAAAGTACGAATTTGGAAAAACGTTTTATTTTCCGTGTCTACGCAGTCAGAGTAATGCATACTCAGAATTTCATGATTCTAGCTACGGTCATTTGGTAGGTACTATTTTTATCCCCTTTTTCCATTTGAACCCCAAAAAGTACGAATTTTGGAAAGGTCTTTTATTTTACGTGTCTACGCAAACAGAGGAATGTATACATCGAATTTCATTATTCTAGGTGCAGCCGTTCAGTTGGTACTATTTTTATCCCTCTCGTACTTTTAAGGGATAAATGGGGATTATCCCTTAAAAGTACGAATTTAGAAAAAATATTTTTATATTATGTATCCACTGTACTATAGGAATGTACACGCCAAATTTCGTGTTTATATCTGTTGTCGTTTGATAGGTACCATTTTTGTCTCTTTTTGTCCCATTTCGCCCCCTACAAATAAAAAACACTCCTTTATGCTATAAAGGCAATGCGCATTGCAAATATCAAGTAAATAAAAGCTAATATGTTAAAAAACAGGCTGAACTACTCTAAATATTGGGGGTATTTTCTGTCCTTGTGAGGGAAAAATTTTTCCCTCTGGGCCGATTTCGCCCACCGCCGATCTACAACCATAAGACACATTTAGGAAAAAATTGAACCTCATAGCTCATTTCGTTCGGCCGCTATCGTGCTTTCAACAAACAGACGGACATGGCTATATCGTCTTAGAATTTTACCACGACCCAGAATATATATACTTTATGGGGTCTCCGATGAATATTTTAAGGTGCTACAAACGGAATGACAAAGTGAATATACCCCCATCCTGGAGGTGGAGGGTATAAAAATGGAAATTATATTAATTTTTTAGTTTGTGTGTTGTTTGATTAGTGAACAATTTTATTGACTTTCTATGTGTTTTGAATGTTGTACATTCGAATGCCAGGTATTCCGTTAAGTAAGTTCTTCTTACGTAGGAAGGTTTTTTGTTTTGGTAATGGAAAGGAGGAGAATCAGAATTTTAGGTTGAATAATCAATTAGATTTTTGACAATTCTTCCTTTATCCGCCGCAAACTAGCAAGTTTTGTTCTTCAAAATTCTCCATGGAACATATCCACTTTTTTAGTATCTCAGGGAAGTACCTTGATTGAAAGTGGTACATATATTACCGATCACAAGAAAAACAATATGAAACCTGATTTTAATTTCCGTTTGTTCTTCTGCCTGGCGAAGCGGGCGGGGGTTCAGCTAGTATTTCCATAAAAGCTTCAAAAGTACTTCTGTTTTCGTAGCGTCCGTTTCAATGTAAAATTGTTTATAATTTTGTACTTAATCCTGACGATATACTTTTAAAAGGGTAGTACTCTTACAATTCTCCTGCAAAAATAAACCCCATTTTGTAAAATATGATGATTCATAAAATCACACCAAAAATTTTATGGACAATTGAAAAAATACTGAAATTAAAATTTTGCGTCGTAGGTACCTTTACTTCTTGTGCTATCATTTTGGACATTTTTGTCCGATCTCATCCACTTATATTTTCAAGTAAAGGAAATTATGATGTCTACTTCCACATAGAAACAGCCTCTAAAAAGTTGGGAAAAAATAAAATTTTTGAAAAAATCTATTTTTGCTGGCACGAAAAAAATCATAAAATCACAAAAAATAATAAAAAATTTAAAAAAAGTATTTTGTTTTATTTTTAATAGCTAACATTCTTAAGCAAAAAAACAGTGTTTGAATGCAAAAAATCTATGGATAAATGTAGAAATTATAACACTGTTTGTAGAAGCAAAAGATTTTTTTAATTATGAATCTTTAAAGTCCCATTACAAATTATATAAAATATCATATTGTTTCACTTTGTAATAGCTGATATTTTAACGAAGAAAACAAGACATTTTAGAAGAAGATGTAGAAGTAAGGGACTTTTAAAAAATCGTGTTTCATTTTTTACGAAGCTTGATATGAAGACGAAGGACCATAAGCTCTACATTTATCCATAGATCTGCTTTCAACTTGTTTTCTTCGCTAATATGCTAGCTGTTACAAACTAAACTAATTAACTTAACTAATTTGTTAAGCAATTTTAAACAAACATAAACATAAAAACATAAAAAATAATGATTTTAAAAAATTCTTTTGCGTCCATAAATAGTGACATAACTTCTATATTTATCCATAGATTTTGTACATATACGCTTTTTTCGAATGTCAACTATTAAAATATAAAATACAATATTTTTCCGATTTTTTCCTATATTTTATTATTTTTTTGTGCCAGCCAAAAATATATTTTTTTTTGAAAAAATATTTTTCTCCAAATTTTTTAAGACTCTTCCTAAACCAAATTAAAACATTGTTTTTTTTTTTTGCTTTAGAATGATGACTATTAAAAAGAAAACAAAAAACGTTTTTCTATTTTTTTCGTGCCAGCAAAAAAAAATAAATATATATTTTTGTTTCCAAGTTTTGAAATACTGTTCCACTGTTTTCATGTGAGAGTGTAATTCACAATATTTGTAGCCACCATGAGTACCCTAATTTTAACATCTAACCGGGTGTTATCGGACTCAAATTTCCAAAATGAGAGTACAAATATTTATGACACTTTGACCAAAAATTGGAATTTTAGTAAAAATTAAAAAAAATACAATTTAAAATTTTTAAATATCGTTTTCGAATTGTAAAAGTCGAAAATTCATCGGAAAATGTTCTACATGACTCTTCGACATCATTTTGGTTGTATAGTGTATATTTTTGACGATACTACTGAAAATCCAAAATCTGGAATTTCCTGAGTATTTAGAATAGATATGTAGCTATTTGTTTTTTTTAAATAATTTACATTTTCACAAAAAAATTGTATAATAAAATCAAATAAAATATATAAATAATGAAAATAATAAAAATATATAAAAATTCATAAGTAAAATAAATATATAAATTATAGAAATACCTAAAAAAATATTTTTTATGTTTATACCCTACACCACAGGGTATACTGTCATTGTGCATTTGTTTGTAACACTCAAAGGAAACTTTTATTATACCGATCGACTTAGAATCACTTTTTGAGTCGATTTAGCGATGTCCGTCTGTCCATCTATTCTTGTAATCAAAGTCCAGGTCGCAATTGTTGTTAGAAGTAAATGAAACTTTGCACAACAAAGTTTTATGGGATAAGGACGAACGCTATTTAATTTGAAGCAAATCGGTTCAGATTTAGATATAGCTCCCATACAAATTTTGCTTCCGATTTTAATTTTTCCGCTCTAGAAACCACATATTTCAACATATTTTCCTCCCATTTCGCAAAACGCCGTATGTTTCAACTAGAAACAGCTCAGGTAGAAATAGGATAGATCGGTTCAGATTTATATATAGCTCCCATACAAATGTCTCCTCCGATTTGCCTCTTTTCGCTCTAGAAACCACAAACTTGACAGATTTTCTTCAAATTTGGCAAAATAACTTATATTTCAACTAAAAACAGTTCTGGTAAAAATAGGATAGATCGGTTCAGATTTATATATAGCTCCCATACAAATGTCTCCTCCGATTTAACTCTTTCCGCTCTAGAAACCACAAACTTTGACAGATTTTCTTCAAATTTGGCTAAACTTCTTATATTTCAACTAAAAACAGTTGTGGTAAAAATAGGATAGATCGGTTCAGATTTATATATAGCTCCCATACAAATGTCTCCTCCGATTTGCCTCTTTTCGCTCTAGAAACCACAAACTTGACAGATTTTCTTCAAATTTGGCAAAATAACTTATATTGCAACTAAAAACAGTTCTGGTAAAAATAGGATAGATCGGTTCAGATTTATATATAGCTCCCATACAAATGTCTCTTCCGATTTGACTCTTTCCGCTAGAAACCACAAACGTTGACAGAAACAACTTTGGCAAAACAACTTTTATTTCAACTAAAAAAGCTCTGGTGAAAATGGGTCAGATGACTTCATATATATATATATAGCTCCATTACAAATTTCGCTACTGAATTGATTAGTTCCGCTCTAGAAATAGCATTCTGAACCGATTTTCTTCTAATTCGGCACATCAGCTAAAGTTTCAAATAGAAATTACTATAGCGAAAGTGGGTCACATCGGTTCAGATTATATATACCTCCTGATTTGATTATTTCCGCTCTAGAAACCACATATTTAACACTCCATAAAATTTGGGAAAGCGTCTAATATTTCAACTAGAAAACCTTTGCTAAACATGGGTCAAATCGGTTCAGATTTGTATATTGCTCCCATTCAAAGTTTGTGTTCAAATTTTCTTACAGATAGAAGTACGGAATTTGTAGTATATTCTGTCCTTATAGCTGCATCGTATATCACCCGGTTAAAATGTAATGACCTTTTTATATCCTACACCATAGGGTATAATGACTAAGTGTAGGGTATCATATAGAGTCGGACACGCCCGACTTTAACCTTCCTTACTTGTTATTATTATTTTTTGTGCTCAAAACCAACAATTCTCCAGCAAAAAATTGTCTTCATACATTTTACAGAAAAAAGTTATGACGGGTCAAAACTTCTACGTTACAGGGTTGCCACAGTTTTCAATATTTTTCAAGAAATCTTCTGACATAACGTTCCACCAACGTTCACCAAATTTCATTAAAATCGAAAGACCTTTGGAAATTTCTCTTTGGCTTTTTTCAAGGAATAGTGCACAAATTTCATCCTGGACAGTTCAGACAATTCGCCTCATGCCACGACCAGTGTTTGCATGTGAACTCACACATAGACATACGAGTACGAACAATACCGTCATACATTTCACAACAACCAGACAACGTGTACAACCTACTCTCCAGCACATGAGACCAAACGTGAGCACAAATTGCCATTGAACTCGGCCTAAAGTACGATGTTGTCTCTTCAATGTATTCACAACACCGACAGTATTTCCCAAGGATACCTCAGGACGACAACACCAAGCCGACCGCAGTTGACAAGGTGGTAAACCAAGTGAAGAAATATGAACTCTGAAAAAAAAGGATTTCAAGGTTTTCTTCTCACCTCTTTCAAAGAAAACATTTTCAGTCAGACAAGACCGAAGGAATTACATCCCAAATTCCATAAATTTCAATTTGTTTCATTTATTGTCTTCTTTTTAGGCTCTTCGCCACAAAAAAGGCTGTGTGGGAGTTTGCACTGATGCTCTCTGCATTTTTGAAGAAAACGTAAAATGGCCACAATACCAAGATGGAGCTGAATGAGAGGATGGCACAAAGTGGTTCGTCTTATATATAAATAAATTAGGGAATGATTTATTTATTTTATATATAAATAAAATAAGGAATGAATGAAGAAAAATACTTTTCCCCTACATTCACGTTTAAAAATCGATTTCGAATGCATTCTCACGAAAAAAATATAAAAAATAATTTATTTACCATTTCATTCGTTATGTGGTTACGAAACACTGTGCGTCACCAAGATTTCTCTTAAGCCTTTAGTTATTTTTTTCGGTTTTTAAAAAGATTATTTTATTATGTTGTAAGTAAAACTCAGAGGAATCTGTTGAAATTTGTTTGCTTTCTTATCAAATAATTTTCAACGCAATTCATCATCCTAATAAGTTTCGTCGCAAAAAATGGACTCCTTCTTCCAAAATATTATTTTCCCACATTTATGTGGTTGTGGTAGTGTTTTCAAAAAAAAAAAACAAAATTTGTAGTTCGCCCTTGGGTAGACGGCCGGCATGCCAGCCGGATTATGCGCAGCATAAATACACAGAAATCAAATATCATCACAAGAAATATGGAAGGGTGTGTTGGGGGGAGTACAAATTAAAGGACCCACATCTGTTAGCCAGCTACATTTCACTTTTGGTTTTCAATCAGTCTATTCCCTTATCTGCCTTATTTTGTAGGGGGGAGGGGTATGGATTGTATAAATGAACATTCGTCTTCTCTATTTTTGGTCATCCATTCATCACTCAGAGCTTTGAAAATTGGACACTGTGTTGGACAGCACAATTCGGGGATTTAGAAAGGAAGCGTTAGACAACTCTATTGTATTACTTTCATTTGTTTGACAAATGATAAAGGCGAGAGAAATATACAAAAAAAATGAAAATGTTTCGACTTTTGTTATACACGAGAGAATTCATAGAAAGAAAAAAAAAACAAATAAAAAATAAATATATGTTCGGCCGTGCCGAATTTGATAAATTCAGTACCAAATATATTAATAGTGCGGTAACACAAAATTATTTATACAGTGGATTCAGTGGACTTCAGATATATCTATCGATATATATGATGTAATAAGTATATTAAAACAAATCCAAAATCCAAAAAATAAGTGGTACTTGAAGTGGAGCCATTTTATATAACAATTGACTCATATATCTGCAATACCATTCAGTCAGTAGTTTTATTGGCTGGAAAGTGACAGTTTACGTTTGTGTGAACAATTTCTGTTCTATACGTAAACAAGTAAAAACGACGTTAAGTTCGGACGGACCGATTATACCCCTCCTTTATATACCCTCCACCATGGAAGTAGAAGTGCAGTAATATTACAGGAAAATATAAATTTTTTAATATAGCCAAACCAAAACAAACCAAAAAACCAAAAAAATTTCAAACCATTATTTATTTCAAATCAAAAAATAAATATTCTTATATTTATATTTTCAAAAAGCTTAAATACCATAACTATTGGTAGATAGTGGGTGCTACATTTGGTTTTATTTCCATTCTATTTTAATTCCAAAAGTACAAATTTTGAAAATCCATTATTAGACGTACATAGTGCAAAATAACCTAACTTCATGATTCAACCAATTTTTGCCGTAAAAGAAAATGTGCGAATTTGAAAAAAAAATATTTTGCTTGTCAATGCAGTCAGAGGAATGTATACACCGAATTCCATAATTCCAGCTGCGCCCATTTGGTCGGTACCATTTTTACCCCCTTGACGTTTCTACGCAATTAGAATTTCATCATTCTAGCTGTAGTCGGTTAGTTGGTACTATTTTTATCCCTCTGTACCATTGTATCCCTTGAATGTACGAATTTCAAAAAATCCGCTTATTTCCCGTGTCTACGCAGTCAGAGGAATGTATACTCCGAATCATTTGATTGGTACTATTTTTATCCCCTTTTTCATGTTAACCCCAAAAAGTACGAATTTCGAAAAATCTGTTTATTTTAAGTGTCTACGCAATCAAAGGAATGTATACACCGAATTTCATTATTCCAGGTGTAGCCTTTTGGTTGGTACCATTCCTCCGTACCCATTGTATCAATTGAAAGTACGAATTTGGAAAAAAACCTTTTATTTTTCATGTCTACGTGGTCAAAGAAATGTATACACCGAATTTCATTATTCTAGGTACAGCCGTTTGGTTTGTACCATTTTTATCCCTTTATTCCCATTTTACCCCTTAAAAGTACGAATTTGGAAAAAATACTTTTATATTACTCAATTAGAGGAATGTACACACCGAATTTCGTGTTTCTAGCTGTTGTCGTTTAATATGTACCATTTTTATTCCTTTTTTGCCCCAAATAAGAATCACTTTATGGTGCACGTTTTTGCTATAAGGGGAATGCGCATACCAAATATCAAGCAAATATAAACAGACGTATTCAAAAAACATGCTTAAATACGCTAAAATATTAGGGATTATTATGGGTATTTTTAGTCCTTGTGAGGGAAAAATTTTTCCCTTTGGGCCGATTTCGCCCCGTTTCAATCCCAATCGATCTACGACTATAAGACGCATTTATGAAAAATTTGAATGTTCTAGCTCCTTTGGTTTAGATGCTAGCGTGCTTTCAACAGACTGATAGACGGACGGACATGGCTAGATCGCCTTAGAATTTTATGACGATTAAAAATATATATACTTTATAGGGTCTCAGGTCGATATTTCAAGGTGTTGCAAACGGAATGACAAAGTTAGTATACACCCATCCAGGAGGTGGAGTGTATAAAAACATGAGGCAAAGGACAAATTTCATGCGGTCCTTAGGAAATCAGGAATTTTGTCATAGTTTTAAAAAATCTTTTTTTTGTTCTGGTAGGAGATACAAATATATTTTTTAGCGTAAGCAAGATGCTTCTAGTGCAACATTACAACAATTATAAACTTAAAATCAAAAACCAAAACCCAAAATGTTTATGGTTTATGGCTGTCCATTCCACTCTTTAAAGATTTTTGTGCTATTTTTAGTTTATTTTTTATAAAATTTGCTAATTTTGGTGAAATTTGGCGAACACGTTCGGTATTTTTAGATATTATACAAGGCGATGTTAATTAATTTTATTTATTTTTTTGTAAAATACTTTTTCATTTTGTCTTAGCAAATAGATACATCTATGTTCTACATAATCTATACATTTCATAGTGGTTTCTTAAAATCCTATTATTTATTTTTCGTAGCTGCACACAGTCTAAAAATAAGATCGCCTGTAGTTTCTGAGATATATGCATAAATGTTCTTCCGATTTTGTAAATTGTAATTTGGAGAAAGTGTTTGAAATTGCCAAATATTTACGTAGACCAATATATATATATATAAAATAAACTCTTTGACATTTTATTTAAAAAAAATAGCAAATGTTAATGTCTTTTTGAAAAAAAAAATATTTTTTTAGTACAAATATATTGGAAATATGCCGTCATTATGTGTGGATTAGGGTATTATAAGTTAGTTTCACGCCAAATGTTTGTAACAACAAGAAATAATCGAGCTAAACCTACCTTTAAGTAAACCGATCGGCTTAGAATCACCAGCTGAATCGATTTAACGATGTCTGTCTGCCCGTCCGTCTATACGTCTGCTGTCCATCTAAAGCGTGTCCGATTGCCATGCAATTTTACAGAAGTTATTATACATTCCACAAGAGTTTATGTCTTTGTGCATTTGTTTGTAACACCCAAAAGGAAGGACCCATTGTTACTTATGCCGATCGGCTTAGAATCACTTTCTGAATCGATTTAGCAATGTCCGTCTGTCTGTCCGTCTGTCCGTCTGTCCATCTATTGTTGTAATCACGATACAGGTCGCAATTGTAGCCAGAACCAAACGAAACTTTGCACAACGAAGTATTTTGGGACAGGGACGAACGGTATTTAATTTGAAGAAAATCGGTTCAGATTTAGATATAGCCCCCATACGAATTTCTCTCCCGATTTGACCCTTTTCACTCTAGATATTTTAACACATATTTTAACAAATTTTCTTCAAAATTGGCAAAACACCTTATATTTCAACTGGAAACACTTGTGGTAAAAATGTGTTAGATCGGTTCAGATTTATATATGGCTCCCATGCAAATTTCGCTCCCAATTTGAATTTTTCCGCTCCAGAATCCACATATTTTAACAGATTTTCTTCAAAATTGGCAAAACATCTTATATTTAAAATAGGAACACCTATTATGAAAATGGGTCACATCGGTTCAGATTTACATATAGCTTTCATACAAATTTCGTTCCCCCAGATACCGTGTATTTTCAGAGAATTTCTTAAAATTGAGCATACACTTCAACTAGAAGAACTTATTGTGAAAGTTAGTCACTTCATTCCATGTTTAGAAATAGCCCCGATACAAACATTATTCTCGATTTGACAAATTGGACCAGGTTATATTTTTCCGTTTTCACTTTTTTACTGAATTGAATTGTATTCCGATAGAAAGTGGAGTGTATCATATAGTCGGCCCCGCCCGACTTGAGCCTTTCCTTACTTGTTTTCTTATAAAATAATACCAAATTTCATCAAAATTGGAAACTCTGGTTCTACATTGAATACCTTTTAAATCGGGAGAAAAGCCTGAAATGGATGATTAAATAGTTTATTTTCGCACGTTACCGAGTCACACAAATGATATGTGGATATCAAATAAAAGAAAAGAATATCTGTTAAAAATACTTAAAATTTCATGCGTCTGCTTCATGCATCTGTAAAAGTTTAGCATTAACTTCCATTTCAAATTTCACCATTTAAAATAAATAGTTTTTAACTTCCTAGGGGGGAAAACTAACACATATAGGTACATAATTTTAACACATATTCTTCTCTGTGACCCGTGAAAGTACGAAATTAAATTATTAAAACTTCAATATACTTTAATTTCATTTATTAAGTCTATGGAAATAACTACTTAGAGACCAGCAATGCATTACATTTTTCTACATAAAAATTAGTATAACAATAATATATTTAATTAATTATAGTATTTAACAATTTTTTTTAGAAATAGAAAAATCTACAAACTAACAAATAGTATTATAAAGTTTCATAGATTTAATCGAGGATTCATTAGAAGCATAATTAGAAAAAAAGTCTATCGATATGAAAAGGGTAGTAATGTCTCAAAGATCAGGACGAAGCATAAAACTGAATGAGAGATAGTAACTCTGGACAATTCCCAGAGGCATTAATAATACCATGAAAAAACTCTAATGAAACTATATCTCCTCTAGAAGTCAAATATTTTAAAGATAGAAGTAAACATCTACTTTCGTACGCTGAAATTGGTGCAGAAAAGTTTAAAGCAAACTTCATAAACGTTTTCTGAACTTTGGAATTTAAAAGTCATGTAAAAAGGAGAAAGATCGCCAAAAGGGATCTGAGAACACAGCTATTCTACACAAGATCACTAGTTGCATGTGTGTAGTTGAGCTCCAATGAAAAAATGTAAAATTGTCGCAAGGTGTAATAAGACCAAAGGACTGCTTTATTTATATTTTCAAATAAATAAAACAAGTAAGGAAGGTTAAAGTCGGGTGTGGCCGACTATATGATACCATACACTTAGCCATTATACCCTATTGTGTAGGATATAAAAATGTGATTACATTTGAACCGGGTGATATACGATGCAGCTATAACAGGAGAATATACTACAAATTCCATACTTATATCTGTATTTGTAAGAAAATTTGAACACAAACTTTGAATGACAGCTATATACAAATCTGAATCGATCTTACCCATCTTTAGCAAAGGTTTTTTAATTGAAATATTAGACGCTTTCCCAAATTTTATGGAGTGTTAAATATGTGGTTTCTAGAGCGGAAAGAATCAAATCGGGAGCTATATATAATCTGAACCGATGTGACCCACTTTCGCTATAGTAATTTCTATTTGAAACATTAGCTGATGTGCCAAATTAGAATAAAATCTGTTCAAAAATGCTATTTCTAAAGCGGAAATAATCAATTCAGTAGCGAAATTTATAATGGAGCTATGGAAATTTGTAATGGAGCTATATATATATATATATATATATATATATATATATCTGAACTCATCTGACCCATTTTCACCAGAGCTGTTTTTAGTTGAAATATAAGTTGTTTTGCCAAATTTCATAAAAATCTGTCAAAGTTTGTGGTTTCTAGAGCGGAAAGAGTCAAATCGGAGGAGACATTTGTATGGCTAAATATAAATCTAAGCTATATATAAATCTGAACCGATCTATCGTATTTTTACCAGAGCTGTTTTTAGTTGAAATATAAGCTGTTTTGCCAAATTTGAAGAAAATCTGTCAAAGTTTGTGGTTTCTAGAGCGGAAAGAGTCAAATCGGATGAGACATTTGTATGGGAGCTATATATAAATCTGAACCGATCTATCCTATTTTTACCAGAGCTGTTTCTAGTTGAAATATACGGCGTTTTGCCAAATTGGAGGAAAATCTGTTAAAATATGTGATTTCTAGAGCGGAAAATGTCAAATCGGGAGCAAAATTTGTATGGGAGCTATATCTAAATCTGAACCGATTTGCTTCAAATTAAACAGAGTTCGTCCTTATCCCGAAAAACTTCGTTGTGCAAAGTTTCATTTAGTTCTAGCAACAATTGCGACCTGGACTTTGATTACTCAAAAAGTGATTCTAAGTCGATCGGTATAATTAACAATGGGTCTATCTCGTTTCCTTTTGGGTTTTATAAACAAATGCACAAAGACATTATACCCTGTGGTGTAGGGTATAAATATTACACAATGAAATTGACATTTTCACATATTCATTTATTGCTGAAGTCGACGAAAATATTCTTCAAAAACCCACCGAAAATAATTCGCGGAAAAGTGATTTTGGTCGTGTATTCCTGTAGTTAATATTTCCACAATATTTAAATCTGGCCAAAAAGTAGATTTAGGTGCAAAATATGTTTATTTTTGAATATAGCTATATAAATATAATTAAATTTATTATTAAGGAGCAAAATTTGTATATGTTTTAATTTTATGAATACAGAAAAATTCAACATTATAAACAAATTAAGTTGTAATGGAATATTAGAAGGCATTTAAAAATTTCTTTTCCGGGGGAACCTCTTCTTCAATTTCGTCAAAAATATGGTTTTTTATTAAGGGTACATTAGAGGCTGTGACGCGGCAGGTGAGTCCAAAACGCCCCCAAACAAACTCATCTTACTGATAACGAACTTCAACAATTTCATTTAACTTACCTCCTTAATGTATATAACATACATATATGTCACCATCATATGCTGTATATACCTTCAACGTATGTTTAAGGTATGTATTCGAAAAAGTAAAAATAAAAAACCAAATCATTTGGAAAAATAACATTTGCAAATGTCTAATGCCTTGAGTCTCGTTATCACACTTTTTTCGGTGCGACTAGACCGCATAGTCATGCTGGCGTGTAAATATGTATGTCAATGTTCATTAGAGTAGCAGCGTCATCCCCACCAGCTGGGTTACAGTGGACAACAGAATGTCAAGCTAGTCATTATATTAATTTGTGACCTTGGCAAGAGCAATATCAAATGAAGAAACAATTTTATTTGTTTTTAAATCTTTTTTATATAAAATAACACACTTCGTACTCACGAAAACTTTGCTGTCGAGCATTTGCACAAATGAATGATGCATGATTTTCTATTATTGCATTTATGTGTGGGCCCCTTGACGAACATGATTATCTCCAAGTTCCTTGACCTAAACATCAGCTGAATCACTCATATGCCACGCCACGTGTCTGTGAACATAAGTAATGAACGTATTTTATTTGAACTCTGGTATTTTTGTCCGCTACAAGGCCAGGGTGCTGCTGCTGCTTTATTTCTAAAGACTGGAAAATTGTTTAAATGTCTTGGTGACATACTCTCTACTCTGTTGTACACTAGGGGGTTGTTGTTTTTTTCTCTTGATGTCCTCCAGACACACCCACTACGTTAAAGTGATGATTAAAAAAATGTTTGCGAATGAATGTTGTTCACAAAAAAAGTTCACACAATGCAATCGCTACTCAAATGGCTTTAGATGTCCCAACTCAATCATCACTTCTTTCAGAGTGGGATTTTTTATGGATATAACCAAATAAAATTAATCTTTATTATTTATTGGAGGTGCTTTAATTCCCTTGGTATGATCATAAATGTTGCAGGTTGAATTTTTATCTTTTCATCTTAGTTTATAATTTTCCAAGAATCAGCAATTTTCCAAAGAAAAAAAATAAAAAATATTGTGATGTATTTTCCCCGTTTTGTTTTATTGTTTCCCGTCATTCCATTGAAGACCATAATTAATATAAAATTATTGGGATTCATTTTTCCCGTTTTGGGAATTGTGGTATAATATTTTATAAAAAGTGTTTTCGTAAACAAAAACGAACGCGTTACTTTTGAAAAACAGTTTTATTATTTATAATATAATAATTCCACAATTCCGAAAAACGGGGGAAAATAAATCCCAAAAATGTTTATTTTTTATTTTCGATTAAAGACGGCAAAAAAATATTTTTTGCAGCTGCGTCCGTAGATAAAAACAAGTTTTAAACTAATTTAAACAAATAAGAACGTAAAAGGTACAGTGGGATTTATTTTCCCCATTTTGGGAATTGTGAGATTTTGTATATGAGGAGTCACAAAAACTGAAACCAAAAAAGAATTTATAATCGTGTTTCTTTTGAAAAACATCATATATAAATCCCACAATTCCCAAAACGGGGAAAATAAATCCCAAAAATAGGATTTTTTATTTTCGTTTAAGGATCAGAAGACTAAAATATATATTTGCAGCTACATCCGAAAAATGTACAGCGGGATTTATTTTCCCCATTTTGGGAATTGTGAGATTTTGTATATGAGGAGTCACAAAAACTGAAACCAAAAAAGAATTTATAATCGTGTTTTTTTTTTTGAAAAACATCATATATAAATCCCACAATTCCCAAAACGGGGAAAATAAATCCCAAAAATAGGATTTTTTATTTTCGTTTAAGGATCAGAAGACAACAAAATATATTTGCAGCTACATCCGAAAAATGTACAGCGGGATTTATTTTTCCCGTTATGGGAATTGCGAGATTTTTATATGAAGTTTCACAAAAACTGAAAACAAAAAATGTAACATCCTGTTACTTTTGAAAAACTGATCTTTTGATACCTCATATAAAAGTCCCACAATTCCCAAACGGGAGAAACGGAGGATCGGAAAAAAATATTTTTTGCAACTGCGTCCATAGATAACATCAAGTTTTAAAATAATTTAATTTAAAAAAGAAAGTAAAAGGCACAGCGGGAATTTTTTCCCCGTTTTAGGAATTGTGGATTTTTTATATGAGTTATCACAAAAAGTAATTTTTTAAACAAAAGCAATAGTGTTGCTTGTGAAAAACAGTTTTTATGATAAAAATTCCACAATTCCCAAAACGGGAAAAATAACTCCCAAAAATGTTGATATTTTTTAATTTTGATCGGGGATCAGAAGAAAAAATTATGGCTCGTTGGTCCTCTATGGAAAACGGCAAATATTATATATATTATATAAAAATCCCACAATTCCCAAAATGGGAAAAATAAATCCCACTGTAACTGCTTACCTTCTTACTTTCATATTTGTTTAAATATCGTAAATTATTAGGGATTTAATCATAAATGTATATCGGGCTTGATATTCGACAGCGGTGTTTTGTCCAGCCCACCATGACATTGTTATTTGTTATAATTTCGTTGTTTGAAACTACGAAGAATTCTCAGAATTTCATTATTTATTTCAAATAGTTCGAAAAGTTCAACAGTGGATTACTGGAATTAATTCAGTTGTGCGACAAAGTGTTGTTCCAGCTCATACCATCTCTTTTTACATTTTTAAGCCCTTAAATATTGTTACTGTCCCAGACAAAACATTCTGTTCCACACCCACACCGGATTGGTTTCTTGCATATATTTACCTTTTTCTGGTCTGTAATGTGCAATATATTGAACCCTTTCAGATTATTTTTGCCATTTCACATGGGCTTATTTTTATTTAGTAAAGTTCATATGCAAATATCTAAATTTTGCAGACAGTTGGAAAATAGTTGGAAAAACTCACATTCAACCCTTTGGTCGGCTCTGATTGCTTCATTATGATTGATTTATTTATTTATTTATTACCATGTGCAGATTAGATTATATCGTTGTTGTGTGTGTGGCATAGCTTTGTGACCTTTTGGTAGGTTGGATAACGAAATGGAAATGCATAATTTAGTTGACATAACAGTGGGTGACATAGTGAGGCATTCATCGAAGAAGTCTTGAAAAACTATTCCTACATGAATCAGTTAGAAGGCCAGGGTGTAGCAAACGAAAATACAACATTAATATAAACTTAGTCTTTGGTGGAGGGTATAACCTTCAGTTCAACCTTAATGAAGCTCAATAAGCAAAATTGCGGTATTCAGAGAACCCACACATGACTATTAGGAAGCCAATGCATCCACAACGAGTCACTGTGGATTTTGGGCTGTACCCAAAAATTGGGTTGATCGGATGAGTTACGGTCGAGCCAATTGTGGTAGTTATATGAATGATATTGTGTTCCATTTTTAAATGATGAAGTTGAACCTTCCCAATAAAACCATAAATTTGGAAAAATAATCAGCACTTTCCTATAGCCGATTCTAATTTAAAGTTTTAAATGACCCACCCTATATATAATCTTCATAAGCTTATTTTTTGAATGTATCAAATGCGAGCGTCCGTTTCAACTAACTGCATCAACAAATACGACCACTCTATATTCCATTTGCCAGTAGGCACTCAACTCAGCAATATCTTCTCTACATGCGGAAGTTTTAGCCAAATAGCATTTTTATCGCATTTTATCCACCCCACGCTCAATCGTAACTGACTCTTTGAAGGCTAGATAGCGTTCGGTATCAAGTACAGGGTGCCTCAAAAATAGCTGTCTTGTGGACACAATTTAGTCAAAACTTCGTTCAAATATTGAGCAGGAAATTCTACTTTCAGTACGAAATTATTTTTTCTTTGGAAATGTAACTATTATTTCAATATAGCCAGGATTGGGCATACTATAGATAAGACAACTTGTGGATTTGTGCTAAAAATAAGGTTTCGCGAGCAAAACCGAAACTCTATAACAAACTTTGGTGTGTAATTAAATACCTTATCTAAAGCTCTACTCGGCTCCAAAAAACGACAATGTACAGCAGTAATAAAAGGAGTACAACTAAATTCAATTAAATGTCGTTATTTAATTTATAAAATACTTTTGTTTAAAGTGCACTAAAAATATATCAATGGCTTTATATCAAAATTACAAAAACTTTGTTTTTTTATTTAAAGTCAGATAAAGACGAATTTCATAACATCAGCTTTCAATCACAGTAACAACTGTTAAAATTTCCAAAGTAAAACTAATATTTTTCTTTGGAGGAATTTCATGTGAAACCAACGAGAAAATTTCGATGATGTCAGATTTTTTAGAAAAATATTGTGGCAACCATGTAACGTACAAAATGTGGTTTACTTATACTTAACCAGTCATAAATTTTGTTCTGTAAAAGATATTGAGACAATTTTCAGGATATTTGCTGTTTTTAGCACAAAAATAATAAAAAACTAGTTTTTTCCAAAGTAGATATTAAAATTATTTTTCAAAAAAATCCACTTTTTATTATATTTTCGATTTTTTTTCAACAAAAAGTAATAAAAAACTAGTTTTTTTTTCCAAAAAAATCCACTTTTATTATATTTTCGATTTTTTTTTCAAAAAAAAATAATAAAAAAACTAGTTTTTTCCAAAATAAATATTAAAATTATTTTTCAAAAAAAAAAATCCACTTTTTATATTTTCGATTTTTACTCAGAAAATAACTACATCAGTGCTCTAAATACTCGGAGATATCAGAAATGTAGATGTACTAATATTTATATTATTTTTGCACTCGAGTTCTTGTATATATGGGCATCACCCAGTAGCCCGGATGCGACATTCGCACGCCTTAAACTACTCCAAAAAGAAGAAAGAATCTGAAAAAGTCGATCAGCCTTTTTAGTATTCTAAAGCGCTTAAAGAGTACAAAATTATAAACAATTTTACATTGAAACTGACACTACAAAAAACAGAAATACAGAAATACTTTATAGATTTTTTGAGAACTTTGTTTTTCCATATATAAAGAGTGATTTTTTTGAGGTTAGGATTTTCATGCATTAGTATTTGACAAATCACGTGGGATTTCAGACATGGTGTCAAAGAGAAAGATGCTCAGTATGCTTTGACATTTCATCATGAATCGTCTTACAAACGAACAACGCTTGCAAATTATTGAATTTTATTATCAAAATGCGTGCTCTGTTAAGAAAGTTCATTGCGCGCTTCCATTTTATGGTCAGTTTAATCGACCCACTGAAGCGGCTATTCGGGCTATTGTGACTAAATTTCGCACCAAATTTACATTGTTGGACATTAAACCACCAACACGCTTACGTAGAGTGCGAACTGAAGAAAATATCGCAGCTGTATCGGCCAGTGTTAATGATGACCACCAATTTTCGATTCGTCGCCGTTCGCACCAATTGGGTCTCTGTTACTCAAAAACGTGGAAATGCCAAAATTGGACTAAGCGGATGGACCACCTAAGACGCAGCCGCGGTCAACATTTAAATGAAATTATCTTCAAAAAGTAAATGTCATGGACCAATCTAACGTTTCAAATAAAGAACCGATGAGATTTTGCAAATTTTATGCGTTTTTTTTTTAAAAAAGTTATCAAGCTCTTAAAAAATCACCCTTTACATGTAAATGAAGGTCAGAGGATGTATATTTGTTCGTAGATTTATGAAGTATGAGAATTATATCTTAGATTTTTTTAATTAGGTACATCAGAAATACGGACGCAACAAAACGGACGATACACATATTTCCACGCGTAGTGAAAAAGTAGTAAATTTCGTTATAACACTTCAACTTTTAATAAAAATAAAGTTGTCGATATAGGGAAAAAAAGTTAAAAGCTATTAGTGCGGTCTGATTTCATTTTTTTGGTAGACCTTTTTTGAAGATGCCCATTTGTGCTAATATCAAACTACAAAAACTACCGAGAAGGCTATTATGAATTTTTCCAAAACACAGATATAGCTCTTTGCTGAGAAAAATCGAGAAAATAAAAGGTGGATTTTTTTCAAAAAATAAAGTTCAATATTTATTTAGAAAAAAATTTATTTAGGAAAGGCTAAAGTCGGACGGGTCCGACTATATGATACACTCCACTGTCTATCCGAATACAATTCAATTCGGTAATAAAGTGAAAACGGGAAGGATTTTTGTATCCTGTAAATGTATGTGTTTGACAAAAAATGTTAAATCGGAAAGGACATTTGTATGGGGGTATATTGAAACCTGGAGCGAAATAGGTGAAATATATGTATAGTTTGGCCAAAATCAGTTAAACATTTGGGAGCGACATTTGTATGAGGGCTATATCTAAATCTGAACCGATTTTACCCACTTTCTGTATAGGTGCTTATAGTTGGATTATAAGATGTTTTGACAAATTTAAAGAATATCGGGCTCAATATGTGGTTTCTAGAGCGGAAAATGTCAAATCGGGAGCGACTTTTGTATGGGGGCTACATCTAAATCTGAACCGATATGCCTCAAATTAAATAGCGTTCGTCCTTGACCCACAAACTTACTTACTTGTGCCAATTTTTGTTAAGATCGGACTATAAATCGATTGCTAAATCGATTCAAAAAGTGATTCTAAGTCGATCGGTATAATTAACAATGGGTCTATCTCGCTTCCTTTTGGGTGTTACAAACAAATGCACAAAGACATAATACTCTCGTGGAGTGTATAAATATCAAAAACATATTTTATTAATTTCCATTTGAATTGTCCCAATATTTTTTCAGAACAAAATTTATGACTGTTTAATTAAATCCCATTTTGTAAATTGTCAAAACTTCAATATTTTTCAATAAAAATCGTCTGACATAATATCTTACATGTGTGGTATTCACTAAAATTCATCAAAATCGGATGACCTTCGAAAAATTGTCTTTGGCTTTATATTCGATTATATTATTTTCGAAGTCAAATAATTTAATCGATTTCTTTCAAATTTACTATATTCATTGGCGTCCTGGGGGAACTAAGCCCAGCCCAGAAAATGTTTAGCCCCCCAGAATTTTAAATTAGTATATACAATGTGTACTATAAGTCTGCTTCACACAAAATCATAATTTCTTTAAGTACTTAATTTTTTCAGCGTTTTAGTGGAAAAAGTAAAAAATCATTAATAATAATTAAAGTTTTTTCATCACTTTTTATAATTTCGCAAATAAGGGCTACAGCCGTTGCCAATTTATTTTTGCATTTTTATTTATTTACCAATAGTTTATTAAAAATTCAAATGTCAAACATCATCATCAAACATGTGTGTGAATAAATAAATGCAAAACAATAGCATGTGTAAACACCCCTAGTGTTTGAAATCGTTGTGGGAATATTCGTTAATGGTAGTGATTTCTTTAACTGTGGTAGTTACATAAACCGTTTTCAGTATACTGAACAGAACAAGGGTACAGTGTTATAACATGCTGCCATAAAAAAACGTTAATAAAAATTGAATTTTTTTTTGCTCAAAATATTTTTTTTTTATTTTTCATATTGTCGCCAACTACAGAGTGATTTTTTTGAGGTTAGGATTTTCATGCATTAGTATTTGACAGATCACGTGGGATTTCAGACATGGTGTCAAAGAGAAAGATGCTCAGTATGCTTTGACATTTCATCATGAATAGACTTACTAACGAGCAACGCTTGCAAATCATTGAATTTTATTATCAAAATGCGTGCTCTGTTAAGAAAGTTCATCGCACGCTTCCATTTTATGGTCAGTTTAATCGACCCACTGAAGCGGCTATTCGGACTATTGTGACTAAATTTCGCACCAAATTTACATTGTTGGACATTAAACCACCAAGACGCTTACGTAGAGTACGAACTGAAGAAAATATCGCAGCTGTATCGGCCAATGTTAATGATGACCATCAATTATCGATTCGTCGCCGTTCGCAGCAATTGGGCCTCTGTTACTCAAAAACGTGGAAATGCCAAAATTGAACTAAGCGGATGGACCACTTGAGGCGCAGCCGCGGTCAACATTTAAATGAAATTATCTTCAAAAAGTAAATGTCATGGACCAATCTAACGTTTCAAATAAAGAACCGATGAGATTTTGCAAATTTTATGCGTTTTTTTAAAAAAAAAGTTATCAAGCTCTTAAAAAATCACCCTATACAATGTAAATATTTGTATCAGCACAATTTTTCAAAAAAAAAATTGTGTTGACTTTTTTGGACTTAGCCTCGATAATATTGACCTACTACACTGGATAATTAAGTCCGAAATTTTTAACACAAAATTATTTTTCAACATTTGTTTTCATACACACATTGATATTGCTGTTGGCAGAATTTTTAAAAAATATTTTTTTTTTATTTTGAGTGAAATTTTAACATTTTGTTTAGATTTATGTTATCGAGTTCAGTTCAAGCCGACGGTTTTAAGCCGACAAGCCGCCGCCGCATGTTTCCGCACGAGCCACGCCGCCGATTTCATCGGCTCAAATCGACTTCAACCACGCCGCCGAGATTTGACGTAGTTCTAACTCAGTCAAATTTTACTAGCAAAACAGACAACCCACAAAAGAAAATATAAATGTCGACTTAGACAACCAACTGCTGTGAAATATATTGATCTGTCTTTGATTTTGGTATCCCACTATATGATGACGGCTATAGAAAATTGAATGATTGTACTTTGATTTGAAAGTCGCATTTATATAAGCCAATTCCAGTACGTGTGGCCATGTGTTCCTATAAATAACAATGAACAACAGCTCCTCTATTGTGCTTCTTTAGTGTGTCAAAGTAGGTAGAATATTATTATTCTGTGGATGGATTATGATATCCAAGCCTCACATGAAAATCTGTAATTCAAAAATATTTATTAAATTCATCCATATTATAAATTTTGAGAATGGATTCCCACTCCCATAAAATTATTTTATGGGATAACAATTAGGGTGTCCAACCGCGATTAATCGAATAATTTTTGTCAAATATTTGTTCGAATAATAAAAAATTTTAAATACCGAATTTCGAATAACGAATAATTCGAATAAATTGTCCCAAATAAGCGATATTATAAGTTTTGCCTTAAAAACTAATGAAATCGTCGTATGAATAGCCAGTTTGCTCCATTTGGGTAAAAAACTATGAAACACCAAATATAAAACCACATTTTTTCGATTTTTGATTTGTATCCTCCACAGATATTAAAATAACGATTTATTCGACATCATTTAAAATAGCAATAGCAATAGCTTCGGAATTATTTAAAATTTAAAGAACAGTAAATTCACAGAAAAATTGAGGTTAATACCGCGTTCTGTTATAAATCATATGATCCATATAATCAATGGATAACTTTTGAAGGTTCTTTATTTTGATAAAATATTAAGATTTTTGTCAACTTCTAATGAATTTCGAATTTGATATTACAATTTTTAATTAAAATCAGATACAAAATAAACGTTCAATATATAGTGGAACTACCCGTAAACTGGCGTGTCTTGTCTATATAACACTTATTAATTATATTTTATTTAAGTGGACAATTGTTCGATTAATCGTTTAATCGAATAACTCTCCACTTCATCATTCGATTAATTGGACATTTTTTGTTTTCAAATAAACGATAAATCGAATAACATAAAAGTCCGAATAATTGGATACCCTAATAACAATATTAAATTATTGGAACATTGGCTAATATTAACGAATATTGAACTACTTGCCAAAAAATAAAAGAAAATTGTTCCTTCCGTTTTCTCAAAACACTCTGCGACAAATGGTAAGGGTCAGTGATCGGTTTGGAATGAAACCACCGGGGAAAGTTATATTGGTAAAAAAAAAGTCATACGTGTTCCAGCGTTTCGCTGGGTCTCATCTAGGAATCGAGATATATCGATTTGAAGTTAGTAAGTATCGTATAGGGGAATTTGTCACGTTTTAGGCTGTTTTGTTTGACATAACTCGAGAACCACTCGTCCGATTTAGCTGAAACAAATTTAGAAAAATTAAGAATTACAATTCCTCTAATCTGTTCTGAAACCGTTTTCCTACTTAAGCAACAGTTTCGCAATTATAAATAAATGTATGAAAAAAAAAATTATTTTTGCCTAAAAATTAAATTTTTTTTTTTAATTCATAAAAAATCCAAAACGGTAAAAAGTGTCAAGTCCTATTACTTTCACGTAAAGTCACATAACCTATGACCAAAATGAGTGTATGTCAGTACCTGACTTTACTTTTACATGTACTTCAGTTGACAAATAAATAGTATTTATAGCTGTACATTGATAGATTTATGTCATTTAACAAGTGTCGGCGAAAGCGAAGAGTACAATTGAATTTTTCAAAACATAGTGACGCAATAACGAAAGTATAAAATCGAAATGAGTGCAAATTGTCCAGAAAATCTAAATTTATTTTGTTACGTTTGTGGCAAGCGAGCTCTTTCTACAAATACTGGATCATTGAGTGAGCTAATGGAGCGTGCTTATAAACTTTATTTTGATTCCGAAATAATTCGCGGCGTTTCGTGGGCCCCAGACAAAATTTGTCGAACGTGTTACAATGGTCTTAATATATGGATCCAAGGGAAACGCAGTTCACTTTCGTTTGGTGTACCAATGATTTGGACTGATCCAGGAGAGCATAATTCGGACAACTGTTATGCTTGTGTAAACAAAATAAGTAAAGTAAATCGTAAAGGTCTTAAACAAAGGAAATACATCTCTGTTAAAAGTGCACAAACACCTCTTCCGCATTCGGATCAAATACCAATTCCACCGCTTCCAAGTCCTGACAGAGAAACTTATTTTTCTATTGAAACAATGGATCAATCGGATGTAACGTATGAACCATTACCAGAAGCCGGCCCATCGAAAAAAATAATTCCAATATCACAAGAAAGAATGGACAAGATTGTTGCAGAATTAAACTTGTCTCAACGTGAAGCAGAAAAACTTGCCCAGCTTTTGAACGAAGGCAACAATTTGGAGCCTAATGTCAAAGTCACCGGATATCGAAGACGACAATTGCCATTCCAACGGTACTTCACACTCAACGAAGGGAACACATTTGTTTACTGCCACGATATAAAGGGACTGATGGAGGCGATGGCCATTAATTACGTCGCAGATGATTGGCGATTGTTCATCGATTCTTCGAAATCAAGCCTGAAAGTAGTTTTACTACATAAATATAATAAAAAACCAAGCATTCCCATTGGCTACAGCACAGACATGAGCGAAACATACGATTCCATGAAAATAATTTTGGATAAAGTTTGCTACACTGATCACATGTGGCGAATCAGTTGTGATCTGAAAGTCGTGGCTATGCTAAGAGTTCTCCAAGGAGGCTATACGAAAAACATGTGTTTCTTGTGTGTGGGATACCCGATCTAAAGAAAACCAATACGAAAAGCACGACTGGCCTGCTCGAGATCCAACGGAGAAAGGACACAACTGCGTAAATGATCCACTCGTGCCAATGGAGAACGTCCTCATGCCCCCTCTCTTTGTCAATCTGGGAATGGTAAAAAATTTCATCAAGGCCATTGTGAAGCAACCGAAAATTCTGGATTGTTTAAAAAATATTTTCCCACGAATCAGCGAAGCAAAATTGAAGGAAGGTGTTCTGAACGGGCCCGATATACGCAAGCTCATGAAATCAAAGGAATTTAAAGGCGCTTTAGTCGGTGATGATTACCTTGCGTGGAGGGCAGTGAAGAAAGTCATACGATATTTTTTGGGAAGTAAACGAGCACACAATTACCCTGCTCTTGTGACCAAGATGTTGGACTACTTCCAGAAAATTGGAGTGAACATGTCTCTCAAAATTCACTTCTTGCATCACCATCTCGATTACTTCAGCAAGCAGCTAGCGTCAGAGTCGGATGAACATGGCGAGCGCTTCCATCAAGTGGCCATGCCCATGGAAACGCGATATAAAGGCAAGAGGCTCGACTCGCTGGTGGCTGAAATTTGTTGGTGGTCCCAAAAGACGTACGATCCCGACAATGAAGATGAAGAAGAAGAACATACAATTGGAGTTTCCTCCGAGGATGAAGACAGATCCTCATCCGATACAGACTCTGAACAAGTAGGCGAACCACCACGCAAGAAAGAAAAGGGAGCAAACAAACGAAAATAAATGTATTTAAAAAAAAAAAAAATTTTCTTCATGCGCTTATTTTTAACTTGGAAACTATTACTTGTAAAGGAAAATAATATATGAACAGATTAAGGGAATTGCAATTCTTGGTTTTTTAAAATTTATTTCAGCTAAATCGGACGAGTGGTTCTCAAGTTATGTCAAACAAAAGAGCCAAAAACGTGACAAATTCCCCTATCAAATCGATATATCTCGATTCCTAGATGAGACCCAACGAAACGCTGGGACACGTATGACCTTTTTTTGACCGATATAACTTTCCCCGGTGGTTTCATCCCAAACCGATTGTGGCTGTCGCACAGTGAAATTGTCAAATGAATAAGGGGTAATCGAATGACAGAACGAGCCGGCAAATCAGCCGAAAGCCGCCGCCGCCGACCCATTTTGAACAGCGGCGGCGGCGATAATTATGGTTCGGCTTGTAACTCTGATCGAGTTATCCAGTCTTAAAGAAAAATAGCCTTATTATTCGTGCGGCTATAAATATTTGTTGACTTTTTAACAAAAAGGAAATTGGCTATAGCCTCCCCAGAAGAATATCTCTCATACGCCAATGGTTTCATCTGATTGTGATGTGACCCATCTTTCCGCGCCAAATACCAAATTTCACGATCTAGCGCAATACTTTAGTTGGTACCATTTTTATCGCTTTTGTCCCGCTCACCGCTTAAAAGTACAAATTTTGAAGAACTACATTTATGTTGCAAGTCTACGTTGTCATGGCCCAGGCTTCAGCCGTTTGCATTTGTATCTCGTACGAGATACCACCAAAAAGTTACAAAAAAAAATTAAAATTACATTATGAGATTCGATTCACCCTAGAGACATATTTTTTCCTTTTTTGTTGCATAGTGCTATTGGTAGCTGGGAAGAGTCTACTAATGTCGCTATATGCAGTTAAAACTATTATAATTTTCTTAATATGGATGAACCCTTGGTCATTAAGACGACATGCTCTCCAATCTACCGATAATAATGGGAAATGACATATAAACTATTGGCTCAACACCCTTTTAACTTGTAATATCTTATTTTCAGTCTTATCTGCCGAATCATATGGAAAAGGGTAAAAGCTGTCAAAGCATGTTAACGCATGTATATCCAATGATTAATGACTGCGTTGGCAATTTATTTGTGGTTAGGGTATTACAACTTTGTTGGCGTGACTTGGTTGACGTAAAACTTTACAGACTTCTCTCGATTCGGGCACACGCCCTGCAATATTCACGAACATAATTAAACTATATTAGCTCAGCTTAAAGTGCTGGCAAATGAGAAAAATATTTCCACACTCACACACGCACTTGACTATGCACATAAATTAAACGAATTCTCGGATATTTGAAATATTTTGTTGGAAACATTATTCACTCCACTTCAACCAGACAAAGTTTGTTTTTTAGAATTTACAAGTACATATAGCCTTTCATTTTCACGTTCAATAAAATCAGTATTTAAAGAGCAGTAAAGTATTTATTTTAAAAATGTAACAGAGCTACCGAAAAAGTGTATTGTTTAAATTTAAAGAGAAAACTCAGTATATAAAGTTTAATGTGAAAAAAAGAATAAGAATCCAAAATCACAAATTATAAGTCGAAGAATTTATACGCCCCTAAATTAATATCTAGTGCCAATAAATCCATTCACTCGAAAGTCTCTAGACCAAAACAAATGCACGTGTACCACTTTTGCAAACAACTCATATGTATTCTCGTCTTCATACTTTTTTATCCAGACAATGTTTGCTTTGATTAATATTTTTAAATTAATTGAATACATATTTTATTTTCCCAATTGCAACAATGAAAAGCACTTAACAACAAATCAAGTCTGTAATGTAGGTATATACAAATGCCCACTCCATCAGAATTAAGGAAATGCTGAACTGTTTACAAAAATAACACATTTTTAATTTGATTTGGGTTCACAAACGCCCACAACGAATAAAATTGCTGATGGTCTAAAGTAATTTGTTTAATTTTCATTATTTCCTCATTTTAAGATTTAACACAAAAATATTGCCTCTGGATTATTTTTTACAATTTGAATTTATTTATGGCGAAGATTTAAGAACAGAACTTTAATTTGTGTCGAAGAGGAGAAGCATTGATAATATGTATATTGAATGTAATTGCGTTTTATACCCTACTAGCTGAACCACCGCCCGCTAAATCAAAAATCAGGTTTAATAGTGTTTTTCTTGTGATCGGTAATATATGTACCACTTATAATCAATGGATATGTTCCATGGAGAATATTGAAGAACAGAACCTTTTTTGTAACCTTTCTTTACTCTTGTGCTAAAAAATCCAAAGAAAACGTGTAATTTTAAAAAATTCAAATAAAAAATTCCCCATCTTTCAAATCCCGCCCATTTGTATATTGTCTAAGAATATTACAAATAAATTAACTCACACAACAATATAGGAATCTCGGTGTCGAATATATTCTAAAACAGGTGTTAATTTCGAATGGGAAGGGACACGGCCACTTTTCGCCCATCTTTGCACAACTATTTACTCTGGATCTACTAACACAAATTTTCAGCACTCTAGGTGTTATAGAAATGACAATATTCGATAATAGGTTTTAACTTTGTATGTGAGATACCACACCCACTTTTCCAATACCGCCCATTTTTTGGCACAACTACGCAGGTTTATGCTAGATGCACTCACACGAAAGTTCAGCATTGTAGCTGTTATAGAACTGAATATATTCGATAATAGGTTTTAACTTCGTATGGGAGGTAACACACCCACTTTTTCAATACCGCCCATTTTTTTCAATACCGCCCATTTTTTGCATAACTACGCATATTGATGACAGATGCACTTACACAAAATTTCAGCACTCTAGGTGTCATAGAACTGAAAATATTCAGAATTGGGTTTTAACTTCGTATGGGAGGTACCACGCCCACTTTTTCAATACCGACCATTTTTGGCACAACTACGCATATTGATGTTAGATGCACTTACACGAAATTGCAGCACTCTAGGAGTCCTAGAACTGACAATATTCAATATTGGATTTTAACTTCGTACGCCCACTTTTCCATTACCGCCCATTTTTGTCAAAACTGTGCAGAATAATAATTAGTGAACTTTCACAAAAATTCACCTCTACCCACAACAGTACTCCGAATATGCTAATTTATAAAAAAACGAATAAAACCCCAATTTGTGTGGGAGGTGCCACGCCCACTGAAAATATCAATAATTTAAAAATAATTTATATATCCTATTTTCACCACCGGTCCAGCATGAACATACTGTGAAAATTTCAAGAAGATCGTTTCAGTAGTTTAGGCTGCTATAAAGAACAAACAAACAAATACAGATTCATTATACCCTACACCACTTCGTGGACTAGGGTATTATAAGTTAGTTTTCCGCCAAATGTTTGTAACACCAATAAACAATCGAGCTAGACCCACCTTTAAGTATACGGATCGGCTTAGAATCACCAGCTGAATCGATTTACCGATGTCTGTCTAAGCTTGTTCGCACTCTACAGATCGCAATTTCTGTCCGATTATCATGACATTTGGCAGCAGTTACTTTTTTTGGCCAAGGACGATTGGTATTGAATTTGCTTCAGATTTAGATATAGCCCCCATACAAATGTCACTCCCGATTTGACTTTTTCCGCTCAAGAAACCCCATATTGTTCCCGATTTTCTTTAAAATTGCCGCAACATATTATACTCCAACTAAAAACACCTATGGTGAAAGTGGTTAAGATCGGTTCAGATTTAGATATAGCCCCAATAAAAATGTCGCTCCCGATTTGACTTTTTCCGCCCTATAAAGCACAAATAGTACCCGATTTTCTTCAAATTTTCCATAACACCTTATAATCTAACTAGAAATACCTGTGATGAAAGCGGGTTAGATCGGTTCAGATTTAGATATAGTCCCAATACAAATGTCGCTCCCGCTTTGACTTTTTCCGCTCTAGAAACCCCATATTGTACCCGATTTTCTTTGAAATTGACACAACATCTTATAATCCAACTAAAACAACTAAAAACATCTATGGTGAAAGTGGGTAAGATCGGTTCCGATTTAGATATAGCTCCAATACAAATGTCGCTCCCGAATGTTTAACCGATTTTGGCCAAACTTTGCATATTATATTTCACCAATAAACATACAAGATGAAAGCGGGTCACAGCATTCCAGGTATCAATATACCCCCATACAAATGTCCTTTCCGATTTAACATTTTTTGTCACACACATACATTTACATGATTCAAAAATCCTTCCAGATTCCTTTTTTACTGAATTGAATTGTAATGAGATAGAATGTGAGGTGTATCATATAGTGGTTCCGTACGTATTTAGCCTTTGGATCTTGATCAATTTTTCCAGATCATGTTATATTTACTTTACTCGCAATATCTGCTGGAAAGTTGGATTAATTACTTTATTATTTACCATACTCAATAAATTTGACCAAAGATGAATTTATAGTAACTGCATAATTTATATGAACTACATACAATTGCTCCCATGAAATACCTGGGTTTAGTAATCAAAGCGAGGTACATACGAAGGAAGTGGTGTAGGGTATTATATAGTCGGCCCCGCCCGACTTTAGCCTTATATAGATAATGTTTGCTACTCTTGTGCAATAAATACATTTCAGGATTTTTTATTGTAACTTTATAAAGGCTGTAAGATTCGAACCAGTTGCTTGGCATTCATATTTTGTGAAGTCAAATATTTGAGCAATTTTGCATGCAATTAGGTGAGGGTAACTAACACATATATTTATCGATTTGACGTGGATGTACTCTTTTGATAAAAAAATTTACTTATTTTGAACTGGGATATTGTCCTGGCTCAAGACCATTTTGCGTCTATATTTAATAGAATGCAAATTTATTTACAAATGGCATGGTGACATTTATTACATGGCTGCACACTACCACGATCATGATTTCGACCATGTCAAAAGTCTTTTCAAGTGGCTTCACAGCGACTTTTCAACATCAAACTCGGCCTCTATAAGGAGATGATTCTCACAAACGAACGAGAATCACAACTCACTTGCCGAATTTGCGTTTAAAAAATCGCACCGAGTAATAAAGCACGCATGCCATCTTACAAGCATCTCATTGAGTTGCATATTTAAGTATGTGTATATGCAGGTATAGTTACCCAGCAATACTTCTGCCGTGCCAACGCTCATTTGTTTTAGTTTTTTCGTTTGCATTTTTTTGGTCCCGTTCCCAGAATGGTTCTTTTTAAAAAATTCGATGGCACGCGAAATATATGAATTGATTATTAGCATCTATGGAGGGTATGAAAGGTGGTGCCATCGCTTAGCAGCACTCTTTCAGCAGGTATAAAATTATAAAACGCACAGCTCATTGATTGCGATAATCTCCCCCCTCATCCATTCGGTGTTTGTTCATGTATTTGTAATTTTGCTGTATTTGTATTAAAAATCGACAAAAGAAAATAAATAAATTTTTCAAATTATTTTTCATTATCTTATGGCGCATATTCGACTACATTTGTCAAATTTAAAAGAATGTATACAAAACTCACACCTAAGTACGTGCTTATGTTTGTGCAAATTCATCAAATATTTATGTCTGAGTTCTTGAGAAACAACTCAAAAACAATAAATACGCTTTTCGGGAAACCCCCCCCCCCATGCTATTTAAACGCCCACACGTGTAAGCCGGCCCGCATATATATCAGCGTTTATTATCTTAATACTGGGTATAGGAACTTTTACATATTGTACATAAATGTGGACATTAGGGTGGCGCAAAATCACAATGTGCGTGAATTTTTACAAAAAGTAAAAATTTCATGAACGATGTACCGCTGACAAATTACACTGCACAACAAAAATTGAGTCTGAGATAATTAAATTGTATTGAGGCATACTATTTCATAAAATCAACACCAGCAATGTTTATTGATGAGTATGGCATTGCCTTGGACTATCGACCTGAGACCCTATAACGTATATATTTGGCTATTGAAAAGAATTTTTCAAAAATTTTACTTTTAGGGAAAAACTGACCGAAAGAAGATAAAAATCGTACACGGCTGCAGCCAGAATCATCAAATTTGTAAATTGATTTTTTCAAATTTGGTCGTAGCTGTTTGAAAACAAATATCGGAATTTACATACAAAATATCATAATTCTCTTAATATGTTACTACACTTCTATGTAAAGCCAACAGACTCTATTATGCCCGTAATACTATGGGATGCACTCCATGGTGGAGGATACCATTCGATAGTGCCGAACTTAACGCCCTTTTTATTTGTTTTAAATGTTCTATTAATTTGTAATTTTCTTTTTGATGTGGGACCACTCTAATGTATACACATATTTATCTATGTATGTACGAGTATATAAATATGTTTATATGTATGCATGTAATGTATTTGTATTAATGATATTGTTTGCCAACCAAAATTGCCTTTAATTCTGTTATCAGCAAATTTTCATATTGTTCTCTCTCTGTCTGTTGGTCGTTTTTTTCTGTCATCGAATGTCGTCGTGGTGGGGCTGTGGCGCGGCTGATGTGCTGCGGGGATTATGAAACTGTGAATAGGAATCAATGTTGAAAAAAACACTACATATACAAATACGAGTATTAATTTGTGTAATAAATGCAATGATAGAAGAAAAAAATCCAAAATAAATGTACAAACTATAGAGAGGAAAAATGTCTAACTACGGTATTCATTATAGAATTATCAAAGGTTTAAAGTATGTTTTTACGTTGAAAATTCGTATTATAAACCTATAATAAATGTTTGTGAAAAGACACAACTGTGGCGTAGAAGACAACTTTCCATGTATTCATATGGAAGAGAATTTATCGACGCTGTAGTCGAAAATACAAAAAAATCATATTATCTAATTTTTGGCGTCGTTTTCTTCAATTTCTCCCGACGAAGTAAGAATTGCTCTTTGTGCAATATTTTGCAACACAAATAGTAACGGCAGCCATCAAAATTGTATGTGTTTAATGAGTAAACATTATTGGAAGTTGATCGTATTTCTAATCTATTATTTTACTAATTCTTAAATGAGTTAACCGTGGTGAGCCTATAACAGCAGATTCATATCCGGTCAAGACCAAAGATAAATGGTAGCAAGGCGACATTTGTGAGAGAATTGCCTAAGAAAGCTGATAACACAACTTAAAGAACTTGAAATTTAAATCTATTCTAGAGATTTTGATATATGAAATATGTGTTATCCATGGTATGCGACGTTTTCACTGGGGGAGACAAATTTTATTTATTTTATTTATTTATTATGAATTACAATACAAAGTACATTTATATTCTAAATTTGGGTCCAGGGATTGAGCCGGGGAGACTAAGAGTGTAACTAGTTATCGCAGCGACAGACATGGCCTCTGGTGGGAATCGAACCCACAACTCCCTCGCTTATAGCCTAGCACGTTACCAACTCGACTATCGGGGCACTCTAGGCAAATCTTATTATAAAAACAAATAAGGAAATACTAAAGTCGGGCGGGGCCGACTATATAATACCCTACACCACTCCCTGCGTATATATCTCGCTTTGATTACTAAACCCAGGTATTTCATGGGAGCAATTTAATGTAGTTCATATAAATTACACTGTTTATTATAAATTCATCTTTAGTCATATTTAACGAATACGGTAAGTAATAAAGTAATTGATCCAATTTGCCAGCAGATATTCCGAGTAAAGTAAATATAACATGATATGGAAACATTGATCAAGATCCAATGATAAATACAGATAATACAGCGGTAATAGGATGAATCGGACGGACATTTGAAGCCGGCCTATAACAACACTTGAGGCCTGTGCCAAAACATGCATCTATATATTTCTCGTTCACGGTAGGTATTCCTAGTTGAAACATATAATGATCTGCAAAATTTGATGAAGATCCGATGTAAGATGTAGTTTCTAGAGCTGTAATAGAGCAGAATGGGCCCCATTTATGTTATACCAAAGTATGGACATATGGGCATCTCTCCAACAAGTATGGAAAGGCTAAAGACGGACGGAGCCGACTATATGATACACCCCACTTTCTATCTCAATACAGTTCAATTCGGTAAAAAAGTGAAATCGGCAAAATTTGGCAAAAAAATGTTTAATCGGAAATTACATTTGTATGGGAGTATATTGAAACCTGGAACGATGTGACCCGCTTTCACCATGTATGTTTATTGGTGAAATATAATATGTAAAGTTTGGCCAAAATCGGTTAAAGATTCGGGAGCAACATTTTGTAACGTGAGTTTTGTCAAGGGCTGAGGTAGATCGGTCGTCTCGAGGGTCAACTCAAGGACCGACAAACACAAGTGGCCGTACAAATCCAAATCTTTATAGTTTAAATTCTATATTACAATCTACTTGTGTATTCGACAATGTATTTAAATGAAAAGCTTCGTATGCCACTGGTTGTGACTTCATTCAAGGCCCCTTTTCGTCGCAGCAGAACTTCACGGGGATAATCCGATGACAGACGATTTAAGTTTATCGCGAACTTGGCTTGGCCCGGTAGGGCCTGGTAGTTTTCGAGTGCCGTTTAGTTTCGTTGGTTAAGGGGTCAGCCTGGCGCCATGGCTGGCGATTTCAAGATTATCGCGAACTTGAAATGTTATTGTAGGGCCTGGTGTGCCTGATGGGGGCCTGGTATGCCAGACGGAGCCTGGTGTGCCTGATGGGGCCTGGTATGCTGACTTCGGGATTCAGCAAACGGGTGATGTCGGTCTCGGTAAACGGCTGTGGTTCGGCGAAATGAAGGTTTGACTCTAAGTAATAGCTAATTACTAGTACAAACTACTGTGGTGCGAATAAATTGCGGGAGCGGTCGAACCGCGGAAGCGAACAAATCGCGGAAGCGGACGAACCGCGGAAGCGAACGTACCGCGGAAGCGGACGAACCGCGGAAGCGAACGTACCGCGGAAGCGGACGAACGGGAGCGAACAAATCGCGTTAACTATCTACTTTGTTTGCGAATAAATGGCGGAAGCTGACGAACCGCGGAAGCGAACGAATCGCGTTAACTATCTACTTTGTTTGCGAATAAATCGCGGAAGCGGACGAACCGCGGGGCGAATCTGTGACGTTAACTTTAGACAAGTTGCTTCGACTGCGGTCAATGCCACAAATCTACTTTGGCCCGTCTATTTCTAGCGACACTGATTCACCTTTTGGTTGCTCAAAGTCAAACATTAAGTACATTTGATAGAATGAACTTAATGAGAATTACAGTCATATGGTTTATGACATACCACATTGAACACTAATTTGCCTTATATACCTTACATCAAACATTTGGCGGAAAACTAACATATAATACCCCAGTCCACGAAGTGGTGTAGGGTATAAAAAGCTATTTGGGACAACGTAAGCTTCCATAGTTCGCAATAAACCATTGCACTTTTTTGTGCAAATTTATTTTATTACATAAATTGTGAAAATCATAATTTATGGGTGTTTTGACATGAAGATGTACGGTACAACATGAAAGTAGATTGTGATGAAAAGTTAAGCATTTAATCATTTATAACAAAACAAGTAAAAACGGCGTTAAGTTCGGCCCTTCACCATGGATTGCATTCCACAGAGGATGTCGATTTTCATAGAAGTGCAGTAATATTGCAGGAAAATTTATTTTTAAATATAGCCAAACCAAAATAAATACACATATTGAAAAAATAATTTTATAAATAAATATAATATCTTTATTATTGCAAACCTCGCTTACAAGTCAAGGCTACCAATACATTTACACTATATATATCGAAACAGTACTTCAAGCAATTAAAAAAATAAATATTCTTATATTTATATATTCAAAAAAGCTTAAATACCATAAATATTGGTAGATAGTGGTGCTACAGTTGGGTGTATTTCCCTTCTATTTTAATTCCAAAAGTACAAATTTTGAAAATCCATTATCTCAGGTACATGTGCAAAATAATCTATCTTCATCATGGTTCAACCATTTTTTTGTCGTAAAAGTAAAATGTACGAATTTGGAAAAAGCTTTTTATTTTGCGTGTCTATGCAGTCAGAGGACTGTATACACCGAATTCTATTATTCTATCTGCGGCCATTTGGTTGGTAAAGGGTGTCCCAAGAAGAACGAAATTTTTAAATTTGGCAACATTCGAAGTGTCATTGTTTGACATTTGAACAATTGTTATTGTTTGTTAGTAGATGGTACGAGGTTAGTAAAAATGGAGCGCTACACGAATGAACAACGCATTCTCATTGTGAAATTGTTTTACCAAAATGATTTTGTCGATAAAATCATCTTCAGCGACGAGGCCCATTTTCATCTTGATGGCTTTGTCAATAGGCCGAATTGTCGCATTTGGGGTGCGGAAAATCCTCGAGTGATTCACGAGAAGCAAATGCATCCTCAACGTGTCACTGTGTGGTGTGGTTTTTGGGCTGGAGGAATCATTGGACCTTTTTTTATGAAAATGAGGCAGGTCAAGCGCAAACAGTCAATGGTGTTCGGTATCGTGAAATGATAACCAGTTTTTTCTTGCCTAGAATTGAAGAAATGAATGTGGAGGGCATGTGGTTCCAACAAGACGGCGCCACATGTCATACAGCCAGAGAAACAATTCAATTGCTGCATCAGTCATTTCCCGGTCGTGTTATTTCGCGTTTTGGAGATCAGAATTGGCCGCCTAGATCGTGCGATTTAACACCATTAGATTTTTTTCTTTGGGGTTTTTTGAAGTCGATGGTTTACGCGAATAAGCCGACGACGACTCAAGCCTTAAAAGACGAAATTGGACGCTGCATTAATGAAATACCGCAGCATTCATGCAAAACAGTCATTGAAAATTTCATTAAAAGATCGCGTGCATGCCAGCAAAGCCGCGGCGGCCATCTGCACGATATATTGTTCCATACATAACCTCATTCTGTCTACTTTACGATATAATAAAGTTTCACGATTTTTTCTTAAATATCTGTGTTTTATTTAAAATTAAAAAAATGCGCTCTTCTTGGGACACCCTTTACAATTTTATCCCCTTTTTCCTTATTTTACCCCTTAAGAGTACGACTTTCTAAAATATCTTTTTTATCCCTTTTTTTCATTTTAACCCCAAAAAGTACGAATTTCGGAAAATCCGTTTATTTTATGTGTCTACGCATTCTATTCCCATTTTATCCCTTAAAAATACGAATTTGGAAAAATGGTTTTATATTATATATCTACTCAATTAGACGAATGTATACATCAAATTTCGTGTTTCTAGCTGTTGCCGTTTGAAAGGTACCATTTTTATCCCTTTTTACCCCATTTCACCACCTACGAATAACAATCGCTTTGTGGTGCACGTTTTTGTTATAGGGGACATACGCACACCCAATATCAAGTAAGTACAAGCAGACATATTGAAAAAATGTGATTAAATACTCTAAAATATTAGGGAATATTATGAGCATTTTTAGTCCTTGTTGGAGAAAAAAATTTCCTTTTGGGCCGAATTCACCCAATTTCAATACCAACCGATCTACGACTATAAGACGCATTTGCGGAAAATTTGAACGTTGTAGCTGCTTTCAACAGACGGTAGGACATGGCTAGATCGTCTTAGAATTTTATGACGATCAATAATATATATACTTGATAGGGTGTCTGGTCAATATTTCTAGGTGTTACAAACGGAATGACAAAGTTAGTATACCCCCATCCTGGGGGTGGGAAACGTTTTTCCATTTACTTAACTATTATATTTACTAAATGAATCAATATATTTCTCTAAAACGTATTCATAAATGCAGAATTATATTCCTAGTTGTGCAATAAATCTTTATGTATAAACAAGAGAGAAGTAAATAACGACTAAGGATGGGCGATGTTTTCATTTCCTCATCCTGTTGCCCGTTAAAAAGATCACAAAGTTTCAAAGGATATATATATTTTTTTTAAATACTTCTCAATTCATTTGGAATTTTCTCCAATAGAAATGGAAATTCTTAATTTCAATTGCAAGTTTTTCAATTTGAAACGGAAAATCTTAATCCAATCAAATGGAATTTTTTCAACATGAAATATAAATTCTCAATTGCAAGTGGGCGGAGTGGTATAGGGTATAAAAATTTCCTAAATAATGTGTGTGTAAAGAGTTTTCGTCACAAGTTAGCGATTGATTAAAAAATTAAATTCCAAATGAAAATATTTTTTTTTTGTAGAAAATGTTCTAGCAAAAACACACCCAATCTTATGTCCTTTATAAATTCTCAGAAATTACAAATCACAATGTTTTTGCGCAGAATTGTTGGCATTTGTTGTAATTTCTATTGCGTCGCATGTTTGATTTTTAGATGCCTTTACATATTGATGAGCATAATTGTTGTTTACACAGATTTTTTTTTGGTATTTTTTTCAGAAATCTCGATGATTAATGGGAATTTATTTACAAAAAAATAAATTAATTAATTCCCCCGAAAAGACTGCTGCTGCTGTTCTGTGATTTGTGTGGTAATGAAATTGGCCAGAGGGGAGGGAAAGAGTGAAAACCACCCACTGAAGAAGGGAATAAAGTCCAATGGCTTCATAGACTTTGCCGAGGATACTTTTCAACTGGGCAACCTGTGAAAGCCCCGGAAATCAAGACTTAAGTCGTGAAGAATTTAATTCAGGAATTTTTCTCTAAACCGTCACACAAACCCCAGCATGTTGCCATGCCAATGTGGACCACATAACTCACTCTAGTCTAATGTGAGATTTAATTGATACGCCTTCGTCTTTGTAATTGCCCATCGTTTCATGTTTTGTGCTTCAGCTGGAATACATCAACAGTGTAGTGCCACAAAGCCAGGACACGTGTGAATTCATATGCAACACGTTTCCGAGCAACACCCACACACACAAAGGGACGACATCATGGCCGTCAACCATGGACAACATCTCGCTCGGCGTGTACAGGTGAATAAACACGTTCAAAGCCACATTTAGGCTGGTATGGTTGGCAAACAACAACAGCGAAATAAAAATAAACGCCCACACATCTACGCTTTCGCTTTCGAATGTAAACAAAACTATGTCGCCGGAACATTACAGCATTTCAAGGTTAAACGAGTGCCTTACCTTTTGCAAAAATACACCCACCTGACATTTGGATAATTTTAGGTGGCCACCGAGAAATAACAGAACGAACAGAACAGAAGCGCGAACAGCATCTTCTTTAAATAACTCTTGAAAAGCGTTTAAAGAACATCTGAAAGGACAAGCATCCCTCCATGCCGAAATAGGGAATGGGCAGGGGGGGTACCGTGGAAAAACAGCAAATAAACGCCTACGCCAAACACTTACCCCAAAGTGTTTGAGCAAACACAACGCTTTCAGTGACTCAGCATAAGAATTTTTATGGAATTTCTAAGCAGAGAGCTGGTGGGGAAATTTTGTATTCAACGAGACTTCAAATTATGATCCAAGTGCTAGCACAGCGCAAACATGGGAATAATGAATGGCCACAGTTCCCAAGGACTTTATGCTGGCACTTAATATTTAAGAAGCGTAAACATCCTACATCGCAATTAAGACATTATTCCGTTTCATAGTCGTAGAGGAAACAAGGCCTACGTATTTTTGGTTATATTAAAAGTAGCCGGTGTTGTATAGTAGGGTGAGGTCTCTTTAAAGTTTTCAACTTTGGTTCTAGCAACATTGAAAATAGGCCATAAGAAATCCATAAAAAATATTTTGTATTTTTTCTAGCTTCAAAAAACATCCTCGGGAAAATGATTTGAAGGTTTGAAGAAATTCGAAATTTTATGATAGATATAATCAAGTAATAAAGTTTAGTCAGCTAAACCAACTTATAGGCACCCTTACCATCAGTGCCCTACTTTACGAGCATCAGTGTAGTGGTTATAAAGACGTATAATTGATGAAGACATTTGTGGCAAATGTAGTCAACTTCCAAATGAGTAAAATATTTGTTAAAACCTTTCAAGTATCAGATCATAGTGATTTATTTAAAGCACCAGAATAGAAGTAATAAAGATTTTAATTTTACCTCGATTAGGGATATTTGTATGGCAGGTACTGCTGAAAGCATAACCTTATGCTTCATACGATCATAAAAACATTTTCAAATATCAAATTGCAACTGATTTCGAATATCCCTATTGATGTTATGTCCAATTTATATTAAAAACAAGTAATAATAGTGTTAAGTTCGGCCGGGCCAAACTTTATATACCCTCCACCATAGATTACATTCCACAGAGACTGTCGATTTTCGTAGAAGTGCAGTAATATTACAGGAAAATATAAATTGTGTAATATATGCAAACCAAAACAAATATTGAAAAAATAATTTTATAAGTAAATATAATATTTTAATTATTTCAAACCATTAGTTATTTCAAATCAAAAAATAAATATTCCTTTATTTATATTTTCAATAAGCTTAAATGCCATAAATATTGGTAGATAGTGGGTGCTACAGTTGGTTGTATTTCCATTCTATTTTAATTCCAAAAGTACAAATTTTGAAAATTCATTATCAAACGTACGTAGTGCAAAATAACCTAACTTCATGATTCAACCAATTTCTGTCGTAAAAGAAAAAGTACGAATTTGGAAAAAAAACTTTTTATTTTGCGTGTCTATGCAGTCAGAGGAATGTATACACCGAATTCCATGATTCCAGCTGCGCCCATTTGGTTGGTACCATTTTTACCCCCTTGACTTTTCTACGCAATTAGAATTTCATCATTCTAGCTGTAGTCGTTTAGTTGGTACTTTTTTTATCCCCCTGTACCATTGTATCTCTTGAAAGTACGAATTCGAAAAATCCGTTTATTTTTCGTGTCTACGCAGTCAGAGGAATGTATACTCCGAATTTCATGACTCTAGCTGCGGTCATTTGATTGGTACTATTTTTATCCCATTTTTTCTTTTTAACCCCAAAAAGTACGAATTTAGAAAAATCTGTTTATTTTAAGTGTCTACGCAATCAAGGGAATGTATACACCGAATTTCATTATTCCAGGTGTAGCCGTTTGGTTGGTACCATTTTTATCCCTCCGTACCCATTGTATCATTTGAAAGTACGAATTTGGAAAAAAACTTTTATTTTTCATGTCAACGTAGTCAAAGGAATGTATAGACCGAATTTCATGACTCTAGTTGCGGTCATTTGGTTGGTACTATTTTTATCCCTTTTTTCTATTTTGACCCCAAAAAATACGAATTTAAAAAAATCAGTTTATTTTCCATGTCTACGCAGTCAGAGGAATGAATACTCCGAATTTCATGACTCTAGCTGCGGTCATTTGATTGGTACTATTTTTATCCCCTTTTTTCATTTTAACCCCAAAAAGTACGAATTTTGAAAAATCCGTGTATTTTACTTGTCTATGCAATCAGAGGAATGTATACACCGAATTTCATTATTCTAGGTACAGCCGTCTGGTTGGTACCATTTTACCCCTTAAAAGGACGAATTTGGAAAAAATACTTTTACATTATGTATCTACTTAAATAGAGGAATGTACACACCGAATTTCGTGTTTCTAGCTGTTGTCGTTTAATATATACCATTTTTAACCCTTTTTTGCCCCATTTTACCCCCTACTTTAGCTCCTTTCGTTTAGATGATAGCGTGCTTTCAACAGATGGACGGACATGGCTAGATCGCCTTAGGATTTTATGACGATCAAGAATATATATAATTTAGTATTTAGTATACCCCTATCGTGGAGGTGAAGGGTATGATTACGTAAACGATATCAGAACTCTCAATTTATTTATTCAATTCAATTTATGAAAACAACAATTTTCCCTACAGACTACGACTTGAAAATTAAAAATATTTGAAATATAAATAATTAACAAAGTTAATTATCGTATCACTAATTTACACTTAACGCATGGCTCGGGAAAATCCATTTTTATTATTTTTTATAAATAAACAATGTTAAATTTTTATTAATTTTATCACTTTAAAAGATGTAGTTGTAAAATACTATACTGTACTTAAAATATTTAATTTTTTATTAAATACACAGTCCAACTGCGGAGTTAAATAGGATTAAAGTTTCGAAAAACCCCTTTCTACCATATATAGAAATATTTGTTGGCGTATGAATGCTGACTAAATAGGAAATATTTGTGACAGGATTGTTTCAGAAACCCAGATAGAGATACTTGAAATAAATGCAATTGCAACAGTAAATTTTGGATTTTTGTGCAGTGCAAGTGCAGATTTCGACTTACTACATATATGTTACAAGCGACATTGGTTCTTAATAGACATGCAAAAAATCAGTCGGATCCGTTGGGTTGATCGTGAGAAAATTACAAAACAAAATGAAAATGAAAATTTTGCAAAAATATCAAATTTGTATTTTTTGTTTACAGTGTTCTACCGATCCTCCAAAAAAAATTTACCAATTTTAACCCTAATAATTTAGTTTTACAAGTTGATCCCGATTTCACTTTTCACCGACTTTTCACTCGGTCCCGCCTGACTTTAGTCTTTCCTTACTTGTTTTACTTTCATTTGATACCCATATCGCCTTTGTATGACTCGAAAAGTTCGAAATTAAATAATTAAAATATTGAAATGAAAAGTCCTGTTAAAAGGAAAAAAGATCGCCAAATCGAATACTTTGTACTCAGTATATTAGGATGGGTCATGAAAATAAAATGCTGCAGTCACGCCCCAGAAATGAAGATTGGATTGTTTAATGATTATGTGCAAAATATTTCTCCGCTGGGCCAAGCCGCCTGTGAGCTAAGCTTAGCGAATGTATTAGTGGGCGTTTAGATTAATTTTTTGTGGTTTTGAAAGTGATAGCTAAAAACTCATATTTGTTAGAAACATTTATTAAAATGTGTTATGAAAAGTAAATAAAGGGTGTTTTTTTAGCTATTATCTTTTTGGCAAAGCTGGTTTAAACAGCTGACGCACGTTTCGTGTTTTGTTTCACCGTCAAACGTCTTCAGTTTGGTCTATAAATTAAGCATGAATCGTCTTACAAACGAACAACGCTTGCAAATTATTGAATTTTATTATCAAAATGCGTGCTCTGTTAAGAAAGTTCATCGCGCGCTTCCATTTTATGGTCAGTTTAATCGACCCACTGAAGCGGCTATTCGGGCTATTGTGACTAAATTTCGCACCAAATTTACATTATTGGACATTAAACCACCAACACGCTTACGTAGAGTGCGAACTGAAGAGAATATCGCAGCTGTATCGGCCAGTGTTAATGATGACCATCAATTATCGATTCGCCGTCGTTCGCAGCAATTGGGTCTCTGTTACTCAAAAACGTGGAAATGCCAAAATTGGACTAAGCGGATGGACCATTTGAGGCGCAGTCAAGGTCAACATTTGCATGAAATAATCTTCAAACATTAAATTATATGGACCATTATATCGATTCAAATAAAGATTTAATGAATTATCGTTCGAATGCAATACCATTCGAATGATAATGATGAATGTTTGACGAAAAATTATGTTACTAAGTCAATATGTGATGTTTTTTCATAGCCATACTTTGTTTACTAAAATTAGCGCTGCGGCATTAATTCCCTTCCAATGTTCATCTTGTAGTCAACATTCGAATTAACTGCAGCTATTTATTTTTTATAAAGTACCAACAACACCAAGTTGTCACTATGAAAAACACACAAAAATACAATAAACGTACAATAATTCTACCAATAGTTAATCTATGTAAGGAATCAAGATGTATATGTTAAGTGTATATTATTTCAGAAAAAATACATGTGAAAAACGTGATTTTTAGTGGTACTTTGGGTATAGCTCATAGACGACCTGATCTAGGAATGAAATATTTTACATCCAAACTTTTTTTCGAGGGGTGACTGAAAATTGTTTTTCCATTTGTATGGACCGCGACCCAGCCTAGTGTATATGGTTTGTTCAGATCTATATCTCTATTTTTGAGTGTTACAAACAGATACACAAGAACATGATACACTTGTGGTATAATTACCGCACAAAACATCACTTGATTCCAAATAAATCAAATCAATGTTACGTCTTTTTGTTTCACTATAAACCAGTCATAAACAAGTATGGAAAGGCTAAAGTCAGGCGGTGCCGACTATATGATACACTCCACTTTCTATCCGAATACAATTCAATTCGATAAACAATAGAAAACGTGAAGGATTTTTGAATGTTTCCTAATCATATGCTAATATGACCTGACCCAATTTGTCAAATCGAGTAGAATATTTGTATCGGGGCTATATCCAAACTTGGAATGATGTGACCCACTTACACAATAGGTTCTTCCAGTTCAAGTATAACGTGTTATGCTCAATTTGAAGAAATTCGGTGAAAATACGTGGTTTCTGGGGCGGAATAAGTGAAGCAGGGAGCGAAATTTGTATGGGAACTATATAAATATAATTCTGATCCGATCTGACCCATTTTCAATATGGGTGTTTCTAGTGGAAACATAAGATATTTTGCCAAATTTGAAGAAGATCTGTTAAAATAGGTAGTTTCTTGATCGGAGAAAGTCAAATCGGGAGAGAAATTTGAATGAGAGATACATGTAAATCTGAACCGATCTGACCTATTTTCACCACAATTATTCCTATTTTAAATATAAGACGGTTTGCCAAATTTGAAAACAATCTGATAAAATATGTGATTCCCAGATCAGAAAAAGTCAAATAGGGAGCGAACTTTTAATGGGAGATATATGTAAATCTGAACCGATCTGACATATTTTCAACACAGGTGTTCCTAGTTTAAATATAAGATGTTTTGCTAAATTTGAAGACAATCTGGTAAAATATGTGGTTTCTGGAGCGAAAAAAAATAAATTGGGAGCAAAATTTGTGTGGGAGCTATATCTAAATCTACACCGATCTGATTAAGTTTTACCAATGATATTTCCAGTTGAATTATAAGGTACTGTGCCAAATTTGAAGAATATTGATTAAAATATGTGATCTCTAGAGCGCAAAAAGTTATATGGAGAAAGAAATTTGTATGGGAGCTATATTTAACTCTGAACCGATCTGACCCCAAATTCACCATAGATATTTCCAGTTTAATTATAAGGTACTGTGCCAAATTTGAAGCAAATCGAGTAAAATCTGTGGTTTCTATCTCGCTTCCTTTTGGGTGTTACAAACAAATGCACAAAGACATAATACTCTCGTGGAAAGTATAAAAAGGTACTCACAAATACAAACATTTATTTCAATAATGCGTTTTGTCTATGTTTTTTAAAACGAATTCAAAAAATATATATAAAATAAAAATATATATTTCATAGTCTTATCATCTGAATAAAAATCTAATCATACACTCCATTATATGTGCTAGATATTAAACAGAGAATATAATCACTGTCACCTTGTGTAAGGTTTTCGATAAATACTTTAAGATATAACAGACATTAAACGAAATGAAAATACTCTATGGCTGAGGTTTTTATATTTTCAACAGATTTATTTTATTCCCTAAGGCAAAGGTCTTAGCAACTACTTTCGTTTTCATTATTTTTTTGTAAATGGTATTTACAATTAATAAACAAATCTAAGATTCTAAGACTTTTTCTTCACGAAATGGTAGCGAAATAAAATACATAATATAAAACCTAGGTTTAATAATAACAATATTTAAAAAAATTAAAAAAAAAGTTATGCTCTCGTTAATAGCTAACGCAGCATTTTTACGCATTAACTGTGAAGTGTATTAAAACCATTTTCCCTTCAATTAATGCTGCAACAACAGCAGCAGCATCTCCTACACAACCCAAACCAAACACAAACATTTGTTCGGAGAATTCATTAATGGTTATCCCAATTATTCGACGTGTATACAAATACAAATACAACTACAAAAGTACAACACACAACAACAACAACAAGAACAACAACAGCGACTGTGAAATGTTTTGCTGTTATAAATTATGTGATTTAAACGCAATTTTAATTAAAGTTTTCCCTTTCATAGCAACGTTCGACGGCTGTGTTGTAGCTTTTGCTGTGACTGCTGCGAAAACCAGGTGTACACAAGCATTAACTTGGCTGGTGGTGTGTATGTATGCCATTAGGCGTGTGTACGCACACATATACAATCATACGCCGCACATACCATCATCATGTTGCTCATGCTCTCGGCCTTCCGAACGGAAAGTATGTTGCGTACCACCGTGTCCCCATAACAGACAGACTGGCTGGCTGACTAACTGTGTGTTGTGGGGAGGGTGGTTGGGGGTGGTGGTGTTGGTTGGTGGATAGCTATAGTGCCAGCCGCCATTAAAGCCTTATAAAACCTTTAGCGAAAGCCACACCACAAACACTTGGAAGTCTGTCTGCTACTGCCAAAGGATGGCATGGCATGGCAGCTTTCACTTTTCAATGTTAAACTTTAAAGCAGCGAGCGCATAAAACGAAACCAACCAAGCGTACGTACTAGCTCCATGGCATAGCAAATGAGGGTGGACACACACTTACCTGGATTATTGGTCTGTACCATTTTCATGATGATAATTTTGTTGTTTGTTTTCGAAATTATCTTCCTTTTCACAACTGGCACACAATTCTTCACACGAAAATTCTTGAATACAAAATCCAAATACAGCCCAAAACAATTCCTATTAAATTAATAATTTCACTTCTCTTTAAAAACAAGCATCACTTTTTGTTGCTTTCCTTGCACTTGGGCAGCAGCAGCACAGCTCCGAAGAAACACCTTCAATTTCGTTGTAGCTGTGTGTTCTATATAACAAACTCTATGTGGGAAAGGGCTTTAAGCCAAACACTTTTTTCACTGGATATTATTGCAGCACTGCCTGACTTCTTTTTAAAGTTGAAAAGCAAACAATTTTCAAAGAAGATATTCCTGGTTTCTGAAGGCGGACGCGAACAAAGACGTGTTAACCGTTTTAACTCTCGCCAGCAACTGTTAATGTGCCACATAAAGTTACCGTCTTGTTGACTCTGTTTTGGAGTTTGTCCCTTTGCTCGCGGCCTGTCGTTATCTCAACGCAAAATCACTACACATTTACGCTCTCTTGGTTATTCTCAGGCGCGCTCTCTCTCTCAAATACTCACGAAATTATGTTACGGTTCCTCTACGTTGTTGGGGGCTAGCTTAAGTTTGTTTGTGGTGGTGCAGGAAGTGTGTTACAACAGCAGTATGGGTTTGGGGAGAGTGATTGTTTCCCTCCAACATTCCTCACTAAACAACGTACACAATGTGTGAATGCGTGCATACGTATGTGTGCACACAGTTTGTTTACGTTTATCCACGTCACATTTATGTGTGCCAATTGAGTGTGTGTGCGTGTGTGTTTCTCTATATCCCTCGTATGCTCAACATGTTTTACTGTAACGACCGACGACCACATCCACAATATTTGTTGCTCTATCATGTTGGACTCTTTGTTTTGGCTTGGGTTCGTGGTTCGTTACAACAAGTACACCGTGGAGAGAGCGCAGCGCAAGTGAAAGGGAGCAACAACAAAGCTGCGTATTTTCAGAGATAGTGAAAGCATGGCAAGATTGAATTGAGTTGTTTTGTATTTATATTGTATGTCTCTATTTTGTTTACATAGACAGTGGAGCAAACTGCAAGAGTAACAAAGGAATTGACTCAATGAGAGAGTAAAATTATTATTCAAAGGAATCAATGGGTTTTCATTATAAAAATATTAAATTCTATTACCAAATAAAATATTAATATATAAACAGTGAACAAAAAAACTTTTTTCGGGTTATAAAGGGTGATTTTTTAAAAGCTATAGGAAAGTGTTTTCACCAAAAAACACATAAAATTCAGAAAAATGCATGAAATCTTTATTTGAATCGATAGTACGTTACGTTATATGGACAATTTAATGTTTGAAGATTATTTTATGCAAATGTTGACCTTGACTGCGCCTCAAATGGTCTATCCGCTTAGTCCAATTTTGGCATTTCCACGTTTTTGAGTAACAGAGGCCAAATTGCTGCGAACGGCGATGAATCGATAGTTGATGGTCATCATTAACACTGCGAGTTGGTGGTTTAATGTCCAACAATGTAAATTTGGTGCGAAATTTAGTCACAATAGCCCGAATAGCCGCTTCAGTAGATCGATTAAACTGACCATAAAATGGAAGCGCGCGATGAACTTTCTTAACAGAGCACGTATTTTGATAATAAAATTCAATAATTTGCAAGCGTTGTTCGTTTGTAAGACGATCCATGGTTAAATTATAGACCAAACTGAAGATTTTTGACAGTGAAAAAAAACACGAAACGTGCGTCAGCTGTTTAAACCAGTGTTGCCAAAAAGGTAATAGCTAAAAAATCACCCTTTAGCTACTCAGTATTTAACAAGTAAAAACGGCTTTAACTTCGGTCGGGCCGAACTTTTTATACCCTCCACCATGGATTGCATTCCACAGAATCAGGAAAATATTTTTTTTTTAATATAGTCAAACCAAAACAAACAAAAATATTGAAAAAACCAGTAAGGAAAGGCTAAAGTCGGACGGGGCCGACTCTATGATACACTCCACTTTCAATCGGAATACAATTCAATTCGGTGAAAAAGTGAAAACGGCAAGGTTTTTTGTATCCTGTAAATGTATGTGTTTGACAAAAAATTTTATATCGGAAAGGACATTTGTATGAGGATATATTGAAACCTGGAACGAAATAGGTGAAATATAAAATATATAGTTTGGCCAAAATCGGTTAAACTTATGGGAGCAACATTTGAATTTGGGCTATATTTAAATCTGAACCGATCTTACCCACTTTCACCATAGTTTTGTTTAGTTAGATTATAAGATGTTGTGCGAAATTTAAAGAAAATCGAGCACAATATGTGGCTTTTAAAGCGGCTGAGGTCAAATCGGGAGCGATATTTGTATGGGGGCTATATCTAAATCTGAACCGATCTTACCCAATTTCTGCATAGGTGTTTCTAGTAAGATTATAAGATGTTGTGCAAAATTTAAAGAAAATCGAGTACAATATGTGGTTTCTACAGAGGAAAATGTCAAACCGGGAACGACATTTGTATGGGGGCTATATCTAAATCTGAACCGATCTTACCCAATTTCTGCATAGGTGTTTCTAGTAAGATTATAAGATGTTGTGCAAAATTTAAAGATAATCGGGTACAATATGTGGTTTCTAGAGCGGAAAATGTCAAATCGGGAGCGACATTTGTATGGGAGCTATATCTAAATCTGAACCGATCTTACCCAATTTTTGCATAGTTGTTTCTAGTTGGATTATAAGATGTTGTGCCAAATTTAAATATAATCGGGTACAATATGTGGTTTCTAGAGCGGAAAATGTCAAATCGGGAGCGACATTTGTATGGGGGCTATATCTAAATCTGAACCGATGTTACCCAATTTTTGCATAGGTGTTTCTAGTTGGATTATAAGATGTTGTGTCAATTTTAAAGAAAATCGGGTGCAATATGTGGTTTCTAGAGCGGAAAATGTCAAATCGGGAGCGACATTTGTATGGGGGCTATATCTAAATCTGAACCGATCTTACCCAATTTTTGCATAGGTGTTTATAGTCGGATTATAAGATGTTGTGTCAATTTTAAAGAAAATCGGGTGCAATATGTCGTTTCTAGAGCGGAAAATGTCAAATCGGGAGCGACATTTGTATGGGGGCTATATCTAAATCTGAACCGATCTTACCCAATTTTTGCATAGGTGTTTATAGTCGGATTATAAGATGTTGTGTCAATTTTAAAGAAAATCGGGTGCAATATGTCGTTTCTAGAGCGGAAAATGTCAAATCGGGAGCGACATTTGTATGGGGGCTATATCTAAATCTGAACCGATTTGTCTCAAATTAAATAGCGTTCGTCCTTGATCCACAAAACCTACTTGTGCCAATTTTTGTTAAGATCGGACTATAATTGCGACCTGTAGTTTGATTACAACAATAGAGCTAAATCGAGCTAAATCGACTCAGAAGGTGATTCTAAGTCGATCGGTATACTTAACAATGGGTCTATCCCGCTTCCTTTTGGGTGTTACAAACAAATGCACAAAGCCATAATACTCTCGTGGAGTGTATAATAATTTTATAAATAAATATAATATTTTTATTATTTCAAACAACTCTTATAAGGCAAGACTACCAATACATTCAATTTGCAGTCAGAGGAATGTATACACCGAATTCCATGATTCTAGCTGTGGCCATTTTGTTGATGCCATTTGTATCCCCTTTTTCCTATTTTACCCCTTAAGAAGACGACTTTCTAAAATCTCTTTATTTTACGTGTGTACGCAATTAGATGGATGTACACACCGAATTTCATCATTCTAGCTGTATTCGTTTAGTTGGTACTATTTTTATCCCCTGCAGCCATTGTTTCCCTTGAAAGTATGAATTAAAACAAAATATATTTTTCGTGTCCACTCAGTCAGAGGAATGTATATTCCGAATTTCATGACTCTAGCTGCGGTCGTTTGGTTGGTACTATTTTTATCCTCTTTTTTATATTTTAACCGCAAAAAGTACGAATTTCGAAAAATCGGTTTATTTTACCTGTCTACGCAATCAGAGGTATGTATACGCCGAATTTCATTATTCTAGATGTAGCCGTTTGGTGTGTACCATTTTTATCCCTCTATTCCCACTTTATCCCTTAAAAGTACGAATTTGAAAAAAATACTTTTATATTATGTATCTACTCAATTAGAGGAATGTACACACCGAATTTCGTGTTTCTAGCTGCTGTTGTTTGATATGTACCATTTTTATCCCATTTTGCCCCCTACGAATAGGAATCACTTTATGGAGCCCGTTTTTGTTATATATGTTATATGTGCATGTTATGGGAATGCACATACCAAGTATCAAGTAAGTACAAGCAGACAAATTGGAAAAATATGCTTAAATACTTTAAAATATTAGGGGTTATTATGGGTATTTTTAGTCCTTGTGAGGGAGAACTGTTTTCCTTTGGGCTGATTTCGCCCAGTTTTAATCCCAACCGATCTACGACTATAAGACGCATTTATGGAAAATTTGGACGTCCTAGCTCCTTTCGTTCAGATGCTAGCGTGCATTCAAAACACAGGCGGGCGGACGGGCATGGCTAGATCGTCTTAAAATTGTATGACGATCAAAAATATATATACTTTGTAGGGTCTCAGGTCGAAATTTCAAGGTTTACAAACGGAATGACAAAGTTAGTACACCCCCATCCTGGAGGTGGAGGGCATAACAAGTAAGGAAAGCAAAAGTCGGACGGGGCCGACTATATGATACACTTCACTTTCTATCCGAATACAATTCAGTTCGGTAAAAAATTGAAAACGGGAAATTTATCTGGGAGCTATATATAAATCTGAACCGATCTGACTCATTTGGGTTTTTTTAGTTGAAACATAAGATATTTTGCCAAATTTGAAGACCATCTGATAAAATATGTGGTTTCTAGAGCAGAAAAAGTCAAATCTGGAGCAAAATTTGAACGGGAGCTATATAAAGGGTGATTTTTTAAGAGCTTGATAACTTTTTTTAAAAAAAAAAACGCATAAAATTTGCAAAATCTCATCGGTTCTTTATTTGAAACGTTAGATTGGTCCATGACATTTACTTTTTGAAGATAATTTCATTTAAATGTTGACCGCGGCTGCGTCTTAGGTGGTCCATTCGGAAAGTCCAATTTTGGGCAACTTTTTCGAGCATTTCGGCCGGAATAGCCCGAATTTCTTCGGAAATGTTGTCTTCCAAAGCTGGAATAGTTGCTGGCTTATTTCTGTAGACTTTAGACTTGACGTAGCCCCACAAAAAATAGTCTAAAGGCGTCAAATCGCATGATCTTGGTGGCCAACTTACCGGTCCATTTCTTGAGATGAATTGTTCTCCGAAGTTTTCCCTCAAAATGGCCATAGAATCGCGAGCTGTGTGGCATGTAGCGCCATCTTGTTGAAACCACATGTCAACCAAGTTCAGTTCTTCCATTTTTGGCAACAAAAAGTTTGTTAGCATCGAACGATAGCGATCGCCATTCACCGTAACGTTGCGTCCAACAGCATCTTTGAAAAATACAGTCCAATGATTCCACCAGCGTACAAACCACACCAAACAGTGCATTTTTCGGGATGCATGGGCAGTTCTTGAACGGCTTCTGGTTGCTCTTCACTCCAAATGCGGCAATTTTGTTTATTTACGTAGCCATTCAACCAGAAATGAGCCTCATCGCTGAACAAAATTTGTCGATAAAAAAGCGGATTTTCTGCCAACTTTTCTAGGGCCCATTCACTGAAAATTCGACGTTGTGGCAGATCGTTTGGCTTCAGTTCTTGCACGAGCTGTATTTTATACGGTTTTACACCAAGATCTTTGCGTAAAATCTTCCATGTGGTCGAATAACACAAACCCAATTGCTGCGAACGGCGACGAATCGACATTTCACGGTCTTCAGCAACACTCTCAGAAACAGACGCAATATTCTCTTCTGTACGCACTGTACGCATTCGTGTGGTTGGTTTAATGTCCAATAAAGTAAACTGAGTGCGAAACTTGGTCACAATCGCATTAATTGTTTGCTCACTTGGTCGATTATGTAGACCATAAATCGGACGTAAAGCGCGAAACACATTTCGAACCGAACACTGATTTTGGTAATAAAATTCAATGATTTGCAAGCGTTGCTCGTTAGTAAGTCTATTCATGATGAAATGTCAAAGCATACTGAGCATCTTTCTCTTTGACACCATGTCTGAAATCCCACGTGATCTGTCAAATACTAATGCATGAAAATCCTAACCTCAAAAAAATCACTCTTTATAAATCTAAAACGATCTAACCTATTTTCACCATAGATGTTTCTACAATATAAGGTGTTGTGTTTCAAGAGCGGAAAAGTCAAATCGAGAACGAAAATTGTGTTGGGGCTAAAATTTATTTAATTTTGAACCGATTTCTTTCAAACTAAATAGCGTTCGTCCTTATCATTCGTGGTACAATGTTTCATTTGGTTCTGACATACATATACTTTGATTACAAGAATAGATGGACTGACAGACAGACGGACATTCCTAAATCGACTCAAAAAGTGTTTCTGAGCCGATCAGTATAATGAACGATGGGTCTATTTCGTTTCCTTTTGGGTGTTAGAAACAAATGCACACACATATAATACCATAGTGGAGGGTATAAAAATTTGTTTTCATACACACATCGCCAACAGGAATTGGTGACATTTTTAAAAAAGATATTTTAATTTTGAGTGAAATTTTACTTTTTTATACCCTCACTCTACAGAGTAGTAGTAGTTGGGACAAAAAGAGTCTAACGCATTCAAGGAGTGATTTAAGACCTAAGCATGTTTGAACCAAATCCGTTTCATGTTTGAGTCATATCCGATAACTCTTGAAAGAAGTTAAGGCATCAATTCAAACTTTGCACATGGTAATATTTTTCCCAAACTTAGTTTAAGTTCGAAGATGGGCGAAATTGTCACTCCCATTCTGGTACTTCCCACCCAAATAGCCCATAGTCGAGTGTTAAATTAAAACCCATATAACTTCCATACGGATATTCGGAATCAGATATTTATTAAAGTTTTTATAATCAATTTATATGTACAAAATATGACCCATTCTAGTACCCCCACATAAATCACTGAAACCTACGTAAAATTAAAGTTCATATAATTTCTATACGAATGAACGTAATACCATGAAATTTGATATTTTGCAAAGTTTTTATAGCAGTTATATCCACCCAGAATATGAACGATATTGACACAGCCCTTCTGGTACCTACCACACAAATTGGCATAAGCTATGGTTGAAATAAAACTGACTTATCTTCATTACGGATAGTCGAAATCAGTTGCAATTTTATATTTGAAATTTCTGGCATAAATAGTTCGGCCTTACGTAATATAAGAATTCATAAAATCTCAAATTCTTGAAATTTTGATTCGGAGAGTGATTTAACCGACTGAAACTTACTTACTTGTTATTTAGCATCTAGTTATAGCTGTTTAGTTATCCAGTCTCAAAGTTAAAATACAAATACAAATTAAAAAAAAACATAATTTTTTAATATTTCTTTAAATAATGCAAAGAAAACCTCTGTAAATTCAACATTCTCATCATTAAAATTAAATAAAAGCCACCTTTTTTCATTTCTGATTACAGATTACACCGCCAGATAGTGGGATTTTCCAAAGACTCTAAATTAATTTGTTTTCCAAAATAAAATGTCAGAAAAATTTTAAAATTTCTAATGGACGTTGCTTCTCATTCTAGGAAGAAATTGTGTACATTTAAATTTTAATTATATTTAATTTCAACTATATTATAAAACCCAAAAAAACCAATAAAACTGTATGGATATATTTTTTAATTTAATAATATTTCAATTCTCGTCCAAGTTATCTACCTCTAATATTTGTACTGCAATTTTCAGGTCAAAGTTCGATCACTTCCGTGATCGTAAATTAAAAAATAATATTTTTGTAAATCTTCTTAGCTGGTTCGAAAAATATTTTATTTTCTAATAGTTAAATATCAATAAACAATATCATTCTGAAAGTATCTTTGGTTAAATGTAGACGTAGGAGTGTTAAAAACAAAACATTTTTATTTAAATGACATTTTTCGGCGTTGTAATTACTTGATAATCGGTAAGTTCAATCCTTTTATAGCGTGAATGAATATCATAAAGAGGTCCATACTTTTAGGGGGTGAAATGGGACAAAAGGGGGTAAAACTGCTACTAGTCAAATGACTGAAATTCGGTGTGTACATCCATGTAATCGCTTGTACACGTAAAACAAAGTGATTTTTGAAATTCGTACTTTTAAGGGGGTAAATGTTGAAAAAATGCTCCCTTAAATGTGTGGAAGGTAGGAATTGAAAATAGGAGGAACATGTCCGAAGGGAAAACTTTATTTACATATTTAATTTACACGGTATTTATGTACATTTCTGTGAAGATTGCTGCCTTTTAGAAGATATATATATCAATTAAATCAATTGTCGATTCGTCGCCGTTCGCAGCAATTGGGCCTTGTTACTCAAAAACGTGGAAATGCCAAAATTGGACTAAGCGGATGGACCATTTGAGGCTCAGTCAAGGTCAACATTTGCATGAAATAATCTTCAAACATTAAATTATATGGACCGTACTATTGATTCAAATAAAGATTTCATGCATTTTTCTGAATTGTATGTGTTTTTTTGAAAAATTTTCCTATAGCTTTTAAAAAATCACCCTTTATATATATATATTAGAGCGGCTTCAAAATAAAAGTAGTGGATGTTCCCGACTAAAATGAAAGATTGGGTTGTTTCATCCGTTCTCCCAAAATATTTCGCTTTTATCATTGTCCGTTCGAGAGCTGGACGCGTTCAAAATAATATCTATAAATCAGGTTTTTCTTGAAAAGAATTCACGATGAGAATGGTATTAAAAAGCCCGCTAGAAATTAAAATCCGACCTGAGCCTTATCAAACCATATCAAAAACCAAGAATAGAGGGTAGAATTTTAACACTGTTGTGCAATTTTTTTTGCATTTTTTATAAAAACCACAACAACTTCCATATTTTTAGTTCGATTTGTGTTTTTGTTGGATCGTTGAAGACGTATTGATCACCAATTGCAATTTTTAGAACTTCTTCACCTCAATCATCGTCAATTTTATTCAAAACAAGTAAAAACGGCATTAAGTTCGGCCGGGCCGAACTTTATATACCCTCCACAATGGATTGCATTCCACAGAGGTTGTCGGTTTTCGTAGAAGTGCAGTAATATTACAGGAAAATATAATTTTTTTAATATAGCCAAACCAAAACAAATACAAATATTGAAAACTTAATTTTATAAATAAATATAATATTTTAATTATTTCAAACCACGCTTATAAGGTAATGCTACCAATACGTCAATTCAAAAAAAAATATTCTTATATTTATATTTTCAAAAATATTTTCAAAGCCATAAATATTGGTAGATAGTGGGTGCTACAGTTGGTTGTATTTACATTCTATTTTAATTCCAAAAGTACATATTTTGAAAATCCATTAACAGACGTACTTAGTGCAAAATAACCTAACTTCATGATTCAACATATTTTTGCCGTAAAAGAAAAAGTACGAATTTGGAAAAAAAAAAACTTTTTATTTTGCGTCAGAGGAATGTATACACCGAATTCCATGATTACAGCTGCGGCCATTTGGTTGGTACCATTTTTACCCCCTTGACGTTTCTACGCAATTAGAATTTCATCATTCTAGCTGTAGTCGTTTAGTTGGTACTATTTTTATCCCTCTGTACCATAGTATCCCTTGAAAGTACGAATTTCGAAAAATTCGTCTATTTTCCGTGTCTACGCTGACAGAGGAATGTATACTCCGAATTGCATGACTCTATCTGCGGTTATTTCATTGGTACTATTTTTATCCCCTTTTTCATTTTAACCCCAAAAAGTACGAATTTTGAAAAATCAGTGTATTACGAATTTGGAAAAATACTTTTATATTATTTATCTACCCAATTAGAGGAACGTACACACCGAATTTCGTGTTTCTAGCTGTTATCGTTTAATATGTAACATTTTTATCCCTTTTTTGCCCCATTTCACCACCTACAAATAAGAATCACTTTATGGTACACGTTTTTCTATAAGGGGAATGCGCATACCAAATATCAAGCAAATATAAACAGACATATTCAAAAAACATGCTTAAATACGCTAAAATATTAGGGATTATTATGGGTATTTTTAGTCCTTGTGAGGGAAAAATTTTTCTCTTTAGTCCGATTTCACCCCACGCATTTATGGAAAATTTGAACGTTCTAGCTCCTTTCGTTTAGATGCTAGCGTGCTTTCAACAGACGGACAGACGGACGGACGGACGGACATGGCTAGATCGTCTTAAAATTTTATGACGATCAAGAATATATATACTTTATAGGGTCTCAGGTCGATATTTCAAGGTGTTACAAACGGAATGACAAACTTAGTATAACCCCATCCTGGAGGTGGAGGGTATAAAAAATAGAGGTTATTTTGAACGCGCCCAGCTCACGAACGGACAATTATAAAAGCGAAATTTTTTGGGAGAACACATGAAACAAACAAATCTTTCATTTTAGTCGGGAGCATCAAAACATTTTTTCCTTCCTCACAAAAGAAGCCACTCTAATATATATCAAGCAATGGTTTTAATTTAATCCAAAAATACAATAATGAAACATCACAATTTATTTAACAAATATCTCTATTAGCAAAAATTATAAAAATTGTTTGAATATGTTACTGCACTTTTTTGCTGCATTTCATTTGACATTTCTCCATTTCAGACTAACTCAATTTGAACATTGGAAAGATACACAATCGAGCAACGCGTTAAAGTTATTCAGGCTTATTATGAAAATGGGCGTTCAAATCAACATGCATATCGTGCACTTCGTGATTTCGGTCAACTTAATCGTACACATTTTCACCTCAGTGGATTCGTCAATAAGCAGAATTGCCGCATTTGGGCGAATGATAAACCAAGAGTGATTGTCGAAAAACCAATGCACCCACAAAGAGTGACTGTTTGGTGCGGTTTATGGGCTGGCGGCATCATCGGGCCGTATTTTTTTCCAAATTGAGATAGTTACGGGGAATGGTCTTCGCTATCGTGAGATGATAACGAACTTTTTATGGAAGATATGGATGTGGACGATATGTGGTTTCAACAGGCCGGTGCCACTTGCCACACAGCTAACGAAACAATGGCTCTTTTGCGCGACAAATTCAATGGCCATGTTATCTCACGTGGTGGCGATGTCAATTGGCCGCCAAGATAATGAGATTTGACACCGTTGGACTTCTTTCTCTGGGGTTATTTGAAAGAAAAGGTGTACGTCGATAAGCCAGCAACAATTCAAGAGCTAAAGGATGAGATAATTCGGCACATTAATGGCGTAGAACCTCAATTATGCCTCAGCGTCATCGAAAATTTGGACCAACGGATGGAGGTGTGCCGCCGAGGTCACGGCGGCTATTTGGCCGATATTTTGTTCCATACATAATTGAATCATACCAATATTATCATAATAATAAGTAAGAAGGCGTTAAGTTCGGCCCGGCCACGGAGTGCATTCCACAGTATTACCAGCAGATTAAAGGATGTCGACTTTACATAGAAGCACAGTACCATATTACGAAAATTGTGATATTTGTATGCACATTTAGTATAATTGTTTACTATTTCAAACTATAATGTATACTTATGCGCACAGTTTAAAATCGAGCACTATATATAAATAAAATGCTGTAATTGTGAACGTGAACATGCCTAAATATTAGGCGATTAGAAGGAATAATTAGAAAGAAGTATTTTCAGATGCAGACAAAGTGATAAGAAAAGTATAAATTTTAAAGATATCCCCATTCCCCATATCCCCAGATACGCCCCATTCCCCGACCAAATGTACAAATTTCGAAAAAAAAACTTTTTTCGAGTCTTCATAGTCAGAATGTATACACCGAATTTCATGATTTCAACTTCAGCATTTTGGTATGTCCCATTTGTATCCCTCTTATTAATTACATCCATTAAAAGTACGAAATTTCGAAAAATCTCTCTATTTTACATGTCTACGAATTATTGGGACGTACACAGCGAATTTCATGATTCTAGCTATTGTCGTATCATTGGTACTATATATAAAGAGTGATTTTTTTGAGGTTAGGATTTTCATGCATTAGTATTTGACAGATCACGTGGGATTTCAGACATGGTGTCAAAGAGAAAGATGCTCAGTATGCTTTGACATTTCATCATGAATCGTCTTACAAACGAACAACGCTTGCAAATTATTGAATTTTATTATCAAAATGCGTGCTCTGTTAAGAAAGTTCATTGCGCGCTTCCATTTTATGGTCAGTTTAATCGACCCACTGAAGCGGCTATTCGGGCTATTGTGACTAAATTTCGCACCAAATTTACATTGTTGGACATTAAACCACCAACACGCTTACGTAGAGTGCGAACTGAAGAAAATATCGCAGCTGTATCGGCCAGTGTTAATGATGACCACCAATTTTCGATTCGTCGCCGTTCGCACCAATTGGGTCTCTGTTACTCAAAAACGTGGAAATGCCAAAATTGGACTAAGCGGATGGACCACCTAAGACGCAGCCGCGGTCAACATTTAAATGAAATTATCTTCAAAAAGTAAATGTCATGGACCAATCTAACGTTTCAAATAAAGAACCGATGAGATTTTGCAAATTTTATGCGTTTTTTTAAAAAAAAAAGTTATCAAGCTCTTAAAAAATCACCCTTTATATTTTATCCCTTTTTGTCCCATTTCGCAAGCTAAAACTTTTATTTTCTTTGTGGTGCTTCCAAGCTATAAGAGGAATGTCCACAACAAATTTTAACTGTATGAAAATCAAAAAATTTAATTAATAAGCCAAGGCTACCAATATTTGTATACTATGTATATATATAAAGGAAATAATATTTCAATTCATAAAGTAAATATAAAGGAGCAATCATAAATAGATTGGGGGATAGATAGAGAGCGTATTTTCAGCTACTATAAATTTTGAAAATAGCTTATCTCTCACGTACGCAGTATAAGACAACTTCATGATTCTATCATTTTTTGTCGTAAAAGCAACAAAATAAAGTACGAATTTGTAAAAAAATATTTTACGTGGCTATGCAGTCAGAGGAATGTATACACCGAATTCCATGTTTGTACCATTTTTATCCGCTTTTTCCAATTTTGCCCCCTCAAGTGTACGACTATCTAAACTCTGTTTATCTTACGTATCGACATAATTGGAGGGATGTACACACCGAATTACATCATTCTAGCTGTATTCGTTTAGTTGGTACTATTTCTATCCCCTGTAGCCCTTGTATCCCTTGAAAGTACGAATTTGAAAAAAAAAGTTTTATTTTTCGTGTCTACGCTGTCAGAGGAATGTATACACCGAATTTTATGATTTTAGCTGCGGTCATTTGGTAGGTACTATTTGTATCCCCTTTTTCCATTTGAACCCCAAAAAGTACGAATTTTGGAAAGTTCTTTTATTTTACGTGTCTACGCAATCAGAGTAATGTATACACCGAATTTCATTATTCTAGGCGCAGTCGTTCGGTTGGTACTATTTTTATCCCTCTATACCCATTTAACCCCTTAAATGTACGAATTTAGAAAAAAAGTTTTATTTTTCGTGTCTACGCTGTCAGAGGAATGTATACACCGAATTTTATGATTTTAGCTGCGGTCATTTCATAGGTACTATTTTTATCCCCTTTTTCCATTTGAACCCCAAAAAGTACGAATTTTGGAAAGTTCTTTTATTTTACGTGTCTACGCAATCAGAGTAATGTATACACCGAATTTCATTATTCTAGGTGCAGTCGTTCGGTTGGTACTATTTTTATCCCTCTATACCCATTTAACCCCTTAAATGTACGAATTTAGAAAAAATACTCTTATATTATGTTTCTACTCTATTAGAGGAATGTACACGCCAAATTTCGTGTTTCTATCTGTTGTCGTTTGATAGGTACCATTTTTATCCCTTTTTGTCCCATTTCGCCCCCTACAAATAAAAAACACTCTATGGTGCCCTTTGCTTATGCTATAAAGGGAATGCAAATTGCAACTATCAAGTAAATACAAGCTAATATGTTCAAAAAACATGCTGAAATACTCTAAATATTAGGAGTATTTTCAGTCCTTGTGAGGGAAAAATTTTTCCCTCTGGGCCGATTTCGTCCACTTTCAATCCCAACCGATCTACAACCATAAGACACATTTAGGAAAAATTTGAAAATAGGGAATTTGAAAATCCACATACAAATATCAAGGGAAATTATTTTCTTTTATTCTGTTATCTTTTGTAAAGAGTTTTTTTCCTCGCGCAATTTACAAAACAAATAGTAAAATAAACATTTTTAAATTCTCTTGCGCCTATAAAGATGGTCTTAACCTCTGCAGTTGTCATAGATCTTTTATTGATTGATATCGTTTTCATCGATCGAATATTAACTATTGAAAACAAAATATGTTCTTCTAATTATACCCTCCACCTCCAGGATGGGGGTATATTCACTTTGTCATTCCGTTTGTAACACCTTGAAATATTCATCGTAGACCCCATAAAGTATATATATTCTGGGTCGTGGTAAAATTCTAAGACGATATAGCCATGTCCGTCTGTCTGTTGAAAGCACGATAGCGGCCGAACGAAATGAGCTAGGAGGTTCAAATTTTTCTTAAATGTGTCTTATGGTTGTAGATCGGTTGGGATTGAAAGTGGACGAAATCGGCCCAGAGGGAAAAATTTTTCCCTCACAAGCACTGAAAATACCCCTAATATTTAGAGTATTTCAGCATGTTTTTTGAACATATTAGCTTGTATTTAGTTGATATTTGCAATGCGCATTCCCTCTATAGCATAAAAGGGCACCATAGAGTGATTTTTATTTGTAGGGGACGAAATGGGACAAAAAGGGATAAAAATGGTACCTATCAAACGACAGCAGATAGAAACACGAAATTTGGCGTGTACATTCCTCTAATAGAGTAGATACATAATTTAAATTATTTTTTCTAAATTCGTACTTTTAAGGGGTTAAATGGGGATAGAGGGATAAAAATAGTACCAACCTAACGGCTGCACCTAGAATAATGAAATTCGATATATACATTCCTATGAGTGCGTAGACACGTAAAATAAAAGAACTTTCCAAAATTCGTACTTTTTGGGGTTCAAATGGGAAAAGGGGATACAAATAGTACCTACCAAATGACAGCAGCTAGAATCATGAAATTCGGAGTATACATTCATCTGACTGCGTAGACACGAAAAATAAAACGTTTTTTCCAAAATTCGTACTTTCAAGGGGGCAAAATTGGAAAAAGGGGATAAAAATGGTACAAACAAAATGACCGCTGATAGAATCATGGAATTCGGTGTATACATTCCTCTGACTGCATAGCCACGTAAAATATTTTTTTCCAAGTTCGTACTTTATTTTGTTGCTTTTACGACAAAAAATGGTTGAATCATGAAGTTGTCTTATACTGCGTACGTGAGAGTTAAGGTATTTTCAAAATTTATACTTTTGAAATTAAAATAGGATGGAAATACAACCAACCAAACGACTGTAGCTGAAAGTACACTCTCTATCCCCCAATATTTAGGGTATTTATGATTGCTCCCTTATATTTACTTTATGAATTGAAGTATTATATCCATTATATATACATAGTATACAAATATTGGTAGCCTTGGCTTATTAATTAAATGTCTGATTTTCATTCATTTGAAATTTGTTGCGGACATTTTTCTTGTAGCTTGGAAGCAACGCAAAGAAAATAAAAGTTTTAGCTGGCGAAATGGGACAAAATGGGATAAAATATGGTACCAATGATACGACAACAGCAATAATCATGAAATTCGGTGTGTACATCCCTCTAATTGCATAGACACGTAAAATAGAGGGATTTTTCGAAATTCGTACTTTTAAGGGATATAATTAAAAAGAGGGATAAAAATGGAACCTACCAAACCGCTGAAGTTGAAATCATGAATTTCGGTGTATACATTCGGACTATGAAGACTCGAAAAAGGTTTTTTTTCGAAATTTGTACATTCGGGCGGAGAATGGGGCGAATGGGGATATCTTTAAAATTTATACTTTTCTTATCACTTTGTCTGTATCTGGAAATGCTTCATTCTAATGGCGACTGACAATCGCCTAATATTTAGGCATGTTCACTTTCACAATTACAGCATTTTATTGATATATAGCAGTCGATTTTAAACAGTGCGCATAAGTATACATTATAGTTTGAAATAGTACAGAAATATAGTAATGTGCATAAAAATATCACAATTTTCGTAATATGGTACTGTGCTTCTATGTAAAGTCGACTTCCTTTAATCTGCTGGTAATACTATGGAATGCACTCCGTGGTGGAGGGTATATAAGATTCGGCCCGGCCGAACTTAACGCCTTCTTACTTGTTTTTCCATAAAGTTTTCTTTGTGCAAGCAAAAACTGTTTTCTAAAAAAGAAGTAATTTTTTGCTAAATTTTTGGCAACTGTTCATAAAACACTGTTTCTATGTGAAAGCGAAATTTATAGCAATGTTTGAAGCCATCATAATTACCTTAAATATAATATATAAACGTAAAATAGTGGCATTCGGATCAATTTATTAGAATGAGTTTTTATTTGAAAGTAACGTTTTTTTACTATCCCAATGAATAGTTGAAAAAAATTAATATAACTAAAATTAATTTATCCCAGGTTCGACAGTTGTGTTAAGTCGTATGATGCATTCACCATGCCGTATGAGGTGGTATGCCACATGACTCATACGCACCATATATCCAATTCATTTAATTGTTATCACTCACACGCACCGTATATCCAGTTCATTAAATTGTTATCACTCATACGTACCGTGGACATCGCACCTCGTTGACATTTAATCAAGCGAATGCACTTCACATTAATTTCCATCGCCCGTGTATGCCATTTGCAATAATAACACAATAATACAAAATCAATTTGCTTTTCTTTATAAACAATAACATATATTTCCCATTTATTTCGTTTTGTTATATATGTATGTATGTATGTAAGTATGTTTGTATGTAATATAATATTTGTTTCTCTTTTTCTAATTTATTGTATATAATTCTCTTTTTTGTTTTGTAGTTGTAGTTTCTTCACAATTTTCATTGAATATTGCATATACATATGTATGCCCATATAAATCTATATAGTATTTGTATATATATATATAATATTTTATAGGTTTTGTTTTTACGGTTGTGGTTTTCACTTGTATTTTCATTTTGCTTTTTTACATAAACATATGTATGTAGGTATGTAGTATGTTTGTTTGCTGTATGCATGCTGCTGTATTGAATACTATTCATTTATGTTCGTTTTTTTTTTGTCACTATTATATGTAGATGTTTGTTTGTGTGTAAATATATGTTTATCTGTAGGTATGTATATACGTTTCTTTCTTTTTTATATTTTATTTAATGTATGTATATGTTTCCACTATATGTATGCATTTCTGATTATTATTTATTATTTTTGTTCTTGGGTTTTTTGTTTTGTTTTGCTGTTTGTATATAAAATTCTTTGTTGTTGGTTTTTTTATAGTTTTTTATCTTTTTTGTTTCCTCTTTATAAATATATATATATATATATTGCAACTCATACATAAACTTTTCTACGTTAAAAATTAGAAAAACTATAACAAGAAACACGTTTTTTCCCTTATATATGTTGTGGTTTTCGTTTTGAATACTGAAACTCTTCAGGTTGCATTTTTTTGGTTTTGTTTTTGGGTTTATTTGGTTATTTTAAGTTTTTTTTCTATATGTTGTAATGTTTGTTGGGAAATTAAGAGAAATAATAAAAAGTGAATTGATGGATGTTGTAATACCCAATAGTAAAAAATATCAGGGACGAAGGCTAAAGTAGCACTTGCCAGTCTTTACAATCCCCCCTCTCCATCACTAGACTAGGCAACAAAATGTTTTTAATCCAAAGGTAGGTATTTTTCAATCAAGGAACCAACCGATCCGACTCCAAATTTATCAGGATTAATTAGGGCAAACCTAGGACATTAAATTCATTTTTTGTCCACTATAAAATGTCTTATATGCCAAAAAATTAAATTAAACGCAGATGTTTAATTTTTTATTCCAGGAAGAAATTGTAAAATCCGCACAGGCAAACTACCAGAAACCAAAAATTTACTTTTTATGTACATTGAGGCGCAAAGTGTTCCATAAAATCAATACCAATTTTTTTACGGATAAATTTAAAAAATATTTATTAAAATTAAAATTGTCGTCGTAATATTTGTACTGTAATTTTGGAAGTGAAAGTCAGGTTATATGTTAAATTGGAGACAAATTCATTTTCAATTTCAGAAAACCGGTTTTCGGTTTGTCTGAAAAATTACAATTTAAAAAAAAAAACTGGTTTTCGGTTTGTTCGAAAAATCACAATTTCAAAAAACCGGTTTTCGGTTTTTAAATTTTTACAAAACCGGTTTTTAATATAGACAAAAATGTAAACTTTTATTTTATTTTATTTTTAAACCTTTTAGAGCTTATAACAACAATATTAAAATATTATACTTTCAATAGTAATTTAGTATTAATGGTCAGTTTTTTCCATTTTTTTTTTGTTTATTTTGTATATTTACGTATAAATGAAATTCGAAGGGATAAATAATATTTTTAATGGAAACTTAATTCAGCTTAAATTCGTGAAATTTATACCAATATCGTAGCATGCGAATAAGTATTTAAAATATTTTTTGCAAAATTGTATCCTTTGGAACTTTGTAGTCCTGTGAAGGGGCAACAGTATGAAGAAATGAAAGACTAAAAACGTCAATTAACTCCATTCGCCTATAGTTTCATACTTATATCATGCGGTTCAAATGTAACAACATCTTTTAAAAGTATTTAAAATATTTTTTTTTCAATAATTGTATCCTTTGGAACTTTGTAGTCCTTTCGAATTTTCAAATTTTTTATTCGGAAAAAATAAAAAATAAGTTTTTATATAGAAATCAATGACGATGTCCTGTCATGTTCCGGGATCCCGGGAAATCGAAAAACTAATTCCCGTTCCGGGGAAATAAAAAGTACGGCAAACCCTATAAAAGACCCGCCCTTACCATTTCGAGCGGGAAACATATGCGAATGGAAGATTACAAAGATTGTATGTAAATGTAAAACAAATTGATTAAAATGGAAAGACTTTCAAATATTAGAAATATAAATGTACACTCCGAAAAAAAGCGAACCCTATAATGAGTTAAATTGAACTAAAATTTAGGAAAATTGAACTTCGTATAGCGCTAAAGCAATATAACCGCATATCAAGTGTTCAAACTTTTCCTTGACAGTAGTACATCCTTTGAACTTGATTCTAGTTCAATTGTCCTCAAATCGAGTAAATATTTACTTTAACTGAGGAAATTTACAGTAAATATTTCCTCAAATTATATACTAAATCTAGCTAACATTTTTCTGAAATTTTCCTAAATCTGAGTAAATTTTTCCTTAAACCAAGTAAATTTTTACTAAATCTAAGTAAAATTTTTTAATAAAATTTCCTAAACGTAAATAAATTTTTACTCAAATCAAGTAAAAATTTCCTTAAACTGAGGACAAATTTGCTGATTTTTTCCTCAAACCAAATAAATTTTTTACTTAAACTGAGGAAAATTTTACTTGATACAAGGAAAAAAGATCAATTTAACTAAAAGAGTTAAAAATGACAACATGAAATAATTCTTAAAAGTTTCCTGATACCTCTTCCATAAAGAGTTGAGCTATTACTCTATGATTGCTGAGAAAGCAAGATAGGCGCCATCGCAGTGGTTGTTTAGAATAATACGTGAAGTATTTAAGAAATAAGTCTCGGCAAACGAACGAGAATTTCTTCTTAGATTAATATTCAAAAATTTTCTAAACAATTTCAAGTGATTTTTTATTATATTATTAATTACTTAAATGTATGAAGGTCTCGGCATAAATTTCAGTAAACAATACTAACTTAATTTTAGGAAGAAACACATTTTTAGTTAAAATTTCCTATTTAGAACCTGGGAAATATTCTTCCACACAAGTATGCTTTTTTTTAGATCCAAAGAAACTATTTTAAGTAAATTTACTACAGTATTTCTAGTAAATGAACTATTTACTATGGCTTTGAAAGAAGGAAACTTTACTCATACATAGTTAATTTTCCTACTTTTAAGGAAATATTTACAACGGTGGAGTAAAATTGTTGAACTAAATTGGAGTATGGATTTTACTCAAGTTTAAGAATGCAATTTTTCTGAGTGTAGTAAAATAAAACTTTTAGTTTTATTAATTCAGCTTGTAACACACCTGTAGCATCAATAGCCACACTAATATTTATTATGAATACTCTGTACACATAAACCATCGGCATTACACTTCAAACGCCGAACGAAGTCGGTTTGACATCCCCAGTTAGGGACAGTCGTCAAAACTTGAAGAATCACTAGTACGAAAAATAAAAACAACGACTATATGATACCTCCTCTTTCTTTCGTGTTGTACACATGTAAAGAAAAATCGGTTAAAATATATGGTTCCTACAAAGTAAAAAGTCAAATCGAGAACGAAATTTGTATGAACCGATCTGACCCACTTTCACCACAGTTGTGTCACATTTGGAATCTCCATTAAAATATGTTTCTTCTGGTGCAAAGTCGTATGTTTCAAACGATCTTATTAAAATTGACACCACTTCGTGGAATAGGGCATTATAAGTTAGTTTTCAGCCAAATGTTTGTAACACCAAGAAATATTCGAGTTAAACCCACCTTTAAGTATACCGATCGACTTAGAATCACCAGCTGAATCGATTTCACGTCTGTCTGCTGTCCAACCTACCGTCCGTCTGCTGTCCATCTAAGCTTGTTCGCACTCTACAGGTCGCATTTGTTGTCCGATTGCGATGAAATTTGGCAAAAGTATTTTTTTTTTAGCCCAAGGACCATCGGTATTGTATTTACCCAATTTACCCTATTACCGCTGTAGAATACACATTTTATATTGGATTTGGATACAATTTTCAGGATCGTGTTATATTCTGACTAGAAACAGCTAATATGAATGTGGGTTACATGGGTCCATGTTTCGATACAAATGTACCTCCGATTTACACTATTATTGCTCTAAAATGCACATTTAACTTCCGATCTTGATGAAATTTCACACATCACGTTATATTTCAGATACAAACACCTACTATGAAAGTCAACCAACTGGGCCCACAGATTACACTATTATTGCTTTAAAATGCACATCTTACATGGGATCTTGATACAAATTTGCAGATCATGTTATATTTCAACTAAGAATTCCTACTGTGAAAGTTATCTATAAGGGCCCAATTATTAATGTAGCGCCCTATCAAACGGGCCCCAATTTTTATTATTACAGCTTTAGAACCCACATACTACGTTGGATCTTGATAATATTTTTCAGATCATCAAATGAGAATACCTACTTGGAAAGTGATATATAAGTGCCCACTTTTTAATGTAGCGCCTAGGGTTTGGGGTCCGGGAATTCCACAAATCGTTTTTCCCGGGAATTCCCGTCCAAATTTTTTTGGGTATTCCCGGGAAAATATTTTAAACTTCCCGGGAATACGGGAAATATTAAAAAATATTTTTTTTGTTTATCTTGAGCACTAATTAAGTTCTACCATATAAATGGGATATTGTAGATATATTTCAAATGCATATATTTAAATTACTGACAATGATAGTGACCACTATGGCTGACATAGTGCCATCTGGTTTAACATTAAATTTCTTGTTTTCCCAAAAATCGAAGAAATAAACGGTGAAAATCTTCTCAAAGAATTAACTTTACATATGAAACTTTTCATTCCCGTTTTCCCGGGAAATGAAAAAAGTCCGGGAATCCCCAAACCCTAGTAGCGCCTTTACAAAAGCCTCAATTTTTATTCCCTCCACCTCCAGGATGGGGGTATACTAACTTTGTCATTCCGTGTGTAACACCTTGAAATATCGACCTGAGACCCTATAAAGTATATATATTCTTGATCGTCATAAAATTCTAAGACGATCTAGCCATGTCCGTCCGTCCGTCCGTCTGTCCGTCTGTTGAAAGCACGCTAGCATCTAAACGAAAGGAGCTAGAACGTTCAAATTTTGCATAAATGTGTCTTATAGTCGTAGATCGGTTGGGATTGAAATGGGGCGAAATCGGCCCAAAGGGAAAAATTTTTCCCTCACAAGGACTAAAAATACCCATAATAATCCCTAATATTTTAGCGTATTTAAGCATGTTTTTTTGAATATGTCTGTTTATATTTGCTTGATATTTGGTATGCGCATTCCCCCTACAGCAAAAACGTGGACCAAAAAGTGATTATTATTTGTAGGGGGTGAAAAGGGGCCAAAAAGGGATAAAAATGGTACATATTAAACGACAACAGCTAGAAACACGAAATTCGGTGTGTACATTCCTCTAATTGAGTAGATACATAATATAAAAGATTTTTTTCCAAATTCGTACTTTTAAGGGATAAAATGGGAATAGAGGGATAAAAATAGTACCAACCAAACGGCTGTACCTAGAATAATGAAATTCGGTGTATACATTCCTCTGATTGCATAGACAAGTAAAATACACGTTTTTTTTAAATTCGTACTTTTTGGGGTTAAACTGAAAAAAGGGGATAAAAATAGTACCAATCAAATGACCGTAGCTACAGTCATGAAATTCGGAGTATACGTTCCTCTGACTGTGTTTACACGGAAAATAAACTGATTTTTCGAAATTCGTACTTTTTGGGGTCAAAATAGAAAAAGGGGATAAAAATAGTACCAACCAAATGACCGCAGCTAGAGTCATGAAATACGGAGTATACATTCCTTTGACTACGTAGACATGAAAAATAAAAGGCTTTTTTCCAAATTCGTACTTTCATGGGATGCAATGGGTACGGAGGGATAAAAATGGTACCAAGCAAACGGCTACACCTGGAATAATGAAATTCGGTGTATACATTCCTCTGATTGCGTAGACACTTAAAATAAACAGATTTTTCGAAATTCGTACTTTTTGGGGTTATAAAGAAAAAAGGGGATACAAATAGTACCAATCAAATGACCGCAGCTAGAGTCAGGAAATTCGGAGTAAACATTCCTCTGACTGCGTAGACACGGAAAATAGACGAATTTTTCGAAATTCGTACTTTCAATGGATACAATTGTACAGGGGGATAAAAAAGTACCAACTAAACAACAACTACAGCTAGAATTATGAAATTCTAATTGCGTAGAAATGTCAAGGGGGTAAAAATAGTACCAACCAAATTGGTACAGCTGGAATCATGGAATTCGTACTTTTTCTTTTACGGCAAAAATTGGTTGAATCATGAAGTTAGGTTATTTTGCACATGTACGTCTGATAATGGATTTTCAAAATTTATACTTTTGTAATTAAAATAGAATGGAAATACAACCAACTGTAGCACCCACTATCTACCAATATTTATGGCTTTGAAAATATTTTTGAAAATATAAATATAAGAATATTTATTTTTTGAATTGACTTATTGGTAGCATTATCTTATAAGCGTGGTTTGAAATAATTAAAATATTATATTTATTTATAAAATTAACTTTTCAATATTTGTATTTATTTTGGTTTGGCTATATTACAAAATTTATATTTTCCTGTAATATTACTGCACTTCTACGAAAACCGACAACCTCTGTAGAATGCAATCCATGGTGGAGGGTATATAAAGTTCGGCCCGGCCGAACTTAACGCCGTTTCTACTTGTTTACTTTTACTTCTCTAGAATACATAGTTTACATCAGAAGTTTATCAAATTTAGCTGATCATTTTATATTTCAACTAAGAATACCTACTATGAAAGTTAAATGTAAGGGTGCATATAATGGGGTAGCCCCCATATAAATGGGACCCTATTTTACTCTATTTCCGCTCTATAACCTACATCTTACAACGGATCTTGAACAAAGTATGCAAATTATGATATATTTCAACTAGGAATATCTACCGTGTATGAGAACTATATAGGCCCATGTTTTTTTGGCACAGGCCCCTACAAATTTCGGTCCGATTTATCATATTACCGATATAAAATCTGCACATATATTGCCACTCAGGATTCATCTTATTATAGCCAATCTTGATGAAAATAATTGTTATATTTTTTACTAGGCGCATCTACAATGAGATGGGAACACACAGATTTTGTTTGTGTATGGGCCCATCATATGTATGAGTAACTTAGTTCAAAATATTTTCATCAATTTGGTCATATTCGTCAAAATTGAATCTTTAGTCAATTTATATGAACTATATAAAATCGCCCCAAAAACAACCTGGGTCTAGTAATCAAAACCTGGAATATATGGAATGCAGGGAGTGGTGTAGGGTATCATATAGTCGGCACCGTCCGACTTTAACCTTTCCTTACTTGTTTTGTACTCTAACTATTTGAGCAGATCGGATTGACATAGCTTTTACGTATATGTATCTTTCGTGGAGACAGTACTATAACACTGTGCAACATTTTTGAAGTCATTTCAAAATAACCATATACGGACACCGCTACATGATAAAAGACCAAAAAAAAAAGACCCGTGTTTTTTTTCCCCCAAAGTCATGCACTTTTTTTTATGGGCCCCAGAGATTTGAGGCCTCGTTGTAATTTTTGGAAAAAAGTGATCATATTCTCAGGCTCATATCTTGCAAACCGTTCGGAATTTTGATTTACTCTCTGAGGCAAAGTTCTAGCTCTTGTCATAAAGAACAAAAATTGTGAACATATAAAATCAAAAAAACTTCATCTTCAAGGTCAAAATCGCAAAAAAACTTAAAAAAAATTGATTTTTTTTAACCTTTTTTCCCCTGTTCAGGTCCATAGGTAGCAAACCGTTGAAAATTCAGGGAAATAATCAACTACAAAAATGTACCTAATATCTCAATAAACAACTTTCTAGAACATATGAACTTCCTAGGAATTATTCTTAACACCGTTTAGGTAGCGCTTAGGTAGCCGCAAAATTGAAAAATTTCCCAAAAATTTGATTTTTTTCCTTTCACTGTGCAACATTTTTGAAGTCATTTCAAAATAACCATATTTTATATGTTCACAATTTTTGTTCTTTATGACAAGAGCTAGAACTTTGCCTCAGAGAGTAAATCAAAATTCCGAACGGTTTGCAAGATATGAGCCTGAGAATATGATCACTTTTTTCCAAAAATTACACCGAGGCCTCAAATCTTTTGGGTCCCATAAAAAAAAGTGCATGACTTTGGGGGAAAAAAAAAACACGGGTCTTTTTTTTTGGTCTTTTATCATGTATCGGTGTCCGTATATGGTTATTTTTTTCGTGTTGCACTGTGTAGTTATGAAGTACAAAATTATAGTCTTTATAAAAAACGTATACCATTTTGGAAAGGACAGAACAAGAGAATTAATAATATGTAACAAGCAGTCAACAGCGAATCACTTGATGTACTTTTTTTGGAATTATGTAGAGAAAATGCCTCTCAAAAAATAATGGCTAAGAAGACTTTGCATTTTCCAAAAAAATATCCAAATTTCCAAAGAGGGGAAAATATGTTCCAAAATGTTTAATTTTATGTATAGTTGACCTTTTATTTTCTATTTTTCCGGATAGTCTGGCTTGAGGTCATGAACAAATCAAAAAACTGAAAAACAAATTATTATGATAATTTTTGTTTTGTCTTTTTGTATAATTAATTTTGTTTGTATTTTAAGTGAATATCACTGAGGACGATCGTCGATGACGATCGAAATATCGGAAAAGAATAAATAAATAAAACAATTTAGAACAACTATGTTCCAAAATTTAAGATTTTTTACTTTTTTCCAGTGATTATAAAATGGTTATAAAATAAACTAAACATTTTCTAAATTTGTGTTTATCATTTAATTTTTCAAAGGACCTACTTTTCTTGTAACTCAACTATATGTTAAGCAATTGTTATAATAACATTAAATTAAACAATAATTTACGATCACCCAACAGAAATTATGATTGGACAGTTTAAAGATGGCTTGCAAAATATTCCCTCGCTAGTCAAGCCATCTGTCAGTTAAACAATCCGGCAAACACCACTTAAAAAATGTTTCCCCAGTTTAATATTGTATGTTGCCCTTTTGTTAATTGTTTGTTCTGTATAAATAGTTATTTGAATGTTTGTCTTAGAAAAACTTATTGGTCGAATTAAAGTGACAACTGAAAGCTTAAAAAAAGCTACAATAAATGCCTTTCCAATGATGCTTTAATGAAGAATATATAATGAAAAGTATATTTTTGGTAACATAGTTTGAACATTTTGGCTCAGAAACCCATCTTTTATATTATTAAACTATGTTAACAACAGTGAAGTCAGAGACGTATTTTTTTGTCCGATATTTATCATTTATGCATCATTTGAAAAATATTGATTTGTTTCCAAAAAAGTTTTTAGATGTCACTCTAAAAAAATCAAAAAAAGTCAATCAAATCAAAACAAATAAAATTTGATTGCCAAGACCTAACATATTTTATTTTTTTGGTGCATTGAGACAAACTGATTTATTAAATCTGCACATTTTATTAGTTGATCAATTTCGTTTTAAATTTTTTAAATAAAATTCCAATTTTCGCCAAACATTTTGGAAATATAAGTCCAACCACGCCCGGATATATGTTTCTAGTTAAAGGTAATTATGCTGATTACAAATGTTGTGAGTTTAACTTGGACTTAGAAACAGCGGTTTTGCAATAGTCGTCAAAAAAATAGAAAAAATAAATTTTTTCTGTCCCGAAAACACATAAAAATCGTAAAACATAAGTGTGTTCACTGCTTGGGAAATCACACAGCTAACTACAAAGGATGTAAAGTGTATCAGGATATTATATCCAAGAGATCGAATAGAGGAAACAGAAGAAATAATATGCAACCAAACTACAATGCTGCAAGTAACAACGATATTCAGCATCAAAATATTTATAATATGTCTTACTCCGAGGCAATAAGAGGTACTGAACCTAGTCAAAACAATATTTTACAAAAGCTAGAAGCAATGCTCAATAAACAAATTGAGCTAACAAACACTTTAAATTATATGATGTCCATGACGATGAAAAAGTTATGCAATTAGACCTTATAGTTGCTGTATGGAATGCCAATGGGATATCAAACGAAATTGACATATTTCTTAAACAAAATCTCATAGATATACTATTAGTATCTGAAACGCATTTTAATAGTAAATCATTTTTTCGCATACGTGGGTTCGATATAATAACAGCCAATCATCCGGATAATTCAGCGCGTGGTGGTGCAGCAGTTATAATAAAAAGTAACATAAAATATGAAATAGCAGAACCAGTTTCAGAAAAATTCCTACAGGCCGCAGGCGTTAAGATAAAATGTGCCAATAGCATCGCGTCAATATATGCGATATATTTTCCACCAAGGTATAGTTTAACATGTGAGCAGTACGAGAGGTTTTTTGGAAAACTTGGTAACAAATTTATAGTCGGTGGTGATTATAATGCCAAACATCCTTGGTGGGGATCGCGTATGTCGAATCCCAAGGGAAAAGAATTGTACAAATGCATTATAAAGAATAACTACAAAACTTTATCTACAGGACGACCAACCTATTGGCCCAGCGACCCCACAAAAAGCCCTGATTTGTTGGATTTCGTAGTATATTCTGGCATACCCGACACATATTTTGACATTGCTACTTGTGAAGATCTTAGCTAAGACCATAGTCCTTTTATAGTTAACTATAGAACTACTCCTTGCTTACGGGAAAAACCACACAAACTGCTTACAAGTCGCACAAATGTTCTATATTTCAAAGATTGGATTGAAAATAATTTGAATCTAAATACCTCAATCAAGACTGGCGTTGACTTGGATGAAGCTGTTGAGTCCTTCATAAATTTAATTCACGAAGCCGCTTTTGTATCTACTCCTCAGGAAGAGAGTTTTCTTCCAATGTACGAGTTACAACTGAAATTAAATATCTCATACGAACCAAGAGACGGTTAAGAAAAATTTGGCAAAGAACCAGACATCCAGAAGATAAAACCAATTTTAATCAAGCGGTCAGATTATTAAAACAACGTCTTAGCGATTTTAAAAATGAATCAATTGGTGTATATTTAAGAAACCTGACACCATCTGGCAACAATGAACATAACTTGTGGAATGCCACAAAGTATCTTAAAAGGCCTACAAAAAGGAATATTCCAATTAAAAACATGAATGGATCTTGGTGTAGATCGGACAGGAGTAAGGCTGAGTCTTATAAACTCTTCCTGGAAGATACGTTCACCCCGTTTTTGTTTTGTAGTGACTCGGAGGTAAAAAATGTAAATGACTTTCTTGATGTCGCGTGTCAAATGTCTAGACCAATTAAACCATTCAGAATCCGTGAGATTGAAAATGAAATAAAAAAACTGAATTGCAAAAAGTCACCCGGATACGATAACATAGACTCGAAAGTAATAAAATCACTACCGAAAAAGGCAATTATATATACTACAGTGCTATTTAACGCTGTACTGAGATTGAGTTATTTCCCTACCCAATGGAAGTATAGTAAAATTATAATGGTATTAAAACCCAATAAACCAGAAAATGTCTTAACCTCATACCGGCCTATTAGCCTTTTACCAATCTTTTCCAAATTATTCGAGAGATTATTTCAGAAACGGCTTCTTCCTATCATTAAAACTCAAAACATATTGCCAGAACATCAATTCGGTTTTCGACATAGTCATGGTACACCAGAGCAATGTCACAGAGTTGTTAAGGAAATAAGAGAGGCTTTGGAAAATAAGTGTTACTGCTCAGCTGTATTCTTAGATGTAAAACAAGCTTTTGACCGTGTTTGGCACGAAGGCCTATTATTCAAGCTGAAACAATTACTGCCAGCAAATTTCTATTTGATTTTCAAATCCTATCTGCATGAAAGAAGATTTTATGTAAATGTGAATGATGAAGATTCCGATATTGGAGTTATAAAATCTGGGGTCCCACAAGGGAGTGTTTTGGGTCCAGTATTATATACCCTATTTAAATCTGACATGCCGACAAATAATGATGTGACAATTGCAACGTACGCTGACGACACAGCAATTTTAGCTTCCAACACGTCAAATATCGAAGCATCAGTTGTTGTACAAAGACAACTCAATCGAATGCAAAACTGGTTAACTAAGTGGAATATAAAGGTCAATGCTGAAAAATCAACACATGTTACATACACCCTAAGAAAGGAAGATTGCCCGCCCGTAGCCTTAAATGGAGTTTTAATCCCTAAATCGAACAGTGTAAAGTATCTGGGCATTAGAATAGATCGGAGATTAACATGGAAAGATGATATAAAATCTAAACGAAAACAACTTGATTTAAAGGCGAAGAAAATGCATTGGTTACTTGGCTCTAACTCTAAGCTTAGTTTGAGAAACAAAATTTTGCTCTACAAAGCAATTCTAAAGCCCGTGTGGACGTACGGTATCCAACTTTGGGGTACCGCTAGTAATTCGAATATTAAAATATTGGAGATTTACCAATCAAAAACGCTTAGATCATTAGTTAATGCTCCATGGTTTATTAAAAATTGTAATATTCTAAATGACCTTGGTATTCCTTCAATTAAAGATGAAATAAATAGATATAGCTCCAATTATCTAATTAGACTTAGTAATCCAAATCCAAATCCAAATGTACTAGCAATAACCTTGTTAGACGATAGTGATGAATTAAGGAGGCTCAAAAGACCTCATGTTCTTTATCTTCCTTTTCGATAAGATTTAATTTAAGTAGATTTAAGATTCTTTTGTTACTGATGTAAATTATTAGTTTGCACTTATGTATGAAATATTATCTTTGGTTAAGTTCAATGGAACTTAAAACATCTGTCATTATTTAAATAATTATAACATTTGCTTATTATTTCTACTGTAAATAGATTGCAAATAAAGAATGTAATAAAAAAAAATACTTTTGTGACCCAGCCTAATGTAGGCATTCGCTTTTGACCATCATTTGAAAATTTGACGTAACTGAGGTCACCAAATTTGAAGGGTCGTTCAGTAGCCTCCACATTAGCGATTCAAATTTTTATTAATCATCTGGAAAACACCTCTGCTTCAAGCGTGTGAAATTTCGTCAACATATATTGTTCTGTTCGAAAGTTAGAGAATTTGTGAAAGACAAAAACAGAAATCCACAATTTCATGACAATATAAGACATCGCTAGATCATTATATGCTGGCAATTTACTGGTCTTCTTCAGCTAGGTCGATATATGTGGTCTAAACACTATTTTTAGGGAGAGAAAATATGAAATTGAAAAGATATATTAAAAAAAAAATTGAAAAAAAAATATTAAAAATATCTCTGGACCAAGCCATATTCTAATTTGGATGCCCAGTGTTAAAAACAAAGCAAATCGATGGATAGATTCCCTTCTATCGGATATTACAAACAATTGCACAAAATCATAATAACAAAGGAAGGCAAAATAAAATACATAGTATGTGTAATGTCCTATTGAGTTTAATTTCTCAAATATTTAATAAAAATAGCCACACTTAGTGTGTCAAATAGCTGGTTGCAATTCAAAACCGATTTGATGAAAACCTCTGCTTAAGACTAACTGAACAAAAGAAGAATCATGAACTCTTTTTTCCAAAACATTTTTTATAAAAATGTTTTCTTTTCATGTATAAAAAACATAAATTTTAGTTTTTTTTTGGTTTTTCTTTTTTTTTCGATATATAAATATGTTTCATTTAATTATACCGCCTGCTCTTCCTCTTTGGTATGTATATGTGTATATATATAAGTTATGTTATATATGTATGTATAAATATAATTTTATATATTTTTTGGTTTTCTCGTTTTCATATTCATCATCATTTCATCATCATGTATATAGTTTATAGTATGTGTAAACGTATTTATGTATGTATGTGTATATAATTAACATATAATTTCATTCAATTTTGTTTTGTTTTTGTATTTTGTCTTGAGTAAAAAAGCAACAGATTTCACATTCAAATATTTAATATTTTTCCTTTTTTTTTTGGTTTTTCGTTTCTTTAGTTTTCTTTCGATAATATTCATTTTCAGTTTAAGGTACACAATTAAGTAACAAACAATAACAATAATAATAATCATCATAATCATCTTCTGTTTTCCTCTTATTGATTTTATAATAGTTCAACCTGTTTCATTGGAAACATTGCAGCAAAGGCTCTCTCATGTTCAAACAAATCAAATCAATTAAACAAATTTTTTTATATTTAATCGAAGTGGTAAATAGTGGTGAAATGGTGGTTACCTTGGTTTTCATAGCCTCCATCATACGCAGAAAAAATGGATTTTCAATTCAATTTAAAAAATAAATATTTCATTTTAATTAAGGTAATTAATTTTTCATGTGGTTTCCCGGTTTCAGTTTTTCTGTGCACTGTGTGTGTACCAAGTTTATCATTTATCATTTGGAACACGTGGAAATATTGTTCTGAGAAAAAATCATAAAATTCACAGATGATCCAGCCATGTCCATCCGCCTGCTAAAAGGATATTTCTAAGCGAAGACTTTGAAATAAATATAAATTTTATGGGATACAAAATAACAACGACAACCTCAAAAATGATTAAAAACCAGTATAAAATTTAGTAAAATCAGTAGTTGTTCGATAAATTACCAGGATTTTAGAAAGTTCAATGTTTTTCATTGCAAATACGATCTATCTAATAACACACAAAAAATGATTAATTTTTAGAATTTCATATTAGAGTACTTTTTGGGTCTAACCTCTTTGGGTCCAACCTCCATATCATCAGCTAAAATACAAAATGACGAAAGAGAAAGGCAGAAGAGAGAGTGGAACATTACATCTAAAGAACAGAACTAACAAACACATACCATCAAACGTTCAGTTGTTACTCTCTCTAGGTCCAAAACACGCATTGCCCAATACAACCACAACATGTCCACTCTTTAAATGTATTGCCAAATGGAGAGGATTGTATACATACGATTGCAGATAGGGAAAAGCAACAGATCTCAAGAGCAAAGCTAGTCTCACTAATCGACGACCACTTATACAAATGCAAACTAAGCCAAAGAGATAAAGCAATACTGGACACAGTGGGAAAAACGAGAAAATATTTGAAGGACAATGATGACATACTAATATTAAGTGCGGGCAAAGGCGGAAAAACTGTAGCTATGGACAAAGAAGATTACAAACAGAAAATGGGCATAATTCTACGAGACATGATCACTTATAAGCGAATAAAAAGAGACCCAACGTCAAGTCTACAAATTAAAAACAACCGTTTAGTTGACAAATTATTTAACAAAAATCTTATTGACTTAATGGAAAAGAATAAATTGACAAATAAAATCGCCACAGCCCCTAGAAACTACGGATTATCCAAAATCCACAAGGAGGGAACGCCATTATGGCCCATCTGCTCATCAATAAATGCACCTGCATACAGACTCTGCAAATATCTACTTGACATTTTGAAAAACTTGACGACCAGATCACAGTACAATGTCAAGGACGCTAGAGACTAGAAGCCAGGATAAGCAACATGACGATAAACAATGACGAAATATTGATTTCATTTGACGCGGTTTCTTTGTTCCCAAGTATTCCCATAAACTTAGCCTTAATGACAATAGGAATGAAATGGAATCAAATTGAACAACATACAAGAATACCTCGGAACCTCTTCATAGAATTATTGACCTTCTGCATTAAAGAGACACGCTATTTCAAGTACGAAGACAAGGTGTATGAACAGAAAAAGGGGATGCCAATGGGGTCACCAGCCTCACCTGTGATTGCTGACATCATTATGGAAGAACTGCTGGACGCCACGATGGAAAAGATAAAAGAAAAACCAAGAGTACTGACCAAATATGTAGACGACTTATTCGCAATTGTAAAGCGTAGTGAAGTAGAAGCCATACTTAACGCATTAAGCTCTTTCAACCGACAAATACAATTTACGATGAAAAAAGAATTGGACAATAATCTACCATATTTGGATTCGGTGATAATTAGACAAGGGAATCTGCTGAAAGTTGACTGGTACCAAACAAACGGCAAACGGCTTTCGGACGTTTAATAAATTTTTATTCTAAGCACCCAAGACGAACAGTCATAAATACCGCGACGAATTTTATAAAGATGGTCCTACAAACCAGTGATAAGGAATTTCACAAAACAAACAAGTCCAAAATTAGAAATATACTGCGTATGAACGACTTTCCCGAAAAATTAATAAATAATCTAATCAAGCGAACGACGGAAGACCAAGCTAAATTTATAAATCCACAACGTACATTCCAGGACTATCCGAAAGACTAAAACATTCTAATATTTACGACAAGGAAAATTTTGAGTTGGCATATAAAACACACAGGACCGTCAACCAACTATTTAGTAGGACAAAATCATAAATCAAGAAAGAGGAGAAACCAAACGTCGTGTACAAAATAAAATGCAATGGTGACAAGTCCGACATATGCCAGAAGGTCGGCACTACGAAAAATAAATTGAAACCCAGACTTTCATCACATAAAACCGAACAAAAATCTCTTGAGAAACCCATTGAGCAAAAACTGCCCTTGCAGCCCACTGTACCTTGACGGGACACAAACCAAACATTAATGAAGTCGAAATATTAGCGGAAGAGAATAATTATACAAGAAGATACACATTGGAAATGCTAAATATAATCGACGTCTCCCCTGGAAAAAGACTTAATTATAAGAAGGACACAGACGGTTGTGCACAAATAAAGAGTGATTTTTTTGAGGTTAGGATTTCCATGCATTAGTATTTGACAGATCACGTGGGATTTCAGACATGGTGTCAAAGAGAAAGATGCTCAGTATGCTTTGACATTTCATCATGAATAGACTTACTAACGAGCAACGCTTGCAAATCATTGAATTTTATTATCAAAATGCGTGCTCTGTTAAGAAAGTTCAGAAAGAAAGAAATTGTGTTCAGCGACGAAGCTCATTTTTGGCTCAATGGGTACGTAAATAGGCAGAATTGTCGATTTTGGAGTGAATATCAGCCAGAAGCATTGCAAGAGCTACCAATGCATCCAGAAAAAGTCACAGTTTGGTGCGGTTTATGGGCTGGTGGCATCATTGGACCGTACTTCTTCAAAGATGATGCGAATCGTAACGTAACTGTGAATGGTGAGCGCTACCGTGAGATGATATCCAACTTTTTTTTGCCCAAAATGGAAGAACTGAACTTGGTTGACATGTGGTTTCAACAAGATGGCGCTACATGCCACACAGCTCGCGATTCTATGGCCATTTTGAGGGAAAACTTCGGAGAACAATTCATCTCAAGAAATGGACCGGTAATGCTGAACAACATAGACTACGAATTAGACAGTAGTTGACAAAAGCTTGCAGAGAGTGGCAGGAGAATTTACTATTGTGAAAAACTTTTTTTAAAAATGTAAATATAAATATTGTGATATTTTTTGATTGTTAATGCGTGTAACTTGTAATTGAATAATTTGTGTTTTTTGTACTAGTTTTTTAGTTTTTTTGTACTATTTCGACCAACTCCGTGGGAAATAAAAAACAAGAAAATAATAAAATATTAACTTTTGTTTTATTATTTAAAAAAAAGTGACCTCAAGCCGAACAAAAGACAAAACGCAAATGACGGAAACCTTATTTTCCTAAGTTTTCAGGATAAGCAAAATCATTCAATTCCAAAGGTCGTATTACATTAATAAATTCTACATTTCTGGACGTAGATGCCTACAATTTTCTGAGATTATTTAGTTCAGTCATACGCAAATATAAAAAAATTCAAACATTTAAATTTCATTGTAGGAGCCAAATTATTGCCACACTATGAAACTAAAATTTGTAGATTTTCATTATAAAATCTTTATTTCTTGGCCCAGAAGTCTAGAATTTTGCCATATTGAGGGATTTAGTCAAATGTAACTTAATCAATACAAAACTTGATTTAAGATTTTTTGTTGTTACGTCTTTTTGAATCTCAGGTGACGATATACACATGAAACTAGAGATAGTATGTAGAAATTGTGTACTCAGTTTTCCATTTGGTGATATTTTCTCATTTAGACAGTGCCTTCAATTTCCAAAGGATCCAAATGTTTCAATAATTTATTTTCAATAATTTATTTTCATATTTTACCGAGCCACAGAAAGACGATATAGGTATCAAATGAAAGATAAGAATGTCTTTTAAAAATACTTCAAATTTCATGCTTCTATCTGTATAAGTTTAGTTTGTACAACAATTCAAATTTTCCCATTAAAAATAAAAATAAATCAACTTTAAATTTCCGAAGGAAGTAAATGTTTCAATGATTTTTTTCCGACATATAGCAAGGCAATACAGGTATCAATCGAAAGAGAAGAATGTCTGTGAAAAACACTTAATATTGCATGCTTCTATCTGTATAAATTTTATTTGTACAACCATTTAAAATTTCCCTCTTAAAAATAAATGTTTAACTTTTAAAAGCGGAAAATTAAAATTGTTTATATTGCTAAACTAATACAGCCAGAAGCCTGGAATTTAAATCATCTGGTATCAATATCGTCCCTGTATGAATCGCAAAAGTATGAAAATAAATTTGTAAACCAAAAAGATCACCGAAATGATGAACTAAGTACACAGTTTTTCTACATACGATCTCCAGTTTAATACTCGTATGTCTATGAGAATGGATCTTGTTATTATTATTTCCTATTTTATCTTGAATGAAGATTGAAGTGTTTAATGCTGGTCGGTAAAATATTTCATCGGTGAGCTAAACACTCCCGAAAACTCCTCAAAAAATCATGTTTTTCCGTGTAATTGTTCTTTCTTTTTTCTCTGAAATAATATACCTTTGGAAGCTCCTTATTTTATTCTTGTCTTAGGATAAGTCGTTGGTCGTATTATTGGACGTTTAGATTGCTTTTTTGTTTTTCTTGGAAACATTTTTTGAACAGTGTCATGAAATATAAATGGAAGGAATAAATACCTTTCGATGGATGCCTAAATTATGCATATCGAATGAAAAATGATGTCACTGACTCCATAATGAATGAAATAATTTAATAAAGGAGATGGTTTTTCAGAGCCAACAATTTCCTCTTTTTACAAAGATGAGCGCTGCGGCGGCAATTTTCTTCCGATTTCATCATTTAGGCATCTTTCAAAAGGTATTGACTGTAGCTATAGTTATTTTTTATAAATTACCACCACCAAATACCAAAAAGATTTTAGTATTCACTATGAAGACATCCCACAAAAATTACTATAAACGTCCAATAATTCGACCAATAAGTTACTCTATGAAAAGATTATATTTTCAAAATGTATATTAAAGAGCTTTCAAGGGTATTTAATTTAAGGGAATATTTTTGACAAAAATGCAACACAAAACAAGTAAGGAAGGTTAAAGTCGGTCGTGGCCGACTATATGATACCCTACGCTTAGTCATTATACCCTATGGTGTAGGATACAAAAAGGGTCATTACATTTGGAACAGGTGATATGCGTTGCAGATATAAGTGGAGAATATACTACAAATCCCATACTTCTATCTGTATTTGTAAGAAAATGTGAACACAAACTTTGAATGGGAGCTATATACAAATCTGAACCGATGTGACCCATGTTTAGCAAAGGTTTTCTAGTTGAAATATTAGACGCTTTCCCAAATTTTATGGAGTGTTAAATATGTGGTTCCTAGAGCGAAAAGAATCAAATCGGGAGCTACATATAATCTGAACCGATGTGACCCACTTTCGCTATAGTAATTTCTATTTGAAACATTAGCTGATGTGCTGAATTAGATGAAAATCTGTACAAAAATTCTTTTTCTAGAGCGGAGATAATCAATTCAGTAGCGAAATTTGTAATGTATTGTATATATATATATATCTGAACTCATCTGACCCATTTTCACCACAGCTGTTTTTAGTTGAATAATAAGTGGTTTTGCCAAATTTGAAGAAAATCTGTCAAAGTTTGTGGTTTCTAGAACGGAAAGAGTCAAATCGGAGGAGACATTTGTATGGGAGCTATATATAAATCTGAACCGATCTATCCTATTTCTGCCAGAGCTGTTTTTAGTTGAAATATAAGTTGTGTTGCCAAATTTGAAGAAAATCTGTCAAAGTTTGTGGTTTCTTGAGCTCAAAGAGTCAAATCGGAGGAGACATTTGTATGGGAGCTATATATAAATCTGAGCCGATCTATCCTATTTTTACCAGGCCTGTTTCTAGTTGAAATATACGGCGTCTTGCCAAATTGGAGGAAAATATGTGGTTTCTAAAGCGGAAAAAAGTAAAATCTGAAGCAAAATTTGTTTGGGAGCTATATCTAAATCTGAACCGATTTGCTTCAAATTAAATAGCGGGCTTATCCCATTAAAATTCGTTGTGCAAAGTTTCATTTTGTTCTAACAACAATTGCGACCTGAACTTTGACTACAAGAATAGACGGACAGACGGACGGACATCGCTAAATCGACCCAAAAAGTGATTCTAAGTCGATCGGTATAATAAAGGATGGGTCTATCTCGTTTCCTTTTGGGTGTTACAAACAAATGCACAAAGTCATCATACCCTGTGGTGTAAATATGATTGTTTCCAGGAGCGTTTAGCTCAAAGACGGCCTGATCGAGGAACGAACTATTTTGCAATTCATCATTAAACAATCCAAACTTTATTTTCGTAGGTTGACTAGAAATTGTTTTTCCATTTTTATTGGATCGCGATAAAGCCAAATGTATATGGTCTTGTTCAGGTCCAATTAAAAAATGTTAATTTGACTCACGGTTTTACAAAATAAAAAATTATTCCAATAATACGCATCAGGCATATTCCAAACGAGCAACATGTTCTCTGTGTATCTAACTTTCTGTAGACAGCTTTGGAGATATTCCCATGGCCTAAAGGCCGGCTCTATTCCAGAGGAGAAAATCTTTAATTTTAATCTTTACTTGAATCAGATATCAAAATATCATAAAATTCTAAGAAACAATTTACATATAAACGAAAGGATCTAGGATTTTCAAATTCTTCAAGGATATGTCTACGTCTAATTGTTGTAGCTCGGTTGAGATGGAAAATGGGCAAAATCGGTCCAGACGGAAATATATCCATAACAAGGACTTGAAATACCCTCCACAATCCAATATTTAAGTAAATTTTTGGAGAATTTCTGCCTTGTCTCTGCTACTTTCATGGCATGAATGCGCACTGCATACTTTTCGGGGGTGAAATAGGGCAATTCGTACCTTTAAGTGGAGAAATGTTGAAGAAGGGATAAAATTGGTACCGAATAATAATAAAATAATAAATACGTGCAAAAATAATGGAAATTTTTCGATGTTTGTACTTTTAGGGGGAATCAGGAAGGAAGGGGACAAAAAAAGGTACCAATCAATAGAAGGTGCTGCAGCTAGAGTAATGTAAAAGGACGTATACTTTGCTCCGGCTGCATAGACTCGAACAACAAAGCGATATAGATAAAATTGTTACCGACCAAATGGCTGCAACTGGAATCATAAAATTCGGTGTGTACAATAGGTGTGGGATAGTGCAGGACTTTTCGATAACGTTGTGCTGGAACATCTAATTTTTTGAGGTTTGGAAAGAAATAATTAGCCAAAAAAGGGATTTGGTGGTATGAGAGTAAATGGGCGCTCATCGGAATCAAAGGCGGATGAAAGTAGGTAAAAATACAGAAAAATCCCAAAAACTGCTTCGGAGTCGCCCCCAGAGAGGCAAATGTAAGACCGACTACCATTAATTTTCCTTTTCCAACATTTTTTTGGAGCACACATACCCTCCATCCTTATTCCTTAAAAGCGGCTTTCATACAAAAATTAAATTATTAAAAAAGTATCTCCCACCGCTTTAACTGCCCCATGCAGGCAGCTAGTGGAGCCAAATGTATGACCCACCCGCAATATTTTTTAAATCTCCACATTTGCTCTTTACATACCTACTCTCTATCTTCAACCCTAAAGGTGGTCCCCATATGATTTTTTTATTCCTTATATTTTTTGTGAAAGAAAGGTGCGAAAGTGCTCGGAGTCGCCCCTAGCTGGGTTTAAGGTAAGACCAACCACCATTAATTTTTCCTCCTTAACAATATTTTCGAGCAGACTTACGCCCTATCCCCACTGCTTAATGGGGCTTCTCCACAAAAACTAAATTTTTATAAAATTTGCTCCCATCGCGTTAACTATCCCAATGAGGCCCTAGAAGAGTCAAATGTATGACCGACCCCCAATATTTTTTCAGCCTCCACATTTTCTCTTGATTTTCCCCAAACATACCTACCACTCTAACTGTTCCAAGGAGGCCCCTATACTTACATACATACTTATCCTCTATCTTCCAACCTTAAGGTAGCCCCCACACATTTCTGTATTTTTTATAACTTTTTTAAAAGAAAGGCCCAGAACTTTCCCGCAGAAGCCTCTAGAGGGGAAACATTTAAAACTAACCCTCGTTAATTTCCCCCTTAACATTTTCCCCAAACATAGCTACCACCTATTTCTACTCCTGAAGGAGGCTCCGATACAGAAACTAATTTTTTATAAAATTTGTTCCCACCACTCTAACTGTTCCAAGGAGACCCCTAAGGGAGTCATATGTATGACCAACCATCAATATTGTTTTATCCCCAATATTTTCTCAGAACATACCTATCCTCTATCTTCAAACCTTAAGGTGGCCCCCATACATTTCTTTATTTTTTATAATTTTTTTTATAAAAGAAAGTCCCAAAACTGTCCCGCAGAAGCCTCTAGTGGGGAGACAAGTAACACTGACTCCCATTAATTTTTCCTTCCCTATATTTTCCCTAAACATTCCTACCTCCTAAAGGGGGCTCTCATACAAAAATTATTTTTGATAAAATTTGCTCCCGCCGCTCTAACTGTCCCATGGAGGTCCATTAATTTAGTTTTAATTGTTTTGGTTCAGGGTTAAAAAAATATAATATTGCTTCTCCTCAGATTTTTTTCAAAACCAAAGACTGCGGGAACCAAGGCTGGATCGATCATATTTGAATAATATTTATCATTTTTCTCAGTTTCAACATTTCCGGTTCCGTTTCGAATATCTCAGGTAACTTCAGGTTCTGTAGTAAAAAGTATATATGTATGTAGTGTTGTTTGTAATTCTTCTTTTTTTTCTTAAATAGTTTTCTTTGTCATTTCAAATATTTTCTTTGAAAAATAAAATCCAATCCCAGCCGTTTACAAAACTATTTCGGTTTTTCCTTTTTATATATATGTAATTAACATTAGTTACAGTATGTTTGTATGTATGTATTTCTTGTGTGAGTGTATGTGTTTTTTTTTTCGGAGAGAACTTTAATGAGAACTTTAACGCATGAAAAAATTTGTCAGGTGATGATATGCATTTTCCTACGTGATTTTCTACAGATATCGCCGGGGCAATACATCTGGAGGGGGTGGGGGAGGGGTGATTCGAGAAAGAGCTCTATAAAGGATACAGAATTGCCAGGTGACTACAATTCGATTAACTCGATCTACTGTTTGTGGGGTTTGGGGTCTATAACTCGTTTTGTTTTACTTTTTTGCATGAACTACTACTTGATGTTTCTATTTTTTTTCTTTGCATTTTTGTTTCTCTAAATGTATTTTTCAATGAGTATTTTTGTTTTGCTATTAATTTAATTTTCTTTTACATCCCATTATTATATTAGTTTAGGTTTTCTTTTCGTTTTGGTGGCTAATATGTAGTTGTTGTTTCTGTTTTTTTTTTCATTTTGTCAAAATATTATTTTGTAACCAAATTGTGTTCGTGTAAATTTTTATTTATTTTCAATTATTGTCTGCAATTGCAACACCAGACTACGTGACAATTGCAATATCGATTGGGCATTGTGTCGTTCAGCCATTTCTGTAAAATAACACCCGAAAATTAAGTAAATTATTGCAAATATTTATAAATAAATTTAATTACCATTGAAAAACTTGATGACATCTGTAAAATCCATACTATTTGATAGTATTATATCCCGATAAGTCTCTAATAAAGCCAATGCCAAAAATAACACAAAATGTCCGGAGGCCACATGTTTGGCCGCCCAGATCACCTCCCATGTGGAGAAGACGTCGTCATAGACCAGCTCCCGTTTGAAGTCCAACAAGAACCAACGATAACAAAAATAGAAATGTGTATAGTCACCATTGGAGTCCATCAAATCGTACATTTCGGAATCCAAAATTTGTATCAGAGATCTGAAATGTATAGGGGAAAAAATTGGATGATTTAACATAATATATGTAAAAGGTAATTCACTAAGAGGTTACAATTTTAATATATCAGTATTTTTCTGTAAAAAATGCGAATGGAATTTTTGGCTGACACCATTACTACATTCATTAATACTTCTTCTTTTGCCGAGATTGGTGCTACGTATCATCCAGCTGACACATTGGACATTCTGCTGGAGCATTACTCTAGTGGGGTTTCGAAAAACCGGGGAAACAGGTTTGTCCAGATTGGACACACTTTTTTGCTTATCACCCTTCTGAGATGCAAGCCGACCGATTTTAAGCCGCGCCGCCGCCGATTTCATAGGCTCATAACGACTTCAACCACGCCGCCGAGATTTTACGGAGTTCTAACTGCGTCAAATCTTACTACCAAAATAGACAACACACTTAAAATTACAAAAAAATATAAGTGTCAACTTAGACAACCTACTACTGTGACATATAAGTATCTTTCTTTAAATTTGTTATATGATGACGTCTACTGAATGTTGAATGATTGTATTTTGATTTGCATTTATATAAATCAATTCCAGTACGCGTGTGTTTCTATAAAAAAACAATAAACAACAGCTACTCTAAGTAAAGTGGGAGATTGGAAGGCTTTATGGTCATGGTGCACTTATGCATCCTTTCATGGTTATATTTAAACTGAAGTTTTTTCTCTTTGGG